>JANHMN010000005.1:11308464-11409382 GCA_030674055.1 Rhabdomys pumilio | reverse complement strand
GAGAGAGAGAGAGAGAGAGAGAGAGAGAGAGAGAGAGAGAGAGAGAGAGATCTTGAGGCTCGGAGCTTACTATACAGACCAGACTAAGCCAACTTCAGAGTTGTGGTGATCATCCTGTGTCTGCCCAGACTGGGGATTACAGGTCTATGGACACCATCACATCCAACATTCAATTAAAATGTTTTTGGAAACAGTCTTACTATATAGCTCTGGCTAGCCTGAAACTTTCTATGTCAACCAGGCTAGCCTAAAATTCACAGAGATCTACCTGCATCTGCCTCTTGAGTGATGGGATTGAAGGTATGTGCCATTATGTTGGGCTAATGAATATTCTATAAAGGCAAATATAGTGTGGAGACGTAGAACTTTAATAGTGTCTGCTTTTAAAGTGCTCACTCAGGTCTCATCATTGTATTTAAGTGGAGAGTTGAGGTAACTTTAAGAGAGGAGAAATGTCCTATTATGTACCTCAATTATTGAGTTTACAGGCTTGTCTACTTCTTTCCTTGCAAGTTAAGTTTTCAAGATTTTCTTGTTGAAGGCCAAATTAATATGTTAGAGT
The DNA here is from genome assembly GCA_030674055.1 of Rhabdomys pumilio. Lineage (NCBI taxonomy): Eukaryota > Metazoa > Chordata > Mammalia > Rodentia > Muridae > Rhabdomys > Rhabdomys pumilio. The sequence goes on along the minus strand of JANHMN010000005.1, from coordinate 11,408,820 downwards.
AATAAAGTGAAGTATTCATCTATGCTATATGAATTTAACATTTTCCTCAGCTTTCTTTCAATTGTTTGCCTGTATAAATAAATACCAACATAGCTCGTATTAGCTGGCTACATTCTTAGGTAAAATTGTGCTTTCCTGACCTTTCAGCAATATACAAGAGTAATACCTTAGCATGTACATGAGAAATGGACAACAGAAAAAAATGTGAAGCTCTTGGGAAGCTGAAGCAGAAGGCTGAAGGTCTGAAGTCTCTAGGATGTCTATTGGAGTCTTGGGCGTCTATTCCCTACCTTAACAGGAGAGAAGATAATTTTGAACTAAAAATACCTGACTTTGGCATATATTCATCTAATCCTTGAGCTGCCTGCCCTCGGATGCTGCTCTGTTCCTCCAATTTCCAAGGAGGGTTTAAAGTTTTGGAAATCCATAAGGATTAACAAATACATTCCTTCCTGTCCATTTCTTATGCCTGGTTACCTAAGCTGTACAGTGACTGTGACAGGAAGGGATCACCACAGAGAAACAAATGTTAAAGTTAATATAGTGCTAATTCTATATGACAGGTAACAACTAGCTACTTAATAGATCAGCAGCAGGTTTTGAAGGACAGCTCTCGGTGCACATTAGCACAGCAGTCAGTTTCCTGTTAGCATTTTATTATGAAATTGTCTGAGGGGGTGACTGCTCAAAAGATTCCAGTACTCCAAACAGGTATCTTCTGCTATTGTGGCCTGCAATTATTTCTTTTGAAAAAGGACTGCACTTCTTCAGTGTGAAGATGACAGTACTCCAGAAATGTATTGATTGAGAGTATTAAAAATAAGGTCCTCTAATTTTTGCATAGACTAGCAGGTGAATGGCCAAGTACTCAGTGATGAATGGGCTCTGTGCTTGTTGAGTAGAATAGTGTTTTGTTACCTGGACCTCTCTAATTATTCTGTCTCTGTTGCAGTTATTAAGTAGTGAAATCATTATCTTATTCTTTTGCTTGTCTTTTAAATTTGGTCTCTTGCAAGTTGGTCTTTTAGTAGGATACCAAAACTACAGAGTGATGGGGGCAAGATGCCTTGATTCCTTTAGGAGGATCTAGACAGGCACTTTCCTTGTGACTTCTTTCTTTTTCCCCATCTTCTCTTTGAATGAGGGTGGGGTGATATTGGGTTTCACTTTTGTGAAACAGCAGGGAATTGTGAGTTCTTCCATGCCAACCACATTGGAGATTTAGGTGAATTCACTTCAGGGCCATAGCTAGTCATTCTAGTGATTACTAGGTTCTACCTTCATTGGGTCAGAACTTTGAGAAACGAGGGGATGATTACAGCTCCTTTTTCTACTCACAAGCAGCTCATCAACAGGAGAACTAAAAATTCCCCTTCCCATCCCTGCATAAGAGGCATGCCATTTTGCTGAGAGAAAAGGGCTGGAGGAGGCAGAGTTGTTTGGGGACTTCGCTAAGGCCAAGGAAGTTGTGGAGTAATGTGAGTGGCTGCTACGTGCCAACCTGCACTCCAGGAATATGGAAGGACTCTCAAATACTTCATTTTGGAGACAGAGACATAACAGGACAGTGGAGAGCTTGGAATTTGTGATCTTTGGGCTAGTAACCAAGTCATTGCACCTCTCTGAGCCTACCAAGTTTGCACAGGGCTGCAGTAAGTATCTAATCCAGCAAAAACATACAGAGTGCTTCCTAAAACTACAGAGTATTAGGCTAGTATGATGTATGTGTTTGAGAATTCAGCTCAGGAAATATAGATTTAAGTTACTAACAAAATGAAAGAAGAAGTTCGGGGGCTTTTTCTGTCAGTCCTTACAAGACTGGATTTCTTACAGCAACTAGATTTTTCCTCTTGCTTCTTTTCTGTGTCATCATCTTTGAAGGTGGCATGCTCCCTCAGCTTCAGTTCAAGTTCTCTTTCAAAGAAACCACTGTTGCTCTTCCTTGACTCTCTGTTAGGTTCTTATATGTAATATCTCTTTCTGAGCCCCAAAGTTCCTCTGAGAAGCTTGTCAGTTTAGCTGGCTTCCTTGAGTCTGCACCTGAGGGATGCTTTGGGACTGATGGGGGAAGCAAGCGTGCAGGCCCATTCCCTGTACCCCCAGGTATTTGCTTGTGGTGAGTGACTTGTCTAGGAAGAATGATGAGAAGGGAGATTTTTAAGATTTTTTTCCAATGCTGTGGATGTTCTCAGGTGAGAGAATGCTTGACTTACATGCAAGAATCCCTGGCTTCAATCTCTACACCTCACAACCAGTCCCAGAACCACAGAAGCCCATAAACTGAGTGTGGTAGTACAGGCCTGCTGTTTCAGCACTGGGAAAGTGAAGGCAACAGTATCACTAGTTTAGGGCCATTCTTCCCTCTGAATTCAAGGCCAGTTTGTGCTATGTAAGACATTGACTATAACAAAAAGGACAAAAAGAAAGAGACAATAGATTGATTCCAAAGTTCTGAATGTGGGCTCTTTACCAGATTTAATTTGAGAGGCTAACCCTAAAAATTTTGGTAATTGTTTTTAGTGTGTCAAGTAAATGACTGTGGGGAATAGGGATAGGGTGGAGGAAAGAACCCTGAATACAAATTGATTAAATGATGGACAATGTGGTCATTTTACCTCAAGCTCTGAGGCTTTTGTTATATAGCAAGCAGTGATTTGTTCTGTTATTTGAATACCAGCTTTCAGAAGGATCTGAGATCCTTAAGGAAAGCCAGTCACAGTCTAAACAAAACCTGGGACATGCTACTGAATAGCAATAAAAGCTATAGCTCTTAAGCATAAACACATAGAAACACATCCAGAGGAATAGCTGCTTTATTCTCTGTCATTTTTACATACTATGAAGATTCTGAGTGGCATTATTTGGCAGGCAGTATTATTTAGAGGCAGGTGTTAGACATGCAATTATCATAAAGACTCTATGTGGAGGATGACCACATGATACAAATTTATCTTTATTCTAATATAGTTCCCAGATTTTTTTTTTCTGACAAATTGCACTACACTTTATGGAAATGTAACATTTTGTATGAATGGGAAAGATAGGCCTGGCTGCATGCTAATGAGGGAGACAAAGTAGCCTCTTATTTGCAACTGGCCCAGACCTTTCCATTAGCAAATTAAAATCTGTTCAAATTTATTTACTAATATATTAGGAGAAGCTTCAGGCTAACCCCTCGACCTGTATTATATAGCAAACAACTGTAGCAGTGAAAATAATTAACAGCATGGAATGTACCTCCTGTTTATTTCTTCTTCATGCCCAGGGGTCAGCCGTATAGTGGGGTTTGCCATCTGCATTTGGTTCTAAGGGTATATTTACTTAAAAATTATCAATTATAGTTTTAAATAGCTGCCCTTAATTGCAGTCTTCTTAGTCAAGTGTGATACATATCGTATATGTGCTTTGTGTTTATTTGTGTATTATATCACCTGTTTCTGATCAACTCTGAGTGGAGCATATTCATTTCAAAATAATGTGTCTGGAGGCCTGTTGTGGTGTTTGTGTTTATTGCACCAGCCCCAAAGCCACAGCTTTGTTCTGCTCATTTAGTAATACTGGCTGATTAGGGTTCATTCTCCATATCCAGGAGAGCCCAACTATTATGTAGAGCCTTGAGAGGAAGGATGGGCTGCAAAGGGCTTGAAATTGGCAACATGAAAGTCAAAGCCTGTGAGTCCTCCCGTGAAGAAAAAGTGGAATGGGCTTTGCTGACCTCTGCTGTCTGATTTAAAAGAAAATAGTGGTTTTACTGGATGCACAGTTGTTTAGAAGAATCCTTGAGTGTTCCTGTCATATTCTACCAAAGGTAACGTTTATTTTTTGAGGCCGAGTCACATGTAATTCAAGGTAGATGGAACTCACAGCTGAGGGTGACTTTGAACTTCTGATACTGCCTCAGTTTCCCAAATGCTAGGATTATCTTCGGGTGTACAACATCCTACTAAGTTTTATATAGTGCTGGGGATAGAATGCAGAGCCTCATGCTGGTTAGGCAAGCTTTCTGTCACCTGAGTGGTGTCTCTGGTCTTGACCATAATTTTTGAGCAACAGAAGTGATACCAATAATAGCAATTATGGTAGCAAGTTCACATAGGCAGTACCAAGAAGGTATGTTCTGTGCTTATTTCATCCAAGATCTCAAGAGCCAAATCTTTCACAGGTAACATTCTAAACAAGTGTCAGGAATTTTCACACTATTCTTTTGTTGTAATGAAAAAAATCTTTTGTTACAAAATTTCCAAATGTCCTGGAAGTTTATATTAATATTTGTGTTGGGATCATTTTATGTGGAGAAAGACTTTGGAGTAAAAGTGAGGCATAAGGATGAGGGCAGAAATGGAATTTGAAGTTGTATGAGCAGTTGGGTGAAAGGGAAAGTAACTTGAGAGACCCAGGGAACCACAGAATCCCCTTGGTGCTCCTCTATCTGCCAACAAAGCTTGGAAGCAATTGTAAGTCAAGACAACAGGAGTCAGGACAAGTCTTGGGTGAATTCCTTCATCTACTATTCTTTCAACTTGACAAAACATTAGGCTAAGAAACTTTGATCTTGATGGATGGAATGGTGCATGCCCTTAATCCCAGTTTTCAGGAGACAGAGATAGGTAGATCCCCAAGTTCAAGGCCAGCCATGTTTTCAGTGTGAATTTCAGGATATCCAGGACTACACAGAGAAAACATGTCTCAGAAAAAAAAAAAAAAGAAGAAACTTTGACCGTAGCTATTTGAACATAGTCTATCACCAACTAAAGACTGGTTCAGCTCATTTTCCTGTTTTCTGCTTAACCAAGCCTGGACAGATACCTTGCTTCTTGCATGTGTAAAGTGGAGATAGCAGTTATTCCCTTGTGTCATGGGTATGATACAATGATCCCACCAAAGGCACTGGCTATAGGATAGGAGTCAATATATCCAGAACGGCATATTAAAAGGCTCCAAGAAATCATTTAGCCTTTTAATGAGTCTAAAGTCAAAGGTCCCAAGGTGCCAAACACATGTACCAGCATCCTCAGCCTCTAATGATGGTTCAGTTAAAATTTGGGTCCAGTATATACTGCATGCTTTGGAAAAAAAGTGAATTGTTTTCCAGTTTTATGTTTTCTTTGTCTAATAATTTTTTTCTAAACAGTTATTGAGATTCCATTATACTATTCTTTCAGTATAATATTTCTATTGATTACTTGGGAATTTCAAATAATACACTCTGGTCACATTCATTTGCTAGTTCTCTTGGGTCTGTCTACTCTCTCCCCATCCTTATAACCTCCCTCCAAAAAAGGGAGGATACAGAGAAATCATACCAAGTCCAGTTTGTGTTGCCCATATATCACTAGAGCACGGTCAAATTCCCAGTGGCTTGCTGCTCAAAGAAAACTGAGTTCTTCCACACCCCCACCAGAAGCCATAAGTTGTTGAGAGTTACACTTCAGCATGCATATCACAATTTTTAAGAGTTCTTTTCAATGCCTTCCTGACAAGGCTATTTAATTTGGGGGGTTGGGTAGGGTAGTGGGGAGAGGTTGTCACAGAAGCCTTCTATGTCTCTCATTCTCCACTTTGAGTCTTCAATCATTGATATCTCTGTGAAAGTGGCTTCCTTGTCCTTTGTGGTAAATGGGAGCATGGACCATGGATATCCACAAGGTCTCTGGTGTCAGCATACACCATGGACCTCACCATGCTCTCTGGTAGCAGTACAGACCACGGACATCAACACAGCTCTCTGCTGCACAAAGGGCCTCAGACACTATCAGTAGCCTTCTGCTGCCAGCATAAGGCACACACATCAACCTGGCCTCTGGACAAAGGCCACTGACACCATATGATCCTCAAATATAGCTAAGTGCATTCAAAACTTAAGTTAATCATCATGAAACATTTGTAGTGGCCAGTAATAAAGGTATTATTATTATTTCCTCTTTAGAAAAGGAAACTAAAATATACAGAGGGTACATAGAAGAAAAGATTTTTTTCCCAAAATTATCATAGAATTTTTACGTTTAAAAATACCATTCAAGATTTGGGAATATGATTAGCCACTAAGGTGCTTGCTGGACAAGCACTAGCATCTTGAGTTCGGACCCCTAGGACATATGTTAAAAGCCAGTCACGGTAGCTGCTCTGCTGCAGCTTCACTATGTCTTCCCTGTTCCAATAACTACAGTTAAAAATGTTTTGAAAGTTTTATACGACATGGGCATGTGTGTTGCTATATTAATATTAATGTCTTAATATTTTCTAAAGACTAATCTTACCCATCTACTTGTGCCAGTGATTGATGTTTTCCAGTTTTAGGAAGAAAAATCATATTAGATTAAGAAGAAATTATAGAAAACTAACTTTTCCAAAGCATGGTCTAGCCTTTCATTTCTCCTTACCACTGTCTATATCCTTATGAGTGGTAATACAGTTATAGTCGAATGTCTAATGTATTTCCTTTTAGGTTTCTCTGTAGAGATTATTGTTTTGAAAACCTTGTGTTTTATTAACATATGTTGATTGTGTATATTAATGTTGGGTCTGGAGTAATCTCCAAAGGCCCATGTGTTAAAAGCTTGGTGCACAGCTTCGAGCTATTGGGAGTGCATGGAATCTATAAAAGCTGGAGCCTGGTAGGAGGTCTTTTGGTTACTGGAGGAATGCCTTTGAAGGAGGGAGTGGGACCTGGCCCTTGAACTTTCTCTGCTTTTAGATCCTGGACACAAAGTAAGTGCCTGCTCCACCACATGCTGCTCCATGATGTCCTGCTTCATCACAGTTGCAAAAGACATCAAGGCCAATTGACCATCAACTGAAACCTTTAAACAGTGCCCATTCACTGTCGCTGGCGTGTATATAGCTAGGGAAGGCTGATTAACACAAAGGGTACCATGTGATGTTTCTGTCATTGTTATTGGTCTTTGAAAGAGTTTAACTAGTTCTTGAATGATGGCTAAAATTTGGATTTAAGGAACAAATATAATATAAGTGAAGACAAGTGAAGAAAATAAAAATGTAGTGCTGAGGGGAATTAAGGGTTAATTATGGGCAGAGAAGTTACATATAGATCTTTGGTAAATTTCTCTAATAACACATGACTATTTTGATAGGCCTATTATGGTGGGTCTTGAAATGTGTGAAATATGAAAATGAGTCTTTTAGTCTAATGCAAAATAAGTCGAATTTATTGAGAACCATGAGTTAGATGAACAAATTCTGCCACCTTGTGGTCATTCTGCAGTATGTGCATTGTAATTCCATGAGACTAGAAAGTCTATGAATTGTACAGGGATTCAAATTGTTATGTTATGGGTAACACAATGCAGCAGCCTGGTTTTACATATGATGAAAGTGAGACCCAGAAAGAGAACGGGCCCTGATAAAGCTCACCCAGATGCTTAGCAACCTAGCTTGGATTTCTTTATTTCTGATCAATTCATTTTGTTGTGTCTTGGGGGCATTTCTATAATTTTGCAAATATGGGGAAAACTTAAAGAAATTTGTCATATTTTTAAATTCTAGAGAATCATCTGCACATTATTTTAGGTGATTTCTAAGGCATTTAAATCATTGTATGTGTATGTGAGCAGCTAGTAGTGTCTGGGGATTAGGAGGGAGGTGACTGTTGACTGCTTTCTGGGTGCTCCTAATGTTGGCCAACTTCCGAGACCCATTATATTTGGGCATTCTGCTTCAGTGAGTGAATCTATGCAACTCACTGAGTATCTAGGACTTTGGATATTGTTGAAGGCTTTGCAGAGTTTTCTTAATAGTCTTAAGAAAATCTAAGTGGTGTGCGAATGGATGTGTCTTAGTATGCATATCACAGTCATTGAAAGTGTGTCTCTGCCTCAGTGCAGCAACAGATTAAAAAACTAAGCTGAAGTCAGTAGCCAGTTTCACTCTGCAGATGAAAGCCTGACAGGTATAGTGTCTTAGTCAGGGTTTGTATTCCTGCACAAACATCAGGATCAAGAAGCTAGTTGGGGAGGAAAGGGTTTATTCAGCTTACACTTTTACATTGCTGTTCATCACCAAAGGAAGTCAGGACAGGAACTCACACAGGGCAGGAAGCAGGGCTCAGTTTGCTTTTTTTTTTTTCAATAGAACCCAGGACTATCAGCCCAGGGATGGCACCACCACAATGGGCCCTCCCACACCCTTGATCACTAATTGAGAAAATACCTTACAGCTGGATCTCATGGAGGCACTTCCTCAAGGGAGGCTCCTTTCTCTGTGATATCTCCAGCTTGTGTCAAGTTGACATACAAAACCTACCTAGTACATACAGTCTTTTTATTTTATCTTTTAAAATTGGTGTATTTCTTTGTGTATGTGTGTATGGGCACATGTGAGTACAGCTGCCACTGGAGTTCAGAAGAGGGTGTCAGAGCCCCTGGACCTGAAGTTACAGATGGGTGCTATCTGTCCAGTGCAGCTGCTAGGAACTGAACTATTCTTCTCTGCAAGAACAGCAAGTTCTCAACTACATACCTATCTCTTTTCAGCTCTTACTTTTTATTTCATTAAAAAGTGTGTGTGTGTGTGTGTGTGTGTGTGTGAATTCCAAGAGAGGTTATATTCTTAGGATTGTTACAACCTTTTTACATTTTTACAGATCGATTTCCCACACAGATTTGGGGGCAGGTGCTCTGTGCAGTATCTAGGTACTTTGAAATTATTCATTTTGTTTACTGTTATTGCTGGGTATGTTTAGTATGTGTGTGTATGAGTGCACACATGCCACGGCACATACAATTTGCAGAGTCGTTTCTCTCCTGTCTGTCTTTTACATGGGTCCTGGGGATTTAACTCAAGTCATCAGACCTGCACAGCTGGTACCAGCCGAGTCATCTAGCTAGTCCTCAGGTGTTCATCTTCTGAAAAGAACTGAGAGGAGGAGGAGAAGTGGAATGCCCTATGCCTTTACGAATCTAATTGGTCTTGGAGCCATGATAAGTCCTTGTATTCTCTTTCCTCTCAGATCCCCACTGTCTAGTCAAAATTAACTTCATATCCTTCACAGGGCTTTGTGATCATGTAAACTTGCATTCTTTTTCAATCAAGGATTGCTGTACTTCCTCATTCACAGTTAAAATGGGACAAGGAAGCTTAGGATATACCAAAGTGGAGGATCCAAATCCATACATCAGGGCTGTACCTCATCTGTCAACTTGATACAACCTAGAACCATCTGGGAAGAGAGCCTTGGTGAGGGGTTTGATATATCCCATTGGGCTGTGGTATATCTCTGTGTATGACTGCCTGTGTGTTGATTGTCATTGTAGATTAAGAGTGACCCACCCTAATATGCCCAGCATCTCTGAAAGTAGGCCAAATAAAAGGACACTGCAGAAGGAAAGGATTTTGGCATTGGTTGGTATGAATTCATGCTGCAGGGCCCATTGGCAGCTGCTGGCTTTGTTAATACCAACATTCTAGTTAGGAATTCATTTTGACAGTCCTGTTCTGGTCGTTGACAATGGATAACTCTTATCAACTGTGCAGGTTGTATTTTCTAAATGTGTCTCCATACTACATTTTATATAAGCAAGTTGTCCAATTTTGCTACTTCTTTTTTCCTTTTTTTCCCATTGAATATTTTATTTATTTACATTTCAAATGTTATCCCCTTTCCCGGAGGGGTTTTCCTCTTTGCAGCCCTCCTATCCCACCCCCTCCCCTGTCTTTAGGAGGGTGTTCCCCCACCCACCCACTGCCACCTCCCTGTCCTGGTATTCCTCTATAGTGGGGCCTTCACAGAAACAAGGGCCTGTCCTTCCATTGATGTCCCACAAAACCATCCTCTGCTACATATGCTGCTGGAGCCATGGATCACTTCATGTGTACTGTTTGGTTGATAGTTTAGTTCCTGGGAGCTGTGGGGGTGTCTGGTTAGTTGATATTGTTGTTCTTTCTATGGGGTTACAAACCCCCTCAGCTCCTTCAGTCCTTTCTCTAAGTCTTCTATTGGGGTCCTTGTGCTCAGTCCAATGATTGACTGAAAGCATCTACCTCTGTATTTGTCAGGATCTGGCAGAGCCTCTCAGGAGACAGCTGTATCAGACTCCTGTTAGCAATCACTTCTTGGCATCAGCAATAGTGTCTGGGTTTAGTGACTGTATATGGGATGGATCCCCAAGTGGGGCAGTCTCTGGATGGCCTCTCCTTCAGACTCTCCTCCACACTTTGTCTCCATATTTTCTTTAGACAGGAGCAATTCTGGGTTAAAAATTTGGAGATGAGTGAGTGGCCCCATCCGCTAACTGGGGGCCTTGCCTAAACTCTAGATATGCTCTCTATCAGTTCTCCTCCATTTTGTTGGGCATTTCAGCTAATCTCATCCCACTTGGGTCCTGGGAGCCTCTCACTTTCCTGGCACCTGACTTGGTAGTGTCTTCTGCAGTTTCCCATCCCCCATTGCTACACGCCTTTGTTCAATTTCCTGACTCTTTGCATATCATCCCAGTCTCCTCTCATACCTGATCCTGCCCCCACTTTTCCCCACCCCTCCTCCCTTCCTCTCAAGTTTCTCACACCCTCTACTTCCTGTGATTATTTTGTTCCCACTTCTAAGAAGCATTGAAGCATCCACACTTTGGTCTTCCTTCTTCTTGAGCTTCATGTGGTCTGTGAATTGTATCTTGGGTATTCCAAGCTTTTGGGCTAATATTCACTTATCGGTGAGTACAGACCATGTGACAATTTTTTTATTTTCTTTTTTCTTTTTTTTTTTTGTGACTGGGTTACTTCACTCAGGATGATATTTTCCAGTTTCATCCATTTGCCTAAGGATTTCATAAAGTCATTGTTTTAATAGCTGAATTGTACTCCATTGTGTAAATGTACCACATTTTCTGTATCTATTCCTCTGTTGAAGGACATCTGGGTTGTTTCTAGCTTCTGGCTATTATAAATAAGGCTGCTATGAATATAGTGGAGCATATGTCCTTATTATATGTTGGAGCATCTTTTGGGTATATGCCCAGGAGTGGTATAGCTGGACCCTCAGGTCCAATTTTCTGAGGAATCTTCAGATTGATTTCCAGAGTGGTTGCACCAGCATGCAATCCCACCAACAATGGAGGAGTGTCCCTCTTTCTCCACATCCTCGCCAGTATCTACTATCACCTGAGATTTTGATCTTAGCCATTCTGACTGGTGTGAGGTGGAATCTCAGGGTTGTTTTGATTTGCATTTCCCTGATGACTAAGGATGTTGAGCATTTCTTTAGGTGCTTTTCAATCATTCATTATTACTCAATTAAGGATATTTTTTCTTATAAAAATTCAGCCCTGGTTCTGTGTATCCACCGTGTATTTTATCAAGATCCCTGTAGATGACATACAAGGTGACCTCTAGGTGTGTCTTTTCTTTCTATGAAAGGAGCTGCAATGTATATACATGTGCACACAACCTGGAATCAACGATGAGTTTATTGTTCACAGGAGACACAGTAAAGCTGGCAGAAAGGTTGGGCTAAGTGGTCCTGGACTACAGACTCCCTTTGTTTGAATACACCAGTACAAATTGGCATTACTCTACATCAGGCTGAATGAGCCAAATCTGTTTGAAGGTATCTTGTTGTTAAACATGGTCAGATTCTAATTTTTTTCTTTTTGTATTAAAATTCAACTATGGATGTATATGAATTGAAATAAATGGAGATAATTTTCTTCCCCCCAAAAAAGAATTCTTTGTTTAGCTCTGTACACCATTTTTAAATAGGGTTATTTGGTTGTCTGGAGTCTAATTTCTTGAGTTCTTTGTATATATTTTATATTAGCCCTCTCTCAGATGTAGGATTGGTAAAAATCTTTTTCCAATCTGTTGATTGCTATTTTGTCCTATTGACACTGTCCTTTGCCTTATAGAAGCTTTGCAATTTTATGAGGTCCCATTTGTCAATTCTTTATTTTTTCTTTTTTCTTTTTTTTGAGACAGGATTTCTCTGTGTAGCCCTGGCTGTCCTGGAACTCACTTTGTAGACCAGGCTGGCCTCGAACTCAGAAATCCGCCTGCCTCTGCCTCCCAAGTGCTGAGATTAAAGGTGTGCGCCACCACTGCCCAGCTCCATTTCTTGATCTTAGCTCATAAGCTGCTGGTGTTCTGTTCAGGAATTTCCCCCTGTGCCCATGTGATAGAGGCTTTTCCTCAAGTTCTGTTCTATTAGATTCAGTGTATCTGGTTTTATGTGAAGGTCCTTGATCCACTTAGACTTGAGCTTTGTACAGGGAGACAAGAATGGATCAATTTGCATTCTTGTACATGTTGACTGTCAGTTAAACCAGTAGAGAGTAGGCAGCCTTATTTAGTCCTTGATTTTAGTGGGATTACTTCAAGTTTCTCTTCATTTAGTTTAATGTTGGCTACTGGTTTGCTGTATATTGCTTTTACTATTTTTAGGTATGGGCCATGGATTTCTGATCTTTTTAAGACTTTTACCATGAAGGGGTGTTGAATTTTGTCAAATGCTTTCTCAGCATTTAATGAGATGATCGTGTTTTTTTCTTTGAGTTTGTTTATGTAGTGGATTATGTCGATGGGTTTCCATATATTGAGCCATCCCTGCATCCCTGGGATGAAGCCTACTTGATCTTGGTAAATGATTGTTTTGATATGATCTTGGATTCAGTTTGTGAGAATTTTATTGAGTATTTTTGTATTGATTTTCATAAGGGAAATTGGTCTGAAGTTCTCTTTCTTTGTTCAATTTTACTGTTCTTTATTATTTTGTGTATCTGCTAAATTTTTACCTAAATTTTAGAGTCAGCTTATTAAATTCTTCCAGAAAAATATAACTCTGCTGAGAACTTAGGATTATATTAATCAGTCAGTTTGAGAATAATTTCTATTGAATACTAACTTCATGGACATGGAATACTGGCTTAAATCTATACTTTGTCTTAGTATTACTTTGTTGTTTTAAACTTTTATGTCTTGAATTTATATACATGTTTATATCATGAGTGATCTTTTATAATAATAAAAACATATTAGAGTTTTTTTTTAAATTTTCATGTGTCTACTGAGATTATGCCAGTATTTATACAGTTGACATAGGGCATTAGTACATTGAGTGATTTTTTTGTTTGTTTAGAATGCACTTATATTTTTGGAACAAACTCTGCTGGTTGTGGTATATGGTCTTATTAAGTGCTGAAGCTTCTGTTTAAGATAGATTGACTAAGAATTTTTGCATCATGTTGATCTATATTATTCTTATTTGGTTTTGGCTTTGATGTCAGAGTGAGACTGTTCTCATAGAGTGTATCAGGGTATTAGAATGTATTTTATCTATTTTTGGAATAGTTTGTGCAGAACTGCTAATTCTAAAAATGTTTCAAACTAATCTGGCCCTGAACTTTTCTTTGTGGGATTTAAAATTACTAATTAGATCTTCTTTCTGGTGATATATCAACATGTTTTTAATTCATTTTTAAAGAAACTTACATTTTTCCTTCCTTCCTTTTTCGCATTTTTAAATATATATGCATGAGCATTTTGCCTGCATAAGTGTCTGGCCACATGTGTGTAGTATCTGCAGAAGGCAGAAGAGGGTAGAATTTTTAGATTAACTTTAAAAGATGGCACAGGAATAGTCAGGCAGGTATTGCCAATCCCAAAGAGTGGTAGTGATTATTCCCCGTTTTGGTGGTAGTGCCCCTGAAGTGTTTCTAGTCAGGGTAGTTTGGCCACGATGAATTCTCTTATTTTTCTGCTTCTTTGGAAAGGACTTTACTTATTCAATTTATTTTTGAGTTTTTTCATTCATTCATTCATTCATTCATTCATTCATTCATTCCTTTATTCATTGTGTTCATATACCTCTGTGTCACACACACACACACACACACACACACACACACACACACATTCATGTAGGGAACAAAGAACAGATTGTGGGAGGGACTTAGTTCTCTCCTTCTACAATATGGGTCCTGAGGCTTGAACTCAGGTCACCAGGCATGGTGTTAAGTGCTTTTAACCAATGAGCCATTTTGCCAGGCACCCTTCCCCTCATTTTTGAGGGAATCTTTTATTGGATATTAAATTTCTGTTTGGAATTTTTTTTTTCAGTAATTTGAGTAATCTCTCTGTTGTCTTTTGGTTTGTAAGTTTTCTGCCGAGAATTTCCTGTGTGCGACTTAGTGCCTTTCTCTAGCTAAGCATAACCTTGAACTTTTTTTTACATTTTATTATGGCCTGTATTGCACATATTTGTGCCATATGCATAAGGATGGCAGGGGACAACTTGTGACTGTTGGCTCTCTACCATGTGGGTTCTTGGGATTGAATTCTGGTTATTCATTTTGATCTGCTGAGCCATCCAACTGGTCCAGTGATCTTGAACATCTGTTCTTTCTGCTTCTACCTCTTGAGCGCTGGGACTACAGGAAAATGCTACCATACTCGATGTGGTTCTAGACATGATTGGTAGTCAAATATTTTACCAGTTGAGTGACTACATTCCCATTCTTGTCCAGTACTTATAATATTGTGACCACAACCTGCCTTGAAGTTTTTAAATTGAATTTTGTTAGGGTCCTTTGGGCTTCTTGGAACTGCCTGTCAGTATCTCTTTGAAGATTTGGGAAGCCACAATAAAATACATTTTTTAAATATCTTCCTCCTTTCTTCACCTTCTGCAGTTCTCTTATAAGTAAAATGAATTTCTTTATTTTTAAATTTTATTTTTCTTATTCTCCTCCCTCATCATTGTGTAAGTTGCTTAATTTGAGATGGTCTTCGAGTTGTGAAATTCTTTCCTGTCAGTGCCCAAGTATTCTATTTAGTTGAGAAGCTATTGTATTTTTTATTTCATTTATTCAAGGTTCCAAGATGCTTGATTGGTTCTTTTCAATGAATTTTCCTCTTTTGAGTGAATTACTCATTCACATGCTGAGTTATTTTCCTCATCTTTGTATTCTTTATCTGTGTTGTCTTTATCTGCATTGTATCTCACTAAGTTTCCTTGGAAATATCACTTTAAAATCTGTTCTGAGCATTTTCAGATTTCCTTCAAACTCCTGCCTCTTTTGGAAGAATTACTGTTCTTTGTAGGTGTCCTGTTTGTCCCATGCCTGCCTTCATGCCTGTGCTTTTGTTGGGATTGTTTTTCTAGTTTTAGGAAGTGGAGTACTAAACTAAGGAATATATGAGCCCTTTGCCTATCCCCAAGGACAAACTTGAGTGATGCTGAGACTTTTTGCACCAGCATCTACAGTTTCTAGATCTTATCCTACATTTCTTCAGTCAGTGCAGAAGTGAGTAGGGGCTATTGACCTTTTTAAGGTGTGATCTTTGGTAGGTTGACCATGTTCCAGGGCAGGCCAAGAAGTGTTGGGAAACACAAACTGAACTTTATGGGAGAGATGCAGGAGAGAGACAGGGAAACACAGAAACAGGGGGAGGGAAGAGATGGGAAGAGAACATGAAGTTGGGTGGGCAGGGAGATATCAGGTGGATCAGTTCTTATATCGGCAGCACTTCATGGCTTAGGTAGCAACCTTCCCAGATGCCCAGGCACATTCATTGTTGAAACTGAGAAACTTTGGGCTCTGTTTCACCATGGGTGTCTGTAGAGTCAGGAGAAAACCTCCCTTCGATCAGGGCTAAGAGAGTGGGTGTCACCAGAGTGTGGGTGTCAACAGTTTTTGCAGTTGCATTCTGGAGCTGTGGAACTCAGACCCCAGTCCTGGACTATCAGGGCTGCAATATTTATCCTCCCAGCTCCTGATGCAATGGCTTGGGTGAAATTGGGACTTTGACGTATGTATCACATCCTGAGGAGCTGGGGAAAAGACCTGCCTAGATCACAATGGAGCTAAGGATGCTGACCAGGATTTTTCTCAGCTCTTGGTGCACAGAATGGATTTGGATTTTACAGTGTTAGCTCTTGTTTTGAAATGGTGAGTTATGGATGATCGAGGCTCCTTCTCCCCACTCTCCAGGCAAGACAAGGTAGGTCTCAGGCTTCTGGCCATTGCAACTGCTGATGCTGCTAAACACTGGAGGGGCTGTGCTCTATCTAGCCAGACTGTCATTGGAACAAGACTCTGGAAGATCCCAGTGTTCTCCTGCCAAACAATTAGCCACGATGACAGCTACCAGTACCTCTTATACAGGAGTTTGGCCTCTGAATGGTTGGGGATGGCTATAATGATCTCCTTTGCTTCTTTTAGCATTTAGTCACCTTAAAAGCAAATTTCTGACGGGCTGCTGAACGGAGTGACAGACACCTGGGCTCTAGCTATTCCCCCTTCATCAAGATGGAGCCATCTAGCTTGTCCTTGGGCATTGATACCTTCAGCCACCACAGCTCCAGCGGCTCATCAGACACCAGTTGTGGCTTTGGCATGGCCCTGGGCACCCACATCAATGGTCTGAACTCGCTGCCTATGTTCGCAGATGCTAAGAGGACTGTACTAGTAGTATCATGGAGGACTTGGCCATCAAGTGTGAGTACATGTTTAATGCCATCCCAAAGCACGTGTGCCTCATGTGTGGGGTCATTGCTTCTAGCTACCACTATGGAGTGGCCTTCTACGAGACTTGCAAGGCATTCTTCAAGAGAATCATTCAAGGAAACACCAAGTACAGCTGCCAATGAGTGTGAGATCACCAAACAGAGACACAAGTCCTGCCAGGCCTGCCGATTCATGAAATGCCTCCATGTGAGGATGCTAAAGGAAAGTGTGTGCCTTGACCAAGTGCATGGAGGCCGCCAGAAGTACAGCCCCTATCTGAGCTTACAGATTTCTCCACCTGCTAAAAAGCCATTGACTAAGATTGTCTCATATTCACTGGTGGCTGAGCCGGACAAGCTGTGTTTTATGCCTCCTGATGATATACCGGAGGGTGATATCAAAGCCCTGACCACTCTCTGTGACTTGGCAGCTCAGGAGCTTGTGGTCTTCATTAGCTGGGCCAACCACATCCCAGGTTTCTTCAGTCTGTCACTTGAGGACCAGATGAGCCTGCTGCAGAGTGTCTGGATGGAAATTCTAATTCTGAGCATTGTGTAAGGCTCGCTCCCCTACGATGACAAGCTGGTGTATGCAGAGGACTATGTCATGGATAAGGAGCACTCTTGAGCACTCTTGACTGGTGGGGCTGCTGGAACTTTACTGAGCCATCCTGCAGCTGATATGCAGGTACAAGAAGCTCAAGGTAGAGAAGACAGTTTGTGATACTCAAGGCCCTGGCTCTTGCCAACTCAGATTCAGTGTACATTGAGGACCTGGAGGTTGTGCAGAAGCTTCAGGACGTGCTGCATGAGGCACTGCAGGACTATGAGCTGAGTCAGTGCCATGAGAAGCAATGGAGTATTGGCAAGCTGCTGCTGACACTGCCCCTGCTGAGGCTGACAGCAGCCAAAGCCATGCAACGTTTCTACAGTATGAAACTGCAGGGCAAGGTACCCAAGCACAAACTCTTCCTGGAGATACTGGAGGCCAAGGTGTGATGGCCCAGCACATGGATGGGCACAATCCATGTGGAAACCTCCACAGCCACCAGCCTCGACTTTTTCACACCTGCATTGGGGCTCTGAGCTGTCCCAGAAGAAGTGTTTTTTTGCTTCCTGGCTATGTGCAGACTCCTGAGGGCAACAGATGGGGAGACAGGGATGGGAGGGTGGGGACACAGGTATCACCTGTCACCCACCCACATTTTCTTTGGCATTTCTTTCCTTCTTTATGGGAAATGTTAAGGCTTGGGCCAGGGATGACTTCCTTTAGGGTTGGAGACCACCAGAGGAAGCATCCCTTCTCACAAGGGATCCATTTCTGGACCACTCCCTATTTAGAACCTGGAGGTACCTGGATGGGCAGTATTTAGTGCCCAGCACCCAAGAGACTGAGAGTGGGTGCTCCTGAAGGTATTGGTGTCACCAAGGGCAGGCCCTTGGGCCAGGAGGTCTCTGTGGCCTCTCCTGAGGCTCTATACCTCCTTAGTCTACCTGGCTCCCTTCCCTTCCTCTTTTTTTTCTTGTCCCAGTATACACATCTCTCAGTGGATGCTCCTGCTAGAGTAGCCATATCCCCATCTACAAGAAGCCCCTCCCCTGCTTCCTGCCCTTATCTCAGCCAGCTGAGATAACTCCAGGGCATGTACCTGGGAACTCAGAAAAGAGTTGGATCCTGTACCCACTGCTCCTTGCCTATTGTTTCTCCTTCTCCTCTTGGGCATAGCCAGTCTAGAAACCTATGGAAAATTCAGGACCTGACTCCATTAGAGGGTACTTGGGGGACCCTCCCTCAAGGTCAGCAGCCTAGGTAGGGGTGTAGGATATTGTGTAGGATAGTAAGAGACCCAGAGGGGAAGTGTAATTGTACCTTGGAAAGGAATGCGCTCTAAAGGTTCCCCTCGGCCCCTCCCTTACCTCATAAAAGGCAAGGCTTTGTGCTATAGGAGGACAGCCTCCTGGCATTTGCACTAGGGATGTTTGACGTAGCCCTCCTGAGTCAATTCCTGGCAAGATCCCACAGTCTGGTTGTCGTATAGGGTGGTCCACCAATTCATTCCAGTCCTAATAAACCCCTCAACCCTAGGCATGTGAACATGCTTTCCTCAGTTTCTCCCACTCAGAGGGTGGTCCTGAGTTCATACTGGGGCTCATGGGTTGACAGGATGTCCTAAAGATGAAGTGGTTCATTCTGGAAAATGGATGCGCCACTTTTCAGAGAAATCCTCCAGGTTTTACCTTCCTGATCCCTTCCTGGAGTACAAGGGTCTCCTCCTTCAGGCTTTCTGGCACCTGCCACTGCTACTGGCTCTACATCCCTGGTGACACCTCTAGGAGCTGCTGGGACTCCAGATTGGAGGCTGGTCACTTCACATAGTTAATGCTAAACTTTCCTGGAGAGCCTTCCCCTGCCCTTTTGTCCACAAGGAATTACATCTCAGAGCCACTGGGTGAGTGGACATCAAGGCATTCATGCCTCTATGTGGGCTTTCCTTGTCACTGGTCCAAGATAGATAATACTTTTATATTAAACTGGGCTAACTCTTAGGGGCTGGGCTTAGCAATCCTGGCCTCTGAAAACTATCCCAAGCCACACTGTGTGCCCAGAATTGTGGAAAAAGGTATCACCTAAAATTTCACCTAGTTCTCAGCAGTTCTTCTGGGCCTCCAAACCACACCATCAAAGGTCGGACAAATGCCCACAGCTGTCTGAGTAGACACTGCTTTGAAGCAGCAGCAGTTAAGTGGGTAGCCTTGGCTCCTTGGTCTACTAATGCAAGCACTCTGGTACGAGAAACTTGTCACCAGAGGTGGCTGCTCACCTGTTGTCCCTAAGAGAATCTATTTTTTACAAGGGGACACTTGGCACCAGAGGTGGCTGCTCACTTGCTGTCCCTAGAGAGAAACTATTCTTTTGCAAGCAAAGAGAATGGACTGGTTGAGTGACAGTTGAGTGCACTGTGGGAAAACTGGGTCTCCTGGGCACCTGGAGCCCAGTTGTTCAAAGACTAGCCAGATGAGGGACATCTGTGAGGCCAGAGAGCTCAAAACAGGAAAACTGGAGAGATCTCCCTCCACCACCCACCTTCCCCAATCAGAGCAAAAACTCAGAATGTCTTTCATATCCATTTCCAGAACCCATGGAAAGGAGACCTTGCTTTGCAATTCTGTATTCAGATAAATGTTATTTGAACCCAGAAATAAAACACAGCCAACCTTGTAGAAAGAGATGCTGGCTGGGATTTCTTTTCCTTGTCCCGTAACCTTTCTAAAGATTCTGCATTGTTTCGACATGCCTCCCAGGTTTTGCATTAAAAAACAGATGACTTCCCGGGGACACAGCTTGAAAAATAAGAGGCTCTCATTTGGGGATAGTATGGTCAGAGTCTATACTATCTGTGCCTGGTCCTTTCCTTCAGACTTGACTACCCATGTGAAACAGGTAGCAGGTGAGAATGACAGACATGTGACTAGGAGACAAGAGGCCCTTGGAACAGCACTAAGGAGAAGCACTATGTGGAGAGACTGCTTTATTGTCTGATAATGTTATCGTGGCCAGAATGACTTAAGATGTATATGTTTTTTAACCAACATATACATGCTGCTTTATGCTGCTTCATCTCCCTGTACTTATGTGTTCTCGAACAGACCCCATGTAAACTACATGCCCTGGGATTATCCCATCTGGTCCCATAGATCTGAAATCTAATAAATAAGAAAAAGTCTGCTGAGTCAAACAAACAAACAAACAAACAAACAAAAACAAAGCAAATTCCCTAACTGGATTTAAAACCTACAAGAAATGTGGATTTCTCCTCTAGACAGGACTACTGGCCTACTATTATTTTCTAGGTTAATGTCCATTCTTAGCTGAGGATGCATTGGCATTTAGTAGCAGCTTGGAGAGGTATAGTAAGTTTTCTTTTAGCATGTGGTCTCTGGTATGCTCACCATGTTCCAGGGCAGGCCAAGAATAATTAGGCAACATAAATTGGACCTTATGAGAGAGATGGGGTGAGGGGACAAAGACAGGGGAAGGGGAGAGACCAGCAGAGGGGGAGAGCATGAAGTTGGGAAAATAGGGAAATGTCAGGTGAACCTGAGAGAGTTGGAAGAAGAATATGATCAAAATACATCTGAGATTCTCAAATTAATAAAATATTATTTAAGGAAAAAAGTGTGATTGTGTGTGTGTGTGTGTGTGTGTGTGTGTGTATGTATGTATGTACATACACACCTGTTTGTGAAAGTGGCATGCTGTACATGCTAAAGCTGGAAGAGAGCTCAAGTTCTTCATGTAACTGGGTTTATTGGTATCTCCTTAGTCTCCAGTTCTCTGAGTATGATCTGACTTGCACATGTGCATAGTTTTCTAGAATGCCAAAGATGTCTGATAGCTTATACAGACCCACAATGGTGGTTTTGTTTCCCTGTCAAATTTAATCTGATGTGTTGCTAACTCCAGTATCATTATAGCCTCAAACAACTGTGCTATCAGCCTTCCCCTGACCACTTAGATGTAACACTAATAACTGCTGCTGGGTTTGATGCTGTTTTTGTTTTTGTTTTTTTGTTGTTTTTTGTTTTGGTTAAGACCTTTTGATAATGTACTCCACATCCAGTCCCAGCCATAGCAGAGCTGATGCTTGTTTCCATTGGTCCTGCTTTGCTACAGTCACTGTGATAAGAATGCAGTGAGGATGTATGGAGAGATCAGTTTCAAAACCTGCCAATCAGTGTCTGGTACTTTTTTGATATATAAGTGCTTGTCAACCTGGAGTGTACCTCTGGGGAATTAACATGCATCCCAATCCTGTTGTTATGGGCAACTCCATCCAGCTTCACCACTGTCCCATGGAGAAGATGTTCTTAGCTTCCTACTTTATCAGATACTTTCACATTTCAGCTCCCTCCGTGAGTTCTTTTATTCCTTCCTCTGCTCTTCACTGGAACAACTAAAATATTTCTTCCTTACTGAACGTTTTGTTCTGGGTTTCTAAAACACTAACAATGAATGTGCTTATTCACATGCATCCTGTGCATCAGGTATTAATCTGATTTTTTACAAATATACTCATTATCAAAGAGTTTTTGATTATGCAGCCTTATTTTACCATCTATCTCACTATAATATACAGTTTCAAAATGTAATCCCAGATAGCAGTCATGAGGTCCCTTGGAGCTTTCCAATACACTGTTGGGAAATTATTTTAGTTAGTTGTCTTTTTTAAAAAAAAACTTGTCAGGCCTATGTTAGAAGTTAACCTAAGTTATCAGTAGTGGGTAAGAAGGTGAAAGCAGCCCCTTTGGTGGGGCAAGTGCCTTCTTATAAGAGAGAAACCTTTTAAATATCTCTTAAGTACAGCGGAAATGCTTTTATTACTAGGGAGGGCTGGCCCACCTGTGCAAGCAGTGTTTGAGATTGATAGGTACCTTAGAGCCAACATCTCCTGGGACATTCAGGCATGACCTTCCCATAGCTCAAGGTCTTTAGCACAAGAACTCTGTCTTCACATAGGGACTCTTGCCTACTTTAAAAAATAAAAATGATTAAGTCAACTTATTAAAATAGGTGACTTAGGCATCTGCGTTGGTCACTTCAACCTTCACTCCAGACACAATACTGATGGAAAGAATCTGTAACAATCTCAGGACTATGATAATCAATGAAACACTTGTAAATTCTCATTTGGAAATGATCCCATGTCTTGGAACCTCACCATGAGATGGGATATTTGCCCCCCTTTCCCCCGTAGTGATTCTTAATGTCTTGTAGGCACACACACAAATCTTTTCACTTTCAGATTCTTTTCCTTTGTGCCTCTGATCAAGTCTGCACACACCTTCTCCAGTGACTTCATGTTGTGGTCAGTGAATGTGAACTCAGTGAATTGCTACCACCCAGGTTCCAAGGGCATCTTTCTGGTATCTTTAAAATTATAGCTATAGGTCAGCTTCCTGACTGACTTGTTACTCAGCAGGAGCGAACAGCAGTGAGTCAGGACGGAAGCAGACTGAACAGAGCTCCAATGAACGCCCTGCCACCAGAGCTCCACTGTACGCAGCACCATGTCTCAGAAAGCAATCTTTAATTGTGTTTCTTACCCACAGCAGGAGGTAACGGTTTCTCCTGTAAACTACCACCAATTTCATTTCACACCTAGCCATTAATTGCTTGTTAGAGTCCGTAGTCTCTGTTTATCTCTCTTCAGGGGTATCAAAATAACTTGTCAGTAACAACCAACTCTCCTCCTCTTCGATTATCACACCTGTTTTACAAATACTTAAACCAGCTCAGCGGCAACAGGCCACTTCTATGCAAGGGTATTCATCATGTTAGCACTAAGGCAATCCCCAGCTGTTGAGCCTTGGCCTTGTGCCAAAGGTTGTCTTCCAGCTAATAACCAGGGTGCTAACCTCTTCCTCAACTGGACAAATGAGTGAGCTAGTTCAAAATTCCCATCTTAATACTATATTTCTCAGGCTGCTTTGCACCAGATAAGCTGTTAACAGTACAGGTCCTCAAAAGTGGGTGCAAAGATGGGAGTGGACATGTAAGAACACGTTTTATTTATTTTGAACTTTGTAATTATTTTTGGGATAGTAGTTTAACCTTCCTCCCTTTCCTGTCCTCCAAACCTTCCCACATACTCTTCATGCTGTTTCAAATCCATGGCCTCTTTTAAAATCAGTTACTATTTCATGAATATATGTATTTGTATATACATATAGAGCCTGTTGAGTCTATATAATGTTACTTGCATGTATGTTTTTAGGGCTGACCATTTGACACCAGATAACTAATTCCTGTGACCTTTCCTGGAGATGACCACATCTTCCACACCCAGTTTTTCTCAGATGCTTATAGTTCTTTGTGTAGGGCTGAGGCCTAGGGAGGCTTTCCCCTTCCAGTTTGACATGGTCATTGTGTCAGCTTTGTTTAACTCATGTGCTGGTAAGACTTTATAGGTGTAGCTCCGAACATTTTCTAGGATGATACTAGATCCTCCTCAATTCTTTGGCTCTTACAATCTTTCCATTTTCTCTTCCACAGTGTTCTCAAAGCCTTAGGCATGGGAATTGTTGTGTGAATATATCTACTGGGACTGGGCTCCACAAGGCTGAATAATGATTGGTTGTGGTTTTTTGTAATGGTCACCATCTATTGCAAAGAAAAGCTTCCTTGATGAGGGGTGAAGAATAATAATCGCCAATTTTCTAAAAATGATGCTTAAAATATTTTCCATTAGGTAGTACAAGGATTATCTATTATAGAAAGCATTCATTTTTGTCTCCTGGGTCCTTTATCTATTCTTTTGTATGTTTTCCCTATATACCTTGAATTGACAAAAAGCTAACCAATGTATGTCTTAATGTATCTCAGAAGTGTGCTCTTCTATATAAATATTTTACTTTATATTTTCTGAAATAGATATCTAAAAGTCAAGAATGATTTTACAAGAGTAGGTTTATGTGACCAAATCTGTTTTATTTTTATAAGCCAAATATTTACATGACAGGCATATGTCTAAAATCGATATTTTTTTTTATTAGAGTGAAATGTTTTGTCTAATATTCCCCAAGACTGTTGGGGTACATGGATGTACCTAAGTGTTGTTAGCTCAAGTTTGTCTCTCAAATAGAGGCAGGTGACACAGGTAGGAAGAGGTACTGTCTGTGATTTCTAGTCAGAAAAAACACATTAATGTGCATGGTTACTAGAAGTGTTTTTTTTTTTCTAAAATATAGTTTATTTTCAAAACCCTGTTTTAATCAGACAGGTTACAAATCAGCTAAGCATTGAAAGAAGAAGTTTATCCTGTGGTTTAGCTTGATGAAGTGTACTTACTTCCATCAGCATGACATTAAATATGATTTGCTGTTATCTTTGGGTTTGTTAGTTTATATTTAGCTCTCATCTAACTTTATGTCTGATATTTCTTTTATAAAGATTTGTTTATTTTTAATGGAAATTTTTTTATTTACATTTCAAATATTATCCTCTTACCCAGTTTCCCCCCTGAAAACCACTTATCCCATCCCCTCACCCCTGCATCTATGAGGGTGTTCCTCCACCCACTCATCCACCCACTTCCACCTACCCACCATGCCATTCACCTACATTGGAACATCGAGCCTTCATAGGACCAAGGGCCTCTCCTCCCACTGATGCCTAACAAGGCCAGCCTCTGCTACATTTGTGGCTGGAGCCATTCTTCAACCTGCCATTCTCTGTACCGATACCATACAGTTTTTTGTTTGTTTTTTTTTTAAATCACTATTGATTTGTAATGTAGCTTGAGGTCAGAGATGGTGATTCCCTCAGAAGTTCTTTTATTGTTGAGAATAGTTTTCACTATCCTGGGTTTTTGGTTATTCCAAATGAATTTGCAAATTTCTCTTTCTAACTCTATGAAGAATTGAGTTGGAATTTTAATATTGATTGTATTGAATCTGTAGATTGCTTTCAGCAAGATAGCCATTTTTACTATATTAGTCCTGCTGATCCAGGAGCATGGGAGATCTTTCCATCTTCTGAGATCTTCAATTTCTTTCTTCAGAGACTTGAAGTTCTTTTCATACAGATCTTTCACTTGTTTGATTAGAGTCACGCCACGGTATTTTATATTATTTGTGACTATTGTGAAGGGTGTCCTTTCCCTAATTTCTTTCTCAGCTTGTTTATCCTTTGAGTAGAGGAAGGCTACTGATTTGTTTGAGTTAATTTTATATCCAGACACTTTGCTGAAGTTGTTTATCAGCTGTAGGAGTTCTCTGGTGGAAGTTTTGAGGTCACTAAAGTATACTATCATATCATCTACAAATAGTGGTATTTTGACTTCTTCTTTTCCAATTTGTGTCTCTTGACCTCCTTTTGTTGTCTAATTTCCCTGGCTAGAACTTCGAGTACTATATTGAATAAATAGGGTGAGAGTGGGCAGCCTGTGTAGTTCCTGATTTTAGTTGGATTGCTTCAAGTTTCTCTCTATTTTGATTGATGTTGGCTACTGGTTTGCTGTATATTGCTTTTACAATGTTTACATGTGGGCCTTGAATTCCTTATCTTTCCAAGGCTTTTACCATGAAGGAGTGTTGAATTTTGTCAAATGTTTTCTCAGCATTTATTGAGATGATCATGTGGTTTTATTTCTTTGAATTTGTTTATATAGAGGACTATGTTGATGGATTTCCATATATTAAAGCATCCCTGCATCTCTGGGATGAAGCATACTTGATCATGATGGATGATTGTTTTGACATGATCTTGGATTCAGATTGTG
Source organism: Rhabdomys pumilio (assembly GCA_030674055.1). Lineage (NCBI taxonomy): Eukaryota > Metazoa > Chordata > Mammalia > Rodentia > Muridae > Rhabdomys > Rhabdomys pumilio. The sequence goes on along the minus strand of JANHMN010000005.1, from coordinate 11,383,089 downwards.
AAAATTTTATTGAGTATTTTTTCATCGATATTCATAAGGAAAATTGGTCTGATGTTTGCTTTCTTTGTTGGGTCTTTGTGTGGTTTAGGTATAAGTGTAATTGTGGCTTCACAGAATGAATTGAGTAGTGTTCCTTCTGTTTCTATTCTGTGGAATAGTTTGAAGAGAATTGGTATTAGATCTTTTTGAAGGTCTGATAGAATTTTGCACTAAACCCATCTGGTCCTGGGCTTTTTTTTTTGTTGTTGTTGTTATTGTTGTTTAATGCTGTCACTATTTCTTTAGGCGTTATAGGAATATTTAGATGGTTTATCTAATCCAGCTTTAACTTTGATACCTGGTATCTGTCTAGAAAATGGTCCATTTCATCCAGGTTTTCCAGCTTTGTTGAGTACCAACTTTTGTAGTAGGATCTGGTGATTTTTTTTTTAATTTCCTTGGTTTCTGTTTTAATGTGTCCCTTTTCATTTTTGATTTTGTTAATTTGGATACTGTCTCTGTGACCTCTGGTTAGTCCTGTTAAGGGTTTATCTATCTTGTTGATTTTCTTAAACAATCAGCTCCTGGTTTTGTTGAGTGTTTGTATAATTCTTTTTGTTTCTACTTCATTGATTTCAGCCCTGAGTTTGACTATTTCCTGCCTTCTATTCCTCTTGGGTGTATTTCCTTCTTTTTGTTCTAGAGCTTACTTGTGTGCTGTCAAGCTGCTAGTATATGCTTTCTCCAGTTTATTTTTTGGAGGCACTTAGAGCTATGAGTTTTTCTCCTTAGCACTGCTTTTATTGTGTCCCATAAGTTTTAATATGATGTGCCTTTATTTTCAATAAATTCTAAAACGTCTTTAATTTTTTTCTTTATTTCTTCCTTGACCAATTTATCATTGAGCAAAGAGTTGTTCAGCTTCCATGTGCATGTGGGCTTTCTATTGTTTTTGAAGATCAGCCTTAGTCCATGGTGATCTGATAGAATATATGAGATTATTTCAATCTTCTTGTATCTCTTGAGGCCTGTTTTATGACAGATTATGCGGTCAGTTATGGAGTAGGTACCATGAGGTGCTGAGAAGAAGGTGCATTCTTTTGTTTTAGGGTGAAATGTTCTATAGATATCTGTTAAATCCATTTGGTTCATAACTTCTGTTAGTTTCACTGTGTCTCTATTTAGTTTCTGTTTCTATGGTCTGTCCATTGCTGAGAGTGGGGTGTTGAAGTCTCCTACTATTATTGTGTGAGGTGCAATGTATGCTTTGAGCTTTAGTAGTTTCTTTTATGAATGTGGGTGCCCTTATATTGGGATCATAAATGTTCAGAACTGAGAGTTCCTCTTGGTAGATTTTTTCCTTTGACACGTATGAAGTGTCCTTCCTTATCTTTCTTGATAACTTTTGGTTGAAAATCGATTTTATTCAATATTAGAATTGCTACTCCAGCTTGATTCCCCTTTTCTTTTCTTCTTCTTTTTTTTTTTTTTTTTTTTTTTTTTTTTTTTTTTTTTTTTAGTATAGAATAGAATTTATTTAGGGAATGGGAAGGGGCATTAAGAGGGTAGTAGAGGCAGAGAGAGGGAGAGAGTAGAGAAGTAGAGGCTGACCATGAGCATGTGGAGAGAGGGGGAAGGGAAGAGGTAAGGGGTGAAGGGCCAGAGGGATCAAGAGAGAGCAAGAAAGTAAGAGAGCAAGAGAACTCCAGCTTGTTCCTTGGGACTGTTTGCTTGGAAAATTTTTCCAGCCTTTTACTCTGAGGTAGTGTCTGTCACTGATGTGCATTTCCTGTATGCAGCAAAATGCTGGGTCCTGTTTATGTATCCAGTCTGATAGTCTCTGTCTTTTTATTGGGGAATTGAGCCCATTGATGTTAAGAGATGTTAAGGAAAAGGGATTGTTGCTTCCTGTTATTTTTGTTGTTAGAAGTGAAATTATGTTTGTGTGGCTATCTTTTTTTTAGGTTTGTTGAAAGTTACTTTCTTGCTTTTTCTAGGGTGTAGTTTTCCTCCTTATGTTGGAGTTTTCCATCTATTATTTTTTGTAGGGCTGGATTTATGGGAAGATATTGTGTAAATTTGGTTTTGTTATGGAATATCTTGGTTCTCCATCTATGGTAATTGAAAGTTTCACTGGGTATAGTAGTCTGGGTTGGCATTTGTGTTCTCTTCGGGTCTGTACGACATCTGTCCAGGATCTTCTGGCTTTTTATAGTCTCTAATATGAAGTCTGGTGTAATTCTGATAGGTCTGCCTTTATATGTTACTTGACCTTTTCCACTTACTGCTTTTAATATTCTTTCTTTGTTTTGTGTATTTGGTACTTTGATTATTTTGTGATGGGAGAAATTTCTTTTTTGGTCTAATTTATTTGGAGTTTTGTAGGCTTTTTGTATGTTCATGGGCATCTCTTTCTTAGGTTAGGGACTTTTCTTCTATAATTTGTCAAAGATATTTACTGGCCCTTTAAGTTGGGAATCTTCACTCTCATCTGTACCTATTATCCTTAGGTTTGGTCTTCTCATTGTGTCCTGGATTTCCTGGATGTTTTGGGTTAAGAGCTTTTTGCATTTTGCATTTTCTCTTACTGTTGTATCAATACTTTTTTGTGTGGTATCTTCTGCACCTGAGATACTCTTTTCTATCTCTTGTATTCTGTTGGTAATGCTTGCATCTATGACTCCTGAACTCTTTCCTAGGTTTTCTATCTCCAGGGATGTCTCCCTTTGTGATTTATTTATAGTTTCTATTTGCATTTTTAGATCCTGGATGGTTTTGTTCAGTTCCTTCACCTGTTTGGTTGTGTTTCCTGTAATTCTTTAAGGGATTTTTGTATTTCCTCTTTAAGGGCTTCTACCTATTTATTTGTATTCTCCTGTATTACTTTAAGGGAGTTATTTATGTCCTTAAAGTCTTGTATCATCATCATGAGATGTGATTTTAAATCAGAATCTTGCTTTTCAGGTGTGTTGGAGAATCCAGGACTTGCTATGGTAGGAGAACTGGGTTCAGTTGATACCAGGTTACCTTGGTTTCTGTTGCTTATGATCTTGTGCTTACCTCTCACCATCTGGTTATCTCTAGTGCTACCTGCCCTTAATGTTTCTGACTGGAGCTTGTCCCTCCTGTGATCCTGGTTGTGTCAGAACTCCTCAGAGTCCAGCTATCTCTGTGATCCTGTGATTCTGGGATACTCTGATCCTGAGATACTGTTGTGTCAGAGCTCCTGGAGTCAAGCTTTTTCTGGGTGTTGCAGTTGTGGGCGCGAGCCAGAGCCCTGGGTTTGCCCTGGGCATAGGAGCAAGCTGGAAGGAACCTGTGCCTCTGGCTGGATGGGGTTTTGTGTTTCCCTGGTTCCTGTGGGGGTCCCAGTTATTCTGGGTGTTGGGAAATATGTTGTGGCCTCAGCTGTGATCTTGATTGAGTCAGAGCTCCAGTGCTCCTGGGTGTGTTTGATTTTCTGGGAGTTGAGCTTCCTCTGTGATCCTGTGTTCCTGTGATCCTGGGTGTTTCACAGTACCTGGAAATTGGGTTCCCTTTGGGTGTTTTACAAGTGGGTGTAGAGCCAGCACCCCAGGTCGGCTTCAGGTGCAGGTTCAGACTGGAATAAACCTGTGCCACTGGCTGGACAGGAGTTCCCGTGTCCCTGGATCCTAGGGGACTCAGTTACTCTGGGTATTGGCGCAGATGTTGTGGCCTTCCCTGTGATCCTGGGCATTTCAGAGGACTTGGGAGTTGGGGTCCCTCTGGGTGTTATAGGAGTGGTGCAGGGCCAGCACCCCAGGTCTGCTCCAGGTACAGGTTCAAACTGGAAGGAACCTGTGCCACTGGCAGGGTGCGAGTTCCTTCATCCCCAGATCCCAGGAGTGCCAGCTACTCTTGGTGTTGGAGCAGATGCTGTGGTCTCTTCACCTGAGATCCTGGACATGTTAGAGCACTGGGTGTAAAGCCAGCGCCCAAGGTCTGCTCAGGGCACAGGTTCAGACTGGAAGGCTATATCTGATAGTCTTAACTAGTGAATTGTTTATATGAAAGAATATTTCTGTATGCTCAGTTTCTGTGGACACATCCTGGTCCTCCTATATTAGTCTACTGCTAATAATGGAAATTTAACATTCTGAAAGAGTTGAAAACTTCACTAATACTATTCTATCACATATATGCATATATATATATATACACACACACATATATATATATATATATATATATATACACACACACACACAAGTGTAGGAATTAATTTTAACTGTGAACCATTGTATCATAATTATGTGACAGTTTTACTGGACAAATAGTCTCTTATGAGTGAAAATTCCTGGGTGAAGAAGGAAAAAATTGTGGTCAGTCCTCAAATTTCTGTCTCAGTATATTAATTCTATAAGGGAGTGATCCAATAACCACTTCTGTTGGATTTGGAAATGAATAATGAAACACTGTAAGTTTTCCCAATGTGCTGTATTCCTTAATTCTGTTTAACTTATAATTTGTGACCTAGATTACTTGTATTTTAAGAGCCAGACATGAGAAGAGAAAGAGGCCATTCCAGGAGCATGCTAACTGGCAGAAATAATTTGTCCTGTATTAAACATTGTTAAAGATACTTAAGAATTGGGAAGGCTTCCTCACTTGGGCCCTTCTGTTAAAAAAAGTTAAAAAAAGAACCGGACCAACAGACTTCCTGCACTATTGCCACCTACTCTCTGCCCTATCACCTGTTGCAGGAATTAATAAAAAAGAGGACTGAGAGGCTTCCTGTGCTACTGCCACCAATTCTATGCCCCAGTGTGGTCCTGCTGCCACTGTCTCTAACTCCCTCAGCAACTGGTCATCAGCTTTGCTTCACATGTCTCTGGAACTGCTAGTTCCTTCACAGCTATAACCCCCCTGAGATCGGTGCTCCCACCTTCCAGTAATCCAGTAAAAACAACAACGACAACAACAACAACAACAACAACAACAACAACAACAACAACTCTAGAAGCTTATAGTTAACCAGTCAGCTTTATATAACAATAAATTCTCAATTCACAAGATGCCCACACCATAATTTCAAGGCCAATTGATAATCGTACAAGCTGCCCACCTAGAATAGACAAGTTATCCCAATTATTCTATCTCTACATGATATTCATAACTACCTGTGGCTATTTAAGACCACTTGGGATCAGGATCTTCTTCCTGTCTGTCATCTATCTAGACTCAGTCTCCCACTCTCTCAAGTAGCTGTCTTTCCCTACAACACTTAGCTCCACCTCCCTTTTCCCTGTCCAATCACAGGTCTCCCACTTCACTAATATTTTAATGTAATTGGACAGGGAAATTCCTGCAACACCCTTCGGCTTGTTAACCTTCCTGAATTCTGTGGATTGTATCCTGGAAACTCTGTACATTTTTGGCTAAAATCCGATTATTAATGAGTATATACCTTGCATGTCCTTTTGGGTCTGAGTTACCTCCCTCAGGATGATATTTTCTAGTTCCATTCATTTGCCTGCAAAATTTGTGAAGCCATCATTTTTAATGGATAAATAGAATTCCATTGTGTAAATTAACCACATTTTCTGTATACATTCTTCTGTTGTGGGACATCTGGGTTGTTTCTAGCTTCTGACTATCACAAATAAGGCCACTTCATTGTGCCTGTATAACACATTTAGAAATACAAGACTTAGACCCAGTCCTTCTTTAACTTTTTTAACTGATTTGGGACGGTTAGCCTGTGAGTTAAGGGACTATAGCAAATTCATGACTTTGAGTTTATTGTTAGGGTGTTTTCTATATCTCATTTAGAAATAGCTGAGAGGAGATAACAGACAGCAGTCCAGGTTACCTTACATGGATAGTTGGATTTCAAAACGTCAGAAATCCATAGAATTGACGTCACAAATATTTCTATATTAATGTTCATTTTGATTAGAAACCTGTCTGCTCCTGACAGCGTCCTGTCTTGGATTCTAAGAAGAAATTGAGCATCATTGGAGTTACTCCTGTTGTGGTGAGATAGCTACCAGGCAAGAATTGCTTCTCTCCATCTACAGAAAAGGACACACTTGCAGAATAGTCAGCTGATTATATCTGCCTAGACAAAGTAACCAGCCCTTAATAATTCTGCAGCACTAAAGTCTGTCAGATGAGTTTGGGCCAGAAGGCTGAAGATTTGATGCTCCAACGTTCGGTAGTATAGGGGTTGTCCAGGTGTTCAGCGGTCTCTATAAATTGGCTAAGTTTTAGAAGCTATGCTTATTGCTTCCCATAAATTCAGTTAATTTAGTCATTCTGGATTTCTGACTGCATTGAAGACCTATAGACTCATAGCCAATCCAGGCTATTTACCTTGAGAGAAAAGATCTGAGTGGAGGGTTCTCAGCTGACATTCATTCTAAAGCCAAGAAAAAGCCAGGTTCAAAACTAAGTGTTCTAGTCAAGAGAGATGGCAGAGGTTCTGGCTAGTCAACAAAAGGATGGACTGGGTATTAAGACTATCTTGTACCTCACTGGTACAAATAGGAATAATTATGCTCTAATTGTATTCTGAGAGAAAAGCTTTATTTTAACAGGAAGGGTAATATGTAGGAGGAGCTAAGGGGAAAGGAGCACTGAGAGGAAAAGATGGAGTAAGGAGAGGAGAAGATGAAGTAGATGAGAAGCTCAGTAATGAGAGAAAAAAAAGAGAGAGAAAGAGAGAGGGGGCATGGAGGCAGAAGTTCACGTGTCTCCACTAGTCAAAGATAATTTACATAGCTAGACTGGGTATTAGGTTACACTTCTGATTGAGCATTACCATACTTACAAAGCCCTTGATTAACATTTAAAAAATTGTATAAAAGCCAAATGGAAAAGGGGGGGGGCACGGGATAGGGGTTTTCTGGGGAAGGGAAATGGGGAAAGGGATTGGCATCTGAAATGTAAATAAAATATCCAATAAAAAATATATAAAAAATAAAAAAATAAAATATAATGGCTTAATTATGGAAAAAACCATACAAAACAAAAACAAACAAACAAACAAACAAAAAAACAAATAAGGCCACTATAAACATAGTGGAGCCTGTGGCCCTGTGGCATGGTGGGCATCTTTTGGTTCTTCAGGTAGATCTATTTCCAATTTTCTGAGGAACCACCAGACTGATTTCCAGAGTGGTTGTATCAGCTTACAATTTCACCAACAATGGAGGAGTGTTCCTCTTTCTCCACATCCTTGCCAGCATCTGCTATCACCTGAGTTTTTGATCTTAGCCATTCTGACTGGTGTGAGGTGGAATCTCAGGGTTGTTTTGATTTGCATTTCCCTGATGACTAAGGACTTTGAACATTTCTTTAAGTGCTTCTCGGCCATTCAAGATGTCTTTGTTGTGAATTCTCTATTTATTTCTATATCCCATTTTTTGATTGGGTTGTTTGTATTTTGGTGGTTAGCTTCTTGAGTTCTTTATATATTTTGGATATTAGCCTTCTATCAGATGTGGGGTTACGGGCAGAGGGAGGGAGGGAGGGAGGAACCTGGGTGGAAAAGGGGACAAGGAGGGAAAAGGGGAACATGATTATGTATTGGGGGGCAGAAACAAGAGTTAAGCCATGAGAGCCAGCAGAAAGAATAGAAACAGGCAACCTCTGGAGGTAGGAGGGGGAACCCCCTAGAACGTACCAGAGACCTGGGATATGAGAGAGCTCAGGACTCAAAGGGAGGGACCTCAGATAAAATGTTCTACAGTGAGAAGAGGGAACTTGTAGAGTCTACCTCTAGTAGAAAGACAAGGCATCAAGTGGAGGAATGGGGTTGCCATCCCACAGTCAAAAACTCTGACCCAGAGTTGTGTCTGGCTGAAAGAACTGCAGAGACAAAAATGGAGAAGAGACTGAGGAAAAGGAGATCCAGTGACAGGCCCAAGTTGGGATTCATCTGAAGGGGAGGCCGTAAGGCCTGACACTATTACTGATACTATGTGTGCTTACAAACAGGAGCCTAGCATGGCTGCCTTCTGAGAGGCCCAACAAGAAGCTGAAAGAGTCAGATGCAGATACTTACACCCAACCAATGGACAGAAGCCTGGAAACCTGTGGCTGAATTAGGGAAAAGCAAGAAGAAGCTGAAGAGGAGGGTGACCCCGTAGGAAGAAGAGCCATCTCAATTAACCTGGACCCCTGAGATCTCTCAGACTCTGAGTCACCAACCAGGCAGCATACAAGAGCTGGTCTGAGGACCCATGACACATACACAGCAGAGGACTGCCTGGTCTGACCTCAGTGAGAGAAGATGCACAGAATACTGCAGAGACTTGAGGCCCCGTGGACTGTGGAGATCTGGAGGTGTAGGGATATCATCTTAGAGACAGGGATAGAGGAATGGGGTGAGTTGCAGTGGGAGGGCAGACCAGGTGGGGGATAACAACTGGACTGTAAAAAAGATCAAATAATAATAATAATAATAATAATAATAATAATAATAATAATAATAATAATAATATAAAAAGAATTCGGTAGGCCAAATAGGAAAGCCATGAGAAAGGTTACCTTAGCTCATCTATTTACGTATTGCTTGATCAGGAAATACTGTGTTTAAACTTTATTTTTGAAATGAAAGAACTTCTGTTGGAATCACTATCCCTGACCTCAACCTGTATTACAGATAAATAGTGATAAAAACTGCATGGTATTGGTACAGAGACAGGCAGGAAGATCAATGGAATAGAATTGGAGACCTAGAAATGAACCCACACACCTATGGTTACTTTATCTTTGACAAAGGAGCTAAAACCATCCAGTGGAAAAAGGACAGCATTTTCAACAAATGGTGCTGGTTCAGCTGGAGGTCAGCATGTAGAAGGATGAAAATCAATCCATTCTTATCTCCTTGTTCAAAACTCAAGTCCAAGTGGATAAAGGACCTTCACATAAAACCAGATACACTGAAATTAATACAGGAGAAAGTGGGGAAGAACCTTGAACCCTTGGGCACAGGGGAAATTTTCTTTAACAAGACACCAGTGGCTTATGCTCTAAGATCAACAATAGACAAATGGGACCTCATAAAATTGCAAAGCTTTTGTAAGGCAAAGGACACTGTCAATAGGACAAAATGGCAACCAACAGATTGGGAAAAGATCTTTACCAATCCTATATCTGATAAAGAACTAATATCCAATATATACAAAAAACTCAAGAAGTTAGACTCCAGAGAATCAAATAACCCTATTTAAAATGATGTACAGAGCTAAAAAAAAATTCTCAACTGAGGAATATCAAGTGACCTAGAAACACCTAAAGAAATGTTCAACATCCTTAGTTATCAGGGAAATGCAAATCAAAACAACCCTGAGATTCCACCTCACACCAGTCAGAATGACTAAGATCAAAAACTCAGGTAATAGTAGATGCTGGCGAGGATGTGGAGAAAGAGGAACACTCCTCCATTGTTGGTGGGATTGCAAGTTGGTACAACCACTCTGGAAATCAGTCTGGCGTTTCCTCAAAAAAAATTGGACATAGCATTACCTGAGGACCCAGCTATACCATTCCTGGAGATATACCCAAAAGATGTTCCAACATATAACAAGGACACATGCTCCACTATGTTCATAGCAGCCTTATTTGTAATAGCCAGAAGCTGGAAAGAATCCAGATATCCTTCGACAGAAGAACGAATACAGAAAATGTGGTACATTTACACAATGGAGTACTACTCAGCTATTAAAAACAATTTCATGAAATTATTAGGCCAATGGATGGAATTAGAAAATACCATCCTGAGCGAGATAACCCAGTTACAAAAAACACACACATGGTATGCACTCACTGATAAGTAGATATTAGCCCAAAAGCTTGGAATACCCACGATACAATTCACAGACCACATGAAGCTCAAGAAGAAAGAAGACCAAAGTGTGGATGCTTCAGTCCTTCTTAGAAAGGGAAACAAAATACTCAGGGACAAAGTGTGGAGCAAAGACTGAAGGAAAGGTCATCCAGAGACTGCCCCACCTGGGGATCCATCCCATACACAGACATCAAACCCAGACACAATTGTGGATACCAAGAAGTGCTTGCTAACAGGAGCCTGATATAGCTGTCTCCTGAGAGGCTCTGCCATAGCCTGAAAAATACAGAGGTAAATGCTCATACCTAATCATTGGACTGAGCATAGGGTCCCCAACAGAGGAGTTAGAGAAAGGACTGAAGGAGCTGAAGGCGTTACAAACCCATAGTAAGAAAAACAATATCAACCAGTCAGACCCCCCAGATCTCCCAGGGACTAAACCACCAACCAAAGAGTACACATGGAGGGACACATGTATACTCCAGCTGCATATGTAGCAGAGGATGGCCTTATTAGGCCTCAGTGGGAGGAGAGTACCTTGGTCCTGTGTAGGCTCTATGCTCCCTTGAAGGGAATGCCAGGGCGGGGAGGTAGCAGTGGGTGGGTGTGTGGGTGTGTGAGCACCCTCATAGAAGCAGGGGGAGGGAGGATGGGATAAGGGGTTTCTAGAGAGGAAACCAAGAAAGGGGATAAAATTTGAAATGTAAATAATTAAAATATCCAATAAAAAGTAAGAAATGAAAAAAAATAAAATATAATAAATAAAAATAAATTTAAAATAAAATAACTCCAGTCTAAAAAGAAAACAAAAGATTTTTATTACAATTTATTCATTAAATTTAAGTTCTAGATTTATTTACTCCATTTTTACGCATTAAGTTTTTGCCTACATGTATGTATGTGTACTATGTATTTGTCTAGCATCTGTGGAAGTCAGAAGGGTGTATTAGATTTTCCAGAACTGGAATTAGACATGGTTATGAGCCATCATGTGGGTGCTAGAAACCAAACCTAGGCTCTTTGTAGATCAATTGCTCTTCACCATTATCCAACATTCCAGCTCCAATCTATTTAAAATTTAGAGATTGCTTTTTTATTAATCTTATCCTTAACTTGTTGTTTATAGTACGAAGTACATAAAAAATGCATCTTTGTGAAAATTTAATCAGTACCTATCTAGGTCACCTACATGTATAGAGAATCTAGGAATAAATATCTTAGCAATTTTTTTTTCAGTAACAAGGTTCCTTTTGCTTTCTTTTCCATTTACACTTATTTATTTTAAGGTGATCCTGAAGTGTCTCCATGAGCAACATCCTTACATGCTATTTTGGTTGGTTTTAATGCCAGCTTGCTGCACTGACTAATGCACATAATACTATGATTCCTTTTTCCTAGGAAGTTCTAGGATAAGAAATAAGTGTGCTTCCTCAAGAAATTTTTGAGTGCTGGAGTATACTGCTCCTATATAGCTTCTGTTCCGTCCATTCTCCCTGTTTCTGATGTTCTTCATGGCATACTTCTTCTAAAACTGCTCAACTTGATATTACAGCTTCACTGAAACAAGCATGCCCACAACTTGATTAAACAAAAAGTTTGACTGCTGCTTCTCATAGAGATCCACCATGGCTTCTCAGTTCTTTCAACTATGAAAATTTCAACTAGAGAGGCATGTTTGCTTCGCAGTGTGACATTTCAGGTGGAGAGGTAGGCAAAAGTCAATATGTGGTAAGAGTGGCTTTTAGCAGTTTTGAACCAAGTAATGTATATAAGTCAGTGTATTCGTATTTACATTTGCATATGTGTATATGCACATGTGTCTAAGGAAATGTTAATTACATGTGATAAACTGTATTTTCTGTTGTAATAAATTGTATTTTATTTTGATTGTTTGTGTATGCATGTGCATGTTGCACATGTTTTTACGTGAGTGTGGAAGCTACAAGATAACCGACAGTACTGTTCTTCAGGAACTGACTACCTTGGTTTCTGAGACAGTTTCTCATTGGACTGGGGTTCAGTGATTGAGGGAGGATGGCTAACCATTGTGCAATAGGGATCTTCCTGTTTCCACATCCCCAGCAGGAAAATTACAAGTGTGATTCTAGGCCTAGGGTTTTATTAGGCACTGGGAATCATACTATGGTCATCATGCTTGTGGGAAAAGCATGCTACTTATTAAGCTATCTTTCCCCAGCTTTTGATACATGTTAAAAAAGACATCAAGAACCACACCAATTGCCCATTCCACATTTGTGAATATTAGTGAGCTGAAATATTTGAGTACAAAATATAGTAGTTAGTATTATCAGGGTGATTGTTCAGTGGCAATAAATAACATCTTAATTAATGCATACTTGCTTAATTCATACTTGATAGTATATGGTGTTTATCATATATATACATATATATATATACATACATACATATACATACACACACTTATATATATATACATATATATATATATATACACATGTACACACACACACACATCTTTTTTTTTGTCAGGAAAATGAGGTGGCTATCTGTATTCATGCTTCTTAAGGAAGAACTCTTCTATGTAGAATTACTGCTTAAATGAAAATAAAAGTTATTATAATTTTAAATTGGCCTGTCTGTAACATATTCATTCATTACTTTGCTGTTCCCATAGGGGGATAGAAAAGAAATCAGACATAGCTAATGAAATTAGAAAAACAATTTTAACTAATTACAGAAGAACTGAAAATAGATTTTGCAGCATTATATAAGCAAATACAAATTAAATTCCCAGAGGGCTTTTCTTTTTAATGTCATTTGTCTTCTGCTTCAAGTCAAAGGTCCTCTCCCCTACAGTGCAGGGAATTTGAATTCTCAACTCTGCCTGAGCATGCTAGCAATGTATTTAGCAAACAGAATTGTGATTCATGAATGAAGATGCATTTATTTTCTCAATTTCTGTGCTACCAAAAGAGAAATTGTGGGACAATTCTGGACTGAATTTTATAAATCCACATACTTTTGTTTTTCCTCCTAAAGCAAGGTATCTCAATGTCGCCTTGGCTATCCTGGAACTTACTCTGTAGACCAGGCTAGCCTTGAACTCAGAGATCACCTGCCTCTGACACCTGAGTGCTGTAATTAAAAGTGTGTGCTACCACCACTCAGCTAAATCCCCATTCTTTATAGATTATAATATCTTAATGAATTATTTTAAAATTTCATATATCCATACAATGTATATGTATTATATTTGCCCCAACTTCAATAACTGTTCACAGATCTACCTCTAAGTTCCTCACTCCTTCCCCACTTTGTGTCTTTTTCTAAATAAATCACATTTAATCTAGTGTTTAGCTTTTAGCATGTGATCTATTACCAACTCTCTGGGTTTTTGTCTATAGCTAATAATATTCCTTACTTGTTCCCAGAATTAAAACCTAAAACATAATTATGGTTGCTATGAGTTGAACAGGAGAGCAAGAGGCTACTTAATTCTCTTTCTCTTTCATTCCTTCCACTTAACAGTTTAGGTTGACCTTCCTTTGTCTACTTTGCTCTCTGCCCCTTCAGCAATACCAGTGGAGATAGCTTTAGCAAATAGAATTTAAAATAAAAAGGCTCTGAGATTTATGCTCTTGATAGAAGGGCATGGAAAAAATAACATGGGCTTATAAAGTGAGTGCAGAAAATAGTTATTCTGTTATTGAGGTGATAAGTGGGTTCAACATTACAGTCCTCTGAGTTTTCAGTATATTTGAATAATTTTATTTATAATATTACAATAAAATACCCACAACCTGGGGCTGGAGAGATGCTCAGCGGTTCAGAGCACTGGCTGTTCTTCCAAAGGAGATGGATTCAGTTCCTCACACCCACATGGTACTCACTGCCATCTGTAACTCCAGTCCTAGGCAACCTGACCCTCTTCTCACCTTTGCATACAAATGGTGCACAGAGACACAGGAAGCCAAAATACTCATACACATAAAATAAGAAAAACCCACAAGCAACCAAGCATGGTTCAGGTAGGGCCAAGATGAGAACTGACTGGGAACTGACTATGTGGAGGTTATTGTAACATGTGGCCAAGGGAAGTTTTTGGTGGATCTGTCATGGGCCAAGTCTTAGTGAGAGAAGGTAAGGAAAGAAATGAAGACAGCAGGTTATAGCAGCTTTTTTTTGAGGACCTTTACTATAATGTGATAAGACATTTACTGTATATAGCAAAAAAGCCTGAGAGGCTGAGAGGAAAGGATGCTTGTATGCAATTGGGAGCCAAGTAGTAAAAGCAGAGTTATATAGGAAATGAGATGAAAGATGTAGGTCCCTGGGCCAATGTTGGTAGGCAGAATTCTTCTGTGTACAAGTAGATAGGATAAGAAAGAAACTGGAGACAGGGGTTTTTCAGCTGACACCTGGAAAGAATGTGAGTTCAGATGTAAGTCTCAGTGGGATTCGGGGGGTGGTAGAAGCTGGAGAAATTTGCTTTTGCTCTCCTGTATTTTCTCAGTGAAAATTGAAACGAAGACCATCACCCAAGAGTGAAGCTATGGGAAATTAGGGACTTGAGAAGAGAAAAGATAGGATAATCTTCTAGAATGAGAAGAGTACCTAGATTAGAGAAACTTAACAGTGTTGTTTTAAAATAAAAAATTCTAAAATTTGCTATGTCAAAAATAGTGTGTGTATTTTCTCATACATGTTGACAGTATACCCCTATAAATGGCAAACATTACTACTACAAATAACATATTAGCTATTGTTTTCTTATTCTTGTTCCAGCTCTGTATATCAAATTGGAAAAGTTTGTATATGTGTATATTTGTGTGTGTGTGTGTAAATGCACATGTGCACAGGGAAATGTTGGTTGTAGTTCCTTGCCATCACTTTAAAGTACCCCATTTGTGTTTTTTTGTTGTTGTTGTTGGCTAGCTAGTCCATGAGGTTCTGGGCAGTATCCTGTCTAGTCTAGGCCTTCCGTCTTTCCATGGGAGCACTTGGATTACATTAATACTACATGTCTGGCTTCATGTGGGTTCTGGGATTTGAACTCATCACTGTGTGACAAGAACTTTTATCTACTAAGCCATTTCATGACCCCTCAAAAGGTTTTGTATAGTTTTCAATATATCCAAGAATGAGTATGTTGGCATAGTTTTAATTTAAATATTTTTTATTACACATGAGATAAACATAGTTAATAACATGAGATAAACATGTTAATCTTCTGATTAACAGCCAATGACTATTAAAGAAAATTGGAATTTGGGGGGACTTTGAATCTGGTGATGCAAACAATTGCATCTTTGTCTCTATGACTAAATCTATACTGAATGCCAGCACCTACAAATCATATCAAGTTGGAGGTGGGAGTGCTTATGATAAGCACAAGGAGAAATTTCATGTTCTGAGTCTGACCTAATTATGCAATCCAGAAACAAGTTAATATTTTAAGAGTCATAACGCAAAATTTCTGATATTCTGCATAACTCTAGTGCTGTGCTGGAAGCTTGAGTACAACAAAGATTTTGATGCAAGAGAGTGATTCAAAATTCTTATCCAAGCAATAGAAAGAGGAGTAAGGCCATGGTTTTATGATGGGTGACAATGAATGGTGAGCAGTGGCTTCTTTAGAGCATTGTCTAGTGAGCACATTCAAGGGGAAAAAGAGATCAGAGACCCTTAAGAGACAAGGTGGGTACCCACACCCATTGCCAGGTTGAATTTATGTTTGTCTGTCTGTCTATCTATCTATCTATCTATCTATCTATCTATCTATCTATCTATCTATCTATCTATCTATCTAATCTATCTATCTTTAAGGTAGTGACCTACTACATAGATCACACTGGCCTGCAATTTGCTATGTAGCTGCTCCAGTCTACCATCAAAGTGATTATCCTTCTGTCTTCTGAATGCCGTGATAATGTATGCCATGTGCCCTGCTTAGCACTGCTGTTGCATATTCATATTGTAAATTCAGATTGTGAAAGGGACCTGATGCATGAGAGTAGGAGCTAGTCCTAGAATTCAGCCTGCATTCTCTTTTTGTGTGCCATGAGCCTACAGGCAATTTAAGCCCACAGATAAATTCTCATTTCTAATGTTCCTCATAATATGGAGTATATGTTGCAACCAAAGAGATATTTTCCTTCAATGTGCCTAGAAAGTATCCTTTTCAGTAAATTTCGCAAAAATTCTGGGTAGGCTAGTGATGGCTATGTTGATGCCTGCTAGACTCAAGTAGCATACTGCTCCTGGAAATGGGTGTGGGTACCCACCTTGTCTCTTAAGGTCTTTAGCTTTCTGTAATGTTCCAAGAACCTTTAGGGATGATTAGTGGTGAGGATCCTAGCTAGAAGGATGTGTCAGTGGAGGGTTGAGACATGCTAAAGATAGATTTAGAGGGGCTGAGAGATGCCTCAGAGGTTAAGAGCTTTCTGTTAGCTGCTCTTCCAGAGATCCTGAGTTCAATTCCTAACAACCTTGTGGTGCCTCATACCACCATAATGAGATCTGGTGTCCTCTTCTGTCATGCAGGTATACATGCCAGCACACATGCAGGCACACTTGCAAGTACACATGGAGGCAGAACATTGTATACACAATAAGTAAGTCTTAAAAATGAAAGAGATTTAGAGAGGTGAAAACATATCTTGGTCTTATCAAGAAGCCTAACATATGCAGAAATGTTAAATGTAAGTAAAAGTCATGTTTTATATCCCAGTTTTAATTAGAATAATTGTGTTGTACTTAGAAAATTACAAAGGGCTATTCACATTAAATCTTTTACATTATTGGACTATTTACATTAATTTTTTTTTCAATTGAAAATTTGTTTTTATTTGATATGTGTACAAGTGCAAATGTTTGAGTGTGTGCTTGCCCGTGGGTATCATAGCATGCATGTGAAAACCAGGGGACAACCTTTGGGAGTTGAATCTCTCGTTATACTGTGGGTTTTAGGAAACAAACTCTGATTGTTAGTGCTGTTAGCCACTGAAATGTGTCACTGGCTCACATGTAATATTTTCTATTATTAATATGAGTCATAATTTTTTGTAGATTGTTCTCTGCTCTTATTTAATACACATTGGAAAGCTATTTTCTGGCTTGAGAACTTGAAGAAATGCCTGAATTTTCATTAGAGAGTCAGAAATTCAGGGTCAGGGGAGAAAGCAAGAGTAAAACAAATTAAATGTTATAATATATACATTTTATTTTCTATTTTATTTTTTGGTGACACAGACTTGCTGTATATATAGTTCAGGTTGACCTGGAACTCATGATGTAGAACACATTGACCTTGAAATTATACTGACACCCCAGGTTCTGCCTCCTCAGCTCTGGGATTATAGTGGTGTTTTCCCTTTATGAACTGAATAAACATATATCTCTAACAAAGCTGTATTTTCTGAGTTTAACAATTTTCCTTTGAGATAAACAGAGTTTGCATTGATGTTCAAAGACAAAGATCAAACAGAAAACAGCTTTAAAAAGAGTTGTGTTATTTACAAGTGGTCTGCTCTGTAGAAGCATTCTCTACCATCAAAACACAAAAGACATGCCACCATACCTTTTTTTGTGGTACTACTCTCAATAATTGATACATGGAATAAACCTACCTGACACTTAGGAGAAAAACAAATGAGGCACATATGGAAAATATGTATAATGCAGTACTGATCAGCCATATAGAAGAATCAAATACTATCTTTTTCAAGGGAATAAAAGGGCTTGGTGGGCATTGTGTTACACATAGTATGCTAGTTGGAAAGACCATGTTACAGTTCCTCTGTAGAAATTAGAAGAGGGCCTAATAGATTAAGAAAGGGGCCACTCGTACGAAGAAAAGGAAGACGGGAATTTTGAGGGTAGGTGAGAAGGTAGATATAACTAATTCACTGTATATTTATTATGGAAATGCCATATGAAAGAAATTCATTTGCCTGATTTATATGTTAATAGAATACCAAAAGAAATAAATCGTGTGTTACTACACTAAACAAAAGAATTATGGTAATATTTAATGGGTCATTTGTCAAGTTTAACATTTCTTTTAAGTCTTTCAGTCATTGAAACAAAATTTTATCACTAGATGGCACATTATAAATATTCATCACCTGATGGCTGGTATGAAAAGCTTTCTCTTATGGATCACTAACTCATTAATTGCATAAAGTATAGCTTCATAATTATTTCACAATTATTTTATGAAATAATTTTCTTCTGTGTTTGGTTTGTAAGAATCATCCCCTTTTTCTTTTAAAATATTTAAAGGTCACAAAAAGGTTAAAAAAGTTACACCTGACAGATTTAAAAACTGCTTACTGTCTTCAGGATTATTTTCTAAAGCACCATGGAGTAATTTATAAATATTAGTTTCTTATCTCCCAGTACTTCATCATATGTCTTATAAGAACAAGTCTTATATCATGTATCATCATCCTACCAATGACTTTTTACATAAATCCAAAATTAGCTGTAGACTATCTGTGTCTTCTGCTGTCTATAGGATATCAGTTAGAGCTGTTTGATTTTCTGATTACACTCACACATCATTTTCAATTATCATGTCTCTTTAAATTTTAATCTAGAACAGCTTTTCTACACACTGTGTTTAACATCTAACAACAATATTTTGAAAGTTTCACATTAGTTGTATTCTAGAATGTTCCACAATGTGCATTTTTCTGATTGTACCTTCATGTTAAAGTACATCTAGATTATAGTGCTGGCAAGGATACATCTAGGTGATGTGTGCTTCCAATTCCACCTCATTGTGAGGCATACTTCAACTTACATGATTATTGGTATGAAGTTTAATTAACTAAGTTGATGTATGTCACATCTCTACGTTGGTAATGCTTCCCTGTTTTGTGTTTAATTAGATCATCTGTGGTACTTTGTAGTTCAGTAAGTTTTCTCAACATTTCACCCAGCACCGTGTTATGTGCTGATGCTGCTTGTCTAAGCCTTTGATTACACTGGTGTTTTCTGAAAGGGGTTATTTACTAATTGTGTCATTCCTTATTTTTCTCCTACAAAGAAGTGATTTACCTGTCCTTCTGCAGGCTTTGCAAATCACTCTGAATGCAGGAATTCCCTTATTCAATGTTTTCTGATTTACTACAGTCATTATTGTGAATTATTTTATAATGAACTGAAATAAACTGCCCAATGTGGTAGCATATAGCTGTCATTCTAGCATTCAGGAGGTGGAGCCAAGAAGAAGGTAAGGTTCATCCCAGTCTGGGTTACATAAAGAGACTGTGTCATACTTCCTGCTCCACTGGAACTGAATTTGGCCAGTAAAATGCCATAGCCCTTTGTCTTGTACCTTATTGCTGTGTGTTCATCATAGTTGGAATGATTTTCTACTTTTGCATATAAGCCAACCTTGTACTTTTCTTGGACCAAATGTAGAATCAGCTATTTCTCCAATAAACTGGTTTGTATTTGTGATAAATACTATTTAGAAATAAATGTCTGAAAAGTAGTAAAAAAAATGCATTAAACTGAGTTGTCAGGAATTTCCTACCTGGCAAAATAAAGAAGCCCCTTTGTATAACATTTTAAATAACTATTCTTAAATGTATAGATTTTTGAAAACAAAAGTGAAAATCTAAAGCAATTATAAAGGTGAGGGTATGTTACTGAGACATGCACAAATTTATCTTTATGTTTAAAAGCTAAATATATTATTTAATTTCTTTCCTATGTCTTCTACCTATTGGTAACTCATTATTTGGGCTGAAATCTTAAGAAAAATTTGCTTATGAATGTTACTTAAAGTTAATTCTAGAAAAGTTAAAACAAGGTAATTATTTTATAACCTATGTGGATTATTAGATTAGAAAGTTCTGGAAAGAAGATGGACTATATTCTATTTATTTTTAATGTTTCTGTTCCCAAACTGTCTTGAGTCAGGGTGAGTCAATCTGTTTTTTACTGTGGAATGCAATTTGTATCATAATTTTCTCTGTAAATGGCTTCTTACTGAATTCTTCACTCACTTTCCATGTTACTTACCCAGGGGAAAATGTGTATTAAGCAACAGAATAATAGTGATCCTCAGCAGAAACTAGACCTTGTCAGTGTTCTCTAATGTCTAATAGGACTACTGCGGGAAAAGTGTATTAATGCGAGAATGTTGCTAGGAAACGGGAGAGCCAAAAGCCCGTGATGTTGTGGGGGTTCCACTAGAAATTAAGGTAATTTAAGTATGTTCTATACCTGAAGTTGAACCATTAAATTTTGTCCTTTGATGAACATATGAATTTTAGTGTGCACTGTTTAGTATGATCTAATGTTTGTGAGGATTTGGGAGGAGAATCTTGTCGCATTGCATTTCTTGCCTTTGGGCTAATCCCTTCTTCACAGCGCAGTTTATTTTCAAGAGGCTGTTGCGTTGCTGCTTTTCCCTCCCACTCCTTCAGTGCGACAGCTTCAGAGCTGATGGAGAGACAGAGAGCACGCAACTGGTAAGTAGCCGAGAAAGCTCTCATAAAATAGTTGCTAAGGCTCTGTTTTCTAAAGCAAGCGATGCATTTTGATGGAACAGAATAGCATAGAACTGTGTAGGAATTTGTCTAGTCTATAGCACCAAGAAAATGGAATATAGTCTAATTCTGTGGTCACGTTCTTAGTTTAAGGCTCGCTTCCTAAATGGTGAATGACTTAACAGAAGGAAATACAGAATGCATATAAATTGCGAATCTGTTAAGATACCTATCAAAACAAGATTTATTGAAGATATTAAAATGATATCTCAGCTTTATGATATTTGAATTAGACATAATGAAATGATAGTTATGATTCAGTATTCAAGGGGTTCTTGGATCTGGTTTGTTTTCTTGGTGTGTGGTGAGCATGCAGAAAATATTTTGCAGTGGAGGATAGGATACTGTATTCCACTGGCTTTTAATTAAGAAGATGGTGCCGTGGCATGTCTGCGTAGGAAAGGAAATGAAGCGGGCAGACTGTAATAATATTAAGACTCCTTGCTTTGTAGGAGAGATGAACGTGTATTGAATTGGGAAGATCAAAATTTGGTTGTAGGGTGAAAAATCATGAAAAAGAAGTAACAAATATTGTGACTGTGCCTTCATTTGTAAAATCCATTTGCTTTTTGCATGTCATGTTGTACAATCGATAGAATATTCTCAGCGCTTTTCTTTTCTTTTTTCTTTTTTGAAAGGAATGTGAGAATGTAGCAGAGATTCCTATGGATACAGCATTTCTCTTTGCTTCTCAATATCCCTGAAATTGTGTGTGCTCTTTTATGCTGGTTGCTGTAAGAAAACAGAAAAATAGATGAAATCATATATTTTTAAATGTCTTTGGCGTTCACATTGGTTTTGACAATTGACCTGAAAGGAAAATAATGATGATGATGATTATGATGATAATAAAAGGATAGGCAGATTGGCTTTTGAGTTAGATGACAAAACTGAGATCATAGAGGAATATGAGCAGGAAAAGGCTTATTAGAAAGTCATTGAAGATAAGCCATTCCCCAAGTTGAACATGTCTGCTGGGGGTATGTTTTGCAGGGAAAAGAAACTGCGTGTTGAAAGGGGGGGGGCATCAGCAAAGCACTGCGGCAAAGAGTGACTGACGCATCTAGGGACATGTGACCATTCTCTGGTGTAGTGAAGAAAAATTTCCAGGACTCCATCTTGTATAAGAAATTCTATACATTCTAAAATGCAAATGATGCTGGAATAATGCTGTGGTAGATAAAGAGTTAATCGTGTATAATCTTCCATTGCTATTTAATCTTTGCTTTTTATTGTCTTTGTTCCTAGACTTCTCTGCATTCTCAGAGCTTTTCATATGTTTATTAAAATATCTCATTAAAACATTGGTTCTCCCTTGATTATAAAAACACAGTATTGTACAGAATTTGGAAAATTTAAAGGTGACTGTAAAGATTATTTACAATGCCATAACCTTAGCATAATTGCTGTCAGTCTCTTTTTTCTGCACATATACAAAGATATGCAGAGAAATGTATATTTAATGCAAAATAAAGATCAGATGACTCTTTATTTTGCTTTGTTCATTAAGTATATATTGGAAACAATTTCTCATCTTTTAAGATATCCCACAGGATTGTATTTAGGGAATGCGTAGTTTTATCACATGGAAGCATTACTAAAGTCCAAATAATGAAGGCATAAATGTGCCCTTTTGATATTATAAATGATATGAGAAATCTGTTTCCATATAAATCTTTGTGTGCCTTTCTGTTCTTTTTCTTCTTAGGAAAAAATCAGACGTGGAATTCATGAATTAAATGGTATGCATCAGTTTTAAGTTTCCTCCCTTCTTGCTTATTTGTTTATCATATGTGAGAAAAACATCATTTTCAAGTCATTATTTGACTGTTTAGTTTTGTCACTTATGATGCTGATTTGGGGAACATTTTCCTGCTTTAATATTGTAAAATATCTACATCTGTCAGTTGATTTTTGTGTTTTCTTTTTTAGGGTATTCCTCCACATATACATTTACCTGTATTTTCTCTAGAAATTTAATTTATTTTTTACAATTAACTCTGCAATTTATATAGAATTCATTTTAAATGTATGGTAGAAAGTAGGATCTAATTTTGTGTTTTTTTTTTCCAAATAGGTCACCAATTGTTTCAGCATTGCGTATTGAATAATACAACCTTCTTCCACTGCCGTGAAATGTCAACAGCTGCTCTCCCACTAGATAGGGCGTAGCTTTCCACAGGTCGGCCATTTTCTTTCTATTCAAGATGGTTACATTCCACAATAGTACTTTACTTTCTTGCCACATCCCACAGCCTGCTCAACCATTGTGTTTATACATTTTACCTTTCAAGAATCCTAGCTATATACAGTTTAGAACAGTGATTTTCAAACAGAATCTATATATATATGAATATATATTCATTCTTAAGCAAACATATGTCTTATATAAAACTTAAATATATAGAACTCAAATATATATATACATATATGTATATATTTAAGATAAATAGTTATAAATCTTTATTTGCTTATTTATTTATCTATTTATTTTTACAAATTGGAAGTTGGGGAATCCAGTGACATAGAACACTGTTCCAGATGTTAACTGTTTTTTGGATAATTCTGACATTCCAGTTGTGTGTCTAATAGGAAGCACTACAGGGGTTAATGCAAATTTCTCTGTTCCTCAAGTATTCAGAGAATTAAAGCTGTGTGGATTTGGTTCCTGGAATTCTCTAGAGGGAAATAAGAGGGAAATGTAAGAAATGCATGAGATGCAGAAATGTTTTCAATTATGTTCTGGCAGTAATACGATCTCGGGATCTAAAGGATGGAGGGTAAGTCTCAATACATGTTACCACTGTATTTATATCTTCAAGACGTGAGAACATCGCTGGGGTCCATCTCTATTTACTGCAAGTGGAAGGGTCAAGACAGAAAACATAGAGGCTTTTAGTAGGAGGTAAGTTAAACAGTAACAGAAGTATTTGCAGTTAAAAATCACCTGCTGTTCTCTGTTTCACCCTTTACTTCATCCCAGTTCCACCTACCCCACCCCCTGCCTATTGACTTCTAACCACAGCCTCTGGCCTTGTCTGATTTTGGACAGAAAAAGAGGGTGAGTATCGGGCTGCTTTCTTTGCCTGCTGTTATTGCAAGGGACTCTTTGGGCTCATAGACACAGCTCCAGTCATTTCCTGACTTGCCATATTAGGCTGTGATTTGTTTATGACTGGAGTCTGGTTTCCCTGGCAACAAGAGCTCACCAGGGCATGCGCATTGGCTCATCTGCAGTGGCAGAATGCGGCTGTGGGGCCTTGGGAGGAATCTTCCCCCCCCTCAACCCCCGCAGTGACTGGAAGAGGTATTCCAGAGACGTCATTTTTTCTCTCCTGAAACTGCGACTGTTACTGCAGATAAGCATCGCATTTTTTTAATCCTCAGAAGACTTAGAGATTTATCCCTTGTTTTCCTTCCTAGCACAGCCACAGTCAATAGTTTCACCAGTGACCATGACGCTTTTCCAGTTATTATGGTCCCAAATACCCCTAGGACCCAAAGGGATCATTATAGTGTGGCCACAGGAAACAAATATCCTGGTTTCAAACCTCTATCTCTTTCTTGACAGTTGTATGAAATTCCTTAGTCATCCTGTGCCTCAGCTTTCTCAGCTGTAAAATAGGAACAATAACAGCACATTTAGAAAAGTGCTACTTATTAACCATTAAAACTATTCTTTATTGTCATTTGTAGATGTCAAAAAATTATCTAGCACAGACTGGTGCCTGCACTGTACAATGAACTCATCCTAATGCCCATGATGAGCAGATTCCAGACACAGGCATTTACCACCCCTAGATACCTCATGCAGCCCACAGATGACCTACAGCAGAGAGCTGCACTATCCTGAGGCACATTACTGTATACCACAGCAAAATAATTTTTCCCTTATCACATGGACACCTTCCATGACATTAGGCTCTTTTAGACTGCACATAGGTTCTCTCTTCAACACAGAGACCAAGCTAAAGGACATTTATTAGCACCACATGGTGAGTCTTACCTCACCATGAAGGCGTTGCCTGTAACATATAAAATCTCAACACTCTAGCTCATCTCCACATCAGACCCTATCCAGAACACACAAAGTATATAGACTTAATTCATACAACATAGATTCTGCCAAAAGCATACGACTTGTCCTCATAACACGTAGGTACTCTTCAAGCAAGCCTCTCCCCACAGAAAAACAGTCATGTTGAGATAAATACTACTCCCCATGAGTGCTCCACCAACTGAACTCCTTCCTGGCAGATAAAGTTCATGTGAAACAGACTTCCCTCACGTCACACTAACCCTTGCAAGAACATGCAGCCTTCCCTACAACACACATCACACACAGCACACATTGTGGAAACCTTCAGCACAGAAGAGACTATCCACAGCACAGCATCACTCCATAGAATGCCGACTTCCTCCCCGAACACAGACATACAACCTCACTCAGATCCCTTGCCATGACATGCAAACTCCCCCAAAACACAAACTCTCCCATCTGGCAAACATCATTTCATTAAGAAAGAGGATTATTTCACACTCCACACTCCTACTGTGCACATTCACCCCATGAAACACAGATTAAGCTTATGGTACCGAAGACTCTTCCAGTGTTTCTGACCTCTGCTCACTGTACCACATAGCAATATAGAAGTATAACCTGAAGCACATAGAATCATGCCTTGTTAAAGAGGATTTTAACTTAATACACACATGTATCCTACAACACATCAGTTCATCTCAGGATCAACATATAGTGCAAACCTATAGTGCAAACACTTGCCACATAGGCAGTTATTTGCTTCAGATCATCCAAATCTTTTTCCAGATTTGCAGAATTACTCAGTAAGGTACTCAGAGTCCCCTCCCCACCCCCATCACAAAGGTGATCTACAATACTCACACTCATCCCACAATACAGATGTAAACTACATGTGAACACATCTCAGAATACAGCATCTCACTGTCACAAATGCTGAGAATTCCGTAGTAGCAAAGCATTTCCTATACATCATCATCTTTAAAAAGCAATACTTCTTGCCATGGTTCCAGGCTAGATACATGCTCCCAAACACATCTGAACCCAGGTTTTAAGTGACTCTCATAATTATCACAAAGCACACAGGCAGTTTCACTGTTGTTTATAAAACAAGATATGCCCAGCCATGTATAGATCTCTTATCAGAATGCAGAGAATCTCCTATTAGTATACATGTTTTTCTTATAACTCACATAAATACTCCCAAAGAATGACAGAAGACACTCCTAAGCTGCTCAGGTCACAGACTTGCCCTATAATACACTCAGTCACAACACATGTGTCTTAAAATTCATAGATATACCCATGGATGCATAGATTTGTTCTACGTTGTGCAGAGTTACCTTATAACACTTTATAATACAAATAATCACCTCCTATCGTGCAGGTATATAGTGCATATATTAACTCTACTTTGCATCATAGAGGGCAGACATGCTTTATCATATCATTGAGCTACAGTTCTGGCCTACAGCAGAGATACAGCCTGGTATCCATTAAGAGCAAGGCCTCTGGACCCAGGCTTCCTAGGCTTGTCTCCTGATTCCATCCTTTACTAATTGTATCGCCACAGGTAAGTATTTTTCTTTGTTCTTTAGTTTACTCATCTGTAAAACAAAGATTACCATAGTACTTACTTTGAAGGATTATGATGAATAAAATAAGAAAAGTTTATCTATGTTTAGTACAGTACAGTGCCTGCTACCTAGAAACTGTTAGATTTGTTAATTCTCATTACAATCACCTACAACCCCACTATTGTTACTGAAGCAAAAGTGCTCATTTTAAGTATCTACAATCATCTAACAATAGAGATTTACCGCATAGTGCAGAGATTAGCCCTAGAACATACAGAAATATTCTACTGCATATGGACAATATCGCACAATACCTTACACCCTATAAGGCACAGACAGCACGCCACTCACAACATTAAAATTTACAGTGGAATTAAGAAACATAGCCAGTAATGCGTATGATTCCTTCATATGTACAAATTCACCTGACAAACACACAGACTATATGCACAATACCCAACTTTACTCCATATAGCAGAGATCTGCAATACAGTATAAATATACATACCATAAACTTATAATTATGTACTGTATGACAAAGATCACATTATATACAGATACCTCTTCCAAAGTTTGTGGATTTCCCTCCTGTTCACAAGTGTTCCTCTAAATTTGCACACCTAAATTTAGAACATTTTAATGCAAAGCTCCTTATAAAACCACATTTACTCACTCATATTTTATGCTCAAGTCATAAGCAACTATATGCTTCATATCTCATTACTTGCACATAAATCTGATTGACCTTAATGTATTCCCACATACATGATCATATATCATATACCACATAGATTAACTTTAAAAAAAGTTAAAAATTGTGTGTGTATGAGTATCCTGCCTGTGTGTATGTTTGTGTACCATGTATATACCTGGTACCCACAGAGGCCAGGTGAGAGCTTGATTAAGATTCCTTAAATCCTAAGTTAAAGACATTTGTTAGGTACCTTTCAGGTGCTGGCAATTAAATGTGAGTCCCCTGCAAGACCAGCCAGTGCTCTTAATCACTGAACCTTTTCTCTAGCCCCCAGGTTAGCTTTTTAAGGCCTACAAATGTCCTATCAGACAGCTATCCCAAGCACTGATACTCTTAAACACACTACAACTGTATCACACGACAACAGCTACACAAAGTCACAATCATTAGGTTTGGATTTAAACAATCAAACTCATACAAAGGAAAGAAATGCTACAGTACAAAAACACATCCCACTGTGCCCGATGTGGTGGGAAGTGAAGACAAGCCGCAGCTCACATGAGCTCAACACAGAGAGCACGCAACTTGATGCCCGTATTTAGACCCACTCTCTAGGACAAAGTTTGAACTCAGCATTCCAGTTGCTTAGGCTGGAATCCTTAAGAGATCAATATTATTTTTATGATATAAGAGACTTTATTTTGACCTCTCTGTGTTTTCTAACCTACAAATTTAGGATAATAAGATTCCTGTGTCATACAGCTCTTAAGAGGAACAAATGGGGTAATGGTTATAAAGCTTTTATAACAGTACCTGGTAAAGAATTGCTGTCATTCATGTCGTTGACACTGTTACCGTTATTATTATTATGCACACACTGGACAATAATGGTAAGATTCTACCTAAAATAACAAAACAGCCTCCTACACACACACACACACACACACACACACACACACACACACGAGTCCTCCATAAACACACAGTCTTATCACAACTTATACTTTGACCACTTCATCTGTATTAACTATACTTAGCCTACATCTAGATGTACCTACCACATAGTGTCTACATAGTCTATACTTACCACACACCATTTAGGCACACAGTGTAGTGCACACACAGTAGTGCAAACATACAGAAGTTCATCTATGTAAAAACTCATCTTGTGAGGCTCTTACACATTCCCAACTATAGATGTACATATGTGTAGCCCAGATATACCACATTAGCTCTACAACTCAAATAACTCGGCTTAAACTCCTCAAAAGAATTCACAGCATTATATATTTCTCCAAAGCACAAAACTCACCACACAACATAAGCCTTGCTATAATGAATAGACTAGCTTCATAAGTCACAGAATTAAGGCCTGCACCACAACACACAGATTATTCCTAGAATCCAGTTATATTGTTCTTGTGAAATACTGGCTTATCTCTACACTAAAGTGTATCATAAACACCAACATATTGGTCAACATACATTAACTATGTCACAATGCTCATGTAGCCACCACATACAAAGAACTATTTCACCTTACCCAGACATTGCCTATATTATGTAAATTGAGTCTTGGCTGCCAGATGTACCATACAACATGAAATAGTCCCATGTAATCAATAGAATCTCATTACAACATACAGATTAGCAACACAGAATAACTTCTTTTTACTGTAACTTTTGTCATAGAAGCACATGCTTCAAAAGACACAATGCACAGGTATGCTCTATAGTACTGAGGTGTAATACGGAAGATCAAAACATACCCTGGAATGACCAAATACTCACACTATACAAAGTCACACCCCAAATATGCACACACAAGGATTTTACTATCACCACATAGACCACCTCCACAAAATGCTCCCTTACCTCTACAAAATCTAGGTTTACATCAGAAGAAACATCAAAGAATATCCAAAAAATCCAACCAAGGTACAGAATACTCTACTTCAACCAGAAAATATCCACACAATATAGAACCTGGATATAGGACAAAATACCTTAACCCCTAACACCCAGACTCATGTGAAACACAGACTGACCTGTCATACCCAGCATGGTCCACCATCGTCCATACCCGGAAGGCTCACTCTAGAAAATATTAATAGAAATGTACAGGCATAGCCTTTAATTATTCCCAAAATAATGACTGGTCTCTGAAAATATCATCTTCACAATGCAAACACTTCCAGGTACATAGAAAGTATGCATGATTCATAGACATGCACAATTACAGATGTGCTTCACAGTACTGAGTTGCTATAATGCACTTAATACCTGCTTCCATGCAAACAGAATTATCCCATGAAAATGAAATTCATTTCAGGAAAAGTAGAGCTTTCCTCAAATGTCCTGGATTGGCCCCATAGTATATATAATCTCCAGACAACATCCACTAGTCCTAAAACATAGGCTCATGATGCAAAAGCACCAAGATATAGCTGAGCAGTGAGTGAGGACATAGCTCAGCAGGTAGAAATCAAGATGCCCTGTGCTTTCTCCCCAACACTGAATAAAACTGGGTATGGTGTACCTGTAACCACAGTACTCCAGAGGTGGACAGAGGATGATTAGAAGTTCAAAGTCATCCATGGCTACATAGCAAGTTCAAAACCAACCTGGAATGTGTAAGAGCCTGTCTGAAAAATCAAAGCAATTAAACAATAAGCCACAACAACAACAACAAAGATGTATTGGGGAAAAATAGACATAAAGTGCTACAATCCATAGATATGACCTCCTCAACACTCACTTTAATGAGCTGACCAAGTATCACCCTGAGACATGCTGACCAATACATGAGATTCAGATCTTCTCTATAACACGCTTGCCCTGTGTAGTCAGAAATATCAGATATTAGTCAAACACTTCCAACCAACTAGACTTGCTCTCCTTCCTCTAGAAAATCTGGGTTCTTCCACGTCTAGCAACCTAGGCTTGTCTCACAATATAAGATAATTGCTCACAGCATAAACACTACTCACAACCTGCAAACTGACCATACAGCTCAGTCCTGGAAACGTCTTATATTTACTATGTAAGCATTCCCCTTGATTGCATAGAAATCTTGGATAGCATACCAAAATGGCCTTCAGTTAATTAGCTTCATGTACATACACTGTGCAATATAGCTATTCTCTCTGTAAGACTTAAACATATACAGAGATTGGATAATTTATCCTGTAACATCAAATTTTCCCATGGCACCCAGCCTTATCCCCTATCAACTAAGAAACCTTGAACGCTGAATATAAGCCAGCAAAACTCAGACTGCCCCCATAAACCAGATATTCATTGTTCATTCTAGTCTTACAACAGGGCACGCAAACCACCCCTTCCCTAAGATAAAAAATGTCCTCACCTAACAAATGTTATTCTAAATGCAGACAGTTTATCAACAAAAAAATTAGCACGTTAACAAAAAGTTTACCTTATAATGAGCAGAAAGGGTTAAAACCAAACAGAAGAATCTTATTGAACCTAGACACCAGCACTCTACATTACAGAAAATCACACAGCAAGATCCATGCTGGTTTCACAATATATAGACACAGCAACTACACATTTATATGCCTCAAAGACAGATTCTCTTTAAAACATATATATTCACTACAAAATATTTGGACCAATATAGCATCCAGATGACTACCACAATGCATAAATATTGAAACATGCAAAAGAATCCTATATACAAACTGCATAGATATGGTTCACTAGTGGAAGGTTTATTGGCAGACTTGTTGCAAATTATGCAGACTCTTATGTCATCCAGACTTTAGGCAAGAATCTGTATTCACTCTAAGTCATAAAGACAAAACAAGCATAGCCAGTGAGAGAAATCAGTGGCTAGTCATTAATGTAGAGTCCAAGGACATGAGGTTGGTCTCTGGAACTCACACAGTGAAAGGGAAGAATGGACTCCCATAAATTATCCGCTGATCTCCACATATACACTGTGACATGTTTGTGTACCCTTCTACTAAAATAAATAAATGGTTTGAAGAAAGACTAAACCAGGAATGCTCAAACATGGATGACACATGGGAGTATGCTCTCAAAACCAGCTCTTAGCTTCACTACACCAAAGCCTACATTTTAAGACAAAAATGGCGAACAACACATACAAGCCACATAACAGAGATTATCCATGAAACCTAGAATTGCCTCACAATATCCAGACCAATATAGTGACATTCTGATTTATTCAACAGCACTGCTCCATATACAGAAATGAATCAAAATGTAGAGGCATTTATAAGATACATGCTGCAACACAGGCATGCTGCACAACTCAGACTTTATATGACAATAACACTTGTCCCAAGAAAGCAAAGAGATTCTGGATACCTGGCAGTGTAATATAATACATAGACAAACCTGACAATGCCCAGACTTTCTGTATAACATCCATACTGGTCTTTGATAGCACACATATCTTTGAAACCACTCACCATGGCCTCAGAACATACAGATATACCCATATATCATAACACATGGACACACTTAGAATATATATCCACTCTATACAACATGGACTAGCCCCCACAGACTTTCACTGTAAAATATATTCATAAACAGGGAGCCATGGGTCTCTCACACCTAATAAAGAATCACCACCCCCTACATGCTCTTATCATATGATTCCCAAATTGATACTGAACACCTGTACTCAGAAAACATAAATGTAGCCCTTTATGAACATAGTATAACAAGTGGAATTTCCTTCCTTTTGTACTAATTCATGTCACCTTATTCTGTGACACCTAGACATACCTTTATAGTACAATAATTCAGGCAATATTCAAATAACTGAGAATCTTGCATTGCTACAGAACTCTCCCTATAACAAGCAGAAACATGACACACCACTCCAAATTGCACACAATCTGTAGTATACAGTTTCTAAATGTTCTGTGTATGTCATATAATACAGTCTCAAAATACATATTCCTTAGAATCATATAGCATAGCATAGCAACTTAGAAACACTTCTCAAAACATACTATAGCAGGCAGGCACACAGCATGTATTCCTGTCTTTACACATACAAATTTGTCTTCCTCTACCAACTTTTTGTCCAGCAGTTCTAAGATATTTTACACAAAACCCACTTGCTAGATGGGCATGTAGCTCATTGGTATAGCACTTCTAGTGGCTTGCACACACACACACACACACACACACACACACACACACACACACACACGCTCTAAGTCCCTTCACTAGTATTTCAAATCAAACCATAACAATAGAAAACTCCAAACAGAACCGAAGGAAGTAAAAACAAAGCAAATAACCTCCAGAACCAAACAAGAAAAAAAAACAGTCTTTCTTACTTCACGATGCATGGAGTTTACCCAAATTTCAAATCCATTCTGCAAAGTATGGTGTTTTATCCATCAACTAGAATGCAGAAACTTGCCACAAAGCAGGTATCTACTTCCTTATGTACCACAACATTAGAGCATTAGACACATGGACTAACTCACCACAGCACCAAGAAACACTGTACAACATCCTGTACTGCCTGAATGTATGAGTGTTGTAATGTGTAAATTCTTTCAGAACTACTGCCCTAACTATGTGGTAACAAAACCAACTTAATATTCTACACACAAGCTAACAGCATATAGTTCCATGATAACATACAAGCTTATCTCAAAGAAGATGACATGAAGTTAGGAGAGGAGCATGCTGGGACCCTTTTTGGAGAATTTGGAGAGAAGAAATAGGGGTTATATATGATTGTATTTCATTGTATGCGTGTTATAAAAATAATTCTCAAAAAATAAATTAAAATAGTTCTTCCTCCAAGTGTAGAGACTTGCACTAGAATACACCTGATATTATCTTATATACAAAAATACCTTATAAGACCTGCAGTGAACCTATGATGTCTATCTAATCTCATCCCTTAATACCAAAATATTACCTATAAATCACAGGTAAGTTATACAATATAAAAATCCCTCTATAACAAACGTACTCTACAACGTACAATTACACTACTAGCCCAAAACATACTGCCCTATCTACAATTTGTCTTGGCACACAAGGCAGACATATCTCACAATGCATAGACTAGCTCCATAATATATAGATGTAAGTATATGATAACCAGACATAGCCTATGATAGAAAAACTTTCTGATAAACAAAATTGAGTTCACATGTACAGAGTTTCCTCAAAATACATGTAATTATTCTGCAAAATAAATGCTTTATAAACAAAAGGTATGTTTATCCACACAGAAGTGCTGTAGGACTGAGACTTGGCCCACAGACTAAATACCTATGGCATGTTCTACAAACAACTTACCAGCCATGCCCTTTACAGCACATCTGGGCAGATGCTGCAGTGTACATGCTTCCTCCCAACACTACTCTGGCAAACTATCTAACCAAAGGATGCATTTCACAATGCACAAAATACTTTCAAAGCTCATGGATACACTCCACAGTAACACAGATGTCATATTTTCAAGGCTTCCCCTGTATCTCAACTCACTCTAAAACACCCAGGACGAAATCCCAGCCCACATTAGATAGTCTGAAAATGCAGACTTCCACAACACTCATAATCGAAAATGCAGAATTTCCTTACAGCTTCACACCATGCCACATCAGTTTATGATCGAAAATCTACAGGATATGCATGAAAACAGTATATAAGGATTCCAATATACAAGTAGGAAGACATAGATACTATAGTTGGCAGACATATCAACCAATACAAACTCAACCAGCAACTACCTAACAAAAAGGCTCACACTTCACAACACATTCAACTTCTTAATGACATGTCTCACAAAACAAAGAATTGTGTCTTAATTTCAACAGAACTTGCAATACATAGCAAAGATCTATTACACCCAAAACTTATACTTAATCAACCAAATTCTTTAGAACCCTAACAAACCTCATACCATATCTATAATTAACCTATACATTATGGACTTGCCTCATGGTACGCAGAACTGGAATGGACCACAACCACTAGAAGTGACAAACAATGTGTAAAAAGAACCCCACAGTTGAGGTACTTCATCTCTATTAAAACAAAGGAGAGTTTTACATAATGCAAACATAGTCTAAAGTGCAAAGCTTAGCTTTTTCTAACAGAATTTTTGGAGTCAATGTATAAACGCCAAAATCTGGATCTGCCTTGAAACATCAGGACATGTTCTAGAGTCAATGAACATTATTACCAATGACTTGAGCACATATAGAAAATTATAGTCATGAAAGCTATGGCTCCATTCAAAATATATAGATTTCACATCAAATGCACAATACTCATAATACACACTTAATAAAGCCAGCTTGCAATCTATTGTGTTACCTCAGCTGGCTGCACTTGCCACCTTTAAGTAACTTCACACTTCACACACATACCTCATTAGGCATAGACTAGCACAACAAATTCCCTCAGAGGGTTTACAACTTAACCAGCTTTTCAAATGATATCATTATTATTTAGAACATTTAGAACCGTCTTTTTAACAAAAAGCTACCCCATAACATGAATATTTGTTACTGTAAGCTCTAAAGTACAAAGCCTTTTCAACAGAAATATTTTCTTTACCACACTCAGATTCACTTCACCTTCTCAGACTTGCCTAACCATACATAGAGATGCATGGAACAGCCCATAAACTAACCCCTCTATGTGCAGTCTAGCTCCATTGTCTTCTTAGGCTCACGCACTAGGCACATGATAGAGAAAAAGAGCTATACATAGAGAGATGTAATCCACAGTGCCCATTTAACATCATACTATAAATTGTCCCACGTTTGTCATACTCAGATTCAATTCATGAGACAAAACTACTTATACTACACTGAAACTATAACAGTGTCTAATTCTTTATATGTCAGCATTCATATGATTCAAGTCACACAAACATAAAGGCATACCTGTGGTCAAATATATAAACATGGTCATGTTTTATATACAAAAAGTTCTGTTCATCATTAAAACATGTAAATATACATGCATACATATAAATGTATACAAATCATAACATGTGAATATACATTCAGAGATGTATACACCAATAAGACAAAAATAGATAATGAAGAGATTTATATATGCCTTAGTTATTTATAGAGAGCTGTATATACAGTTACATTGATCAAAGATACATAGATATGAATATATACATCTACAAAAATGTAACTATGTAAATAGACATGCAGACACAGATACAAGGATGCTTATAAAAATGGATGCAGACTAACACTTATGTTTTCATTACAACTCATTAAGATTAATAAGAATATGCTAAGGTACATGAATATCCAGAAACAGATATACAGAAATGCAGGCATGTATAGAGAGCCAGAGTTCTACACACTCATATCCATATATAGAGATGGCACAAAAGTGTGTACAGAGGCAGAAGTATATAAACAGTCTTAAACGTGGGGAATATGGTAAGCCAGTTTACAAACACACAGTGAACCATAAGCATGTACGTATACAAGCACAGAGATATACAGATACTCTCAGAAGCATATGTGTCTATTAAATTTGTATTCATAGACATATAAAATATACAGAATGACTTCAAAGATATATACTTGATTACTTTTGTAGTCATATGTATAATGCAAACATTGATGGCCATTTATATTATAGATGCAGACATAAAATAAATGCACAGATTAAGATATTCATTCCATAGGTGTCCACATTTCCCATATATACTAAGTTCTCACATCTTAGATGCATACCTAGAGACATAAATATTGACATATATATGCATAGGTTCAGTCTGTGTTATATAAATGTACTGATGTGCATGGAGATGTGTCTACATAGGCGTGCAGATATTCACATGGACATATACGTACACAAATAGATAAACATATAAATAAATACTAGAGCATACATGTAACAAGTTACCAGACATAAGTCAAGAGAATTACTGGTAAGCAAGTAAAAGTGCACTTATGCATACATATCCTGTGTATACACAGATGCATGGACACATGGAGGTTCACATGTATGAACATAGGTAGTCAGCAAAACATGTCCACACAGATAACAAAGTTTATATTACATGGATAGATACATGCAGAGATAGATATCTGGAATGCAGATGCAATTCTACAGGCTTTTATACCAGCTTGGATGGAGATACACTGAGAATCTTATAAACGTGTGCAATAACACTTTATAAATGCACTTATTTATATAGATAAAATTAAAAGTGCAGATATGCAGAGATACCATACATTCTCACGTAGATCACATCCTAAACACAGAAGATATATACATGTATATTTAAAAGTAACAAAATACATAAAATACATTTGCAACTATGTGCAGATTTATAACTGCACACATGTACAGATACTTCCTTACATGTTAACATTTGTATGTGCTGCTGCATATATACATAGTCATACTCTATCACAGTGCTTTACATGTGGTCTCCTAAGCTTTTAATGGTATATAGATTCTATGCATACATCAAGTAGATCAAAGCACACGTAGATATACATACACTAAAATGGGTGTACAGATGCATACAGGACTTCATGCTACAAATAGAAGCAGACCTGCATATACACAGACACTTGTGGACTTACATTGTGAAAACAGACTTTGAATCACCTATAAACAGACATACACACTTTTGAAACAAACTCATGAGTTTTAATGTGCCTTTGTGGTCTTAGCTTCTTCTTCGAGAACAAGTATCGATTCCACTTAGCTGATTATACCATATGAATGTAGGTGTGGAAAATACCAGAAACACCTCTAAGATATCTTTAGGACAGATGAATTGCACACACATACCTATTTACAGAGTCATAGATATAAATCATATGGAAGCATAGAAATAAATAAATGTGTGTAGCCAAATAAAGAAAACCCACTGTTGAAATATTGTACTTCAATATTCAAATGTTAGCTTTTGAAATTCAATACAAAATTCTACATCTTCATTCAAGTTCTAGTACTTACTGTACTTACTGGCTCAGTGATGTGAGGTCATTTTTTCTACCATATTACATGTGACATAGCACTTTCAGAATTCTTGGAGAGTTTGTGTAATGGAATACTTAGCCTTGTGCTTGAAGCATTGTGCAGGTAGATGGTACTACTGTTTTGTGTGTGTGTGTGTGTGTGTGTGTGTGTGTGTGTGTGTGTATGTGTGCTTGATACACACTTTAATTATGTAGAATTAGATTTTTACAACTATTATACATTGGATCATAGACATAGATATATTATCTTGTATTTGTAGATGAACCAATAAAGATTAATCTATTAATAAAAATAGACTATGAACACAAACAAGGTCATTTCCTAAATTCTCAGATATTGTAAGAATTTGCTTTTATCCTTGGCAGAAAGAAAGGCTCCAGATTTATGTTTCCTTGTATTGCTGGTATTGGTATTACTGTCATTATTATTATTATTATTATTATTATTATTATTATTATTATTATTATTATTATTTTTACAATTAAACTACCTTGGTGAATCTTTAATGTCCATCTGTGAGTATTCTTTTTTTTTATTCTTCTCTCATATATTACATCCTGACTACAATTTCCCCTCCCTCCTCTCTTCCCAGTCCCCCCTTCATCTCTCCTCTTTCCCAGATTTACTCCTCCATTTCTCTTCAGAGAAGGGCAGGCCTCCCAGGTATATCAATCAAAGATGGCATATCATTTTGCAATAAGATTAAGTATATTCCCTCATATCAAGACTGGACAAGGTAACCCAATAGGAGAAAAAGGGTTTCTCCTTTAAAAGCAGATGAAAGAGTCAGAGTCAGGCCCAACTCTCACTGTTAGGAGTCCCAAAAGAACACTAATTTACACAACCATAACATATTCAGAGGACGTAGGAGAATCTAGGTCAGATCCATACAGGCTCCCTGGTTGTCACTTCAGTCTCTGTGAGCCCCTCCCCTGGTTAGTTAATTCTGTGGGTTTTCTTGTGATGTCCTTGACTCCTCTGACTCCTACCAACCTTCCTCCTTCTTTTCTAGAGGATTCCTTCAGCTGCACGTAGTGTTTGGCTGTGTTGAGTCTCTACATCTGTTTCTATCATCTTATGTGATGATGATGATGATGAAACTAGGTTCCTGTCTACAATATAGCAGCATATCATTAGAAATAATTTTATTGGTCATGTTTGATTTTATGCTAGGTCTGTAGCCTAGGGTATTCTAGGATACCCCGTCTCTGGTTCCTGGCCCTACTACAGACAATGTCAGGCATGGGTTCCCTCTTGTGGCCTGGGTCTCAGTTTGGACCAGCTATTGGTTGGCCACTCCTACAATTTCTGTGCCACCAATTTTACCCCAGCACATCTTGCAGACAGAGCAAATTGTATTTTGACGTTTTTTGTGGCTGTGTTGTTCCAGTCTCTTCACTAGAGGTCTTGCTGGGTTACAGGTGATGGCTGGTTCAGGCTCCATATCCTGATTGCTGGTAATCTTAGCATCACCCTTTTAGATTCCTGGGTGTTTTCATTGTCTTAGGTTTCTACCTCTCCTTCCCGGGAAGATTCATGTGTCCCTCTCTCTTGAGCCCTCCTTGTTACTTAGCTTCTCTGGGTCTGTGGATTGTAGCATGATTATCCTTTACTTTCCAGCCAATATTCACACATAAGTGAGTACCATATTTGTCTTTCTGGGTCTGGGTTACCTCACTCAAAATGATTTATTTTTCTATTTTTTTTCCTATGGGACCTGAGATTGAAATATCTACAGTGCAAGACGGAGAGAGGCCTTCATGCACGGTGTGCGTATGCCACCTAGTGACTACACTGAGTAAGTACAGTATTTATGCATCGCCACAATTGGTCCCACTATTTAACCATCTGAAAAACTGTGTAAGTTAGCATACATTACATTATAGTGCTTTCTGCTATATGCTGACATGTAAATAGTAATCAGAAATTATAACTTTTAATACAAAAATTGCCCCATTTCTTTCTTTCTGGATTTTCCTGAGAATATTCTCTACCAGTTGTCTTTACACCCTACTAATAATTTGTCACTTAACAGCACTTTGAACAAGTTAGACATTACTGCTCGACTGTCTTCAAGTTAGCATCTGAAATTTATCATAAATTTCAATATGCACAAAACTGTCATTACTGTATTATGAATATGTGGATATTTATACTTGAAAGCAAGTTAATCATTTTTTAAAAAATCATTCAACAAAGTAAAAACCATTCTAACTTGATGATTTAAAAGAAAAAATATTAAACAAGGTCTTTGGCAAACAGAAAATTCACCTGATTTCCTGCCTCCTTGAAATAACTAATTCACTGTAATTCCTTCACATAATCCATTCTAATGTAATATAGTTTATATTTAAATGTCTTTAATTGGTCATTCTGCCATACAACTCTACAGAAAATATATGGGGATGGAAATAAAGTGTCTTGTGAGTCTATGCCTCTAAATATTCAGATTTTTATCATTAAATTGTTTGTACTAAATGTTTGGTCTGAAGAGAATAAACTATTACCTGTTGGTATATAATGAGTAGAAGTGAAAAGCAGAATTGTCTGTAAGTGTCTCTCTTAAGTGAACATGAGTGGATTTTCTCTTGATTAGTTCACAGCTCTGAGGATGACTGTTATGCCCCACCCCTCATTGTCTTCATTCTTCTGGGGATCGAACCCTAGCCTTCCACATACTAGGAAGGTGCCCTGCCACTGAGCTACATTCCTGGCCCTTATTTTTAATTTTTTACAGGTATTAGAACAAAAGTGACTTTGTTCATGTAAATGATTAAAAGGGAATGGGATGAGTATCTAAGTTACAAGTCAAAACCCACAGTGACTTATTAGCAAAGCCATTTCTTAGTCTGAAGTAGTGGTGTGCGCCTGTAGTTCCAGTACTTGGAAGAGGAGTATTTTAGAGAAAGAGGGAGAGAAAGCAGGAGTATTTTAAGTTTCAGGTTAATGCCAGCTATATAGTTGAAACCCTCTCTGAAAAAATGACTTTTTAAGAGGACTACTTTTTAGAAGAGGAAGAGGATCAACAGAAGTGACAGGATGAGAGGACAGTGGGTAAATATGGTCAAGACACATTACATTTGTGTGTCCATAAAACACATTGTGTATATACTAATGTAAAATAGAAGATAGAACTAAAAAATTCTTGAAATGAAAATGTTTTTCAATAATTTAAAAAATATTACATTTTAAATACATGAAAGTATCTCTAATTTCATAAAAACAAGGGACCCCGTGATTTACAAAAGGTTGCATTGGAGCAATTGATTTTTCTCAATTTCTAGGAACCTTATCAAAAACCTGTTTACCAATATTTACCAAATGACTATTAGATTCATTATACTTTTATTTTGGGGGCATTTATTTTTGCTCCCTATTCTTATAATAGCTTAGTAGAATCAAAATGTATACATCAATATGTGCTTTCCAAAGCAATAATTTTAATAAACTGCTTTGAAATTATTATATACTTTAAGTATAAAAACTTGAAATTATAGATTTGAATCAATTTTATACAAAATATTCAATTACAATTTAATTGAAAAAGGCACAGTTCATGTCAATATAATTAGAAAAATCATATTTACTTTTAAGAATATCAGACTTAATTTTTAATGAAAAACATATATATATATATATATATATATATATATATATATATATATATATATATATTAGACCACAGAGAAATTAATTAAGGAATACTTACTGATAGATAAATTAAATTAAGATAATAGTGATGTATTTTATCCACTTATAAATTATTTTAGTTCTGGTTTACAATTTTAAATTAAACCATGTAATATATAACTGAGATTATGAGAGATGAATCAGTGACTCTGATGTCAAATATAGTTTCCTTTGACAACTGTATGCATTTGCTTTTAGAACATTGATGCTGAGTTTATGGAAATTGTTGATTATACATAGCGTTTCTTTAATTCATGAACTTTGTTGACTATGGAATT
Source organism: Rhabdomys pumilio (assembly GCA_030674055.1). NCBI lineage: Eukaryota > Metazoa > Chordata > Mammalia > Rodentia > Muridae > Rhabdomys > Rhabdomys pumilio. Next base: position 11,342,463 of record JANHMN010000005.1, on the reverse strand, counting down.
AAACTTTTTAACTATATTTCATTATATAGAAGGGTATCTGTTGTTAAAACTAATTAGCATTTTAAGTTTTATAATATAATGTAGATAATGAAGTAATTTTAAGATGAAATGAGAATTCACTTTAATTGGAAGACATATTAATTACATAGTATAATCAGAAAAGTTTTTTTAACTAACTGAAATATTTTTCTATGCATACATTTTCCCAGCATAAACATTTTTTTTTTGTGCTGGAGACTATCCAGTTGCAGTTAATAGAACTAGTGATAGATATTGCTGTTTGTTGCAGCCCGAGCTGCCCCATGTTTGGGTGCCAAAATTTTGGACCGCTCTGCAAGTGTTAGAACCCACACTGCCAAAAGCCTTGGGGGCTAAATTGTTAGAGCCTGTACTGCCCCAAGCTGCTCTGGTCCACGAGTCGGGGTTCAGCAAGAGAGAGAGTGAGGACAGACGCGAAGAATGGAGACCAGACAGAGTGTGATTTAATCCCGTTTATTCTTCAACCTCTCTTCTTCTCTCCAAGTCCCTAGTCTTGAGTTCCCTGTCCCTAGTGCCTAGTCCCTAGTGCCTAGTCCCTAGTGCCTCCAAGTTCCAAGTTCTTTCTCCAAGTCCTAAGTGTCTAATGTCTAACTCCAATACTGTACCCTTCTGTCTGCCTCTTGCCTTTTATATACCTCACTTCTAAGTCACACCCTTAGGTCTTGTCTCTAAATCTGATCTCTAAGTCACACCCTTAAGCCTCGCTCTAAATCACACCTTTAAGTCTCACACACCCTAGGGAAGATCCTGAGTATCTAAAGCAAGATGATATCAGAGTGTGCTCAAGCTGTTATAGGCTATTGTAATCAAGTCTCTGGTCAGGGCACATGGCTCAAGATGGCTGCAAGGATGATAGTCGCCTTCTGTCGACTCCCCACAGCTGTTCATTAGGTTTATTGCTTTCTACTGAAAACAGTTATTAGTATTGGTGATAGCTGGAAAAATAATGCTTAATTTTAGAATTTTGGGTGTATTTGTTCTCATCTGGGTCATTTTGGGAGAGAATACCTATGAAGGTTGAACATCTGAAAGTAGATGCTCTGATACTATCCCTGCTCGTGTAGTGCTTGAGAAGAATTCATGCATCAGTAGTAGGATTTGGAGATCACCATTCTGGACTGTCTCGCCGCATGCTTGGTCTTAAACAATATGTTATTGTCATTTTTTTTTAAATAATTGGTTTACAAGGCTGGAACTAGCTGCTATATTCGAATTTCTGAAAATACTTTTATGGTTGATCATGGTTCGTCAAACGTTCTGGAATGGAATAATTTTATTTGGTTGATTAAATACATACATTGATTATCCTGACCTATGTGTATAGGAGATATAATGAAATATGTGGGCATTGCCACTTGAAGCAAGATAAACACGAAGTACAGTAATGGTCTGCTATGTTGAACAAAATCAATACAATGAAAATTAATTTCTTTTGATTTTTAAACTTTTTCAAATGTTACATGAAATTTTTAATTTAAATGTGTGACTCTCATTATATGCATCATGTAATAGCATACATATTGATCTAGAATATCTAACCTCAAAACTTTTAGTGTAGAAAAGTAGGTTCATAGTCTAGTCATGTGTAGTTGTATATTTTTATTCTCATGGGTGTTACCAGGACCTTTTTCTAGCGTTTGTATTTGCTTCTTAAATTTTTTTAGTTGTAAGTAGATAAAAGTAAAAACAAACAAACAAACAAAAGAAAAAACAACCCAACAAGATAATAGTTCATGAAAAGTATTTGAAGAATAGTCTTTTATTGGCACCTAGAAATTTTTCTACGATGAAACTGAAAAGGTTTCTCAGTGGTTGCATGAGAGACATCTCAAACTTCAGAACTCCCAGAAGTGACTGTTGAGTTATGTTGAAGTTTTGAGAAATTTACCATCCTTTAAAAATTTCCAGTATAATGAAGGTGCAATGTTAAGAATAAATCCATTTGTAGAAAATTGTTGTGAAGGGTTTATTCATTTTTTTTTATTTTTATGACTGCTTTATTAATACTTACAAAGGAGACTATCTTTAGTATAAGTCATAATATCAGCACAGATATTACTAATTTTGCAAATATATGTACACACACACACACACACACACACACACACACACACAATGATAACTCCCAGTCATCTGCATCTTTGTCAGATGTCAAATATATGCATCAGTGTCAATATAGAATACTATTGAATAGCAAGTATATTCTGATTTCATAGGTATTAAAACATTAACAAAACTAACATCTTACAATTTAAACACACCAATTTATTTGTCAGGGCAAAAGGATCATGGAGGACAGGAAGCCAAACTTGAAAATGAAACTTGTTAGCACTGGAGTCTGGACAGCAGTGTGAATGACTGCAGAGTGAATGTGGTAGTTAGAAAATGCCAATCTGTAGTTCTTCTTTCAATGTCACCTTAGCTTTCTTAAGTAGCATATTATACATTTATTATTTGACACTTTCCCTAGCATTTTGTTATTTATTCCCTAGTTTAGAAGAGAAAGGATTCAGCAACAGTGGTGGTGGTTAGAGCCATGATTGGAGGCAGACTGCATCTCATCAGACTGAAAATATTTAGACTGTCTGTAGTAAGAACCGCTTAGCAGTTTTATGTGAGTTGGTGTCCTTAGTGGCTGTGTTTATTTTTCACAAGTGGGCTGACAGTAGGCCCTTTCTCTGATCATAGCTTAAGTTTAGTTTCAGCATCAGTGAGTTATTTCATGATGACAGGGCCTAAGAGAGGAAGGGATGGAGATTGAGCTGCTCTCTTTGTGTTATTTTATATGTTATTAGAGGTCAGCAAGATGGATCAGAGCTGGACAAGAAATATGCTATTCTTAAGAATCAGTGATCTAGAAACCAGAGTTGTCATCAAGGACTTGTGATTTATTTCTGGTTCTGATGGTACTCATGATGACATAAGAGATGTAGAGCAGGCAGCACATCCAAAGATTTTTATGAAATGATATAAACATGAGAACAGTGTCTACAGTTAAATGTTACACTAAAACTTAAGGATTTTTAAAAATAAAAAAGTTGCTTAAAGTATAAATTGTGTTGTTTCTCCCTTCCCTTTCCTCCCTTCAACCTTCTCATAACCTTTCCACACTCTCAAATTTCTTTGTCATTTACACACACACACACACATACACACAGAGAGAGAGAAAGAGAGAGAGAGAGAGAGACAGAGACAGAGAGACAGAGACAGAGAGACAGAGACAGAGAGACAGAGGGAGAGAGACAGAGAGAGAGACAGAGAGAGACAGACAGAGAGAGACAGGCAGAGAAAGAGAGAAAGAGAGAGAGAGAGAGAGAGAGAGATGCTTAGTTCATATCACATTAAAAAATACTCTCTTTTGGGTGAGAGGAAAGGGGTATGTCAACTTACAGTGTTTCATCATGGTCCATCACTGAGGGAAGTCATGGCAGAAACTGAGACATAGGAGCTTTTGCTGTAGCCATGGATGAATGTTACTTACCTAGTTATTTCTCATGAGTTGTTTAGTCTGCTTTCTTTTAAAAAAGTATTTTTCAGATTATAAATCAATTCCATCATTTCTCCTTTCCTTTTTCCCTATCTAAGCCCTCCTATGTACCCTTGTTTGCTCTCTTTCAAATTCTTTTTTTCATTTATTAATTGTTGTTACATGCATATATGTGTATGTAGATACATATATATTCCTAAATGTAATCTCTTCATCTATGTAATGTTACTTGTATATGTGTTTTCAGGGCTGATCACTTGGTATTGGATAACCAATCCGTGTGATCTTCCCTGAGAAGTACTACCTCTTCCACTCCCTGCATTCCTTAGTTTCCTATAGTTCTTTGTGTTGGCTTAAGGCATTTTGGGCTTTCCCCTTCTACAGTAGCATGTATATTGGTGTTATTCTTGTTTAGCTCATGTTTTTGTAGTACTATTGGTGAGACTCTATGGTCGTAGTTTCTGATACAACTAGGAAACACAATCTCAAAGCAAAGTACCTGATATTCCGGCTATTACAATGTCTTCACCCAGTCTTCCCCAATCTTCTCTGAGCCTTAGGAATAGTTATGTTGTTCAACAGTACTTCATATTGACTTTCCATTGTGTATTTTACACCGTGTGTGTTATCTTCTGTGTCTTTATTTTCTTCTTTCATAAAATATCAATGGTATTACACTTGGCTTCCTTGATCCCATGTAATAGTAATAGTTAGATTCAAGTTGTAATTCCTGTGGAAGTACTTTGAGATCTGTAAAAGTTCATACATATGTAAAATGATTCGGTCCCCTCCAAACCACGGAGTGTAGATAGCAGCCATCTGCCTGGGTCCTGGAGACCTCCTTGATCTCAGCATTGAAGCTGTTGTGGCCCATGATAGTGGCACAGGTGTTCTAAACCTCTTAGAGATAGATAATCAATTTTAAAATTTAAAAGCCCAAGCAGGCCGCCTTACTGTTGTTAAAAAGTTTGAGTCTAGGATGAAAAAAAGTGACTGAAAATCAGAGGAGAGGAAGTATATTCCAGAAACATACTGTGAGCACCAAGCTTGCAGCGAGAATACCAAGGGTGTATTAGACACATACAGACATTTCCGTGTGGCTCCAAAGGGCATTCAAAATTGCCACTCTCTAAGAAAAACTTCTGTCAGTTGTGTGAGCTCACATTCCTGGGTGGAAAGGAGAAAAGCATGTACAGGGGATCTTGAGAAATCCAAGAGATAACAGTTGGCTTTAAGGTATGCCACACAGCCTATGTATGTAGCACGAAGCTCTTCTAAACACTTATAGGCCTTTTGCAATAACATTCACTCAAATTTTAAAAATAGCACTTCATCTTCCCAACAGCATTTTGTGGCTTCAGTTGATTTCTAGGTTATCTTGCCACTATTTTATTTCTGATCAAAGCTAAGTATCAATGGTTTACTGATTCTTTCACTGTATCTTCTAGTTTGCTGACCTAAGGGTCACTGCATCTTTCTCTGCACCTTAGTCCTGGTTAGGCTTGAGAATTAACTTAATTCCACCTTTCTATACCTTCATATCAGTGGGGAATTCCTGATCTATCTTGTAAGACTGCATTCTGTAGGCTTTCCAAGTAGAACTGTGCTTTATGAAAGTCTGGTGGAAAAAAGTGTGTGTGTGTTGTGATTAAAAAAAAAATTAACAGAACTCATGAAAAATTCTTTGTTGAATATTTAAATGCCACCAATTATATCATATTTATTTTAATATGTAGGGCACTTAGTTTGATTAATATAAGGTATAATTGTGAGGTTCTTGTAGGGTTCCTCTCCCACTGAGGTCCAACCATGCAGTCCAGGTAGGAAGGAAAGTCATTCAATGGCAGGAAACAGAGACAGAGACAGCCCCTGCTCCCTTTCTTAGAGGACCCACATGAAGACAAAGCTTCACATTGCTACAAATATGTAGGAGGACTAGCTCTACCTCCTGCATGCTCCCTGAGTGCTCTCATGCAGTGAGGAGTGGGCTCCTGCATGCCCAAACTCTGTGTGCCCTCATGGTTCCAGGTTACTTGACTCTGTAGGAATTCTTGTGGTATCCTTAACCTCTCTGACTTGTTGACTTCTACTCCTGACTCTTCCACAAGCCTCCCTGGGCTCTGCCTGATGTTTTACTATGGGTCTCTGTATCTGCCTCCATCTGGTGCTGAATGAAGCCTCTCAGGAGTTATGCTAGTTTCATGTCTGCAAACATAGCAGTGTATCATTAATAGTGTCCGGGGACACTCTCTTCCATGGGATGGTTCTCAAGTTTGGCTAGTCACTAGTTGATGGTTTCCTCAGTTTTTCCTCCATTTTTATTCCTGCATATCTTGTAGGCAAGACAAAATTTGGGTTGAAGGCTTTGTGGGTGGATTAATGTTCCCCTCTATACTCTGAAAGTCCTGCTTGGCTAAAGGAAGTGGACACTTCAGTCTCTATATCCCCTCTGGTAAAAATCTCAGCTAGGGTCATCCCCATAGACTCCCCGTATCCTCTCCCATCCCCAGGCCTCTAGTTAGTCACCAGAGTTGCTCCCCAGCCAATTTCTCTTCTCACCCCCAGACTTCTCTCCCTCACCCACCTGATTGCCATCCCCATTTCCCTTCTCACCTCTTCTCCTACCCAGTTCCCTTTCTCCATCCACCTCTGATGACTATTTAGTTTCCCCTTCTGAGTGAGACTCTTACATCCTCCCCTGGGACCTCCTCATTACCCAGTTTGGGTTTTCCTGCATTTTATGGCTAATTATGTCAACTTATAAGTGAGTATATACCATATATTTCTTTATGGATTTGGGTTACTTCACTCAAGGTGATATTCTCAAGTGGTTTTGTTGAGAGCTTTACTCTCTGATTTTTCTAGTATATACCACTAGTTTGGACCATGCAGCCTCTTTCATGTCTCCCTCATCACTATAATACTAGAAGTGACTACTACAAGCTGGAGAACAGTGGGAAGCACCTCCCTGACTAATCCCAAACACAATGTTTTTGTTTGTTTGGTTTGTTTCTAGATTTTTAATCACTTTTTTATCTTTCTTTATTTTTTTACATTTTTAAAATTTATTTTTTTCTCATTAACTTTACATACAGCTTGCATCGAATCCTGGCCTTTCATTTTATGCACAGTTTTTGTGAGCATGGAAAATAAGAAATAATAGCTTTGGTGTGTGTTCCATCTTGATTGGTTGTAGCATAGGATGGTTGTTTTCAGTCCCCCTCACTAAGAGCTTCCTTCTTGCTGAAGAAGAATTATTCAGCAAAGTTCATCTGGCTAATTCCTTTGTGCTCCAGCATGATAGGACACATCTTGTCCCTTCTTAGGACAATGATCTCCTATAAATCTGATAGGGAGTAGAGTGTGCTATGCCATGCCCTGTGTAGTGAAAGGGGAACTTTATACTCTTACAAAGAAAAACCTGGGACAGAATGTAAAATATTAACTGTCACCTTAGTGAAATGTTATTAATATTATGAACGTAAATTTTATTGGACTCAGGAAAATGTGTTCCCTTTTTGGTGACAGTGAACCAGCACCACCTAAAGATAATTTCATTCAGTTTCATTTCATGGCATCAATAAATACTTTATCTGAGAGTACAACAGCATGGTTTCTGTTTAGACTCAAATTCTTTTTTATCTCCTAATTCAATCAAGCTATCCTTCAACATAGCTTTTGTAATTTTATTCAGACAACAAAATACCTGACCTTTGAATGCTACATCAGCACTCTGTAGAGTGCTGTTCAGTGTCCGTGTATATATTAATCGGGAAGTCAGAAAATGGTGATTCTACTTCAGCATAACTAGTTGGGGGCTCTTTAGCTCACTTACCAGGTGCTAGTATACAAAATGAGAAAAATCGAGAATATTTAGTCTGTCTACTTTACGGGGATATTGTGAGTATAAGTGAGAAAACTCATATAAACCAACATTCTAAAATTTAAAATGATAAGCTTCCAATCTAGGATAAACATGTACTTATTTTTTATTTATATTATAAGATACTGGTCATTCCTTTGAGGTAAAGTCCAGACTAATTCATGGTAGAGGCATGGGGGTCACTTTTCATGAGTATAAAAAGGTGCTTTTTCAATTCTGAAACAGCGTTTATAGGGTAACTCTCCATTTCAAATTGAAGCAGTTGTTGAGATATTACATTCAAGTAAGCATCTGTTAAAAGAACAGAAAACATTTTGGCAGTAAAACTTTTCTAAAATCACTCTTTAATAATCTCAAATAATGTGGAACTGGGAAAGTTTTTATGATACATCATCTCCTCCCCAGCTTTAAGCTAAGCAAACTGGCCCAGTCTATGAATAAAGAAAATTGGAGGAGGAGACATCCTAGCCTTGCCTTTAGTGCAAAACAAAATGATTTGAAAGCACATAGGTATTGTTGTAATCAACGATATAGAATCTCTCGAGGAGCAGTCAGAAGAGAGGAGCAATTTGAGGCATAGTGAGTGGCTCAGTCACCAAAGATGAGGGAAGCACAGGATATCCAGCTTGAGGCTAGCAGAGAAGAATGAAATTCAACAAATTACAGAAAGAAGGAGGCAAAAGGAAAGAGAATGATAGAAGCAAACATGAGATGATATTTGTAACTATTTGGAGAATATTTTAAGTTTTGCTGCTTTAAAACCATGTCCTAGGGCAGGCAAGATGGCTCAGTAGTGAAAAGCTCAGTTCAATCCCTGGAAACCACATGACAATAGGAGAGAACTGATTCTTTACAAATTGTCCCTTGCCTATACGTGCTTGCACGCGCACGTGTAAATACACACACACACACACACACACACACACACACACACACACACTGGAATACTTTCTCTCTTTAAAATGAAGTAACTCCTATCATTTGTAATAATAAGGAGGAAGTAGCATTAAGTGACATAAAATTATATAATCTCACAAGTAGAATCTAAAAATATTGAACTCCAGGGCATATTGAATAAAATGGTGTTTACAAAAGGCTGGGATGGGAACAGAAGGTCAAAGGGTAAAGTCTTTGGCTAATAACTATAAACTCTGGAGAGTTCTTATACAACTGCAGTTAATAATATATTGTATATTGTTAGGAGACTACATTTTAATTGTTACATTGTAAAATTGATAAGTATGTTGGTTAAATTGGTAGGATAGCCATTCCACAGTGCATACATTTTCAAGATGTTATAGACAATAAATGCAGACAATAAATATCTTTACTATCTTCTTTAGTTTAAACTATCTTATTATGACTTGATTGAGGAGTATTTATTTTGTGGTATGAGACCTGACAACTTCCTGGTTTGCCAGTAAAAATACATTTGAAGGTGCTTCAGTATCTTTCTAGGGCTGGATGAACTAACTGCTGAGGTAGAATTTCAGAGTAAACAAGAAGATTAGCTGTGTATTTAATGCAGGGTATTAAGGGCTTTCCAAAAGAAGATTAAGTCCAAATGTATTACAGTCTGCTAATTCATCTGATTAATGTCGCTGACAATTTTGACTTTCCAGGTATTTCACTGAAACCTGTGCTTGTAGGGATTAAGAACTTTTAGAGTGCCTTGCTTGCAAAACCCTGTGACCTGCTTCTTTGTGGGAACTCAGTAAGCTGCCTGCGTATCTGCCTACACTGGGAGCCTGGGCAGGGCCTGGAGTGTTAGTAAGACAAAAGGGAGGTGAAACAGCATTGGCCAGCAGGAAGCTCAATGTTTGCAGATGTTTCTTCGCCTTTGTGCCCCATCTTCTCTTATCTCCTTTCCTAAATCCCTGGATGATGATTACTTTAGAGAGAGGGGCGCTTAAGAAGACTCCAAAGGAGAACTCTCACCCAGGTTTGCTCCTGGCCTTCCAGGGATCCTGGTTTGGACTGGTATCTCTTGATGCTCAGGCTTCTCTCAGCAATGTAGGTTTTCTCCCACCCACTTCATGTGCTGCTGTCTTTGTCCACTGTGCTCTTTTCCATTGCTTCAGTGGTTCAAAATATGCGCCTTTCATCAAAATCCACCTCAAATACCACTCTCCTGTTGTCATGGCTTCTATATGCGTGGCCCAGAGAGTAGTATTATCAGAAGGTGTGGCCCTGTTAGAGTAGGTGTGTCACTGTGGGTGTGGGTTTTAAGACCCTCACCTTGGCTGCCTGGAAGTCAGTATTCTGCTAGCAGCCTTCAGATGAAGATGTAGAACTCTCAGCTCCTTCTGCACCATGCCTACCTGGATGCTGCCATGCTCTTGCCTTGATGATAATGGACTGAACCTCTTAACCTGTAAGCCAGCCCCAGTTAAATGATGCCCTTATAAGAGTTTCCATGGTCATGGTGTCTGTTCACAGCAGTAAAACCCTAACTAAGACAGAAGTTGGTACCAGGGAGTGGGGTATTGCTGTGATAGACCTGATCATGCTTTGGTTTAGAAGGATGTGGATTTTGGGATTTCGAATTTGGAAAGCAATGGAATGGTTTAAGTGGGGCTTAGTGAGTCATTCTAGTAGAAATATGAAGACTCTGTTCTAAGAGTGATTTGAACTGATCAGACATAGTCCAAAAGGCTTCAGTGGAGAAGAATTTCAGTATGTGTCATAAAGTATGTTTTTGTGGTATTTTGGTGAAGAGTGTGGCTCCTTTTTGCCCTTGTCTGAAATGTTTACTTGAAGATTTGTATTAATTGCATTGACAATGGAAGTCTCAAAAACAAAATCCCCAGCAGAAACTTTGTTCTCTGGATAAGTCTTATGAAGGGTGTTTTGAATAAGCATAGCAAGCTTAGAAAGCAAAAATATAAAATACGTGATTCCAGTATTAAAGGGGCACCAGGAAGTGAAATGGAGCTGAATCCTGTCTTCAAGGATATTAAATTGAATTAAGGGATTGGTGACCTTAGGGCAAGAGCCCACCCAGCTTTAATCCCAGAAGACAAAGCCCAGCCAATATCAGAGTTCAAGACCAGCCTCTGACAGAACAAGTTCCAGATGAAGAAAGTTTAAATCTGGGTCTGGTGGTATACACCTTTAATCCCAGGACACAGCCATGCAAATCTCTGAGTTCAATGTCAGTCTACAGAGCAAATTCCAGGACAGCCAAGCTTAGGCTTTGAGGAAGTTGGAAACAGAAAACTGGCAAAAGAATAAGGGAGTGGGCATGTACCAGCTTCAGTAAGCAGCAGAACTTGGCAGCTTCAGCAATATGTCTCTGGCTTTATAGTCAAGAGGAGAAGGAGACTACTGGGACAATTGATTCTGGTTAGCTAGAGCTAAGAAATTAGTTGTGATTAAGAAGAGACCAGCATCACTGAAATGAAATCATTTGGGAAGTGTTTTCTGAGAGCACAAAGGAGCTGTGTTCCAGAGATAGACATGGTTGTGCCTCATGCTATAGCTGCTATAACTGAACTTGATAATGTGTAAGAATCAGCCAGGTGGTACTGGTTTTGATGGTATGGAGGGGACATGGAGAACAACTGAGGCTTGGCACTGTGAGAGGCCAGGAAAGGCCATTGGTGAAGGTGCAGCCTTAGTTGCAGTTGACAGCCCAGGACTGAAGGGGTCATGCAAAGAAGTTGAGGCTTGGCACCATGAAGAGAGCCTATGAAAGTTTATTGGTAAAGCCTAGTTGCAGTTGAAGACCCTAGTTTATTGGAGATGCCAGTACCATGAGATGATCACTAAGAACAGCAGCAGCAGTGGAGTGGAGTCAACCAGAGCCTAGAATGCTACAGAGGGCAGAGCTGGAGAAGTGACCCAAGCCCTTTGGAGGAGCCCAGAAGATCATTTGTAGACCACAGACGTTGGAACAAGATGCAGTGAAGTTGAAGTAAACTTGGAAAACCTACAATGTTAAAGATGGCAAAGCCATGGGATACCTGCCTAGGAAAGCTGCTAACAGGAAGTGGAACCAGCCCAGGAGAAAGAAATTTGTTGTAGTCAACACAGATGACAAAGGAGTGGAGATCTGAAGACCACTTTGACATCAGACATGGAGATACAGAGTTTGGAGTTTGCCCAGCTGGTTTCCTTTCTTGCTTTGGGGATTATAGATTGGATGATTTGGGGATTAATGATTAGATGAATCTCAGAAAAGACTTTGAACTTTGAACGTTGTTGATACTGCTATAGACTGTGGAGACTATGGATATTGGACTAAATGTATTTTTTATTATGCTATTGCTAGGTATGGTCCCTATAGACTCATGCATTTCAACAAGCCTATGGGGGCCAGGGAGTGGAATGTGATACTTTCTATATGCTTGGCTCAGGGTGTAACACTATTAGGAAGGTATGACCCTGTTGGAGTAGTTGTGTCACTGTGAGTATGGGCTTTAAGAACTAGCTGCCTAGAAATGAGTCTTCTCCTAGCAGCCTTCAGATGAAGATGTAGAACTCTTAGCTCCTTCTGCATGTTGCCATACTCCCACTTTGATGATAATGGACTGAACCTCTGAACCTGTAAGCCAGTCCCAATTAAATGTTGTGCTTACAAGAGTTGCTGTGGTCATGGTGTCTGTTTACGGCAGTAAATCCCTAACTAAGACACCTGATACCCATCCACTATATACAAGAAACCCAATCTTTAGTAATCTCTTCTGTTTCAGCTCATCATGATCAATAGCAATACCTCAAATGGCTGTCAGTTCCACGGTCGACAGGAAGAGAGGGTAGGAATGAAGCCCCTAGAGCTTATATCTGGAAAATGACTTCCCATCACTGACATCAATAACCTTTGGCTGTGTCTGTTTGTCTAACTGCTATGTTCAGACATTTGCTTGTTACCTTCATTATATGGCATATGGATAGTGCAAGGTTTTCTGGGCTCTGGGAAATCTCCTTGATAAAGATCTTTTTTATTGATGTGTCAAATTTTTAAATAGTTCTAAGCATATCATAGATTCAGAAGGATGTTTTTCATTTTTTATTTTGCAGAAATTCACAGCAAATCATACTGGGTGGTATATAGTTTAAGAAGCCAAATGTGTCACTATTTTGGGTAATTGGGGATATTTTGAGCTCTTGTGAAATTAAAGTAGAATTAAAAAAATCTTCCTTTTTTTTAAAAATAGAAGTTAGAATCCTTTCCTAGATATGGTAACTCATGCCTATAACCTCAGCACCCAGAAGACTAATTTAGGGGGATTGTTGTAAGTTTGAAGATAGGTTGGAGGTTCATAGTGAGTTCCATGTGAGTCTCGGGTACAGAATGAGGTCTTTTCTTAAAACCAGGCCAGACCAGATCAGTCCAGTCCATACCTTACATCCTGATTCTAAACATTGAAGTGTGTCAGAACTTTTGGATGTTGTCTGTAACCTGTATGTCTATTTCTGCCACAATTCAAACTGTAGTGTTCGAGGAATTAATTATACAGATAGCATTTGTATATAGATATAAATCTATAACAAGATGGGTAGTTTTTTATATTAGGTAAAATATGCCTTTGAACACTAAAGGTTTGATTTATCTTTCAGTGATGTATGTGTTCTTTTCCATAAGCATCTAAGTATTTTTAGAGTAGAAGCTGTACCTACTTGGAGGGTCTTAGCACAGTGACTTGTGTGAGAATGGCTTATCAGTCGATGACTGCATGAAATTGTGTGTTTGTGTGTGTATGTGTTTGTTGATAGGTATCTATGTGTTGGCTGTTTGCTCAGTTATGTGGTAGGACAATGACAAGCAATAGATAAACCAATACTGAGTGAAACAGAATTATCTCCAGGTCATCACCAGCAAATGACTAAGGAGAATAATTGAAGAAACTAAAAAGGACTCAAGCACATTGACCCAAAGCTCTCTTTAATACAACTTTATGTTAGGGAAGCACATGTTGATAGTTACTAAGAGTCATTTAAATAAAGGCTTTTTAGTTACCATGCATTCCTGAATATCAGGCAGGTGGCTGTTTGTATTTAAGTGACCTTTACTGACTCTTTTATCTGAAAACAGATGATAGACTAAAGAGGCTGTATAACCAACCAGTGGTCTGTAACACCCCAGATACTCTTTTGTTTAATATAAGGCTGTTAATGAGGCATCTGATTGTTCCTAGCAGATGTGTGGATTGTTCCAGAAATCATTCACTCTATTCAACTAGAAACCCCCTGAGTTAATTTGCCCCTTTAGCCATCTCATTCTTTGTGTGCTGAAACTGATGGCTGAAGAGGCATCAAATAATTTGTCCAAAGCTCAGTATACACACAGAGAAAGACACATACACACAGTGAAAATTGAAAATTAATTATTTTAACAAAAAATGAAAAGCTGCTCTGATGAATTTGTTGGAATGATATTGCTACTGACATTTTTTTTTTGTTATACGGAAAGTCAGTTTCTTTGCTTTATTCATCACTGGGGAAATAATTTTCACTAATCAAGAGAAGAGAAAGTTAGGAGAGATGGCACCTTTTCAACTACCAGTCCCTTTCAGGATGGTGAGTCCAGAGTCTTTGTGTTGTCACTAATAATAAATCTAGTCTGGGACAAGTCTTTCACCCTAGGGCCTCAGCCACGTTGTAAAGACATAAGGGAGTTGGTTAAATGCTACTGGCGAGCTGTAACTCTATGAAACATTTTAAATTTTTATCACTGTAGTCAATGCCATTTCATAGGGGTAGTCAACAAGGACATGTCCTCCAGTATAGAATATGTCTTAAAGAATATGTAAAAATGTCTTGCATGTATATATAATAAATTTAGATCTAGATTGCACATATGGCTTTCTGAGTCTGGCAGACATAATGATTTCTAATTCATCCATTTTGTGCAAATGACAAAGTGTTACTTTTCTTTATGGCTAAATGAAACTCCATTGTGCACACGTATCACATTTTCTTTATCCATTCTTCCATTGAATTAATTTCTTCATAAGACCCCAATTGTGTCATATTAAAGAAATGGCACTCATTACATGAATGCAAGAGGTACTTCTAAGCCCAAGTTACGTAGCTGCTGAATTCATGGAAAATACAATATTGAACTAACCTTGACCTTAGCCACGTCTCAAAAGCAAAGGCCTTGTGCTCTTGATTTTTTTTAAATCAAGCAGATAGTAGACTTGAATTAATTCTGTCTTAGCTGCTGTTTCTTGTTTGAATGTCTGATGACGAGCTTACAGTATTTCACCTGGATTTCCAGAGAGATAGATGGCACTTCTTAATATGTTTTCAGGAAGGCAAATGGGGCTTAAGGATTGTTACCATCTTCACAGTTAAGGGGACTGTTTTTACCAGATTTTTCCTGATTTTTTAATGGAAGGCTTTTTGAACCCATAAGAGAGTTAAGGATGTGAAGACAGAAAGTACAGTTTCTTTGGAAGTGGACTGATGTAAGAAATAAAGCAAGCATCCATCAGTTCCATGTTTTATTTTTCCAATTTGTCCCCCCCTCTGAAGGCCAGCTTCTGAGATCTGCCATCCTTTTCAACTCAAGAGATCTCAGTTTCTTGAGGGTGGGCCTTCTCCTAGGCCTTAGGCAAAGACAGGAGCTGCTGCTCTTTCCATATAATTCTCTGAGCTGTGTGTCTAGTGAAGTTGTGTGGATAACTAAGGTTGGAGGCTTGGTGATGAATTTAGAATTAATATTAAAAATAACTAAAATCTCTTTGGGATGTCAAAAACTCCAACTTAATATTTCTTGGGAATTCTGATCATCCTACAACTTTCTGTCTCTATAGGTTCTTGAAGAAAAGGTGCCAAATAACAATGATTATGAATATAAAAAGGTAGTATCACCTACAGCAGTGTAATGACATGTCAAGTTCAAGTTCCAGTAATTTAGCTGGTGTGTTTTCAGTACCCTGAGACTTACCTTTGACTAAGAATTCTGATTAAATTCTCCTTCCCTGTGCTAAAAATCAGCTAAGAGGTATATGCTATCTACATTATTTTGGAAAGGACTCTGCTGGTTCTTGGTATGTGACATTAGGCAAATAATTTTTTTTCAGGTCCCCTGGTAAAATAGGAATCATAGTAATATCAGTTACATATTATGGTTGTGAGGATTTCATGAGTTACGTATTTCCCACACCTTGCAGTGAAGTACTGAGAATTGCAGCCAAAGAAAGGTTTGTGGAATGAATAAATGAGTAAATACTTTCCAAGGCAAGTAGAAGCTGTCAATGGCACCCTCATTTCAGATCTGTCCAAAAGTATCAGCATTTAGTCTGGAAGGTTCTTGTCAGTGCCTAACTTTCCATATCAAATTATTAGATGATTTATATCTCTAGGTTCTTGGCATTTTCACATATATGAGGAGAAATAGAGCTAGAGAAATTATCTTATTCCAATTGCCATTGAGTCTTACACCACTCATGGTACATATTTTATGTTATAGAGAGATTTTATAGGATCAGATTGTATTTAAACCTGAAATGTGATCATTATATAATTATGTTAAATATAATTGAAATGACCATTAAATGGCAAAATATATGCTAGGTTGGCAACTTATCATATATTAATGATGAATTAATTATCAAACACATATATATATTTGAACCCTTGGAGAAAAAAATTATTCTCTGAACAGTTTATATAACCTCTCCTGCCAAATAAAATATATGCTAATGACAAGCTAACTTTTCCTTTAAGCTACAGCTGTAAGAGACTAATGATAGCAACCCAAGAAACATTACACAAACCATGATTGAGGTTATTTTTTCTGTAATGTGAGGTTTCAAAAAGCTATCGTTTCTTTATAGTCAGGACTGATATTCTGAAAGGCACTATCATACAATAGTCATAACTACACCAGGTTTCAGTGAAGTTGTAAAGACAATAAAATTGGCAAATGCTTGTATTTCGATGTAGTTGTGCCTATGGTGAATAAAAGTGACATCCTTTGAAGTTAGGTCAAGTGTAGAGTGATTCACCCCGGCATGTGTCAGTGGAATTCCAATTAGAGAACTGGATCACCTCCACAGCTTCATTTCATTGAGTTTTAATCCCATGAATAGTTTTCTTTAGGCATCTCCTTCATAGGAACTCTATGAAGTGGGGGGCACTGTGAATAATAGGACTTCTCACATGTGTAAGGACAATGTGCAAAAGAAAAACAGGTGCAACGAGAGTATGGGAGGCTTACGCACAGCTGGCCCAGCAGGTGCTACTGTGGGTTGGGTCACTAAATCAAGTGGGGCTTTCCCCTAACCCACGTGCCTGGCTAGCATAGGAAACACACATTCATAATTCCATTGCTTTCTTTTCTATTTTAGTTAACAGCTTTCTGAATCAACATGGTATTTTATAGCAATTAACTCTAATTACAATTTTAAAAACATTTTTAGGGGATAATTGCATGCCTCATTATTGGTCCTTCATTTTCATTTAATCTAAAAGAATTAACTGTGCTGTTTTGACAAGTGCTTAGTGTTTTTAAAAGTGGTATTGAAAACTCTTTTACTTAAATATTTCATGCAGATTAACAAGCTCTCCCAAGTCTGCAAATGTCTTCAGATGTTTTCAGTGACTCGTTGTGTACATGCATGCTGGTTGCACACTCGCTGTCATAGCTGGTTCTTTAGAAGGGATTATCACCATTGCCAAGAAATAGCATTTCTGACAATGTGATGACAAGGCCAATTAATCACAGAGAACAAGAGAAGAATTGAGCTCCATATTTTCTGATGGTGGGTGATTCGGGACTTGGCAGCAGGCCACCAAGTGAGTTATTGATCCAGGGGAATCTACTCCAATTTGGATTGTCACTACTGCATTTCTGCCACCAGGCTATTAACATTGTGCATTTGTGGAGAGATGAAAAACATCCAAAGGCTGGTTTGTATAGCTTAACAAGTTTGAACTGTAAGGTGAAGTGAGATGCACAGGGGTAATTAACAATGGAGTAGCCTAGTTGCAGAGATACACCAGCTGGAAGTATGTTGTATTTAATGAGGTTTTGCAATCCACAGAATTGGCCCCGATAGTACCTAGAATGTTTGTGGGGAAGAAGGATAACGTCAAATACTTTTAGATGAGGATTTCTAGGACTTAGTATACTTGCAATGGATTGTTTGTTTTTTTAATGAGTATGATAGGACACAAAAGAGCTAAGCTCGAATTTGAAGTAAGGTGCTTATTAGCTTTGTAACCTGTTTGCATGCTTTCTTAGGGACAGGACAGTATATGACATGAAGTAGATGTAGAAATGTCCTGTTGCTTCCTGCAAACTTTAGATTTGTGTTCTGTAAAGTACTCAGTGTTGAAAATGTCTTCTTCCTGAGAAATTTTATTTTATTTATCAGTTGGTGATACAGAAGAATCCACAATTAATTGGTAGGCCCATAAAGTTTTTATGTTTTTTAACTTTTCTATCATTCTACAAAAATTTATTCCTCTTTATTATAAAACTAGGTGGTAAAATAAGTAATTATCTTTTATCATTTAAACTTGTTGTGAAAGAAACAATATGGTTGGGGGACAGTCATACTAGCAAATTAATATAGTTTATTTTTCTAGAACACATGCAGCTATTGTATGAGACCAACATTTTGCAAGAAAATAGTTTCTTTGCTATAGATTCTTATCACTGTCCTAATGAGTTACAAGTTGCTGTTTGTTCTGCTAATTTCCACTGTGGTTAAAACAAAACACAAAATAAAACAAACAAAAAAAAAAGTAAAACAAAACCAAAAACTAGTGAACTGCCTGTCATGTCATAGGTGACAGTGATAAATGATGACTGCTTCTCAGTATAGGAGAAAGTGGCAGGCCTTGGAGCCCACAGCCTTTCTAACACACAGAGCTCCCCTTAGCCCGCCATTAAGAAGCCACACTCATTGTGATGAATCTCTTATTTAGCAAATATTTATAGAACTCACCTCTGAGCGTTGACTACTGGCAGGTAGCAGGACTATAGAGCTAGTGGTTTGACAAGGGATATAAGACTTGTCTACATATCATTAACACATGTTGAAAAGCAAAGATCATAAGGAAGAATACATTTCTGTTGGCGTTCTCAGAAAAAGATTTCTTCTACTTAGTGTCATTCAGGAAAGACTTTACTTGTTCATATATTCATTCATTTATTCATTCACTCATTCATTCATTCACTAAGCATATGAACAAAAGACTATGCCAGGCTGGAGGCACAGAGACAAAACAGCTTAAGGGTATTCACTTCATAACAGAAGGCATAGCCCTACATTATTAACTTTAAGTATTGCACATAACTGAGATAAGTGTTGAGGGGCCTTGGGATTACTATTTTGGGGGAAACCTAGAAAGAAGTCATGGTTGAAGCAGAGTTGAAAGACTATGAGTACAGTGTGCATAAAGAATTATCATAACAGATAAAGTATGCTAAGTGCCCCAAGAGAAATTTATACTGATGGCTATGTGGGAAAGTGTATCTATTTTCAGCTGGGGTCGCAGGTACAGACTTCCTAGAAAAGAGATTGAGTTGGAGACGGGCCTTACTAGGTTGAGTAGAAGTTTAACAGAAAAGAGTAAAACAGAAGGAACACAGAAATGGAAACTTTTCATGAGTGTTTTGGAGAAACTGGAATGGAATTGATTTGGTAGTGTCTTAGGGTTTCACTGCTGTGAACAGATACTATAACCAAGGCAACTCTTATAAGAATATTTAATTAGGGCTGGCTTACAGGTTCAGAGTTTCAGTCCATTATCATCATGACAGGAGTTTGGCAGCATCCAGGTAGGCATGGTGCAGGAGGAGCTGAGAGTTCTATATCTTCATCTGAAGGCTGCTGGCAGAATATTGACTTCCAGGCAGCTAGGGTGAGGGTATTAAAGCCCATATCCACAGTGACACACCTACTTCAACAGGGTCACACCTTCTAATAGTGCCACTCCCTGATCTGAACATATACAAACCATAATGAGTAGTGATACAGGCTACAAAATATGTGATACAGGAAGTACAAAAGCCAAGATTGTTTACCAGACATTACTGCATAGACCAGACCATGTAGAATCATGTATCTTTTCTTTTTTGCTGGTGTTTTGCACCTGAGGCAAAAGTAATTAAAAACCATTGTTCTACTAGTAGATTACCCAGGTTAGGATGCTGTTCCACTATATACTAACTTTAAGAACTCAGGAAAGTCTCAGGCTCTGTGACACATGGTGGGTGACAATAACAGTGTGGCCTTAGAATGGTGCTTAACAAGAGAACATTTTATAAATGCTACTAATTGTTATTAGTAATAATGGACTGGTGTTTATAGAAGTGCCAGATGTTTAAAGAAATTCCCATGTTATGAACCTGTAGGCACGTACTTGACATAGCCTGATAGGAAACAAAGAATGAGCCTGTAAAGACGAGTAGTACTATCTTCTACACAACTGTTGAGTATACCAGAGTTGAGCATGCAAAAGCCATGTAAAGAGTAAGCATGTAGCATATTTGTAGCCAAGACACAGGGCAGGGCCAATCAGTAAAATAGGGCCTGGATAAAATCCAAGCTAGAGAGTATCAGGGATATTCTCCACTCACAATATAAATTATGTCATCAACACCCTTTATGGGTAGTAGGTTTCATCTGTATTTAAATTAAGACTCTGCATAAAGAAGGATTAAACTGTTCCATATTGATGCCTATCCTGACTCTCAAATTGGTATAAAAAGTTTATTTGTATTTTAGTTTAAGTTTACTGATTACTATTTTTGTTGGTCCCTGTGTTTCCAGGGTAGCTGTCTCATCAGCTTCTGGAAAATTCTGTTTTCACCCCTCCATTTTGTCATAGTAGTGCTAGGATTTCAGATGCATGGTGCTGCCCAATTTATTTATTTATCTATTTATTATTTTAAGTGTGAGTTTAAGGATCCAACTCAGGTTGTTAGGCTTGTATAAGTAGCACTTTAAGCACTGAGTGTCTCTCCAGTTCCAAAGTTGACATTTTCATGTAAAATCAAATCTGTTTGGAAGTAATTCTGCAGTGTTCATTCAGGGAACTTGTTGACAAGAAACAGGAGCAATCTGGGAACAATGATCCCCTAAGCCTTTTGTTGATCTGACCCTCTGTGTTTTTGGACAAACTCAAATACAACTACAGGTAGCAGCTGTCCTCTGCTTTGGTACACATAGTATGTTAAACTGTAGAGCCAGCATATGGATGTCATCACAAATGCACATCTTTCTCTAAAGTTCTCTAACCTATGGCTTATTGAATCTGGTTCTTCATCATCCCTGTGCACATGAACTGCTGTTCTGATGCAGAGGCATCATAGGATGTAATGGATAAGCCTCAAGCCTCCCTTCTTAAATGAGCTTTAGCACAGTATGCTCTGGGGTCCATTTGCAGATTCACTACTAGCCACAGGAAATTTCTGAGACACTAAGGCAATGAAAATGAATTTATTTTTGTCCTCCCTCTCTCAAATCTCTGTGAAATCTTGTTTTAAGATGTACAAAATAGAGAATTGTATTACTTTGGAAGACTTCTTACTCAAGGTCTTAAAAGAGTTTAAAAATAACAGGTTGTCTGTAGTCAGCCCTCCAAGAGCCGAGCCTTGAGTATTGTTTGCTCAGTTTATACATCTTCATTCAGAAAATGGATTGAAATAACCTTGTTTTAGAGGAAAGTAATTAATTTCTTGTCTAGTAAAAA
Organism: Rhabdomys pumilio; assembly: GCA_030674055.1. Lineage (NCBI taxonomy): Eukaryota > Metazoa > Chordata > Mammalia > Rodentia > Muridae > Rhabdomys > Rhabdomys pumilio. The sequence goes on along the minus strand of JANHMN010000005.1, from coordinate 11,321,395 downwards.
CTGTGTTTGCCTTTTTATGGATTTTTCTCATAGGACGGAATAGTTACCTAAAAATGAAGATTTCTTAGAACAGATGTATTTGTGGCAAATAGATTTTCAGAATCCTTCATAACATAGAATCAGAGGTGAAGAAATGTAGAGAATTTATACTCTCAGAGGGGATACAGTTGCAGCACTTGAGTTAGAGTCTGACCTTATGACCTTGACCAGTCCAGACTCAGTGTCGTTTGCAATATATGGGAATGATTTGCTTGGCTTGCAGTACTGTGCTGAGGGTGTTGTCAATAAAACACCGTGACTTGGGAAATGCTTTTGACATTACAAAGTGCTACCCAAGCATAAGGTGCCACTGTTATTAGCAGCATTGTCATAGATTCTGGCTAGCTACTGTCTAGTTTGTCAGAATAATAAAGTTACATACTCTCATCTCTCTCCACTAGATGGCAGGTGAGTCACTTAGTAAGATGCAGACTGGGTATGGGAGCTAAAGATTACAGCAATATTCTGATTTGTGTGTCAGCGGCACAAAGGACAAAGAGTGAAGTCGTAGAAAGGAGGAAGCAACGACAGCTGGTAATTTTAAAAACAAACCTTATTCAAGCACCACTGATTTGCAGTTGGCCAAAATTCAGTATTTCTCAGAACATAGCTTTTCATCTGATTATGAATGACTCAAGCAAATATTTTCTGCAAATAAAGAAAAAAAATGTAGTCCACAGATAATAAAAACTGACACACAAGTTTAAGAATTATTTGTAATACTATTTCATAGGAAATGGCTTCATCAATATCTGGGGTTGACAAAATATTGCTGTTACAGGCCAGGCAGTAAGTATATGTGGCTTTGGAAGTCACACAGTCTCTGTTTAAAAAAAAATCAGCTTTCCAGCTGTAGCCCCCCATCCACTCTCACCCCCAATTACAGTCAATACGAATGTGGGTTTTGTTGAGTTATTGCTTTGTACTTATAAACACCAAATTTCAAATCTTACATAATTTTAGTAGTCACAGAATATTCTTTTTTTTTTTAAATGGCCACTTTAAAGTATAAAATTATTTCTAGAAAAAAATCACAAAATATATCCAGGATTGTTGGATTAATGAGCAATACTTTTTAGTTCTGTAGACTAATGTTAAAGACTCTAAAATTTTAACTAACTGGCAAGCCCTCCCATTATTATTTCTGCATATATATCTGTAGCTTTTATTATGAATATATCAGTGCACTGACATATTTTACACACATCAATTATTAAATTCCGGTTGCGTTTTTCCTATCTCTGCTATTGGCAAAACTAGACTAGTTTAAGCCTATAGAAGAAAAGCATCAAATAATCTTTGTAGTTCATGAAGTGGATAGAAGCAACTACATGTAATTAAAATTTGATTTTCTGTTAGATGGGAACAATAATTTAGTTTAAATGTATCGTACAGCTTGGATAGAACGTTCCTATCTATGAGTCTGTCCTCACCTTAGGGAATGTGTTCTACAAGTCCTCCACTTGATATGGGAAACCATTAATACCAGTGAATTCTGTGAGATTTTCCCCAGACTTACATAACAATGTTTCCCTACCTTATCCAAGCACTTGCTATACACGGTAGCTGTACTTTTTACAGTTTGTGATGTGACAACAAAGCTAGCCAAGAGTTCTCTCTTTTTTGTATTTACCTTTTGAGATATAGTTTCCTTATGCATTTCCACATATGTATTTGTTGATTTTGATCATGCCCACCCCTTCTACCACCCCACATCTTACCCCTTCCATAGCCCTAGTACCCCTTTGTTCAGTCTCATGTCCTTCCTGTCTTCTCTAGATTCCACAGATGAGAGGAACCAGGTGATGTTGGGCTCTGTGGGACTAGCTCATTTCACTTAAAGCCATTGAGGCCAGTTTCATCCATTTCCCCACAGACAGCACAAATAAACTGCTTTTGACTTAACATCTTCATTTATGAATTTGTTCTTACCAGAAGTACTAGCAACCTCAGCACACGTTTTTATATCCGTACTTAGTTTAGAGCTTTCAAGTTTATTTAAAAGCTACTTTAAAAAAATGATCTTTAATCTTTTTTTTTTTACAGTCCAGTCTTTATCCCCCTCCCAATCTGTCCTTTGACAGTTCCTTATCCCATTCTTCCGCCTCCTGCCACTCCAATCTCCTAGAAGATGTCCTCACTCCCCACCCCCACCACATCAGACCTCCCCCACTCCCTGAGGCCCCAAGTGTCTTGAGGGTTAAGTGTGTCTTCTCTGACTGAGGCCAGACCACACAGTCCTCTGCTGTATATGAAAGCAACTTTTTATGCCTTATCTTTGGAATGTCTGAAGTGTTTTGCTTTGGGAACATTATTAAACAAACTAAGCTATTATTATTATTATTATTATTATTATTATTATTATTATTATTATTATTTGCACACCAGCCCTGCTAGACTGGAATAGTAATAGTAAGTCTAGTAACAGGATGACCTAACATAGGGAAAGCTCTTCCATGTTCTGAGTGGATTGGAGCAGGAAGACCTGTGGAGGCACCATGTTATTAAGAACAGTGCAGAATTTTAAAATTGTGGCTTGCTTATTTCTGGAATTTCCCATTTAATAATATCAAGCTGTGGTTCTTATAGGCAACTAAAATCCTGCAGATTAGGGGAGAACTAGTGTAATTTTTAAAGTATTGGCTGTTTATCTGAGATGCAGTTTTAACTGGGTGACTTAAATTTTTATTTGCTAAATCTGACATTTGTTCTTGTGCTTATGGGTTTTGCCTAATCCTCATTTATTAAATATTGATCGGAAGGTCTGAAGTCAGACTCCTGATGCAAAATATGGTTTGAGAATATGGAAGAAATATACATCATTTATTCCATGATCGCTTTCAGGTCAGTTTTTTTCCCTCCATTGGAGATGGCACAGAGTGCTTTGAATTTTCTTACACAAAGCAAAACCCTATTGAAATTCATCCTCTGGCACTCCTTGTGCACTTTAACATGTGTGACTTATGTCATTATGACATTGATGTTTCAGGTCTATTTTCTATGGATGAGTATTCTGGGCTGTAATGTTCAGTTGGACAAGCCTTATTAAACACTGTGTAATAAACTCAAAATTGCCTGTGGCAAGCATTTTTCATTTTTCTCATATAAATAACTTAAGAGAAATTGGAGGTCTTATAAGGCGATTGAATGGAAACAGCAAATCCAGACACCTCTTCTCCCTGCCCCCTGCCCAATCAATGCTGTGTAGGGCAGCATGCCCAAGTTGCTTCCTCTAAAATCCTACTTTTCTCTAAACTCTCTTTATGATGGAGGTTACCAGTGTGCATAGGTGATGACTGGCCCTACCCAAGTTGGCATGTTTCTTTATATGTGTGCCTAATAGAGTTCACCACTGGCACTGAACATTAACCCCTATTTAAACTACCAGCTGAACTCACTAACGGCATTGAACGAATGCTTAATTCTATTTTAATCTGATACATTCCTTCCAGCTGTAAAACTCCTTACCATTTCCCTATAGCCTGTTACCATCATTAAAAACTCCCAACAAACCCTCATGGGGGTTGTCACCTACCAGTCATGTTAAGGTAAATCCAGGATTACTATTTTTGTGGCTCCCTGGAACTGAGGGGGTGAAGGTACTGGTGATATAGTAGTGAAGCTGAAGAAATGTCTGGACATACACCTAAACAGATTGGTAGTGGGACTTGACAGCATACAGTGCTCCTCTGACTTTTGCATGAGTGGAGCTAGTCCAGTCTGGCTAGTACAGAGGAAAGTGAGATGACCCACAGCAGGCAGACAGGAGGTCAGGCAGGGGTAGGGTTGGGAGTGGGACTGCCAAGCACGAGGCTGGTTCTTTCCAGAAGCAGAGAGCTGATGAAGGCCACACTGAAGGGCTGTTGTACAGTATCTGCATTCTGTACAGATGAATGGCATCCTCCCAGAGGGGAGCAGGTCTTTCCCTAGGTGGTTAGAAGAAACACTGTGGCAACAGCTTAACAGAGCAAGCAGACATCTTTGAGACAGTTCTCTTGGTGACTGGTTTCTGTGTAGGTTTGGTACAGATCATGGGACCACATGTGCAGCTTCCTCTCTATTCAGAACTGGCCGGGCACCTAGCTTCAGTTCCTATGAAGGTCAACCGGTTCTCTAGTTGCAAAGTCCTGAACCTTGTGTTTTCATTTAAATCTTAGGAGAGCCTGAGCTGGGGCAAATACACAGAGAGGTACACACTTTGGGCACGGAATTTAAGGAGACAGGAAAGCATTAAGTAATCAGGATAAAGATTTCTCCATACCATTTTATAACATTCAAAGCCAATGCCGGAAATTCCATGAGGTACTATGGACAGAGTGGGATCCTGCACTTTCGTCTGGCATCACGTGCTATACCTTAATTTTGGTTTTAAGGCACAACTCCGAAAAGAAGAACAACCTGTATGTGCTGTGTTCTGGATCTCCATAGACATGTCTTTGCTGAGTCTCGTTTTCATGTTGTTTCCCTCAAGAAGTGAAGGATAAGAAGCAGGAACTGAGGCCGACTCACTTTGTGCCCCAAGGACTGCCTTGCTTTTTGGAGGTGAGCAGGGGACACTATGAGATCACAGGCACTTCCAAAATCAATGCTTGGCCTTTCCACTTTGCACATGTCAAAGAAGCAAGGTGTTAAGTGGGGGGTTTGACTTCCATAATCAGGGCTTAGGGGACCACTCCACATTCGGATAGAATGTAGAAGATTTAAAGTTGTGCTTCTCAACCTGTGAGTCACAACCCTTTCACAGGGATCCAGTGTCAGATACCGTGCATATCATATAACAGTTCACAACAGTAGCAACATTACAGTTACGAAGTAACAATGAAACAATTTTATGGTTGGGGCTCTCCACAGCATGAGCAACTGCATTAAAGGGTCACAGCAACAGGAAGGTAGAGAACCACTACTTTAAAAAGACCACGAGTAGCAGAAAATAACTTTAGAATTTTTGAGAAGATAGCCTGCCTCTGTGTTTAGGATACATGTCTTTTGTAGTCCACCATAAGCATTTGGTTACATACTAACACAATCTGAATTTGCAATTCTCCAAACACCTTTTGATGTATGTGATAGTAATCTACACTTCATTTTACCCATACTGCGTTTACACTCCCATCACATGGCGAGACATTATGTTAGGTGCTGTGAAAAAAGGCTTTTAGTTCTTACTAGGCAGAGGAGCCATTTTCTGCAAGTCTTGTGCTGTTTATCGTGAAGAGCCATGATTGACAAATAGGCTATGACTAAGCTACAGCATGGGATTTAAGATGGGCTATGGGTCGCCAGTGCCTTTTGTCTTTGGTTTCCAGGAAAAAGTAATGGAACTAGGAACTGGAAATAGAAAAGATGTTGAAATCAATATTTTTGAAGCTTTTGGGTATGGCTAGCCCTCCAAAAAGAAGAAAATGAAAATTTCCGGATCACTTGCCCAATTTTCGGCCTGCAAAAAAACCCCTTTGTCTTCCTTTTCTGGAGGAGGGTTTATGTCAATATTCTACTTAGGCTGAAAGGGGAAGTAAGTTGGTGAGAGAATTTGCTGTGGGCACTTCTAGACTTCACAGTATAGCACAGCTTCTGCATTTATGGGGCCAAGTTTAGCAATTCCATAGCTTGACCAGCAGAGGGCACTGTTACTACATAGACCTTTTTTTTTTTATTAAGAATTTTTCCAAGATACAAAAATGTAGCTTGATCCAGTAAGAAGTATGAGTACCTGCCATGATATTTTATTTTGAAAAGGAAATTATTATTAACAACTTAAAGATGTCTGTTTGCTTAATGATCCATTGAGCCATAAATGTAAAGAAGGTTTTAACTGACTTTATTATCAAAATTTTAAATAGAACAACAAAACAATGTGAAATTAGTAAGAATCAATGTTATCATTAAACTTCTAACTTATTTTGAATATAAACAGGAGATTTTCCTATAAGGATGACATTTAAACTTTAAAGTTAAGCTGTGAATTTCTATTATTTATTTGAATGAATGAAAATAGATTGTTATGTGATTGATTTAATTAATTTACAGCTGAGGATGCCACACACACACCTCCAGTAACAGATTATATTAAATGCACTGTGGTTTAAGAACTAAAAATGTGAGACATTTATAATACAATACTGTAAATAAAATAACAAGCAGTGGGTAGGATTCTGAACAGGGTTACATTGAAATCTGCTTATTAGGTTTAGCTAATATGGTGAAAATTTAGTGGAATATTAGATTAATACTAATGACTCGTTACAGTTTTTAATAAACTGTATGGTAGAGACACTTAGGCTTAGTTTGCATTGGAACCAGGGATTTATTCTGTGTATTGTATTTGGTGTGACTTCAGTTGTTATAACAGTGGCAGTATACATCTTTTTCATTTCACATATAAATATATATATATATATATATATATTTGGCACCACGTCTCATATGTCTCAGGCTGGTCTCAAAGTTACTGTGTAGCTGAAGATGGCCTTGAACTTTCAACTCCTGACTGGTGCTGAGACTATGAGTATGTGCAGCTGTGCTCATCACCTAAATGTTTTCTAACTGTTGAGGCTCCTTTAGGTTTGTTTGATTATTTATTTTTATACATTTATTTTTAATTATGGTTATGTGTGTGGTATTTACATGTGAGTGCATTTGTACACAGAAGACAGAGACATCAAATCCCCCTGGAGCTAGAGCCACAGGCAGCTGTGCCCCTGGGTGCTGGCATGTGAAATTGGGTCCTCTGAAAGAACAGTATATGCTTCCAACCACTGAGTCGTATCTCCAGACCCAAATCTTCTTTTAAAATTTAACCAAGAGCTTAGTGTTTTAGGCTGGTTTTACGGCAGTTAAGAATTATACAATCTTGCTGGGAATGCCACCCACAAGCCTGTAATCGTTGGAGAGAGAGGTAGTCTGATCTACCTAGAACCCCGACTTTACATTCTTCTGCCCCCTCAAAAGAAAGAAAATTATAAGAAAAGACCTGGAAGACGTTAGCTTCATGTATACTAGTGGTTAATTGTAGATTTGGGATCATGATTTCATAGATGTTAGTATTGGGCTTTAGGGCTGGGATTGTAACTTGCTGAAAGAGTACTTGGCTAGCATATGAGAGACCTTGGGTTCTATCCTTGGCACTAAGGTAAAGATAAGTATTCAAGTAGATATTAGAGGGTCACTTAAGTGAGTGTGTGGCTATGAATAGGTGACTTAACCTCTGTGAGTGTATCCTTATTTATAAAATGAGGATAATGATAATAACTATAAGATGTGATCGTATGAAACATTAAAGTCCAGCCTAAGGAAACACTTTGAGCAAAGTTGTAAACGTTGATTAGGGGCTAGTGAGATAAATCTTCCTAGAGACCTTTTTTTAACTTAAAAAATGCTTGACTGAGGCAGGCTTTTACTATCCTAAAATCTTTCTCCTCTATCTCCTGAGTGCATTTGCAATCACACCATACTAGAGAACCCTTTTTGCAGATGTAATTTATTGCCCACTAATGCAAGAAGGATGATTCAGAAAAGGTCATGAAGAATTATGCCAAGAAGTTTACAATGTGTCCTGTAGGTCTGCAGAGCTTTCTAAGTAAGAAAATACTAATACAAGTATTAGCTGGTAGGAGAATAAGCTGGTAGCTATGGCCTTAACCTTAGCCACAGCAAAATTCACTGGGGAAATTTGAAAATGGCATTGTGTTGAAGTAGAGACTTCACATGAAGCTGTAGCAAGAAGAAAGGTGAGTGGCATATGACTAAGGGGAGATTAGGCAGACTTTGGTAAGACCTTTCCCATAGAATTCTAGGAAAAGAAGTGTCTGAATGCAGATAAAAACACAGGGACATTTGTCATTTCACAGGTTTTTTTTTTTTTTTTTTTGGTTTTTCGAGACAGGGTTTCTCTGTGTAGTCCTGGCTGTTCTGGAACTCACTCTGTAGACCAGGCTGGCCTCGAACTCAGAAATCTGCCTGCCTCTGCCTCCCAAGTGCTGGGATTAAAGGCGTGCGCCACCACTGCCCGACATTTCACAGGTTTAAGGGCATAATCTTTTTCTTTCCTTTTAGTTCTTGAGACCGGCTTCTTGTATAATCCATGAAATCCAAGTTTTACTCAAACCCACTTTCCTCCTGCCTTTGCCTCCTGAGTGCTGGCATTACATACTTGTACTGCCATGCCTGGATTGAAAGGGAATCTGAGTACATTTGTAACACCTGACACTTTTACAGTTAGGGATCTTGTAACTACAGGAGGCACCTCTGTCCATTTTGTGTTAGCTCTCGTTATTTAGTGAGCTCCTTTCTAATATAGAGTGCAAACTCTTTCTCCCTGCCCTACCCATCAGTATGCTCACCTCTTTGAGGCAGTGACATTATAAGAGGAAAGACAGGCATGTTGTAAACACCCTGACAAAGGCAGGATTCCTTTAGAAGGGAAGTGTGTCCATACTTTTGACATATGCATCTTTCTTTCTCAAATGTTTTTTTTTCTATGCTTAACTGAAAAGTCCAGTCCAGATATAATTTCACAGTCATTGGTTTCCTGGAACCCTCTTCCCCAATAGCTAGTTTTGGAATAGCCAGTGTGGTTGTATGATGGTCATAGCTGTTCAATTTGAGATCAATATTTGTTGGGCAGTGGCCATGTGTCATGGGGTCAGTGGCCTTTGTAGAGATGGTATTGTTCAAGTAATGGAAGCTGAACTCTCTAAAGTAGCAACAAGAACAGGAAAGCAGAAACAAGCAGCAGCATTTGCTGTGGAATGTCCTTACAGTTGTCCCTGCTGCTGCTCCCCATTCTCTTCTTTGTTCCTCCTCCTCCATCATTATTATCATGGTCATCATCATCCTCCTCCTTCCTCCTCAGCTTGTTTGCTTGAGGCCTGCTAGGTGTTAGAGGCAAGCTTCCATCTAGTAGTTCAATGTGACAATGGCAACTGTTGCTTGGGTTCTATTGTTCTTTTCTAGAATAGATAGCTGTTAAGTAATAAGACTATGATACACCTTTCTAGATCTAAATCGTGTACTCTTCTGGGTATGAGGAGGTAAGGGAGTCATGTCCTTTATGAGTAGGAAAAAAGAATAAAAACTTACTAAATTGTATCGATACCATTTTGAGGAAAAACAGAGAAAAGGGTAAGAAATGATCCTGTGAGTTTCATGGAACCACTGGGAAGTCTTTCTGAGAAGTGAAAGCGTTGTCTTTCTACACTGCACTGTCATTTACTTGTTGTGAAATAGGGCAGCATGGACAGGAAGTAAAATGGCATGTGACAAGTTTGGAAAGCCAGAGAGAGCCAAATCATGCAGTCTGATGCTGCTTCTTGGTGTATACTGCTTATCAGATTCTTCAGGTTTTACATTCTTTTCTAAAGCAATTCACTTACATTTTTTCCAGATAATTTCTGTTTTAAGTCCAGTTTCCTGAATGAGGTTTGTGCTTGAAATAAATGCTAAAAGTTAAGGGAAGTGTCTTGGATTCTAAGAAGAAATTGAACATCCTTGGAGTTACTCCAGTTGTGGTGAGACAGCTACCAGGCAAGAATTGCCTCTCTCCATCTACAGACAAATTGCTGTCCAGAAAAGGACACACTTGCAGAATAGTCGACTGATTATATCTGCCTAGACAGAGTAACCAGCCCTTAATAATTCTGCAGCACTAAAGTCTGTCAAATGAGGTTGGGCCAGAAGGCTGAAGATTTGATGCTCCAACGTTCGGTAGCATAGGGGTTGTCCAGGTGTTCAGCGGTCTCTATAAATTGGCTAAGTTTTAGAAGCTATGCTTAGTGCTTCCCATAAATTCAGTTAATTTAGTCATTCTGGATTTCTGACGGCATTGAAGACCTATAGACTCATAGCCAATCCAGGCTATTTACCTTGAGAGAAAAGATCTGAGTGGAGGGTTCTCAGCTGACATTCATTCTAAAGCCAAGAAAAAGCCAGGTTCAAAACTAAGTGTTCTAGTCAAGAGAGACGACAGAGGTTCTGGCTAGTCAATAAAAGGATGGACTGGGTATTAAGACTATCTTGTACTTCACCAGTACAAATAGGAATAATTATGCTCTAGTTGTATTCTGAGAGAAAAGCTTTATTTTAACAGGAAGGGTAATATGTAGGAAGAGCTAAGGGGGAAGGAGCACCGAGAGGAAAAGATGGAGTAAGGAGAGGAGAAGATGAAGTAGATGAGAAGCTCGGTAATGAGAGAGAGAAAGAGAGAGAAAGAGAGAGGGGGCATGGAGGCAGAAGTTCACGTGTTTCCACTAGTCAACGATAGTTTACATAGCTAGATTGGGTATTAGGTTACACTTCTGATTGAGCATTACCATACTTACAAAGCCCTTGATTAACATTTTAAAAAATTGTACAAAAGCCAAATGGAAAAGGGGGCACGGGATAGGGGTTTTCTAGGGAGGGGAAATGGGGAAAGGGATTGGCATTTGAAATGTAAGTAAAATATCCAATAAAAAAAAAGTTAAGGGAAGGTGGGTGGCTGAAATCTCATTTTTGCTGGCTGAAATGTTGACAAGGAAGAGTTGGTGGATAATGAGTCTGGAAAATGGGTAGGAACCATCATACAGGAAGTATTGGAAAAAGGGCTCAGTAGGACTTAGGGGCTCAGAAGAGAGGTACAGGATTTGAGCCTCATCTTAGAAAGGTTGCTGTGTTTCAAAACACAGCCAAATGGCATCTTTATTAGTAATGCGCACACTGTGGATATATCATTAATTTTGTTGAGAAAAATAAGATTCTTTACAGAAACCTAATTGTCAGTTAGTACTTCTGGGTATTAAAATGTGAACTAACTAATGTAGTTTTAAAACTACAAATTAAATGTTTATTAAGTTTTAAAACTTTTGAAAAGGAATGTAACAGTTGAGTAGTTTTAGAAAAGCAAATAAATCCCTTAATGTCCTTTCAGTACAGAAGCTGCAATTAACTTGGTTCTATTCGTCCATGCAAATCCTCCCAGGGTGTGGCATTTAAAAAGTAGTCCTTGTTCTTTCTTGAAGTATCTAGAGGAAAAAAATAAAACATCTTGTTATTTTCTTGCCCTTCTGAGCTCTAACTCCTGGCAGAAGAAAATAGCCAGTTACGCTTTCTCCTTCCTGAGGGCACCAGGGTTCCTGTTCTCACAAGAATGGCCTTAAGCTTTCACTCTTACAGATTTAAATGTGCTGGAGGGGGGATGCCTTGAGAACAAGTGTGCTTGATTACCCATTATTTCTTAGCATCCTAACAACTTGGAGGCTCTTTGTAGTGGAGCTTTCAGTACAGAAATATGGTAACATGTGAAGTTTATTTCAAAGCTCTTAGCCTTCATGCTGCCAGATCCAGCATCCTACTACAATACTGACATTTTCTTTGCAAGGACAGAAATGAAACTCCAATGGGAAGGGGGTCTTTTTTATGTATAAAACTATACTCCTTCATTTGAAACTGGTTGACTGGAGTTTTATCCACTGCCATAGTTAAAAATATAGTAGTCACTTATTCCATATGTCCTGATTATGCTCTTTTATAAGTCTCTGCTATATGGAATAGGAAACACAGTTATTACTGTTAGGAAGCTGGACTCTTTCAATGTTAAGATAATCTGGTTTCTGGGTAATGGCTTGGGTATTGAGTCTTTTACCTTTGATAGTGTGTGTGTGTGTGTGTGTGTGTGTGTGTGTATGCACGCGCGCATATGTGTGTCTGTTTTTCTGTCTCTGTCTCTCTCCCTCTCCCTCCCCCACCCTCTCTCTCTCTGTGTGTGTGTGTGTGTGTGTGTGTGTGTGTGTGTGTTGCGGTAGAACCAAGGTACATATATAATCTAAATGTATACATGTTTTTTCATTATACTTCCAAGCAATGGCTATTAGCCTATGTTATTACAGTTTCACTATCATACCCTATAGAGTCAGAGGGATTTAAATAACGATGTCAAACAGCAAACTCCTGTCCAAATGGCTTCAGTTTTTCCCAAACCATCGCTATTATTTATTACCTTTTACCAAAGACTTCATCAAGAGATAGTAGTCTGACAAAGGAACAATAGTTAAACCAACAACTTGTGTAATAATTATTTATACCTTTTTCCTCAAGTCTTCCTAGCCCCTTGAGAAACTGAAGGGTAAACTGTGGTGCTACCATGAAGCTCTAAGACTCTAGGAATCCTCCTAAGGAAGTTCAGAGGAGGAGCTTCACTAAGAGAGATGTCTGAGAGTAGAGTAGGAGGTACAGTCTGACAACTGGAGTGTGGATCTACAGCATCCGAATAAAGGCAGGTGTGGTAAATGTGTGCCTGTAACATTAAGACTAGAGAGATGAAGACAGGAATCCTGGGTCTTGCTGGCCAGTGTGTCTAGTTGAATCAGTGAATCCCAGATTCATTGAAAAACTCTCTGTCAAAACAACAGATGAAAAATGATAACAATGTATGAAGATCATGTCTCATAAACAAGGTGAATGAATAGCAATTGAGGGCGAGAAATGCTATCTCAAAATGTAAAGTAGAACACAGTAGAATAAGATATCATATGTCAGCCTCTAGACTCCATGTGTGTTTACCTAAACTCCTGACACATAAACATAAATAATGGTTGTATAAGGGGGGAATATGTGCACCTGTTATGGGAATGACAAAGATTTCTCAAAATTCTTTTCATGCCTTTTATGATTCTTTCAAATCATCGTCATCATAGCTGTTGTCAACAGTTATGACACAGGGTGGGAAATATCATTAAACTTGAATGTGTGATTCCTCCCCTCTCTGTGCCAGTCTCCCTACTTCCCCCCTCCATCCATCTTTTTCTTTTATGGCTCTTCTTTTCTTTTCCTTTCTTTCTTTCTTCCTTTTCCTTCCTTCCTTCTTTCCTTTCTCTTTCTTTCTTTCTTTCTTTCTTTCTTTCTTTCTTTCTTTCTTTCT
>JANHMN010000005.1:11296008-11308454 GCA_030674055.1 Rhabdomys pumilio | reverse complement strand
TCTTTCTTTCTTTCTTTCTTTCTTTCTTTCTTTCTTTCTTTCTTTCTTTCATCTTGGTCTCATGTTGCCTAGGATGACCTGGAACTTGCAATGTAGCCTAGGAGAATCTTGTACTTCTAATCCTGCTTCTTTCTCTTGAGTGCTGAAATTACAAGCATACACTACCATGTCTAGTGTTTATACAGTGCTGGGGATTGAACCAGGGCTTTTTGAATGATGGGCACTCATTCTCTTTTCAAATTGTCTAGTGGTAATTCAGGCAGTCATCTTACATCTCATCATTTTCAGCTAGCCTTCCAGAAGAGGGATTTCTGGTCAATACTCATCTTTTCCTCAAAAATAAAACTAGGGTGGAATAAAATGGAGCTAGATCACTTACGCTGTGCTCTACATAACCGGAGATTCTCGGCACATGGACAGATGATTAAACCAATGAAACTTAAGGACAAAGTGAAATGTCTTCTTATTCATCTGTTTGGTACAAATCCCAAAGGTCAGTAACATGTCCTGTTGGTCAGCACACTGAAGAAAGACACGCAAATCCACTGCCGGTGAGTGTGCAGTTGCTTCAACTTTTGCAAACGTGATCTAGCAAATATTATTCTTCCAAATAGCTCTCATTCTCATTACCTCATAATCTACTCATTCCAACTACCCCCATTTCTGACGCACTTTCCTATTTCTGTGTCTGCTTTCTTCTAGATGGTGGTATTTGTCATTCCCACCTCAAACTGGTAGCATGACCTTGACTCCTGAATTCTGTGGTCCCTATACAACTGCAAGTCATTCTCATGCAACATTTTGGCTTACCTTGTCTGCTGCACCTTTGTGATCTTTAGAACAATATGCAAGTTCAAGTCATCGCTGCTGAGTTGCCTAGCTGATTGTGCATGTGCAAAAAAATAAAAATAAAAAAATCAACATTTGAGTTACTTGCTTCAGCCCTCTGCACTTCCGCCTCTTCTCTCCGCAGCCATTGCTCATGTGCTTGTGTTATATATAAAAAGGTTTTAGCTCTCTTTACCTGTGTCGTCAATTTTATCATTTGGCTATTAAGTATTACAAATTAGTATCATTTACTACTCAGTGATAATGAAACTTTCAATCATTGTAAATTTGTCTAAGTTAGGATGAGAATGACCTCTGAACAACCTCCCCCTGCCAAAAAAAACATCGGGTGATAGAAAGACATAAAAATTGAGTAGGGCCAGAAAGGTAGTGTTGAGAGCAACCAAAATGAGTGTTTAAAAATGTTTGATAATGGTAAAAGCAAAAATTCTCTGTGATAATGTTTGCTGTTTCTGAAAGTCCAGTTTGCAAAGTAAAGAGAAATGAGTACTGTAATGACTAGTACAGTGAGGGACAGACTGGGATCACTAGAAAAATCATACATAACATAAAATGCTGAAATACAGAGACTGGGAATTGATTTGTAGTTGTAATTTCTAAAACAGCAATTGAACAGGCCTCTGCCCGTTTGCACAAACTGTCGATGAATATCCCCAAATTCAAATTTACCTTTGTAGCTACGTGAAAGTTTAAACTATTTATCACAAGGGATGGGTGGTTAAATAAATATTATGGGCATTATGGGCTGTGTGTTAAAATGTAGCAAGAGAAGGATACAGGTCAAGAAGTGACAAGATGGCTATAAGATGGCAGTTTGCCTGAGCAATGCAGATGAAGTGATCCTGTTCTCCCATAAGTACCTGTCAGCTTGAATGTCTATTGCAAAGGACAAGAAAAAGAACAGTGCCCAACGCTTAGAAAAGATATTGTCAAAGTTCTGATTTGTTCCAGTGTTTCTTTTCTTGTCCCTGTTTAAAATCTGGCCACTTCAAAATTCCAGAATCCTTGCTCCTTTAAAAGAGAGTATTTATCAGACACTATTTTATGTCTACATGCATGAAAACTATCAATTAAAGCTAACTGAGAAACTCTTTGTGAAGTGCTATCCAGTGGGTTTTCTACTGAGGTTAATCAATACGCACATGAAAATAATACTGGCTTGAAAGTACAGTTGATTTGGGACAGTGTCACAATTGCAAAAGTGATCGTGAATGCTGGTCCTTGTGTGCATGTCATCTCCACTTCACTGAGAACAGCTTTTTTCCTTCAAGCCCCATATTGGACCTTGGAGTACTCATAACGTTCACGATGCACTGTATTCAGCTCTGAGAAAGTAGCTGAGAATTCTCTTCACTTGTCCTAACAATGGTAGGAGAATAAGTGAGAGAAATAAAAATCTCAACCCCTAGTGGAATCTAGCAGAAATCTTACACTGAGGTTATTACTGGTTCTGAGTATTTTCTTCCAGTCATGGAAGAAATTGAAAATGTACTATAGGGCAGAATATTGTGGTCATAGAAGGTTCAAAGAGATGGAGTTAAGTGATATTGCCAATCTTTTGACTCCCAACCTGAGAATATATTTGACAAATATTTTACAGGTAGGATTATCTCAAATGTTAATAAAAATAAGCCATCTTAAGGTTAGCATTCAAACACAGAATATTAAGGTGTATGTTCTGCATATCAAATAATAGGGCAGGGAGAGATCTTTAAGTTCAGAGAGGCTTATGTGATAAGACAAAACCTTATGAATCTGTAATCAATCAAGGTCAATAAGTCTGTTCTCTCTACTCTTGACAGGGGAGAAGGAACGTGGACCATCCACCCAGTCTTCCAAACAGCACCCCTCACCCATAGTTGAAACTTTGGATTCAGACCCTCTGGCACTTCTGGCAATAAGCTTGGTGACCCATGCTCTGGAGGAAGAAAGTGGAGAAGAGCAAGACTACTTCTCGGCAGCAAACTCTGATGTTCTCTGTTTTTTCCTTACCACTGTCGTTATGAGCAGCATTTTCATAGGCACATTGTTATCCTTGCCATGAGGTTAGACAAAAATGGAAAGCAGTTGCCAAATAACCACAACTGCTGATATGAAACTTTGGGATATATCGTTGAGATGCACTTTGGTATTTTATTTCTGTGAACAAACCAATTGTCTTGGACTTTCACAGTTTTCCTTTCTGTGTCTCGCCCTTTACCACAAAGGTCCTTAAGTCCTCTGACATGCATAGTGTGAGGGTTTCTGCCACATATTCTAGAACTTTGCAAAGTAGGAGGGGCCTGCTATCTGTGCTTTATCATCTTCACCCTGAAGTTTACTTTGATTCTGATTAGTTTGGTATAAGGTCATTTGTTGTATGCAGTCATCTAAGTTATATATTGCCTGGTCCTGAGTAGCAGTGCATTTATCATGAATTCTCTGATTTGCATTAGTCCCTAATCAAGGAGGAAGAGTTAGCATAGTTAATTTTTATGGTTCCCTCTTGTTCTCATGTTTGCCTCACCCAAGTGTTTCTGAGACGCTGAACATCCCCCAGAAAAGGTAATGCTAATATTTCCTGTTCCCAAATAGTGCTGCAGAACTCACTTCTAGTTTGAGTTTGAGTGTTTAATTCAGTTTTGTAATCTCATTATTTGACAAAAGTGTTGTTAAAGTGAATTTTGAATGTTTGAAGTTTCCTATGCAGATTTAACAAAGAGAGAAAATGACAAAGCCAGAGGTAAGACACTCAGAAATTATTTTTTTTCTGGCATCTGATGAGCCTGCCTGGTCTTTAGTACTTACACATATTTTTACCTGCTGTCTATTTTGAACTCAGTTGGGTATATTTTCTGGGAACAAACAGAAAGTCTGAGTAGCATTGCTTGATCTTTTTGCCCTAACTGTTACTTGTGCCAACATTATAGGAGGAGGAACACCCTGATTGTATAGGATAATGACATGAAATTTCCTGAAGAAAGAAGGGAAGAAGAGTAAATCTTGATATGAAGTTGGGAAAAAGAGAACTTAATATAGCCTAAATTGCATAAAGACATTCTAGAATGCAGACAGTATGTTCAGTAATGAAGCAAATGTTGCTTTTGAGCCACAGTGTTAATAAAAGGCCTTGCTCACACAGTATTCCGTGAGGTGGCTGTCATTCTCAAGGCTCAGAAGAAGCAGATGTAGGTTGAAAGCCCACTGCCAGACAGTGTGGACCTACTAATATTATAGTTCAAAGCAAGCATTCACTTTCCCTCTATTCTACAGGTGTTCTTAGCATTGACTTTATTTTGGAGTCAGAGAGGGGAGCTCTGAAAATATGGCATTTCTGGAATGTGTTCCCAGCAGTAGGGACGGTGCCTATATATTTGGAAAATAGCTCAATGGTTCTATCTACAGCTCTAGATGACAACTTCTACTTTGAGATGATATGAAATTAAGTCAGAAAAATAGAAGAGAACTATTTGACACTCAGGGAACAAGGCAAACATGATCAATTCAGCATTTGTTCTGCCACTAGATCAATGAGCAGTGTTGCTCAAGTCACTGTAGACTTTTCCTAGTTTCCAAATGAGGATATAGTATCTTTATCTTCAAGTCTTCTAACTTTGGTTTTGCCACATTTAGACAAAATGGTTTCAACCTTATGGGTTAACTTTGTGAGTACCTTAGACTTTATGCAGAGGCCAGGGTAAATAATAGTGTTAAATTTCATTCATGTTATTTGAAAATTGAGGGTATTTGGACTTCTGATATGGTTCATTGGTAGATTCCTTGCTTGGAAAATCAGGGGCTCCAAATTCACTCTCCAGCATTGTAAAAATGTTGTTGTGAGTCAAGCTTTACGTATTTTAGATCCCCAGAAAAGAAAGTTAGGTATTAGGTGGCATAGAATAAAGAGCAAACATAAGGTCAACTTTTTAATGAAAAAACACCTTCCATGAGTGTGTGTGTGTTGTGTGTGTGTGTGTGTGTGTATATATATACACACATACATATTCACACATCTATGTATATATTCTATTATATATAATAGAATTTGGGAAAAATAAAACACATTCCTACCATTTTAAGCAATTTATTCCTATTATTTTGATAGTTATAAATGCAAACATCTGTATGGTCAATGTTTTAAGTTTCCACGAATAACTAGTTTCTTCTTAGTCATGTCCATGGATAAGTATTTTAAAGTCATTCACCATCTTTGCCAGAATAACCAGTGGTTACATATGCCTTTGAAGAATGAAATTTTCTGATAACTTTCCAATGCATTGCTATTACCACCTTGGCAATTGTTCTTAATTTGATCAGACTCAGAGAAACCAGTTTTCAAATTGATTTGCATCAATTAGGAAGTCAATGTAATAAAGTGAAAAACATTGTATTATTTTAATTATGTAGGACTATATAGACTTTAGATGATAGAGTAAATTCATTAGGGCTCTGATCATTTGAATTAAAATGCTGAGATAAATCTAATTTCTATTTAGGACAACATTCAGTTAAAATCTCAGAAGTATCACTGGTGAGGTACATGATAGATTTTAGTGTGTTTTATGTTAGAACACTTTAATCTGATTCAGTTCAAAAGTAAGTCAAATTTATAGGAAGATGTAGTAGTTTTCTATAGACTAAGCAATTTAATGACAACATTGTCAAGTAAATAGATATCCTTATTTTCTTTAAATTATGAATATTCTCCCCCAAATTAAAATGTTTCTGTTTATTTAAGTTCTGTTTTTTTTTTTGTTCTGTGAACGAATATCTGTGAATATCTATATGGTATGTGTGTATGTGTGTATGTTGTATGTATGGATAAATATGGGTTCATACACCAGTGTGTGGACATAGAGGCCACAGCAGGACATATGTGTCTTCCTCTGTCATTTTTCAGCTTATTTCTTTAAGATAGGTTCTCTCACTGAACCTGAAGCTATACTGGCTGCCAGGAAGCACTACCAATTCACCTATTTCTACACCATCTCCCTACTCTGGGGTTACAGTCTGACTTAATTTTTAAATGTGGGTTCTGGTGAATGAAACTCAGGTTCTCATGTGTATAGAGCAAGCACTTGTCTCCACTGTGCCATCTCCCCATCTTAGCATTTATTTTAGTTGGTTTTAGAGAGTTTCTATCATCAGACAGTTTGAGTAAGTTCTTAAGCTCAATATAAACAAGCACACAGATAGAAAGTTCCTTCTTGATAGGCATATGTAACCACTGTGAGAAAAATGAAAAAGAAAAAGAAGGATGGGGAGAATGTGGTAGCTCAGGTGCTGAAGTAGAAACTGGATTAGAAAGCTAGCAGTTGTTTTAAAAAATTATTTGATTTACAGTCTTTGAAAGTTGAAAACATGAAGAAAGCTATTTAATTTTCACATTTAGATTATTGAAACTATGCATCTGACACCACCTAAAAGTTAATCAAAGTCCTGTTGTCTAGTTTTAAAAATCTGTGAATAATGCCTTTGACATTAAATGCATTGATAACTGAACTTTACATAGAATTCTTACCCTTTAATGGTCTTTGGTGTCAGTATTGTAAAATACTCTGTTGTGAGTAGAAAAAAATATTTTAATGAAATGCAAGCAAAGAGAATGAAGAAAATTTCTTCAGCATGAGTAACATATATGGCAAAGCTAAGTATAAATCTAGTGTATCTGAGACAATGAATTTTGTCTTGTACTACTGGTTAGACCTTCGTTACAAATACCCAGAATTGGTGCTTCACTACTTGGTGGTAATATGATGTGTATCATAATGAGAAATACAAGTGATTTTATCTAAGGGTTTGTTGGACTTTTGGACATTGACTTTTGGTCCACTCTGGGTCAGGGACATTCTCTGTTTTTGGGTTAGAACTACTTAGTCATGGCAAGATAATATTTCACATTTTAGGGTAGGAGAAGTCAGCACAGAGCGTAGACCTTAGAATTACAGACCCATTTTCACATTTTCTCATGCCAGTTAACTAGTTGTGTGATGATGGGATGTCTGTTAACTGATCTAGACTTCATTATTGAATCTGTAAAATGGGGTGGAAATGCCTGTATTATTAGGTGGCAAATGGAGATTATACAAGATGCTTAGTCCAGTGCCTGGCACATAGTAAGTGCTCAATAAATCATTGCTATTATTATTATTATTATTATTATTATTATTATTATTTAAGTTTTATGTATTAGAACATAATAATTTATACTTTGCAAAATTTTAATATTGATTTTTCTTCAAAATATGGCATATATGATGGTTTTAAAAGAAAGAATTAAAAACATATTTTAATATTTTTCCTTGTTTGCATATGAGGGACACTAGAAACATGTC
Source organism: Rhabdomys pumilio (assembly GCA_030674055.1). Classification (NCBI taxonomy): domain Eukaryota; kingdom Metazoa; phylum Chordata; class Mammalia; order Rodentia; family Muridae; genus Rhabdomys; species Rhabdomys pumilio. Next base: position 11,301,291 of record JANHMN010000005.1, on the reverse strand, counting down.
CAGTTTTCCCGTAGTGATTCTTTCACACTGTACTTATAATGTGATTATTACTGCATGATGTTTATTTGCCTGGTGATTAGAAGTAGTGATTCTTTGACATGAATGTATTCCCATTCTCTTGAAAATAATCAATATTTAATTACAGCTTAAAGATAATTAAGGCATTCTGATATAGTGAGGGATGATAAATCTGTATAGAATGCACTCTTGATCACCAACTTTTTAGCAAAGTTTCTTTTCAAAGAACTGTGCTAGTCAAAGTGTTCTTACTAGGCAAGGAAGATTCTTTACAACTGACTTCTAAACTCTTTGTTATTTCATGCATTTATCCTGGCATTCAGGAATTTTTAAAAGTGATATTCAGAAAGTCGGGTACTAATAAGACTCTGGTACCATATTTTACAAGCTACACATCTTTCATTGTCTTAGTTCAATTTTACAATATGGCTTATGAATATTACTGCAGTGGCTTTCCATCATGGTCCTTTGTTTTAACTCAGAATTTTTAGTATACTAGGCTTGATAGGAGTAGCTGTACATGGTTAGTAGCCTTTGCTACTTAGAGCCTCTCTACACAACTATCATCATCTTTATTTTGGAGTCACATATATCCTTGTCATAAGACCCACAATGAGTGCCCATTGTTATTGTCCTAGTGAGCTGTTTTATTTTTTAACTCACTGACCATTTCTGGTGTGCCTTACTAGTTTTGACTGATTGAGCTCTCTTGTATTTAATACATGTGCCAATTCCTGTTCTTCCTAAGCCTTATTTAAGTTATAAGGAATTGAGTTCTCATCTCTTATGGTTATTACTTAAGTTTTAGTGAGTAAGGTCAAAACTTTGCATATATATTTTTATTCAGGAGATGGCTCTACCAAATTATAATCTTCATTTTACTTGTCTCCATGTATTTTCAGAGGGGTAAATTTCATATCCGTATTTTTTTTTGCACGTGTAATACTCTAGCCTCTGACCATCATCCTTCTTTACTAGAACTTTGGGTATATCCCATTTTATTTTTCTCTGAATATAAGGAACCTTGAACAATTGGCAGCCTCAACTCATGTGTATCAGCAAATTGTATAATATCATTTTTTGCCACTAGGCTTCAAAATGTATCTGTACTCCTCATGTGACTGCTAACATTGGATGTGCTTAAACGTATTATACTTTAGATTTAGTATCTAGAGCTGGGCTTTGCAAATTATACCCCTTTGGATAAATCCACCTATCCATACTTTATTTAAAATAAATTTTCACTAGAATACAGCCATGTCTGTTATTTTCCTTATCTACATCTACAATTATAGGGTGATTGAGTAGTTTTTTTTCATATTTTTATTGGATATTATGTTTACATTTCAGATTTTATACCCTCACCCCATTCCCACTTCAATAGAGACCATTAAATATTAACAACCTAATACTTTACAGAGTGTCTTGGCTGAAACCTGATCTGGAACAAAGTAACATTTCTAATGAAGATACTACATATTCTTTGATAATTTCTATCCTGTTACCATTCATTCTGCCAACCCATAAATGTTAAAACAGGTCTGTTCATTGAGCCTGTGAAGATAGATTCTAACACATTCAAATTACTTCTTTTTTATTTGAACTTCCTGTTTCCTCTTTGTTATTTACTTTAAATGCCACTGTTCTTGTTTTTTAGTAGAAGAGGTACTAATGTCATAAAAGTCTATGCTATGGTTTGATTATCTTTGACTATAAAACCTACACCATAGTATATAAGTGTTTCAATATTACCTATGTTTATAAACGTGGTCTTATAATTTCTAAGATCATGCCTTTCAGTTTTTCAGTGTCTCTAACACAGGTCTTCTAGGTTCCACAAATGACAATATCTTGAATGACTAGAGTTTCTCAAATGTTATAGTCTCTTGCCTGAATCATCTCTAGTGCTTGTGTTTTCTAATCTATCCAGTACACTAGAGTTATTAAATGTCTTAAACCTTCCAATATTTTCATTACTGCTTAAAGTTAAGCCTTGTAATTCACAGTCTAGAGTTACAAATTTCAGATCTTCTGTAGTCTCAATCATTCAATATTTCCTACTTACAAGGCTTCTAGTCCTTTATTTCATGGCAGTAAACTGTAGCTTTTCTACTCTCTTGTAATGTATTTTTCAGTTATATCTATAAATGTCTTTTAAATCTTGATTTTCACAGTGCCTTTTAAAATCAAAGTTATTGACTATTTCGTATATGTATATATAATCTATTATGATTACTCTAATACTTATCCTTTCAAATCTCCTCCTTATCCCTGTCAACATTCATTCTCACTGTAAGTCTTTTCCCTACATTCATTACTTTTTATTTTGTGACCCACTGAGTTTAACCAGGGCCATTCATGTGACCATGGGTGTAGGACTATCCTTTGAAGTGTGAGATGCTCACAAGAGTCCCATCCATAGACAGTAATTCTCCTTCTATTATCAACCAGTAGCCAATAATTTCTCTAGGAACAGGAACCCATTATAGTCCTTTCCTCATCTGTGATCGACAAGCCCAGTCTGTAACAGGCTCAGTAAAGGTAGCTGCATTTACTGTGAGTTTATAATATAACATTTCATTGGCTCTTTCTCTATCACCCAGATTTTACATTCATTTAACTTCTGTAATGTCTTTCTATTACCAGTTCTTCCCTGATCTAAGTCATTCAACATCCTCAAGAACTCTCTTTTCCCACAGTCAAATGTTCTATTACTCTGAACATATGAATAACTAAATCTTTTAGCATCTATATCTCTTAATATCTAGAGTTGCCAGTATCTTTTTTTGTATAATTCTTATAAATTATTTGGTATTTGACAGGTCTATGGCAATATTGAGGCTTTTTATTATCTCTCAATAGGTGGGTTTTTGAATTTTTAATTTATAAATATGTCTAGGTCCTTGTTATCCATAGATACCATTGTTTAGGGATTTGAAAATAGAAGATTTTCAATATCTAATATAAAATAATTCTAGTGTATGGTTTTTAGTATCATGTACTCCAACATTCAGGGCAACATTCTTTATTGTCCAGAGTAACCAATGTTTTCAAAATCCAAGCCTTCCAGTGTCTCCAAAAATCCTGTGCTTATAATGTTTCCAATATCTAGGGTTTCCAGTGGTGCCAGAACCAAGGTCTTCCAACATCTCCAGGTCTTCCAACATCTCCAGGTCTTCCAGCAACTGCAAGTCTTCCAACACTGTCAAGGTCTTCCAGACAATCCTGGTCTTCCAGAAAATATGTCTTCCAGATGATACATGTCTTCCAAGAACCTCCAAGTCTTCCAGTAAATTCAGTCTTCCATGGTATCTAGATCTTCCATGGTATCTAGATCTTCCAGGAAAATCTGTGTCTTCCAGAAAAATCTTTGTCTTCCAAGGGATCTATGTCTTCCAGAAAAAAATCCACGTCTTCCAGAAAAAAATCCACGTCTTCCAGAAAAATCCACATCTTCCAGAAGAATCCATGTCTTCCTGAAAAATCCATGTCTTCCATTACAATCTACGTCTTCCAGAAAAATCTGTGTCTTCTACAAAATCCAGGTCTTCCAGAAAATCAGTGTCTTCCAGAAAAATATCCAGGTCTTCCAACCAGTTCATGTCTTCCAGCTCATCAGTGTCTTCCACCAGTTCAAGTCTTCCAGAAACCCATGTCTTCCACTAAATCCAGATCTTCCAATAGATCCATGTCTACCTGAATATTTGTCTTCCAAACACCTCCAAGTCTTCCAGCCAATATATGTCTTCCTGAAGATATATGTCTTCCTGAAGATTCATGTCTTCCTCAAGATTGACATCTTCCAGAAAATTCATGTCTTCCAGAATTGGCCCATGGCTTCCACATATCAAAGGCTTCCAAACAATCCTGGTCTTCCAGAAAATTCGAGTCTTCCCAATATCTATGTCTTCCAGTGATCTCCTGTTCTTCCATCCTATCCACATCTTCCAGAAAAATCTCTGTCTTCCATCAAATCCATGTCTTCCAGGAAATCTATGTCTTCCTAAAAATTCACGTCTTCCTGAAAATCCAAGTCTTCCCAAAAATCATTGTCTTCCCCAAAATGCAAGTCTTCCTGAAAATCCAAGTCTTCCAGAAAATCCAAGTCTTCCCAAAAATCCACGTCTTCCTGAAAATCCACGTCTTCTCAAAAATCCATGTCTTCCCAAAGATCCATGTCTTCCCAAAGATCCATGTCTTCCTGAAAATCCATGTCTTCCTGAAAATCCAAGTCTTCCCAAAAATCCATGTCTTCCTGAAAATCTATGTCTTCCCAGAAATCCAAGTCTTCCTGGAAATCCAAGTCTTCCAGGAAATCCAAGTCTTCCTGAAAATCCAAGTCTTCCCAAAAGTCCAAGTCTTCCTGAAAATCCATGTCTTCCCAAAAATCCAAGTCTTCTCAAAAATCCAAGTCTTCCTGAAAATCCAAGTCTTCCTGAAAATCCATGTCTTCCCAGAAATCCATGTCTTCCCCAAAATCCAAGTCTTCCTGAAAATCTAAGTCTTCCTGAAAATCCAAGTCTTCCTGAAAATCCAAGTCTTCCAGGAAATCCAGGTCTTCCTGAAAATCCAAGTCTTCCAGAAAATCTAAGTCTTCCGGAAAATCCAAGTCTTCCTAAAAATCCAAATCTTCCTAAAATTCCAAGTCTTCCGGAAAAATCAAGTCTTCCCGAAAATCCAAGTCTTCCCGAAAATCAATGTCTTCCCAAAAATCAATGTCTTCTCAGAAATCCATGTCTTCCCAAAATTCCATGTCTTCCCGAAAATCCAAGTCTTCCTGAAAATCCAAGTCTTCCTGAAAATCTGAGTCTTCCAGAAAATCCAAGTCTTCCTGAAAATCTGAGTCTTCCAAAAAATCCAAGTCTTCCTGAAAATCCAAGTCTTCCTGAAAATCCAAGTCTTCCTGAAAATCCAAGTCTTCCGGAAAAATCAAGTCTTCCGGAAAATCCAAGTCTTCCAGAAAATCCAAGTCTTCCCGGAAATCCAAGTCTTCCAGAAAAATCAAGTCTTCCCCATAATCCAAGTCTTCCTGAAAATCCAAGTCTTCCCGAAAATCCAAGTCTTCCGGAAAAATCAAGTCTTCCTGAAAATCCAAGTCTTCCAGAAAAATCAAGTCTTCCCGAAAATCCAAGTCTTCCCGAAAATCAATGTCTTCCGGAAAATCCAAATCTTCCGGAAAAATCAAGTCTTCCCGATAATCCAAGTCTTCCGGAAAAATCAAGTCTTCCCGAAAATCCAAGTCTTCCTGAAAATCCAAGTCTTCCT
>JANHMN010000005.1:11271757-11295998 GCA_030674055.1 Rhabdomys pumilio | reverse complement strand
CCAAGTCTTCCTGAAAATCCAAGTCTTCCCGAAAATCCAAGTCTTCCCCGAAATCCAAGTCTTCCTCAAAATCCAAGTCTTCCAGAAAATCCAAGTCTTCCCGAAAATCCAAGTCTTCCCGAAAATCCAAGTCTTCCAGAAAATCCAAGTCTTCCCCAAAATCCAAGTCTTCCCAGAAATCCATGTCTTCCCAGAAATCCAAGTCTTCCTGAAAATCCAAGTCTTCCCAGAAATCCATGTCTTCCCAGAAATCCAAGTCTTCCTGAAAATCCAAGTCTTCTTAAAAATTCAAGTCTTCCCAAAAAATCCAAGTCTTCTGAAAAATCCAAGTCTTTCCATAAATCCATGTCTTCCTGAAAATCTAAGTCTTCCAGAAGATCTAAGTCTTCCTGAAAATCCAAGTCTTCTGAAAAATCCAAGTCTTCCTGAAAATCCAAGACTTCCTGAAAATCCAAGACTTCCTGAAAATCCACGTCTTCTGGAAAATTCAAGTCTTCCTGAAAATCCAAGTCTTCCCAGAAATCCAAGTCTTCCTAAAAATCCAAGTCTTCCACAAATCTATATCTTCCTAAAAATCCACATCTTCCTTAAATCCATGTCTTCGGAAAAATCCATGTCTTCCAAGGAGTATATGTGTCTTCCTTCACCTCCAAGTCTTCCAGCATCTCCAGGGCTTCCAGCATCTGCCTGTCTTCCAACATTTCCACATCTTCCAGCATCTTTATATCTTCCAACATCTTCATGTCTTCCTACAACTGCCCAGTGTCTCCAGTGTATCGGTTTTCTGACATTCAGGTTTTCTGGTGTCTGCCGTATCCAGGTATTGAAAGTTGTTTAATAGTTTATTTTTTCCCAGTATTTCCCTAGTTTTGGGATTTTTCATATCTAATCTTTTCCATCTATGCCTTTCTAAGTGCAGATATTTTAAGACTAACCTCTTAAGTTACCTATTTCTGCTTTTAGTAGAATTAGTCTCAAAATATTTAATAGCACATTACCTTTTACAGACCAAGTTTTGTGGGCCAACAGTAGTAGTATTTGTGATTTTTTTTGATATTGAGAAATGTATATTCCTTATAACTTTTAGGGATTGTATTAAGAAAAAAATATAAAATTGATATAGTAGTTTTACAATTTTGGTAATGATTATAGTTTTGCTAGTCAATTATGCTCAAGCACAAGTGAAATTTTTCTTTTAATGAGAACATTTCATACTTTGACACTATATCTTTATAATACAGGTAAAGATAACAGTACCTATTTGTTTATTTTGTCTTTTAAAATATTTGTCTTTACATGATAATAATAATAATGATAACAATAATGCATAACATTTGCTTTGTCCAGGCACTGTTCTAAGATTGTTACATGCATCAACTCATTTAATCTTCACAACACATTGATAGAGGAGTTTTTATTATCTCTGCTTTACAGATGAAGAAACTGATATATAATGCTAAAATAACACGTCCAAAGGCCACAAAAGTAAATAAAAGAGCTAGTATTGAACCAAGTTTGCCCATTTTCAGATCCATCATTTTACCACTCTGTTCTTTATTATATCTGACAATGAAAACTCAGATGAGTGTGAGGGGAACTAAAGTTTAATGGTTTCTATATTGTGTATAGAATATTTTTAAAAAATCTCCTGTACACACACACACACTCATACTTTAACCTGTCACTGTCAGAACCTTATTTTATTAGACTCATCCTCCAGCAAGCTACTGTACCATCATCCCTTGCTCGTGTATATGAAAGTAGATTCAAACGTTTCCTGACACTGAGCTTGAAAGGAAGGATACCTGAAATACTGAGTTCAAATACACTTTACTTTAGAATCACAGTCACAGCTTTATGCTTAGAATTTTAATGCTTGAAAATTTAACTTTCCCTTCCAATTTAATATCTTGTCAATTACCATTCTCCAGTCTCAATCATATTATCTAGATCACTTACTATTAGTTTGTTTTGACCTCCAGGATCTTCCGGCTTCTTCAAATATCACTGACTCTCTGAGTTCCTGACCACTGCCTTGTATCCACCTTATGGTAACTACAACTTAAATCCCAGGATGCTAAGCTAGAGAGCTATTTTTTTTTTTTTTGTAATCTCAGCTCTCCTCAGGCATCTCTTAATGTGGCTTCTTAAGCCTCTGGCTGGTATGAAAAAACATAAAAAACATATAATAAAGTTATAGTTAAACAATATCTGAAGATTTGCAGTCATCTGTGTGATAATAAAAGTAACAACAATAACAACTGAAATTTTTGAATTTGAGTTGAAAAAATGCTATCACTTCATTTATTCATCCATCCATTTAATCAATAAATATTTATTGAGCACCAAATTTGTGCCAGGCATTTTTAATGGAGTTTAAATTTATTTGGGGGTTCATATAAAGTACAAATAATTACCAGTTGTGGTAAGAATGTAAAGAAAAAGTAAACATAAGATGATGTGAAAGTTTTCAAAGTCAAAGTCATGAAGAACATTCCTAGAGAAGTAATGTTCATGGTGATACTGAAGAACCTTTATTTGATTGTAACAATAAGCTTGTGATTTAGATAAGTTTTGTATCAATTTTATATAATTAGAGTAATAGCTATGGGTTTGAGGTGTTGTTTGACCTACTTTTTCCTTCATTTGTCTATTCTGCCTTAATCAGTATCATAGAAAATTTGTACTTTTTAACATTTATCTAAGGCATTTATCCAAATTGAATTGAATGTGGACAATGCAATCTGGGTGTGGTATCACATACCTGTAATCTCAGCATTCTATTGTCTAAAGCAGGCAGATTAAGAATTCAAGACTAGGTTGGCTTACCTAACAAGATCTTGTTTGAAGAAAAGGCTGATAGATTTAATAAGGCAGTGATGGCCAGGTGGCTAATGCATTGGACTCTGAACAAAAGATTAGGTACCTTATACATAATGATGTTCCTCATAGTTAATGGCTATTAGAAAAATGGGAAAAACTTACTAGATTGTGTCTCTGTGTGTGCATGAACATGTGTGCAGTTAGTACCATTGTTTGTGAGTACACATGCACATGTGTATGTCCGTGGTAACCAGAGATGACCTTTAGTGTCATTCTTCAGAAGCCATTCGCATTAACCTTGTTTCTTTCTTTTGATTCAACACTTCTCATTGGTCTAGAGTTTTTCAATTATGTGTCCATATGTCTCCCCAATGCTGGAATTTTAAGGGCATAGTACTAGGTCTAACTTTTTAAATATATAACCATGCTTGCCAGATATGTAACATTACTGGCTGAGTTATCTCCTAAGTCACTGTCTCTAGCTTTAAGGGGAAAGAGTAAGTAAATGTGTTAATTACATATAACATTTGTCATTAAAATATTTATGGTTTGTTTATTATGTAATTCTAGTTTAAAAATCAGCTTAATGATATAAAGTGTGACTGCAGCTCTTCTTAAATATATGATCTGAGACAAATGACCATTAGAAACTTTGACCTGGTTATCATAGGATAAGAAGGATATGTGCAATTCTTTTCTTTATATTTTTACTGTTTCCATCCAAAGTTCTTACCATCCAAATATACCTTATATTGAAGAAAAACATTTAAACAGTCGTATTCAAAGTGCATTACTTATTTTACTCTTAAAAATATATATACATATGTAACTAAGTTTTATTGCAAAATTTCAAAATATAAAGAAACAAAATACAAAAGTATATTCTCAAATTATCTAAATTCTCACAGAAAATCATTATAAAGATTTTGGTGCATATTTTACCAGAATTTATAGTGTTTATATATTTTTTCCAGAATGGAATATTTCAACTACTATGCAATCTATTTTTCACTTAATAAGTTGTAAATTTTCACTACAATAAACTGTACATTTATGTTATGACTTCAATATATGATATACTTGTTTTGTCTCAATTTGTCATATGTTAAATTCAATAAAACATTTTAGTGTTATTAAAACAAGCTATGATAAACATATATACAGTACAAGTTGTGTAGTACCCAAACTGTACATATTATATGTAGTAAAGTTTATACTTATTTAAAACTTGTTTATATATTGTTTAAACTAAATAACTAAAATGAGAAGTTATTGAGTTAAATGCTGTTAGCCTCATTGTGCTTTATCACAGAAAACATTACAACACAGGTGCCAAACATTGGAGATGGTTAAAAAAAATTCCTGGTACAGTATATGAAAAATACTTCCCAGTGGTGTCGGTTTAAACCAAGAAAAACATCTACTAAAATGGTAATATGTTCACAAGTTGTTGTTAGTAAAAGGAGCAGTTACACAAAATATATATGTAATATTCATGCCTTGTAGATGGGGAATGGCATATATATCTTTGGAAAAGAACCGAATATACTCTAAAATTTTAGTAGAAAAACTTCCAAAAGGAGACCAGGCCAGGCTTATATTTATTTTTGTTATTTTAAAAACAGGATGGCTCAGTTTGTATAGTACCTACCCATACAAGCGCAATGCCCTGAGTTTAGATGCCCAGCACTCACATAAAGATGGCTGTGTCTATCTGAAACCCAGTTGAAGGAGGATGATAGACAAAGACAGATCCTTGCAGTTCACTAGCCAGTCAGTCTAGCAGATTCTATGAGCTCATTAAGAGACCCTGTCTTTTTTGTTCTTTTTTTTTATTGGATTCTTTTACTTTCTAATTTAAAAAATTCATCTTTTTAAACATTTGTTTATTTAATATTTATTTATTTTTCTTTTTACACTCCAGATTTTATTCCCTTCCCAGTCCACCCTTTGACTGTTCCACATCCCATACCTCCTCCCCACCTCTGTTTCCATGAGGATGTCTGCACCCCTTACCACCTACCCCACCAGACCTCTAAACTCCCTGGGGCTTCAGTCTCTTGAGGGTTAGGTGCATCTTCTCTGAACTCAGACCCAGCAGTCCTCTGCTGTATACGTGTTGGGGGCCTCATATCAGCTGGTGTATGGTGCCTGGTTGGTGGTGCAGTGCCTGAGAGATCTCGGAGGTTCAAGTTACTTGATACTTGGTCTTTCTACAGGGTCACCCTTCTCCTCAGCTTCTTCCAGCCTTTCCCTAGTTCAACCACAGGGTCAGCAGCTTCCGTCCATTGTTTGGGTGCAAATATCTGCATCTGACACTTTCAGCTGCTTGTTGGATCTTTCAGAGGGCAGTCATGATAGGCCCCTTTTTCTGAGTGTTCCATATAGCCCCAGTACTAGTGTCAAGTCTTGGGACCTCCCCTTGAGCTGGATCCCACTTTGGGCCTGTCACTGGACCTTCTTTTCCCCAGGTTCTTCTTCATTTCCATAATTGCAGTGCTCTCAGACAGGAACAATTATGGGTCAGAGTTTTGACTGTGGGATGGCAACCCCATCCTTCACTTGATGCCCTCTCTTTCTGCTGGAGGTGGGCTCTACAAGTTCTCTCTCCCCACAGTAAGGCAAGACCTGTTTTAATAAGTAACATGTCAAACTAGGCAGTGGTGGTGTATGCCTTTAATCCCAGCACTTGGGAGGCAGAGGCAGGCAGATTTCTGAGTTCAAGGCTAGCCTGGTGTACAGAGTGAGTTCCAGGACAGCCAGGACTTTACAGAGTAACACTGTCACAAAAAACCAAAAAACAAACAAACAAAAAAAAAAAACCAAAAAACTGTTTATAGAGGATGTTTGAAATACATGTTTGCACATGTGCATATGTATCTACATGCACATGTATACATACTCAAACATATACACCCTCACACACAAATACATGCTTATGTTAAATGGTTAATAAAGGTAGTAATATATTCAGTAAGAATTGAAAACATCATTTCCTAATATCAGTGAACAGAGGTAGCTATAATTATTTTACTCTTTTTAATGCTTTGTCTATTAATGTCCATCTATTAAGTGATTCACAAATAGAATTATTATATATTGTTATATATTATATAAATAGAATGTCATTTTCTTTGCATGCATTATTTACTATTAATAGATATTTTATGTAACGACAACAAACATTAAGTATTGAGTATTCATCATGGGTCAGGAACTATGGAAGCATTCTTCAGTCATTACAAGATCCAGAATTCACTTTCTACAATTTTCATCCCACATTATGAATGAGAAAGTGAGACTTTTAGAAATTAAATGACTATAGTCAGCACATAGACTAGATTTTAATCCACCAGGGAAGAACACAGTGTTTCCATCCAATCAGAATACAAATAAGAAATTCCCTATTGTCAGGTTAAACAACTGAAAAGTGAGATTCTTTTATTCATTGGTAGAAGAGTTGTCACAAAAAAAGACATCAGTGATGATAATGTAGGTAATAACACAAATTCTGCATGATTTGTTGGGAACTGGAGTAAAGGGATGTTTTTAGGTTTCAGTTACAAAATGTCATTTTCTATTGCATTAATTATTAGTATTGGTGTGTGTGTGTGTGTGTGTGTGTGTGTGTGTGTGTGTGTGTATTCATATGTGTATGACAGATCAAAAGAAAACACTTAAAGAAAGTCTGTTCTCTGCACAGATCATGAGCAATTTGAGCTTGGGTTGTCAGGTTTGGCAGTAGGAAGCTCCACCTGCTGAGCCACCTTGCTAGCCTGAAATCCAGTTTTTAGACACCTATAGTTCATTGCTTAGTACAGACTGTCTTCCTATTCCATTCTTTTCATATGGTGTGTCTTTAGGCTTAGGCTTATAGAATTTTGTCGTATTTAGAGATAATACTATAAAGACAATTATGTTGAAACTATCTTGTCTACTTTTACAAGTTTTTAATAAGCTAGTGACTTAGAAATGAAAGATCTACATCTAAGTGTTTGAATTGAATTGCCTGTCTTGCATGCTGGCTGCTACCATTCTATTGAGTTTCTAGCAATAATTTTGATGAAAATAATAGCTTGAAATAATTTTCCTGCATTAATAAAGTTAATCATCTTTTACATATATCCATTTTGTTCTGTTGGAAAGTTTTCACATCTTATACTTTTGTTGTGTTATTTGTTTTAGTAAATTTAATTTTAAGAGATCTCTGGATGCTAGAGCGGATTCCCTTTTCTCTGGTACACGTGGCAATTGCAAATGCCTATCATTTGCTATATTTATTTGAGGTGCTGATTTCCAGAAAGGTAAATTTTATTATATAAAATGGACAAATATTTCATTGTTTTCTGTTTTCTTGGTTTTGTCTTATATTATATTAGGCTATTGTACAATAAGATTATAAAATTATTCTCCTATATTTCCTTCTAATAATAGTTGTATATTCTTGACTGATACTTTAGACTCTTTAGAATTTGCTTTTTTATGTGTATCTGGGTTTACTGAGAAATAGGAAGATAAGTTTCCTTTCCAGAATAGGTAACCAGATTTCCAAATGTCATTGTTTCCACATTGAACTGGAATTCTATCATAAAATATATAGGTGAGCTTTTTTCTGTTTTGTGGAAAGTATTTAACTATTATTGAGGTTAGCACCTCATTGATTTATTTGCAGTGGCCTGATATTTTGGAGTATGACAGTGATTTTTTCTTTATTATTCATCTTTCCACCCATTTTACCCCTTTTTGTACATCTGTAATTTTAGATGAATTTTAGCATCAAATTCAATTGAAACATTTCTTTAAAATGCCTGAGAACTTTTGAGTTATGACACAAATTGGCACAGTAATGAATTTGTGTTTAGACACATAATTTTCTTTTTCAGTTTGTCTAATTTTGTTGTAGTCACTAAACAATTGTAGGCCTTTTCTTTCTTTTTTTTTTTTTGTAAGTGTTACTTTAATGAAAGATACTACATTTTTTCTATATACATAATCATTTTATTCATGGATATAATTTGCAACTATCAAGGCAGGATAATTAGTATCATCATCTCCTCAAGTAGCTCTCTCTTTGTTTTGGCCACGTTTCTGTTCTGTGTATGCTTACTTTTAAACATACTGTTTGATACTGTGTGATTGTTGTTGGTAGTATTGCAATTGAATTTTAAAAATTTATTGTCAATAGTGCATAGAAAACTACTGATTCTTAACGTTTATCTTGTACTCAGTCATCATATTTAGCTATTTCTACTTCTAATATTGTATTTCTTCATTTGAGAATTTTAAATTCTGATGGAGTCATATCCATTTTAATAATGAAACATTTTACTCTGTTATATTTTACTCTTTAAAATGTTTCTAATATGAAACATTTTACTCTTTTCTCTGTGATATTTTATATGATGTTTCCTTATTACATTAGTAAAGATTTTATGACTCTTAGAGTAGTTCATACTTATATTGTTGAATAAAGAAAAATTATTTATTTTATTTTATTTTTACTTTAGAAATTTGTTAGTGTTTCATTTACAGAAATAATTTCCATTGATTCTAATATATGCTTTTTTTCAAGTTATATAAATGCCCTTCCATTCTTTTGATTTATCAGGAATATGTATAAAATGTTACCAATTTTTTTTCTAGTGTCTTTGAAAATGATTATCAGAATAAAGTATATTTATTCTCTTTAATTTATTAATGTAATTACTGTAATTAACTGATCTACTTTAGCATTCTAGGACTAAAAGTTTTACTTGGTAGTGGTACTTTAGTATGTCTCTGTTTCATTTAAAAGATAAAACTCTATATGAACAGCTGCTTATAGAAAGCACCTCTTTCCCTTTTCTATAACATAACACACGGGGGAGAGAGAAGGTTGTGCAGGGATGGGAGAAATGGTCTCCCAGACATTGTATTGCTGCCTTTGGAGTTAATATCCCACTATATATATATAGCCCATCTATATGCAGTCATTTCATACTCTGCCTTTCACCACACTATCTGTACATTACCATGTTTGTGTTATGCAGTGTATAACTGCATGGCTTCATGTATCCTGAACATACATACATTCTGTCTCCTGAGTCACATACTCATGCCTCTGAATTATTTTAGAAAGCTATCTATTTTTATCATGGTTAGTTTTCAGTTAGGGTTTTGTTTTTCTGTCCTTTTTTACTTCTTTAATTTCTAAGCATGCTATTTCACATATAGAAAAAGTATCTCAATTGTACATAATATAATATTTATAATATGGACAATTTCCTTGCATCTTATATGTAATAAATTTTCAAGTAAACATCTCGTAGACTACTCATATATTTTACTTTTGCTAAGGTAGTATTTTATATTGCTCTATAGTAAATAAAACACATTATTTTTTCACTTTTCTATTTTTATTTGCTTGATTTACAATAAAAGAAATGTAATTGCTTTTATTTCATTATTTTGTCAAAATTTTCTCTTTTAAGTGTCCCCCTTTCAAATAACATATAATACAGTATTTTTAACTTATAATGAATTAAGCTTTTATTAATAGATAATTAACACAGTGACTAACAGATATGGCTTAGATCTGGCATGTCTCTTGATAGTCCACATCGTAAAAATTGTGATTGAAATTGTTAGTATTGGGAGGAAAAAGGAAACTTTGAGATTTTATTTCATGTGAGAATGTTTATCACTGGATTCATACTTTGAAATTTCATATTAATTATATGTGATACTTTTTGCTCATAATTTATTTTAGAATTTTGTTATTTTTTCCATATCTGTCAAAGTATATGATGTCTTTTATTTTTGAAATTATAATATAATCACAAAATTACTCCCTTCCCTTCCTTTCCTTCATCCAAACTCTCCCACTCTCCTTCTAATTCATGCTCTCTTTTTTCCTAAATACATCCTCTCCAGTTTATATAATGTTACTTGTATATGAGTTTTTAGGGCTGACCATTTGACACTGGATTTCTTTTATCTATAATTATTTACAAGTTTTAAGTATTGATTTTATTGTAATGTGATTATATTGATATATGTATATATTTATTTATATACTTTAATATTATTGCAATTTTCAAGCTAAAGTTGTTTATAATAAAACTATCTCCTTTTAAATGTGTCTAGTGTTTTTTTTTTAAAAATTTCTTTTTTGGGCTCTCATCACACAAATATTATTTTTTACAATTATTTACTATACAGTTAGGGTGGATTTCAGAGGACAACTTGGGGGAGTTTGTTTATTACTTTCCACCATGTGAGTTTTGAGACTTTAATTCAGGTTATCGGACTTTGAGATACGTTTCTTTACCCACTCAGTCATCCCATCAGCCCTCATCATGAAAATTTAGATCTTTTCACCAATTTCTCAATCCCTCAGAACTGTATATTCTGTTTATTTCTACAAGATTAATCTCCATAAGGGTACAGATCTTAAAATACCAGTATTATAATGAAATCCCAACATCCAGGTTTTCTGTAACTCTCTTCATATATATCTGTTCTAGTCCATGGATCATCTATGCCAGGAGCCTTGGCTTCTTTCTACCTCAAACATCAACATTTGTTCCTTGCTCTATTTAATTCATTTGTTCTCTGTTTTTCCTGAGGCTGCTGTGTTTGTGTGTGTGTGAGAGAGTCTGTGTGTGTGTGTGTGTATGTGTGAATGTATGTGTGTGCTCTTAAGGGATTTTTATTTTTATTTATTTCTACTAGTTTCCTAAAAGGGGGCGTTTAAGTTTTCAGGAGACCTGGAATATTTAGATCACAGAATGTTTGGAAAAGATACAATTTTTACCTTGAAAATACTCAAGCATTTGATGTATATTGAAAAAGAGACATTTTGACCATATCTTAAAGGAGCCCTTCACCCTAAAATAAAGGTTTTATTCCATTCAAGAGTAACAGTGCTGACTTTCTTTACTTCCATTAAAACCTTTTCTCAATTTCTCTACTTTGCTATGCTGCATAGCATAAGAAACTCCATCCTTCATTTCCAACAGACATAGCTTGGTCATGCTGGTATTCAGTTCCTGACTTTAAGTTCTTTCTGAATTTTCTTTCGCCCACTCCAAGAGCTAGCCAGAGCCTCTGGTCTGACTTCAGTTCATGTTATCCATCTTTTCATGGAATGTTGCCAAGAATTCAGGGTCTTAAAAAGAAAAACTATTTTCTGAAAACTACTATGAATTAATTTTACTTTGCCCATACTCCTACAAAACAAAATCTCTAGCATGTTTAGGCTTTTAATTCTCCACACTATCATCTGCTACAACGTGGGAGTGGTAGATATAGTTCCGAGCAGTACTCTCATAAACAAAGCTGAATTCTACATATTAAAATGATTTATAGTAGGCCTTTTCTGTCTATTTGGGACTTCTGTTTAATAGTTTTCATAACTTAATAGCCACACTAAGATAAATTATTTACACAGTGTATTTTCCTAGTTAGCACTGTTATTACTCCATTGTTTCCCTAACATAGGTTTTCCATTTTTAGGAGATAAGACATACTAGTTTTCCCTCTAAAGAATAGCATAAATTTTTTTCCTGTCTCAGCAAGGCTTATCTTGGTGCCTAAGATTCTGTTACGGGTGGAATGTAGTTAAAAGTGTTTCAACAGAATTTAGTTCAGAGACATCTCAACTCACTGTTGTACTGTCACTCACTTTTATCTACGTGGACCTCCTGTAATTCCAAAAGAACATACTCAATGTGCATCCCTCCATCTTGAACCATCTTAGGTCCCGTCCTCACCAGCATCATGAAAGATGAGGTAATGCTTAAGTTTCTATGTGATATCTGTGTTCCAGTTTCCCATTTGATGAGGAGGTATGTCTTGATTTAATGTTCAACTGTCATTGGCCTGATACAGAGCTTATCTGAAGAATTCTATCAGACATGCCCTCATTTTGGGGATTTCACAACTCCCTGCAATTCCAACTCTGGGAGACCTGATACCCTTTTTTTTTTCCTTTCTTGAGCACCCCTATATGTGTGATATATACTCAAATAGACATAAATATACACATAATATAAATCTTTTTAAAAACATACAACATAGGTACCTCAAAAGTGTATATACATTTTAAAAGTTCTGTGTATTTCATTGAAAGAGAGCTACAACTCTTTTAATTGCATGAAAATAGCTTCAACATTTAACTCCCAATTTCTTAATTTACAAAAATGCAGATACTTTTTTCTCAGTGTCATATCAGTTCATATTTGGCAATTAGTACTTAAAATATCACAACATGTAGCCAAATTAATACTGTAGTTGTCAGACATTTGTTTGTTTGTTTGTTATTTTAACCCAACAACTTAAAATTGATTTTGTCCAGGGCTGGTGCCTTATACCTCTGTAAAGCCTGCCTATTGAGAGGTAGTGGTGGGATGATTTTGAGTCCAGCCTTTGTTCTATGATAAGACTTGAATATGCTATGAGGAGTGGGTAGACTTGAATACACTTGTATGATTCACTGTCATTTGTTTGTCATAAGCACCACATCCTAAAGCATCAGTTTTAGATAACCACCTTTTAATAGGAGTTTTATGTTGAAAACATACTCACCGTTTGAGTTCATATTGTCTATTGTAACAACATAGCGTGGCCTTAGTTCCTTCTAAATAACGGAGGTGTATAAATTCAAAAGGTAGAATGTGTGTATGGCAATGGTCTGTTATCTGTTTATAAGGTGATATTCTGACTGCATGCACCTCATTCAGTGGAAAGAGCAAGGTAGATCTGTAAGTCCTTACTCATAGGAACATGGAGAGATCTGCTTTCATGACCTAATTACATGACAAAATTCATACTTTCTAATAATCACTTCAATGATTAAATTTCTATGCATGAATAAGGAACAAAGACATTCATTCTCTATCGTTATTTTTTTCTCATAGAACCCCTACCAATGTAGATTGTGGTCTACCACCTATGTAGATTGTGGGGTGTATGTGTATATTTTCAGATTTAATTTAGTTTTAAAAATTATCTCTGTGCGAGTTTGTGCTCATGCATGTAGGAACCTGTCAGAGGCCAGAAGAGGATGTGAGATCCCTGAAGTTAGAACAACTGAGTCCAGGTTCTCTGTAAGAGCTGTAAACACTCTTAACCACTGAGATGTTTCAGCCATTAAAGGCTAGGCTCACAACCAAAAATATAAGAGATGTCTCACCAGTTCCATGCACAGCTCCTTATGAACAACAAGACAAAACAAAACAAAACAAAACAAATCAATCCTATAAAAATTTATTCCCCTTTTGGTTACTATTTAGTATCTATACAAATCTAATTTTGAGTTGAGGGGTAACTTAACAGTGTCCCCCCAAAATAAATACAGTCCCTTAATTCTAGACTATATGATTGCTAAAACCTGTATTATCTATCATTGTACTATAGCAAACACTTCACATTTCAATGGCTTAGATCAACCTTTTATTTTTCAAGAGCCTGAGCCACTTGGACATATTTCTTGGCTAGCCTCATTATATATCATAATTTAGTTATAGACAAGTGGGGAGTTCTGGTGATAAGCCCTAGGCTTTCCCGTGTATTGAGTGTCTAGGAGCTTGCTTGAAAGATAATCAGCATTCCTTTTTTTCTTACTCATGCTAAATTAGATTTGTTCTCCAGTGTTGGCAGAATTCTAACAGGGAAAGGAGGCAGGTATATGACTTAAGGTCAATAAGATGGAAGTAGAAGGCCTACAAGGTCACATTGTAAGAGGAATAAACAGAGAGCGTGGCCAATATCACAGTTAATCCACCACAGTTCTCTTTCCCTTTCCAGTACCTTGTCTGTCTGTTCCACATGGAGAGTGCCCTGTTGGCAATGTTGGTCTACCACCTATGTAGATTGTGGGGTGTGTGTGTGTGTGTGTGTGTGTGTGTGTGTGTGTGTGTATGTGTATGTGTTCAGATTTAATTTAATTTATTTTTAAAATTATCTCTGAATGAATATTCAAGAGTGAAATGGGAAAAAACAACCACAATATTTAACATCCAGAAAGAAGAATGTAATAAGATAACAGTCACTAGCATTAATAATTTATAATGAAAATAGTGGGAAACCAATAGGCCCCTTGATTACAGTGTATTTCTAATGACTATAAGAGGTCCCACTGCTCATTGCTCTTCTTGGACCTTGGTTCTGCCATCTGAGAACAACAAATATATTGTCTTGTCTATTGTCTTTGTCTATTTCTAAAGCAGATGTTGAGCCTTTCTCAGCCTTGCATTTGGCTCATGGGAAGTTGAGAACGAGATGTATTTTTTACAGTTTGAATTTCTTATTCTTACTTAGTCTAAGTCTAGTGTCTAGGTAACACTTTTAGCAATATAATCACTCAATTTTTATGGTCTTCATGAGTTCGAATCTTCACTGAACAAAAGCTTCAATTACAAGTATCTTAAAGCTTTGCGGTTATTATGTTCATGTGGGCCATTTCAATTGACGTTGGGCTAGCACCATTAAGTTTCTTGGAAACTCTTCTGTTTATGTGCTACTACCTTAATTTTTTTGAGGTATTGAAATGTCTTAGTGTGCTTTGTCTGCACCTATGTCTGTGTACCACATGCATGCCTAGTGTCCAAAGAAGTCAGAAGAGGGTGTCAGATCTTCTGTAATTGAAGTTACAAACTGTTGTGAGCTACCATGTGGGTTCTGAGGATCAAACCTGGGTATTCTGTAAGAACAGTCAATGCTCTTAACTGGTGAGCCATTTCTCCAGCCCTTTATTTTTCAAACTAGTAAGCTTTAGATCTTTTATAGCATCTCCAAATTTTGCTTATGAACTGTCCAGTTGTTTTCTCAGCTCATATTCAACTTGCTGTACTTTATCTTACACAGCTAGGAGCATCCAGGTAAAAATTGCAAAGTGTTGCATGAAGATTTCCTGAGGCAAAGTGAGAATTTCATTAGAAAACTTTTCCATCTCCTAAACTTCCCCCAGACTACAACTCCTCTAGTCATTTTAATGTGCTGAACTATGAGTTGATACATCCATAATAACAATTGTACCACCACACTTTAGACCTTGGTATTATTTTTCTAGTCAGTACCTGCTTCTCATGCCCAAGATATAATGCTTTACAGTATTTTTTTTACTATTGTTTAGCATGTATTAAGTGTACATATTAATGGAGTTCAGTATGATATTTCAATACATGCATGTAGTGTCTAACAATTCAACCCAGTCTTCATTTACATCCCAATAAAATTTGAAACTCTAGTCATCACTTTATACATGGAGAAAGACTTGTTTAGCTATTAACTCCCACCTATAAGAAAGGAATATGAGAGCTGCGTTCCTGTGTGGATTAGTTCACTTAGCATAATGTTCTCCAGTTGGTTTAATCCTATTTTCTGTCAACGGAATGGTTAATTCTTTTTTATGGCCTGCAAAAACCTCACTTCCGCAGTAAAGGCACATGTGGATAGAATGTGGAATGGGTACAAAAATGATATTTATGCAAGCAGAAATCAAAACTGAGCTGAAGTAACTATTTTTATATCAGACAAGAGACAAAATCTCTAGAAAGAGTTATATAAATTATATAAAATTGTTATATAATTTTCAGTGGTTAAATCCAATTGGAAAATATGACAATTATAAATGATTGATATTAAAGTATACAACTTTATAAAACAAATATTGGATATAAAGCATGACATGAATTTAGAACAATAGTAGTGGGTGACTTAGTATGCCTTTAGAGCAAGTAAATACAACATCCATACAATATTTTTTTACAAAGAATCTTCAGAATTAAACTCTTCTATGCAGCAGTACATTGTCATATAATTCACATTTTTGTCTGGCTGCATACAACATAAAATTACCAAATCCTGTATCAGTTATCAATCGTTATATAATCATCCCAGAATTTACTGTCATTAAATAGCCATTTATTGCTGCATATGGGTATGAAGATTGGTAGGGAAAAATATGTGATCTTAGCTAGCTGGACTGATGCCCCTACCCTGTGGATCAGGAAAACCTAGTCGTGCATATCATATATCTATATCATATATGTATGTATATATATGTATGTGTGTGTGTGTGTGTGTGTGTGTGTATGTGTGTATCTGTCTCTGTGTATATACATATATATGGAGAGGGGGGAGGAAAGGAAGATGGGAAGAAGGGAGAGAAGAGGGAGAGGGAAGTTAGCTGTCTTTAGGTTGACCTCAGTTATATCTGGAAAAACTAGTTTCTGTTTCACATGTTCCCCACTAGCCCAGGCTTACCCTCAGGACACATCAGGGAGGATGTAGAAATGACCAAGTTTTCATTATGCCTACAGATAGGATTGGAACACTATTAACTGTTACATACTAGTGACTAAAACAATTCTCAGGGCAAATTCTTATTCAAGGTTGAAGAATCAAAAGTCACTTTTTGATGGGAGGAACTGCAAAGTCACATTTCAAGACATGTACATTAACAGGGGCCAGCGAAGCAGTCAAGAAAATTCACAAAGCACTACTGTGTATGATTTCACTGAAAATTCAGACAAGCTTGTCAGGCTCTAGTCTTAGTGCTAGGACATGGACAAGGTCATTTGTTCTTAACTTTCCATTTAGGATGACTCCTCTCCACTGCCACCAGTCCCCTGGAGTAGGTCAGGTTTTGGCCTCAATTTCAATCTGCTTTCAGTGTAGCTTTACTTGGCAACTGTATTTCCATCTCTTGATTTTTTGTGAAGTTATTCATTTTTGTCCAAATGTCTCTCTCCCTGCTGTTCTCTATATGCATCATTATACATGAGAGAGAAGAAGCTTTGAGAGCAATTTACCTGCTATTAGGTGACCTTCTGTTCTGTTTTTCATTGTCTTTCCTCACAAATACCTTTGTATAAAAGCCAATTCACAATACCTGTTGGGAAATTTTCTCAAATCAGAAACCACTTTTAACATTTAGGTTTCTTAAAAAGCACTTTTATTTAAATAAAGGCAGAGTGCTTTTCAGCATGTTCCTGCTACACGTGGAAGTTGTCACAGATACCAGAACATCAGACCCTCATTTTAACATGACACAAAAGTAAAGGGGTAAATCCCACAAAGACTTCTAGCCATAAAGTGAAAGACTGAAAAAAAATTCTGGGCATCTCAACAACTGTTATTTTAATTATTATTTGAAACAACTGTTAAGCACCATAGGAGCCTTACTGTAAAAAAAAAATTATGTCTGAGACAAAGTAGTTGGCTATTTAATGCTTTATCTGAATTGTTATAACTATTTTTGCATATAGAAATCATCTTTATTTCATAGAAAACATTTTATTCTGAATTCTTTAAATACAAAACACAATGTTCACTTATTATTTGTACAAATCACTGTAGTCCATATCTATAGGTCTTGTTCATATTGCTGCTGCAAAACAATTATTTCATACATTGAAGCATAATATTCTCAGATCTTCTATAAACACAAAATTATATTTTTCACTTTCAATTAAAATCTTTCCTTGCTACATTCTCACCTTGTCTATCTACCAAATCTTATGCATACTTTATTATTTGGAACCAACTGATTCCATCTAAGAGAGATGTTGCTTAAATACATGATTACATAGCTTCTTCCTCCTAAGAAAATTCTAGAATGATTTAACAGTCTTATGCCACGGATTACTGAATTTCAGACCACCAGTTGTTCTTTAATTGTTCTAACTTCTTTCCAAAGTTAACACTGGTAGTGGGATGTTTTTGTGTCCAGATCCAGTTTAAATATAATTCAGAATCTCAGGTATAAGATTTGATGGAAAGACATACAGTGAACCCATGTTCATCAACTACATAGTAGGATTAGATAAATTAGTTTAATTTCTGTCACTGTATCGAAATAACTGGAAACTGGACACTATGCAGAAAATAGGCTTATTTAACTGATGAATTCACAGGTCCAAAGGCATTCTGACAATATTTACTTGGCTCTGGTGAGGGCTTTCTGGTCATTTTGCAACATCATGCATTGTATTGTAGTGGGAGTGCAAGCAAAAGGAGAGATCACATGGCAGGACAAGAAACAAGAAACCAGGTAGGGATCTGACCTAATTCTTTTTATAATAACTTGTTCTCATGGAAACAAAATCATTTCTGAAAGATTCATCTCATTCCAGGAGTCCAACATCAATGCATTCATGAAAGAGAGCTCCCAATGACTTAACTAACTTCCATTAGGCCCCACTGCATGAAGGCAGCGCCATTTCAATACCACTGGGAACCCATCAAGCTTCCAGCAAAATGAACTTTTATAGGACATATTCAAGTCATGATTATGTATATGTTCATCAGTTATGTTCATGATTAATTTATATATGAAGACAATCTTACTAGACTAAAGATAGTCAATTTAAGAAGGGTAACATATTCATCTATTGGCTTTAGAGACTTTTTTGTAGGAATAGAGTTTCTATTAGCATTGTTCATACTGGGGAGAATTGTGTAAGACATGAGATGCTTAAGTATTCCCAAATTATTTTCCTTTTATCCATAACTGTCATATCATCATTTAAGGAGAATATTATTATGGGATAAATTGTGTTCCTCCAATTCATATTTTGAAGCCTTAATTACAATACCTCTTAATGTTGCTTTATTTTAAAATCAGGACTTTAAAGATATAATTAAGTTCAAGATACTATTAGATGGGTTTATATCCAATGTGACTAGAATCCTTAAAAGAAGCAATAAGGATGCACAGATGGATACATGAACTTTTGTTCATGCACAAAAGTAGACCACAGAAGTCACAGTGAAAAAGGACATCCTAACTCAGGTGTAGTGATGTACACATATAATGTCCACATCAGGAAGATGAGACAGGAAGCAAGATGAATGAAAGATTTAGCATAGTCTTACCTGCACAGCAAGGGCCTAAATAAAAAAAGGAAGCAAGAATTCAGGGGAGCCAAGGACAGAAAAAAGAAACCAAACCTTCTGACATGAGACATCTATGCTCTATAAATGTGAGAAAGTAAAGTGTTATTGCTTTAGATACATCATTGGTAGGATTTTGTTACAGAAGCCCTGACAACTAATACAACTGTATAATATTAATTTATACATTTTTGATTTGAGGCTATTTTTGAGTAGAATTTCTGAATTCCTGGTGATGGTATATATCCTCATATGATAGCGAAGCCCTCAACCTGTGCAAAAAGACCCTAAGGACTTTTCTACTCCTAGGCAATAGCAAACAAAGGTTGCAATTAATGTGGTTCAAGGCAGCAAGAGTCTATCACAAGTTAGCAGTATCATCTTTATGGTGATGACTTAAGGGGCACAAAGAATACAAACATGAAGGGGCTGTGGACTCTTCCTTTGCAGTTTCAGAGAGCTGTTGAGGCCAGGCAACTTGTCACATGGGAATTCTCAAATGAAAGTGGCCAAGAGACCCTGAGAGGCCATTATGTAAAGCTATGTAGGTGAAGCTTTGGTTGCAGTGGAAACTACAAGATGTTGGAGATGGTGGAACCGTGAGACAATTTCCATGAAGATCTGCAGACAAAGAGTGAAACCAACTAAAAAGAAAGATACGTGTTTCAGAATGCAAAGCTGGAGGGCAGAGCCTTCTAAGCCCTTTGAAACTGGACATGGAGCTACAGGACTTGATGTTTGTTTGCTGGGTTATAGTATTGCTTTGGATATATGTTTAGATGAGAAGGACTCACAGAGGCACATATGTTTGAATACTTGGTTCCCCAGTTGATAGAACTGTTTGGGAAGGATTAGGGAGTTTGGCCTTGTTGAAGGCAGTGTGTCATGGATGTGGGCTTTAAGGATTCAGAAGCCTCCAGTCATCTCTAATGCCTACTCTGCTTTCTATTTGTGAACCAGGATGTGAGCTCTCAGCTGCTCCAATATCATTCCTGCCAGGATCCTCACCAATAGTGATCATGGACTCCTTCTATTCCTCTGAAACTGTAAATTCCAAGTAAGATCTTCTTTCTTTATTATAGAATCTATTCATTTTCTTAGTAATGATGTCTCATCATAGCAATAGAAAAAGTAACTAATGCACTATGTATATAGATATGAGAGTTAATATTAGTAATTAAGTCTACAACAAATGACTTTCATTTGCTTTAGCCAGAGTACCAAGGTAGGGGAACTTTATGACAAATTACTGTCATTGAAACTACTAAACCTTGTGAATTTATTGCTACTCAATAAATTCTATATTTCTGACATAGCATAGCATGTTCCTGACAAATAATCAAGAGGGTAAACTTTGATTTACCAGTGTTTTCATCACTCTGCCTGTAGCTCTCCTTTTTGGGACAGTCTTACTATGTAGCCCTGGCTGGCCTAGAACTCTCTAGGCAAACCAGAGTAGCCTTCAACTCATAGAGATTTGCTTGCTTCTTCTTCCTGAATGCTGGGATTGAAGATAGACACCATTATGTTCAGCTAATGCAACACAGTTTTTAGTATCAGTTGGCCATAGTATGTTATGTTTCCTAGAAACTGTGCATGGAATAACTAGAGCATCCTTGATGGGAGACCCTGGAATATCATTATGAAGTTAAATATGCAAAAAGAGGAAGGATGAGAGGCCATCTTCACAGTCAACTACAGACTTTCTCAACATTTCATCCCCTAATTCTCTCTTTATCCAAACTGTCCTTACTTTTCCTCAGAAACTGAAGGCTCTTACCACAAAGCATTTATACATACTGATCCTTTCCCATGAAATATTCTATTCCATTGTATATTTATGTAGATAGCTCATATGGCTTCTTCAAATCTGTGAGTTCAGCTAGATGACTATTTTTGTTTAGCCTGGGGCCACTCATGTGTTGATTAATTACATGGTTGATCCGCTGGGTGATAGAAGGGATGCCAACGTGATGGTTTCTGATGTTCTCCGTGACTTTGAACCCACCAGACTAAAAACTTGGTTAAGTCATAGGATTTTAAATAATCATAGAAGCATGTAAAGTCTCTTGAGAGATCTCTTGAACTGGCATCATTTTACTTGTACCCACATTCTGGTACCAAAGGCAGTGAAATGGAGTATACTTTCTATGGGCTGCTTAATCTGGGGGAATAATCATAGCCTTCCTTGTAAGCAACATTTGCTAATGTGCTTTTTCTAGTATTTTGCTTCAGAGCAATAGTCATTAAGCAAGGGAGGACATTTGATTTTACTCCTTTAATTACATTTTCTTAGCTCTCTTTTTTGATTTTCATCATGGAAAGTTTGCATTAAGCAGATACTGACAACTCATAATTTGCTATACTTCCCCAAAGATTCTTTAGACATGTTTTTCTCATTTTCTGCAAATCATTCCAAAGGCATACTTTAATGTGACCTTCTAAAACTTCTCTTTTGCTTTCCAGCTGTGTTTCTTTTGCTACTTAGATATGCTTCAGAGGAAAGTAATCTTTTATAATATAGCAACTGTAGTTATATTACATATTATGCTATCTACAAACTGTTTCTTTGGCAATTACATCTTTTCTCGCAGTAACCTATTTTGTTCTTTCATAGTAACAGTATTCTCTTGAGTCTCTGATTCTTTATTTATCCTACAGAGTTTGTCCCTCTGTTGAGTTTTGTGTTGCTTTTCATCTTGATCATTGCCTGCAGGTAATTGGCAATTATTCTCCAGGTTACTCCTTTTGCTTTGCTGAAGTCGATTGTCAATGACCTAAACTTAAATATTATTTATATGGTTGTTGCACAGCGTCACATTATTACAGAAAGAAATTAAATAGAAAGGCAGTACTTTTGCAATTTATGATGTCTGACATTGTGAGTTTGAAAGGGGGTGGGGCTCCTGTGGAAGTACTGCTGGTATTTTTTTTCTCTATGGCATTTTTATAGATATGATGGAGCTTTCCCAATTAGCAACTGTATAGGTGACATGTTTGATTTCAGCTGCAGCATCTATGGAGTGTACTTTGCAAGTGTTTCCTATCTTACCCACAAGATCTCATGCATTTCATGCCATCTATATTCAAACATGCATTGTAAGTTTGATGAAAGATGTATCTGTTTTTATTTGATGTTAGTAAATATCAACACAGTATTACTTATGATTAGGAATAATTTAAAGACTATTTGGAATTATTTGAGCAAATTATATAGGATATAACACGTATTATGCCACCTGCTTCTTCCTCATGAGATTAAAGGCCCAAATCATTAAAAAATATCATATATTATATATGTACTATAAATATGTAAATATATATACACACTATATAATATATATATTAATATACATATTATATATATTATATAGTGTGTATATATATTATATATATAGTATATATATATATATTAGTATATATATATATTATATAGTGTGTGTGTGTGTGCAAGCACACGCACGCACGCATGCATGCATGCGTGTTCTATCTGCATATACACCTGCATACCAGAAGAGGGCATCAGATTCCAGGATAGATGGCTGTGAGCTACCATGTAGTTGCTGGGAATTGAACTCAGAAAGCCAGTGCTCTCTTTTTTTCTAATTCATATTTTATTTTTAGTAGATATTTTTATTTACATTTCAAATGTTATCCTTTTTTCCTGGTTTTCCCTTCAAAACCCCCCTATATCATCCCTCTCTCCTTATTTTATGAGGGTATTCCCTCTATCCACCCACCTACTCCCACCTTCCCACCCTGGCATTCCCCTACACTGGGGCTTCGAGCCTTCACAGGACGATGGGCCTTTCCTCCCACTGATGCCCAATAAGGCCATTCTCTGCTATGTATGTGACTGGAATCATGGCTCACTCCGTGTGTACTCTTTGGTTGGTGGTTTAGTCCCTGGGAGCTCTGGGGGATCTGGTTGGTTGATATTGTTGATCTTCCTATAGAGCTGCAAACCCCTTCAGCTCCTTCAGTCCTTTCTCTAACTCCTCCATTGGGGACCCTGTGCTTAGTCCAATGGTTGGCTGTGAGCATCCACCTCTGTATTTGTCAGGTTCTAGCAGAGCCTCTCAGGAGACAGCTATATCAGGCTCCTATCAGCACTTCTTGGCATCCACAGTAGTGTCTGAGTTTGGTAACTGTATGTGGGATGGATCCCCAGGACAGTCTCTGGATGGCCTTTCCTTCAGTCTCTGCTCCATACTTTGTTTCTGTATCTCCTCCTGTGGGTGTTTTGTTTCCCCTTCTAAGAAGGACCGAAGTATCCACACTTTGGTCTTCCTTATTCTTGAGCTTCATGTGGTCTGTGAATTGTATCTTGGGTATTCTGAGCCTTTGAAGCCAGTGCTCTTAACCACTAAGCCATCTTTCCACCCGAGAGGCCCAAATCTTAAAGGTAGTCTTGGTTATATAGTTAGTTTTTGCACTATTTTTTTATTTTGCGTTTTTTTCCATTTCTTCACTTTACATACCAATCACAGGCCCCTCCCTCCTATCCTCCCATTCCCACCCTCACAACTTCTTTCTATTACCCTTATTAGAGAAGGGGAAGCTCTGCATGGGTACCAATCCACTCTGGCATATCAAGTCCCATCAGGACTAAGCATATCCTCTGCCACTGAGGCAAGACAAAGCAACACAACTAGAGAGAATGGATCTCAGAGATACTCTCCTCTCCAATTGTTAGAGGACTCACATGAAGACCAAGCTGCACATCTACAGATGTGTAGGGGGCCTATGATTATATCTTTGTGAGCCCCCATAGGTCCAGGTTAGTTGTGTGTATAGGTCTTCTTGTGGTGTCCTTGACCACTCAGGCTCCCTCAATCTTTCTACCCACTCAATACTCCCTGAGTTCTTCCTAATGTTTGGCTGTGGGTATCTGCATCTGTTTTCATCTCCTGCTGGATGAAGCTTCTCAGGTAATGCTAGGCTCTTGTCTGTAAACATATCAGAGTATAATTAATAGTGTCAGGGGTTGACTCTCTCCCACGGAGTGAATCTCAAGCTGTTGCTTGGCCATTCCCTTAGTCTCTGTTCCATCTTTGTCTCTGCACATCTTGTAGGTAGGACAAATTTTGGGTGGAAAGATTTGTGGGTAGGTTGTTGTTCCCCTACTTCCACTGGAAGTCCTACCCTGCTTCAGAAGGTGGCCACTTTACTTTCCAGACCCCCGGTTGACAGAGGTCTGAGATAGGGTCATCCCCATAGATTCTTAGAAGCCTCCTTAATTCCAGGTCTCAAACTTGTTCCAGAAATGTGCCCTCACCAATTTCCATTTTCTTTCCCCATCTTCTTCCCCTTCCACATCTGATGCCTACTCTCTTTCTTCTCCCCTACCCCATTTCCCATATCTTAGTGAGATTCAAGAATCCTACCTTGGGCCCTCTTTCTTACTCTGCTTTATTTTTGGGTCTATGGCATGTAGCATGGTTACACAAACTAGAGTCATCATAGAAGAAGGAGGAACAGGAGAGGAGGAAGAGGAAGAACAAGAAGAAAAACAAGAAGCACAAGAAACACAAGAAGA
>JANHMN010000005.1:11223836-11271657 GCA_030674055.1 Rhabdomys pumilio | reverse complement strand
GAAGAAGAAGAAGAAGAAGAAGAAGAAATTCAATTGAAGACCTGTCTTCGTTAGATTGTTTGTAGGCAAATCTGTGTGACATCTTCTTGATTTATGGTTAATAAGAGAGGGTTCAACCCACTGTGGGTGGTGCTACCTCTGGGAACAAGGTACTGTGTTGTGTTAAAAATGAAGCTGAAAGCCATGGGAAACAAGCCAGTAAACAGTCCTCCTTCATGGCCTCTGCTTTAGTGTTTGCCTCCAAGTTCCTCCCTGAGTTCTTGTGTTGGATTTCCTTAATGACTGACTATGGTTGGAATATGTAAGTCAAATAAACACGTTTTTCTCCAAGTTGCTTTTGGTCATTGTATTTTACCACAAGCTAGAATAGTTTTTGAAAATCTTTTATATATCATTTAACTTACTTTAATGAGAGCATATTTCCTAAGCAGAAACTATGTGACTTGCAAACTATGTTTTGTAATTATGATTACCGTGATAGTATTGCTATCTGACATTATTGGTTTTCTCTTTAAACAAGAGAGAGTTAATTCACTTCTGGACTCACATGCCACTGTAATATTATGGTTAGTAAAATTACCTTTTCTTTTTAAACATGGGGTGGTAGATGTGTTTCTGAGATAGCCAAAAAACAAAACAAAACAAAACAAAAAAACCCAAACCCTACTGTTTTGCTGTAACATTGCAGATTAAATGAAGATACATACGATAGATCCACATTCTGATACAGATTAAATTAATCACTGAAAAGCATATGATTCTTTGAATAAATCTCTTCAGTTGACTACTTCCAGCTAGGTAATTTGTTTGGAAAAGGTTTCATTTAAAAAAATTTTTGTATTATCTATATTTTCTGATGTATAATAGCCAATAAATATGTGTAGTTAATCTCATGACATTTATTGGACTGCTTTTTGATTAAGCAAGCATTGTCTTAATATTCATGGAGGCATAGTCAATATTAGATAATATAGAGAAATCAATATTTAGAATGTTTATATGTCCCTTGCCTCAAATCACCCAGCTTGTAAGTTGTTGTCTTAATCTGTTTTGTGTGCTACTCTGGAATATCTGACATTTGGAAGCGTGGTTTATAGTTGATAGAAACTTATTGTATCACAGTTCTGGAAAACAAGATGTCCCAGATCAAGATGCTGGCAATCAGGCAAAGGCTTTCTTGCTGAATCATTATAAAGTGCAAGGTGAAATTAAAATACATGATGGTGTCCCACCTGTACCTGAGGCACGGGGTAGATACTTGACAATTGTTAAAGCATTGGTAAAATTCCATATTAATGTTAATGGCTAGTCCTTTAATATTGTATTGTATTTATTCTGATGTTCATTTTCCTGTAAGTAAGAAAAACATCAGGGAATGGAGCAATTTGACTTCATAAGTGGCAGCTGTTAGAGTCTCCTTTGCTGCCCTAGCCAAGTAAAAAGAATGTCAGCTAGATACCCAGTAAAACTAACCTAATGACAACACTGCCTATTTTGGAGGTGCCACAGTTTCCATGAAAAAGCTACTCAATAAACACAACTGATTACTTCAGCTCCTGAAGTTAAAGCTTCAGCTACAAGTGCTTCAAACTGTTTGTGCTAATGTTTTCTTATCGCATGTTTTGGTGAACTACAGATTAACTGTGATTTCGTTTCCAGCTAAGACAGAGGAGGAACCCTCTGGTGTGCTACCAACATATAAGGTTAGACTAAGGAACTAGAGAAGAAAAAACAGCAGGTTGTGGTTGCTGGGATGGCTTCAAGGGACTGTCAATTCTTTAAAAATAAGGGTCACTGACAAACAGGCCTAGAATTCATGACACTGATTACTGCTAATGGCTAAAGAATTCCAACTTCCTATGCCTAGATAACAATAACAGACTTCCACCTAGACAAGTATAGCTGAAACAAGTATATCTAGGAGTCTCGCTTTGGTAATACCAAAGTATTGTAATATTGTAATGCTACAGAGTCCTACCTACTACTGCTCCAGAAAGAGCCTGCTTGCTTTGCTCACTCACGCCAAATGCTGAGTGCTCAGGCATTTTGAAGAGGTTCACTGTCTATCTGTGACTTCTGTCTTGGTAGAGACAAAAGAGCTCAGATAGCTAACTAGTAACTGAAGGGCAAATCATCAAGAAAGGAACCTGACCTCCCCCTTTGATAACAGCTCTTGTGTTTTTCTCTCCCCTCAATGCTGACACAGTGCTGTTAACTTTGATCATGTGTTTTGGAGGGAACAAAGTTTAAAACCTAGCAACTCAGGTTGTTTGGTTCTGGCGCTTGATATGTTTATCACTAATTTTTATCTCAAGTAGCCCGACAGGTGTGCTTGGTAAAAATTAAAACAAAGAAACTAAAACTTCAGTAGCAAAGAGAGAGTTAGACAATATTTGTCAGTTTTCATGGATTACTAATAACTCTGAGACACCAATAATGCATCAATGGTGCATTAAGGAAAAGAATGAAAGCATTATACCTTGGTGTCATTTTTCCAACAGCCAGCCTACATTTGAATTCTCTACTTTGCTTGTTGTTTCCCATTGTCCTTGTCGGTCTGTTGTTTGAGTCTGAATCTGTGCCTGCCTGAATTCCATCTTATGAATCTATGTGTCATTGTATATCTGTGCATGTATGTGTGTGTTTCCATAACAAAGGGTTTTGCTGTCTCTTTTATTGAACAGCAAAGAAAGCATCATATAGGGAGGGAATGAAGAGTGCTGTGGTCATTTGAATATGCTTGGCTCATAGGAAATGGCACTCTTAGGAGGTGTGGCCTTGTTGGAATGGGTATGGGCTTATTGGAGGAAGTGTGTCACAGGGTAGGAGGGCTTTGAGGTCCTATGCTCAGCCCATTGTGGAAGAAACCCTCCTCCTAGTTGT
Source organism: Rhabdomys pumilio (assembly GCA_030674055.1). NCBI lineage: Eukaryota > Metazoa > Chordata > Mammalia > Rodentia > Muridae > Rhabdomys > Rhabdomys pumilio. Next base: position 11,268,774 of record JANHMN010000005.1, on the reverse strand, counting down.
CCATGAGACAGTCTTCTCCTGACGGAATCAAGATATGGAACTTGTGGCTCCTTATTCCACATCTTGTCTGCCTGGATGCTGCCATGCTTCCTGCCATGCTGATAATGGACTGAACTTCTGAACTGTAAGCCAGATCCAATTAAATATTGTCCCCTATAAGAGGCTTAGTCATGGCATCTCCTCTCAGCAATGGGAACCCTGCCTAAGACAGGCATTTTATAGAAATCTTTAACAGAATTTTATAAGGGATAAGACTGTCTCACCTTGACCCCAGCTGAAACACACAACAGACACATACTCTCTGGCAGCCTCCAAATGCCATTTCTAGTGTTTATAAGGCTGCTTTTAAACTATTTCAAGTTTCTAGCAAATGATTGTTATACCACACATGCAATCACACCTGCTTTACTCTTGGGTCGGGGACGTGGTAGAGTATTACAGCTATACATTAGCTTAGGTTGTAAAAATTGATCACATGGGAAATTCAAAACAAGTAAGGTTGGTTGTTACATTGTTCTCTGAAAGACAGGTTAAACAAACAAGCTGAGTACAAAGTACAAAAATAGTCTTAAGTTTTAAGTGAACCCCAGGGTTATATTATTAACTCTGCCTGGCTGTGAAGTCCAGCAAATGTTCCAGTCTCTTCGAATGTAGGTGATATTTTTATCATAATGCACTGCCATGGCAAATGTATTGCATGAGTACTAAAGGAAGATCAATATAATATGAGCCCTTCAGTTTGCTTATCTCTCAGGATAGCCAAACAAGCAGGGCAGGATAACAGGCTGTATTAGTGGTGGATAAACATCATGGCTAAGCAGCTTTGTAGCTTTTACCTAATGGAACCAACATAGAACAGTACTCCTCTACACCATTCCTCCTAGATACAATCTACTGAACTGGCAAATGTGTCAGCTTGTTTGAGCAAACAAGCAACTGTAGCAGAAAAGTAGCAGTGAGTGTCAGGTTTCCTTGATAAGGCCTTGCTGATGTGGGTGAAGTGCTTGGTCCCGGTGTACTGGTGTACTGGTGTACTGGTGTACTGGTGTACTGGTGTACTGGTGTACTGGTGTACTGGTGTACTGGTGTACTGGTGTACTGGTGTACTGGTGTACTGGTGTACTGGTGTACTGGTGTACTGGTGTACTGGTGTACTAAGCACCATGCAAACATTTTAATGAAGGATTACAGAAGGCTGAGATGGCCTTCAAGGAAATCACTGTGTCAGAATTGCTGCTAAATCCAGGAGAAAACTGCTTTAGTGGTCACTGTATGCTTGCATTACCTGCTCTGGAAAGTTTAAAAAGCTTTTACAGTGGCAATCCTTGACATTGCTATGCAATTACATTTTAAAAGTAATTTTCTTGATTTGCTTAAGTAGTGCCTTCGTTTTCCTAGGATAAATTAGTTGGTATAATTACCTTTAGCCAACATGGGAAGCTGGGCAGTGGTGACACACACATTTAGTCCCAGCACTCAGGAGGCAGAGGCAGGGGGACCTCTATAAATTTGAAGGCAGCCTGGTCTACAGAGTTTTAGGACATCCACAGAGAAACCCTGTCTCAAAAAACTCAGAGAGAGAAAGAGAGAGGGAGAGAGAGAGAGAGAGAGAGAGAGAGAGAGAGAGAGAGAGAGATTGATTTAACTTTAAGAAGATATAAAAAAGACTGTTTATAAATAGTTGAAAATTCCTGCAGTATGGCAGTTCTCCCAGATTACATTTCTTCCAAATATGCATGTGTAATGGATGAATAGCTAGTATAAATTAATAATCATAAATGTTAATATTCATGAATTGAATATTTTCTCTGTGAAACCTACTTTAGATTATGACTTGCTTCAGAAAAAAATTGGAATTAACCAAATCTTTGTGAAAATATTTCTGATGAAGCTCAAACGCAAACAAGCAACTGCCAAGGATCTAGAAGACTTATTTCGTGTAACACTTAACTCATGGATGCAAGCTGCTCTTTCTTTGCTTTTGAGCTATGGGACTTTAACTACATAGTTGGAGGGTATTTTAGTTCTGATAGACTGAATCTACGATTTACATCATGTGTTGTGAGGCATTAACTGATTTTTCTGGTTAATTCTTCAGAAAGCTAATACTTATACTGTCCCATTGCTATCTATCGAATTATAATTATTCATTACCCTGGTGTCAAGTATTGAGATTAAGTAAAGCCATAAGAGGAAATGTATTATTTGCTCAATTGTGATTTTCTGGGAAACACTAATGGTTGCTTTATTACAAGCAGATACTCATATTATGAGATGGAATTACAGAATAGGCTTAAACTGGTGAATTTGCTCTTGAATATTTCATGTTTAAAAATATCAACTTACTTTTTCTTAAGTGTGATGAATATAAAAATTAGATGTGAATCAGCGATGTGGCAGTTTTAAAAGAAACCTTCATGATTTCTGTGTTTTATTTCAGTAGATGAATGCTCTAAGTCCTCCTGAACGCACAAAGCATACCATATTGATCTACAACCCTTATTTTCAGAAACATCTTTTAAAATGGCAAGGCAATGGTATTCACTTACTTTTATTTTTCTTTAATTGACAAATGAATTAAGATGCAATTTCTAGTTTTACACTTCATTGCCTCAAAGCTGGTTTCCATGTGTAATTTGTATGCTGGATAAATTTATAATAATTTAATATTTGAAGTATAAAGCTAAAAGGAGACAGACTTTCTGATATGAGAAATAAGAATTATAATTAAACTATCATTTGAGTCAGCCATTAGAGAAAGATCTTTTAAAGTGTTATTGCAAGAAATAAAATTGCCTTAGGGTTATTCTTTCAATAGTTAGAGCTTATTTGACTACTAAAGATATGGCATTTGAATGCATAAAGGATATTAATCTTGTGACTTAATGAGAGTTAGTAAGAAAGAGAGAACAAATTGGGTTTATATTCTCTATTATTATTATTTAATAATTTTTAAAGTCCAGTTCTTATCCCTCTCCTGGTCTGCCCTCCCACAGTTCCTCATCTTATTCGTCCTATCCCATCTACAAGGGGATGTCCCCAACACCCCTCCACCCCACTAGAGCTCCCCTCTCCCTGGGGCTTCAAGTCTCTGGAGGGTTAGCTGCATCTTCTCTCACTGACACCAGATCAGGCATTCCTCTGCTGTATATGTGTTGGGGGCCTCATATCAGCTGGTGTATGCTGCCTGGTTGGTGCTCAGTGTCTGAGAGATCTCGGGGGTCCAGGTTAGTTGAGACTGCTGGTCTTCCTATAGGTTCATCTTCCTCTTCAGCTTCTTCCAGCTTTTCCATAATTTAACCACAGGAGTCCCCTGCTTCTGTCTATTAGTTGGGTGGAAGTATCTGCTTCTATCTCAGTCAGCTGCTTGTTGGGCCTCTCAAAGGACAGCCATGCTAGGCCCCTGTAAGCACACCATAGCATCAGGATTAGTGTCAGGCCTTGGGGCCTCCCCTTGAAATGGATCCCAAGTTGGACCTGTTATTGGACCTCCTTTCCCTCAGTCTCTTCTCCATTTTTGTCCCTGCAGTTCTTTCAGACAACAATTCTGAGTCAGAGTTTTTGACTGTGGGATGGCAACATCACCCCTCCTGTCTTTTTACTGGAGGTGGACTCTATAATTTCCCTCTCTCTACTGTAGGACATTTCATCTAAGGTCCCTCCTTTTGAGTCCTGAGAGTCCCTCACTTTCCAGGTCTCTGATACATTTTAGAGGGTTCCCCCCTCACCTCCTACCTCCCGAGGTTAACTGTTTCCATTCTTCTACTGGCCCTCAGGGCTTCAGTCCGGTTCCCCCTACCCATACCTGATCATGTTCCACCTTTCCCCTTCCTCTCCCCTCTCCTACCCAAGTTCCTTCCTTCCTCTACCCCCTCTCTCATGATTGCTTTTTTCTCTCTCCCAAGTGGTATTGAGACATCCTCACTTGGGCCCTTCTGTTTGTTAACCTTCTTGAGTTCTGTGGATTGTATCCTTGGTATTCTGTACTTTTTTGGCTAATATCAACTTATTAGTGAGTACATCTTTTTGGGTCTGAGTTACCTCACTAAGGATGATGTTTTTCTAGTTCCATCCATTTGCCTGAAAAACTCATGATATCCTCATTTTTAATTACTGAGTAGTACTCCATTGTGTAAATGAACCACATTTTCTGTGTGCATTCTTCTGTTGTAGGACATCTGAGTTGTTTCTAGTTAAGAACAACAACTGTATTTTGAGGAAATCTGTTATCTGCCATGATCCTTAGTCTCTTCATTTTTGACATTTATAGATTAGATCACAGGCTTTTAAAGGGTTTCTCTCACATGGCCCCAGGTGTACTTCTGGACAAAACTTTTTTTTTTTTTACTGGGTGGCTTATAAAAGAATTTAAAAGTCTGAGTTATTTTCTCTTTTAAAGGCACATGATTTCAGAGACTGCCATTATACACTCAAGAAAGCCCAAATTTTTTCTTAGTAGTCATGTAGAATGCTATATGCTTGGCAGTGCTGTAAAAATTATATAAATTCACACACACACACACAAACACACAAACACACACACATACAGAGAGTCAAAAAGATCTTGTATACAAATTATTGTTGTGTTTTGAGTCTAAAATATGCTCCTACAAGTTTATGAAATAAACGTCCAGTTGATGAATAATGAATTCTTAAGAGGTAATTAGAGAGTAGAGTCTGGTTAAATGGCACAGGTCATTTGGAGTATGCCTTTGAAGGATATGCACTATTGTTGGTTCTGTCTTATCAGTTTTCCTCTGCTTCCAGGCCTCTATTTGTGAGCAGCTCTTTTGCCATTGGCTACCAGCCATGACAATCTGATAATTCTACTTCACACAGGCCCAGAAACAACAGAACTAAAGGTCACAGAATGAAATGTTTGGACTTGTCAGCCAAACAATGCTTTTCTTATTTAAATGTTTTATGCCACATATTTTGTTCCACTGATGCAAATTACAGACATTAATTATGTATGTGCATTTCTCTATACACATGTACACCCACCAACATATTTATATATTGTGTTGTGTGTATATGTGTCTGTGTCTGTATGATTTACAAGGTAAGAATACTGCCACATAACCATTAAACTATAGTCCAGGATATGTGGATTTGTTTTTACTATATTGGGTATTGAAACTCAGACTTTGTGTATATAAGGCAAGCACAATACCATTGAACCACACTACATCTCATTTGATTATATTTTTATGCCCCCAGTTTGGGGCATGTGTGTGGAGTGGTATGTGTGTATATATGTGTGTCCTTATCCAAAATTGCCATCAGATATCTTCTTTGATACTTCTCCACTTTACTTATTGAGAGAAAGCTTACTGTTTGAACCTAGCTGTTCTAACTAGCTTATTCCAAGGATACTCTATCTCTGTGCCTCTTGAGTGCTAAGATAATAGGCAGCTACCATGTGTGTTTGATTTCACATGAGTTGAGGTTCCTTAATTCCAGTAATCACAATTTTGGAGCAAGTTATTTACCCAATAAATCATCCTCATTTTAAAGATACAATACTTAGGTGCAGAAATATCAGGTAATTTGCCCAAGGGCACATAACTAAAAAAGTGAAACAATTGGAATTCAATAGCAGGAGTGTGGCTCCAGAATCCTTGGTTTATCTGTTATCCTAAGCTATTTACTTACCAATAGAGTGACTAAAGGTTTCTGAAATTTGACATTTATAAAAAAAATTTGCTAAGTTACTTAGGTTTAAAAAAATACTGAAATTCAGGACTGTAAGCTTTCCATTGTCCATGTCCACACACTGGCAGCATCTAGTGTCAGGAGGTGAATTTTCACAACAGTCCACTTTTGAGGTTGCTTCCATTAGATTATGGCTTAGCATGGTTAATTTCTTGCATTTTCATTTTAAACTTATGTCACTCATTTTGTTGATGACAACAACAGCGTGCTTTTCTTTTTTTTCTCAACTTTCATACTTTTCTTATTTAGAATCACCAAGAGTAGGAAAGAGGCCTAGTGTTCATCATGAACTTTCTCGTAGCAATCAAATACTTTAATGGTTTTTATTTTCTTCTTTTAATTATTTAGTACTTTCCTTTTTATACATGACTTGGGCAGATAAAGGGAAGGACTGCATGTTTATACCATGAGCTTCAGTATCCTCCAGTTAACTTATATGCAATTTTAAGATTGTCCAGCACAGTAGTATATAGAAGATGAAAGGGGTGTTTGTTTGTTTTTTTTACCATATACTATATATTCACTTCTTGGACACAAAATCTAATTGTACATTTATATTATAACTGTAAAGAAAATGAGATACAGTACAGTTTATGCTTTCTTTCTCCTTTTCTAATCATTAGAAAGATTCAGACCAAATTGCCTTGTGTTACAAAATTGGGAGTTGCTATGAGGCTGCACGTCTTGTATTTCAGGAGATGAGATAAATTCAGAAATAAAATATTGGTGTACCCAGAAAGTCTTGAATTAGAACAATTTCCATGACAACGTGTACCGTTTTCTTTAATAAAACATTTTCACACTCCACACACAGAATCTATATTCTGTTGTTTTGCTTCTAATATTTGCTTCTATATGAAATATCATATGTTTTAATTCTGTTATTTCATGCAGATATTTTTAATATAGCAAAATGTGGCTATTACTTGACTCTAAAGTGAAGCAAAAGAAATTAGGTCCTGGTCTTATCATTAACAAATACACATACATTAGTTTCCTGATATTAAGGATGTATCATCCTTTTCGAGACAGAAAATGTTTATAAGTTGAGAAACATAAATACTGATTCATTACTGATAAAAGTCTTCAGAAGACTGAATACTTGCTGGAGATGAAATATTTGAAAATGGCGGGGTAAAGATGGAACTTGTGAACTAGATAATGAATTTTATTATTGACTAAAGCTATCGAAAGTGCTACAGTAGACTATTTATCCATGAGAGTTCTCCTGAGAAACAAAACTAACTAGTAGAGGACATGACAGGCACACACACACACACACACACACACACACACACACACACACACAGAAACACCACACACCACACATACCACACACACACCACACAAACACACACATTCCATAGATTAATTATGAACTGGCTTCCTTGTTTATAGAGGCCAACAAGTCTCACAAACTAACATTTTCCAAATCCAAGAACTGGGAAAGCCAGTAGCTAAAATGCCCCAGACAAAGCAAGCCGATGAGCTTACAGTAATTTTGAGTACATGTATATTGATTTGAGAAATAAGAGCTCTAATGTCCAAGGACAAAAGTGGACAGATGTTCCAGATGAAGAAGAAAGGAAAAAAAGTCACTGTTCTGGTTATATTCTGGCTCTCAATGAATTCAATGATAACTGTTCATATGATTTACTCAGTCTTTAATCCAAAACCCATTCTCTTTGAGAACTACTCTGAAAGGGGTACCTAGAGATTACCTGTCAGCAAATATTTGAGCAGCTCTTTGCTAGATTGTGGATAAGTGTGTGAATATATATAAAGCTTTCCATCACAGTACTTTAGAATATTTTCAATCAAACTAATGCTTCAGACCTTTGAAATTCAATTAGCAGGAAGGGAAACATCTGTGCTTCTCCTTAAATAAGACTTTCTGTGATATGTTCTATGTCTCCCTTGCTCACATTATGTCCTGTTCTCCCCACCTTTACTCTGCTCCAAATGCATTAGTTCCTCTTTTTGAACAATTCTCCCATTGGGGTCTTTTTACTTGCTGTTATTCCTATTTGGATCATTCATTCTTTGTCTTCTTGTATGTAAGTCAAGCAGCACTTCCTCCTCAGTGAATCCTCCACAAACTACTGGACATAAAGCAACCTTTCAATGTTTCTTTTTGCCTTATTCAGCACATGTGGCATCAATTTCTAAAAGTATGCAGTCTAGGTGTATGCACGCTTACTATCATTGTTCCTCATGAAATCAATAACTGTGTTCACTGATTTTCTGGAAATTTACAATTGAAGTAACAGAAGGCTCAATTCAGATTGATTTAAAACTTAAAGTAATTTATTACTACATTTTAGAAAATCCAGACGATTGGTGGCTAAGGAATTGGTTATGGTATCATGTTAGTAATACTGGCTAATATTTCAATACTTTTGATCTACCCGTTTAACCAACTTCAGTCTCATGGTATTCCTTCATTGTGGCTGTAAAAATAGTATCTTCCCAAGGTACCACACAAAGCCTGGGAACATTCTGTCTGTGAGCTACCTTTAAAGGATTAAGAGATCCTTTTCAGAAGCTTCTCAATAGTCTTCCTTTCACATTTCAGTAACTAATTTAGTTAATTAACTAGAAATATATTAAAGTGAAGCCAAGCAAAATCCTTGGTGTTATGTAGCCATATACAAAGGTGTTTACTCAGTTTTCTAAAGGGACACCCTTCTACCTTATTTACTTCAGGAAAAATGGAGAGAATAAATTATATGGCATATGAAGTAGACAAAAAGTCACCTTCATTACCTTAGGAGGCTGCTTTGGAAAATGAGTGTGGCCTCGATTCTGTTCATGAACCAGGCTTCCTAATACAGAGTCCCTAAAGTAGACAGTTTCCCCCACTCAACCACATCAGCACTAAGCCAGGATGGCTTCCCTGCACTGTAAGAGCAGAGAGAAAGTAGAAGTCAGAAGGAAGTCAGATCTGAGCTTCTTCATTTGTATTTATTAATTAGACAACTGACTTCACTTACAACAGAGCTTGTTATATTATCGTTGAGTTATTTTTCCATTAAAAGATAGGACTCAATAAAGTAGATGAACCATATTGTTTTCTGTTCAGCCTAATGTAGCTTGGTATGTCAATGATTTACAGTTGCTTTCTCAAAATGCACCTTTGTTACATAAAGCCATACTTTAACACAAAGTGAATTTATGAATGAAACACCCACACGTTTTGTTTTCATGTTATATATATATGCATGTTTTTTCTTGCCCCACCTCAGTCTCTTGCTTATAGTAGAGCCTCAACAAGTAATGTTTGCTACTAAGATGGAATTTGTTATTCTGAGCTTCTTAAGTCTAGGTTCAGTATAGTTTTAGAGAGACAGGATGTGGAGTGTTTATATAGAAGAAAGGGAAGGGAGAAGTGATGAAATTATATCATAATCACCAACAATAGGATCAACTTTTACATGAGTTTATTATATTATAAGTATCATACTAAGTTACAACAGTGAAAGCTGTGATGTTGTAACCTGGTTAGAACATAAAAACAGATTACCAATGCAGGGCTATATGGAGAATGGGAATTAATGCTAGAATGATCTGATGTGATGAGTGGAATGAGGATGGCCTAATTTGTGCAGGGACATGATTCTATAAAGGAGCTGAGCATAGTGGCTAAATAGCAACTATGATCAACAGATGGTCTATGAAATTCTGAAAGAAGTGATACACTTTTATCAGTTCTGGTTAAGCCAAACTTCTCTAGAATTGGTTAGAATATGAATTGCTTAAACATGATTCTTCTTAGAAAAAAGCTTCTATGTAATTTTCATGACAGTGTTGGAAGCAGATAGACAGCCTGGGAGGCATGTAAGTTGGCATCTTCCCAAGGCTGGGATATAGAATTCTGTGAGAAGGTTCCTTTTTTTATACTTCTATCCATGCCAAAGCTCAACATTTAAAGTTGCAACATTGGTTGTGATTTCATGTTACATAAACAATTCATTAAGTTCAGTTTGCAAGGAGTGCCTTTCATTTCTACTTTACAGGGCTTCTGTTAATGTCACTCAGTCACAGCACAGCACATTCCTCACCTCTATCGGTCGATCCTTCTGTGTTCTTGATTGGCAAGGAAAGTGTTCTTCCTTAGCAGTGACTCAGTTCAGATACTAAGGAGGGTGAGACCATTGGTGTGGAAGAAGACAAGGGTGGCTCGGTGGGAATCAGAAGCCAGCTTAAGAAGAATTTGAGATACCAGGTCCTTTCTTGTCCATGAAGCTGAGCAGACAGTAACTTAACTGCCTTCTGTCTTGTCTAAAAGTACAAACATGAGATAAGTGCAGACACATGCTTCAAACCACAGGTGGACATTCAAGGCAGAAAAAAGGGTCCTTTGCTTCATGTTAGCATCCTCTTTCTGCCCTTTGAGAGTCAAGAGCTAAAATGTCATGAGCTCTATTGACCAGCATCCAGGAAAGCTACAGGAACGTTGGATGGGAGGATAGCATATATAAGTAGCCATTCTCCTCCCACAGTGTGTGATAAAGTGTTTCCAATTACTTCTGCTACATTAATCAATAAAGGCAAATGCACACGTGTATACACATACACACACACTTATGCACACAATCATTCGCTTGGGTTTAGTGCAACATTACCTATAGGGTTGTTTGGGATATCCTCTCAAGTTTTCTTGTTGAAATATCCAGTCCGAATTATTATTCAGAGCGTCAAAAATGACTCTATGATTAAAAGTGTTCATTTCTCTCAGCCTGGTACAATAGAATAAAGCAATTATTTAAAGCATCTTCTCAAAGGGTTATCTTGTTCAAAAGTTGATGGTGAAAAGGGTGTTTGAGACCTCTATGTTCTTCACTTTCTGTAATTTAAATAAAGTCATTGATAAAAGGTAAGACAAAATTAAGAAAATGGTAACATTTTAATTTTAATTCCTTTTAAATAAGTAATGTATAAGCCATGCTTCCCTACAGGGAAGAATATAATTGAAATGCTGAATTCATTTCTTTGAGACAAAAATAGTAGTAATAGTGTATTCTGACACTTTGCTCGCTTTTTAGAAATCCAAGGAGACTAGCTGAGTTGCAGTAAAGTGTCACACTTTTCTTAGAAACAAACATGTCTCTTCCATTATTTCCTTGTTGAAAAGTATTTGTTTCCATTTTGGTTTCTGTTTCATGTTTCTATGTCTAGTTAATATGAGATCTTTGAGGTCTCTTTGCATACAGAATGGAGATTTAAAACACATTATATTTTGCTTTGAAAAAATAGTCTTCTGATGAAACAGAAACACTTTTAAAAGCCAGGAACAGTTCATCTATAGAGGGGTTGTAAGATAAAAATTGTGAGATATAAGATAACGCATTAGTGGCTGTTAAGTGACGATCTCAATGTTGCATCTTCAACACTGCCATACCTGTTATTTATGAAATATGCTTATGATAACTACTACTGCAGGGGCATCAATATGACACAGTGTTTTGGTACTTATATCTACCTTTCTCCTTAAAGTGTAAATGTTTTGGAGTCATAGTTCATGTGGTGATTTGAATAAGAATAGCCTCCATAGGCTCATATATTTGGTTGCTTAGTCTGGGAGTGATCCTACTTGAGAAGAATTAGGAGGTATGGCCTTGTTGAAGTAGGTGTGGACTTGTTGGAGGAAGTATGTCATCAGGGGTGGGCTTTGAAGCCTCAAAAGCCCAAGGCAGGTCCAGTGTCTCTCTCTTCTTGCTACTGGAAGATCTGTATGTAGAACTCTCAGCTACTTTTCTCTAGTACCATGTCTGCCTGTGTGCTACCCTCTTTTCTACCGTACTGATAATAAACTAAACCTCTGAAACTTTAAGTAAGCCCAACTAAATGCTTTCCCTTATTAGAGTTGCTATGGACACAGTATCTCTTTACAGCAATAGAACACTGATTAAAACAGTCCATGCATGTCTCATTCATTTCTTTATTTCCTGCAATATTAAACTCAACTCTGTGCTGAGCTCAGTGTAGTTGCTTTTTAAAAGCGTATTTGTTTTCTAGGTAAAGAATATTTCATATTTGAATATTGTACTTGCATCATCTCCACTCCTCCCTCCTCCAACTCCTACCATGTACCCCCTATTGTCTCCTACTGAATCTATTTAGTATTGCCTGTATATGTATTTAGGGTTGGCCATTGGTATTTGATAACTCATTATTGGGGCTCATTTCTTAGGAATACGGACTATTTCTTTCTCAGCAATCATTAATTGTCTGTAGCTCTTCATGTAGAGGTAGAATATTGTGAGATTTCCTCTAACCACATGAACACTCAATTGTTATTGTCATTGTTAGGTCTTATTTAGGCAGCCATATTATTGAGATTTTGTGGGTGTAGCTTCAATGTTCTATATAAAAGACACAGTTTTTGGCAGATATCTTGGCCCTCTGGCTCTTATATTTCTACTCCTTCGTCTGCAATATCCCATGGGCCTTAGATGTAAGGGTTGTGTTATAACTGTATCAATTGGGCTAGGTATGCAAAGAACAGCTTTTCTCAGCATCTTGACCAATTGTATTTTTCTGTAATGTTCTTTATTTGCTACAAAAAGAAGCTTCTTTGATGAGAGTAAAAGCTACACTACTCTGTGTATATAAACATGAGTATTTAAAAGGCAGTTAGAAATTATACTGATTTAGGAAAGTATCAACAGTAGGTTCTTCTCTAGGGTCCATGACTTCACTAGCCAGAGATAATTTATAGTACAAAGCATAAATTCTCTACTATGGAGCAAGTCTTAAGTCCAATTAAATGGCTGTTCACTATTATCAAGATATAAATGTCATGATTGCACCATTGGAGATATGTTGTTGTGCTGGTCATTGTTGTGGTTTGGAGGTCTTAGAGCTGAATAGCACTATCAGTTGATTCTCTCTCTTAACAGCTTGCATAGAACATTCACATTTCAATGTTAGATTTGTTAAATCCCAAGATTCATATTAAGATTGAAAAATTTAACATTTTTCCCATGCTTATCTTTTCTTAGTGGCTACATCCATTTAACTTCAGCTATCAATTCTATCCCATTTAAAACTCTGTACACAGGGGATAGATGCATGACTGTATATACTCTTACCTTTTAACTCCACTGTGTATTGTGCTGATGTTGAAGAGCAGTAAGACGATGGATGGTACTAAGTTCTTCCAGGTCCTCTGTGGGAGAGAAAAATGATAGCAATCACTTTCAAGTCACTTTGTTTTCCAAACTCCTTCTGGTTCACAATACACAAGCCTCTCATTTGGTGGGGGCTAGAGCTCAACTTCTGGTTCCTTATGTAAGAATTTTTCTATACCCAAATTCCATTTGTAGCACTCTGAAACAAACATACATCATGCCTTTCAAAAGTTTTTCCATTTCTTTTTTTTTTTTTTTGGTTTTTTTCGAGACAGGGTTTCTCTGTGTAGTCCTGGCTGTCCTGGAACTCACTCTGTAAACCAGGCTGGCCTCGAACTCAGAAATCCACCTGCCTCTGCCTCCCAAGTGCTGGGATTAAAGGTGTGTACACCACCGCCCGGCCATATTTTGTAATGTACTGGATGTGGAGATAAGAGTAATATTCCCTGGATTCATATGGCACAATTATTACAAATTTTAAAATGTCTATTTTTGGCAACTTGATAAAGAACAGAGGCTGGCAGACATAGAACCTGTATGCGGTTATTTTCCTGCTTAAATTTCTTTGCAGTTCTTCTTTGGCATGATTGTCAGTATATTCCACCAGGGGATCACCTCTCATTGTGATATCTATTGAATTCTAGTGCAATTTACCATTCAAGAGAGATAGTGCTTAAAAGACATACATTATTATTTACTTTCAAATGCATATAGCTTGGATATCCAGATGAGAATATCCATCTCATCTTAAGTACCCTGCCATTACTGAGAATATGTTCAAACTTTCTTGCTTATAGAGACAGTTATCTAACCAAATGAGAACATTTTTCTCATAACTCTACTTTAAAATGCATGTTGAACTGAGCACATTATTATTTACTTTCAAATTCATATTCAACTGAGACTCATTAGACAATTTAGTAGATTTGGTTGAGTCACTTTAAAATATTTCAAAAATGAAAAAAGTGCTGCCACCATTGAGGAGAAACAAATGAACCAATGAAGGATACCCTCTGAAGGTTCATTCAAATGAATGACAAACATGTCTTCAGTTCTGGCAGCATCACAGAAATAACTGCATGACTTCCTACGAAGATGAATTGAAGGCAACAGCAATCATCTTCAAAATTGAATTTCAGAGAAGAATGAATTTCAGATGCCAAGGAAACCATAGTGTGACCTGTGTAACTAGTTTATTGACCAGGCAGAACACAGTAGGGTGAAATCAGGAAAACACTTTAATTTTTCACAATAGTGACTTTCCAGCTCATTCCATCAGAGCTCCGATTTTGCTCATGGCAAAAATCCCAAGCAGACTCCTTCACTTTGTCAGTTGCTTATGGTGTTAAATGAACAATCTGGGACCAGTGTGTTAAAGTCATACTGAGTGAATTAACCCAGACCCAGAAAGATAAACATGGTAAGTACTCACTTATAAGTGGATATTAGTCATAAAGTACAGTGTAATCATGCTACAATCCACAGATCCAAGGAAGCTAAACAAGAAGGAAGGCCAAGGAAATGCTTGACTCTCATTAAAATAGAGAAATAAAAAAGGAGAAGTAGAATAAATATTAGGGATAGATGGAGGGAGGAGAATGGGGATGGTAGGGGTTGAGAAGTGAAGCAGGAGGGACCAAAAGTACTGGGAGAGACAACTGGAATCAGGCCAGGGGTGGGGATTGGTGGGCAATTTCTGGGATGAGCTAGAAACTTGTGGCAGTGGAAAGTCCCAGGAATCTATGAGGGTGAACCTAGCTAAGACTCCTAGCTATGGAGGATATGGAACCTGAACTGGCTACCTTCTATAACCAGACAAGACACTAACCCAGCCACAAAACCCTTAATCCACAATTTGTCCTGCCTATAAGTGGTAAAGATGGAGCAGAAATTGAGGGAATAGCTGACCAATGTCTGGTACCTTGAGACCCATGCCAGGAGAGAGAACCCATCCCTGACTACAAATGATAGTCCACTATACTTGCAGATAGGATCCTACCATAACTATCATCAGTGAGGCTTCACTCAGCAACTGATGGAAACTGATGCAGAGACCCACAGACAAACATCAAGTGGAGCTCAATGAGTCTTGTAGAAGTGTTGGGGGATAGGAATGAGGGGGATGGAAGGGTCAAGGACACCACAAGAAGACCTACTGAGTCAATTAACCTGGGCCAATAGGCACTCACAGAGACTGAACTACCAACCAAAGATTATGCATGGGATAGACCTAGGCTCCCTACACATATGTAGCAGTTGTGTAGCTTGGTCTTCATATGGGACTGTTAAATGCAGGAGAAGGGACTGTCTGTATGCCTTTGTAGCCTTTTCTCTTAACTGGGAGGATTTGTCTATCCCCAATATGGTAAGATGCACCTATTCTTACTGCAACTTGATATGCCAAGGTAGCTTGATATCCTTGGGAGGCCTCCCCCTATCTGAGGAAAAAGCGAGGACAGTTCGATGTGATGGAGGTGAGGTGAGAGGGAGGGACTGGGAGGAGTAGAAGGAAGGAGATCTTTGATTGAGATGTAAGGTAAATAAATCAACAAAAATCCTAATCATATAAAAATCAAAATGTATGCTTATTTTAATGTAAAACTTTCCTTATCCCTGCAAAGGGATTCAATGTTGGGCCATTTGGTTTTCTTTTTTTCACCTGAGTTAATCCCCATAAGGGACTGTCATGTAGTTTGGATCTTGTATAGCTCTAAAGTCCATGTGTTAAACACTTGATTCCCAAAGTTAGGGGACTGGAAATTTGTGCAATGTGTAGGAAAAGGAGCTTAGTGGGAAGCCATTGAAATAATATCCTTGATGGGGATTGTGGGAATATAACCTGTTCCTTTTCTTCCCCCTCCATTTATGCAATTAGTGGCTTTGCTCCACCTCACATTCCTGCCAGAATGTACTATCTCATTAAAGTCCACAGCAATGGGGCCACTCGATTATAGACTGGAATCTTTAGAACCAGAATCCAAAAGAAACCTCTGTTTACAAGCCAATTGTTCTAGGCAATTCAGTATAGCATTGAACGATGACATGTAGTAAATGGGAACTGAAAGTTTTCAACTAACAACACTTAGAGGACAGGTAATAAGGTTTCCATTCCTGAATGAGGAGTGAAGCAAGGTGTCCACCAAAGCACCAGATCTTATCTTCTCTGCATTCCTGTTCGCACTTGGCTTCCTCTTCTTTCATCTGGTAATGGTGCTTGGAATCTTCTCTATGGAATGAATGGTGAGGCACAGGTAGTACTTTATAGGGTTAGTATTGCATTGGCTGACTCTTTTTTGATTTGGTATTTTTAGATATATTTTTAGATAACAGTATCTAACCTCCATAGAAGTTATGTGATGAAAACCTTCAGGTAGTTTCCATAAAACTTCCTGACTGGACTTCGACACTACCTCTCTGATATAAATCAGTATGCTTGCAATATTAAAGATTAGACTAGTAGTTATATTTTTATAACCAATACATAAAATCTGAATGAGATATCAAATCCCAGAGTTTTGAGGGACTATGTCAACTGAAGTAAATTTTTATTAGCATATGATAATTGTACAAAGTAAATGGCTTTCATGATGGTATTTCTATACACATTGTACTTTGATCATATTCACTTGACCTATTATTATTTTTAATTCCCATTACTTCTCTTCTTTCTCTTCCACATGCCTGAAAGTCCCCCTTTACTTTCATGTCCTTTCCCCAACTAGATTATTTAATGAACTTGTTAAATAACGAGCCAATATCCATTTTAGAGGCACTCTTCTATGATGGTTAGGTCTTATAGAAATATGGATTAAACAATATGGACTGGACGTTGCATTTGGCTAATAGAAGTTGTACTCTGCCATCCATTTCCATTAAGAAGGCTAGGCTGGTCTGGCTCTGTGTGTGTAAAATTGGTGCTACATGGACAATGACAGTTCATTGTCTTGGAAAAGAACTTAGAGAAAGTTAGAATTATTAGTTTGTCAGCATATGGTTAGTAAGCACATGATCAATACTATCATATGTTGGTGGGGGACAGGTGGGTAGTTAGATCATAAGAGTATGTGTCATAATTATACACAGCTAAAACTTTAGCAGACTTTACTATAGTAGCATGACAAAGCTATATGACCTCACAGTATTCAGTGGTGATGTGCTTTAGGCAAAATCACATGATTTGGACTTACAAGTTACTTGTTTCATCAATAAATCTGTACAATAGCATTCCTATTAGGCTCATTGGTATAGTGTTAATAATTGTAGCTCTGTTAGTCTTACTGGGTTGTGTTAAGGACAAAAATACAGTGAAACACAATAGAAGTACAGTAAATTTTTAAAAATATTATATATGTTTACAATGTTGAATCTTACTAGCATTGAAATGGGAAAAAATCTTCTTATTTCTTATGATGCATTTTATTTATATAATTTATATAAAATTCTTATAGTTACATAATTATACAGGCACTGGCAAAATTAAAATAATTTTTTAAATACAATAATTTTTTTCAGGAAAGTGTAGAAGCTCCACATGACAGCCAATGGCATAATTTGCAGCTAATAAGACCCTGTGTTATGTTTTAAAAATTCCCTATTTGGAATAGTGTTCTAGGAAATATAATTTGAGATCATTTAAATGTCAGTGAATTAGGGGGTCCAGATCATTAAATGCAGTGTACAGATATTAAAAGCTTCAGGGATGAAGAGCAAGAACATGATTCTCATGTGATTAACAAATAAGACTTTTTCTAGTGAACTAGATGTCAATGGAAGCCGTACATTTTTATTATGTATATTTTGAAATCTCAGATGTGGATCATAAGTGGAAGAGAAGAAAGAATGACAGATTTTGATATATTTAAAGACACTGAGTACATTTCCTTAAAATAAAATCTACTGAAAACTAAGTTGTAGAAAGTGTTATGAAATTCCTGAGATTTGCAACTCTGTCTTCTGTTCTACAATCCCCCTGTGGCCACATTAAATTAAAATTTAACACTTTTATTGAGTAGTTATTGCAGCCAAAGCAACAAGAATGGAGAATGGGAAACAACTCACAGGAGAATGAAGTGTCAGTCTTTTGGAGACTATTTCAGTCTAGGGAAAATATTCTGAGATGTTATTCAACCAAATAATCAGCTATAAAAGTGTAAAAATGCAGATTTCTTAGTGCTTACCTACAGAACTCCTAATTCTATAGTGTTAATATGGACTCTGAATTGCTACAACATCTGAAAACTAGCCTAGACATACACTGATGAGAAGAGAGTAGCAGATAGTGCATAGTGAACTGTACTTACAGTGGAGTTATAGACACAACAAGGCATAGCAAGGCAAGAAAGATACTAAATGAAAGACGTTACTAGCAGAATCTAGAGAACTTTATATAAAGAAGTTTGATTTGATATTGGCAATAGGGAGTGAATTAGATGGCTGCATGTATATTTGGTGAGATGAAGGTGGCTTTAGAACCTTATGGTTAAGTAGAAACTAAATGAATTTAAAGAAGCAGGGTAAGACAGTTTGACATGTCTATGAATTATGAAAAACGGTTCTGTTGAGGGCTCAGGAAGAAAATAAACTATATATTCTTTGATAGTCTTAGAAAATACCCAGGTAATGATGAAAAAGTGCTTTCTTAAAATATATAGTTTTGTTTGTTCACAATTTTATTCATGAATCCATTATATTTTCACCAAATCCACCCCCTATTAAGCTCATTTGTTCTCCTTGAAGTCTACCTAACCTCCTTCCCAACTAGTCTGTTCAGATATTTATATCTTTTTTTTTAAACGGATTGATTTTAATTCAATTTGGTTGTCTGAGCTTGAGTAGGTGATTTGTTTTCTTTTGTTTCTGGATTCTGAGAAAGTTGTAAGTGACTACAACATTGAAGAAAATGGCAGTCCTTCTCCCTAAAACCTTTTGCTGTCAATAAATACTCATGAATTGCTAGGTACTCATGAACCTCTATCCTGTGTTCAAAGGCCCAGTCTTGGGCAGATATACACTGCTGCAGTAAGTTCATGATTATGATAGCCATGTCACACTGAGAATACAGTGTTTAATAGCACTACTCTTCACCCTCTGGCTCTTACGTTATTTCTATACCTTTTGTTTTATTTTCTCCAGCTTGTAGGGGGTGATGCAGATGTCTTTTTGAGGACTGAGCATCCAGCAGTCACTTATTGTCAGTGAAATATATATATATTTACATGTGTGTATTTCCATATAAGTGTGTTGCATGCATATATGTCTGTGCCTTGAATGTGTTCCTGATATCAGTGGAGGCCAAAAGATGGCATTGGATTACCTGGAACTGGAGTTACAGATGATGTGACCCTATATGTTAGTGCTGGGAACTGAACCCATATCTTCTGCCAGAACAGTAAGCACTGTTAATCAGATATTCACTGTACTTTGAATTATAAATCTTTGCACTGAAGACTGCCAACTTCCAGATGGATATTTTATAGGACTTTTGAGACACTTCAGTGGATAAAGTGCTTGTCACCAAACCCAAGGACCTGAGTTCTAGCTCCAGGATCTAACAATTCATACAAGTTGTTTTCTAATATCCATATGTGTGCATGTTATGACACACATATACCCCACCTCAATAAATATAGGTAATAAAAAAGAAGGTTCTTTGACAATAATTGAGAGCAGCACTAGCCTATGAGTTTAAGCATAAATATGTAGAAAACAGTCTTACTACATTTTCATTTAGTAAGAAAATAATAGTGGGTTTAACCCATCTCTGATGGTCTTTCATTTTTGCAGCCACAGGCTTTTGGCCAGGTTTAAGCTACCAAGAATATATTACCTCCCATGGAACAGCATTAAATCCAATCAAAAGATAATTGTTTATCCCAACAAGTCATACCTCTATTGCACCAGTAGGCAAATCTTCCTTTAATGTTGTAGCACACAGTTTCCACAGCTGTTGTATTTTTCTTCCAAGTACCTGGCATAGAATCTTCTGGCATTGTGAATATTAGTCAGTAGGGAGGAAGCTATCAGGTGAACAACATATTTATGGAACTGTGGCTAAATTAATTTTGATGAGATAACAGAAGTAAGAAAGGATACTGGGAACTTGAGGCAAGAAAATTCTCATTTATGACAGACAAAGGCTTTGACTGATTTTGTTTATGTTCTGGTGTTTTGTGGAAGGTTGAACTTGCAGCCAATAAAATTGGATAGTTGGCTAAATCTGTTTTCTAGAAAAGTGCTGAAGGTGCAGTTTAGCGTCTCTGATGGTTTCTAACAAAATGCAAGAAAAAATGACCTAAATATTTGTTAATATAAATGGAAACAGCACAAGATTTGAAAATTTGTCAGCATATGAACAATAACAGCAACAATAATAGCATTAACCAATAGCTTCCTATTCCTACAGTGTAAGGATGTATACTGAGGGATTTAACCCAAAAGGGAAGTTCTAAAGATAAAGATTTAACAATTTAATGGTAAATGTGTGTTCCCTTCTTCCAAATAGTCTCCCCCACTTTCATGTTTTGTGTGTGTGTGTGTGTGTGTGTGTGTGTGTGTGTGTGTGTGTGTGCAGGTCTTATGTAGATAACCACAAAAACTGTGTGTGCATGATTACAATGACTATGTAATGTTCTTAAGGCAGCATTTCACTGTACTCTCCCATACTCTGGCTTTTATAGTCTTTCTACCTCTTCTCCCAAGATGTGCCCATTGCATTGAGGGGTTGATATAGATATCCCAGTTAGAGTTGAGCACATAACAATCACTGTTGGAACGTTAGCAGGTTATGAGCCTTTGAATGGATGGCTAACAAGAACATGAAGAAGCTTGTTTGACTAAGGCTGAAGCAGAAATATTTAGGCAGTAGTTTTGCCAAAAAGTAAGTATTAAGTTTCCCACTTTCACAACCATAGGTCTTTGAATGGGTTTATAATTCTAGGCATATATTCTTTCCATGAAACAGACTTCAGATTCAACTAGAAAGTAGCTGGCTACTCACCAAATGGGCATGCCACTATTGTGCCAGTGGATACATCTTGCCTGATAAATTGGTACTAAAGTTCACAGGGGTTACAGGTATGCAAGGCCTTCATGGCATTTATCTCCCAGAAGCTTTCACACCATCTTCCAGTAATTTGAAAGCTAAGCTGCAGGGAGCTAACTTTTAGCCCAGTTTCAGCTTGATTTTTCTATGCTATATAGGTATACAGGCAGAGTCTAATATATTCCAGTCTGGTATTTTTTATTGGATATTTTATTTATTTACATTTCAGATGCCTTCCCCTTTCCCCATTTCCCCTCCCATCCCATCCCCCCTACTCCTTTTTGCTTTTTTACCAGTTTAATTACATGCAGGCATTAAGGACAGTTCTAGGTTGAGGAACTGCTAATACAATAGTTGCAAATAGTCAAGGAACAAGCAAGGGAATAAGCAAAGTCCCATGATCACTCCCTTGATCACTGTTTCTAAGGGCTTATCAGTATGACCAAAGTATCTGAGCCTACTTCCCTGTCCTATCCCAAAGTCATTCTCATGTCTGAAGCCTACTTCCTTGTTCTAGCCTAAAATTTGTGTTCCTGCCTGAAATTACGTTTTTTTTCTAGCCTAATATTTAGATTCCTGCTTGAAATTACTCTCCAGACTGATCTTAAACTCACTGTGTAACTGAAGATGAGGTTGAACTTCTGATTTCCTTGGCTCTGCCTCCCGAGTGCTAACATTAGAAGTGTGTATTACCACAACAGTTTATGTGGGGTAGAGTGAAATTCAGAGCTGTAATCATGCTATGTAAATATACTACCAACTGAACTACAGCTTCAGGTCTGTAGTCACATTTAGATTTACAAATTATAACCCAACCTGACAATGTATCTGTGTGTATGTATGTATGTATGTATGTATGTATGTATGTGTGTATGTATGTATGTACATGTGTGTATACGTATGTACATACATGGTGTATACACTTAAGTATGTAGGTGTCTTTTCCTGTGCCTATGAGGGTACCAGAGACTAATGTTGACTGTCTTCTTCTCTCACAACTTAAAAAAATTTTTTTTGAGACAGAATATTTCATTGAACATTTTATTTAGACTGAGTGGTCTGGTATTCACCTGGTGTTTGCCATGAATCTGTCTGTCTCAAACCCTTTCCCATCATTGGAGTTATAGAAGTGTTGCTGTATCTAGATTTTACATGGGTGTTGAGGATTTAAACTCAGATCATTATGCTTGTGCAGCAAACACTCTACACACTGAGCCATCTTTCTACTCCTGCTGATTTTTCTTTAAATTTTTACATTAAACTTAAAGGTTTCTTATGTCATTTATAAAATGCTTTTGATTAACTTAATAAATTTCCAATTAGTTTTATGTTGATTACATTTACAAATTCACTAAATTTTATTCTCACAAACATTTCAAATGCTCAATAGACCAATTTTGCAAACTTAAAAAGCACAATATGTTTTTTATTTTCCAACATATGTGTGTGTATGTGTATACATACATATAAATTTTTATATGTTTATATATATTCATTGGTTCACACATACATACATGTATATGTGCATGTACCAATGAGTTTTATTGGGGATACTTATAGGAGCATGAGTGAGCAGTTACTTATAAGACCAGAAATGACTCAAAGACAACTGCATTACCAAAGTCCATGCTAGCTCACAAAAACTGGGAAATCTGGAGCACACTGCAGAGCCTGCAGGGAGCTCAAAATGTTGGAGTCTTATTTCAGGTAAGTCAGCCTTTTTCTTCATCTTTAGGCATCTGCTCTGGTCTTAGTGTTCTTTGTAGCTTAGCATTTCCTGCCTGAGAGGGACACTTAGCTTTCATTACTTACTCTGCAAGGAAGGATCATAGTGAGTCTGTTTAGTTTCAGGGACTTCCTGAAGCTATTTTGAGTTGTTTACCTTCCTGTTTAAGGAGCTTCCCTGCAGGATAAAATGTGTCAATCTGGAGAAAACTGTTGTACAACAGATGGACACAAGGTTGAATCAGATAAAATCTCTGAGTTGCAAAAATAAGTTGACAGGCAAGGCTCCAAAAGAACATGAAATATTTGCCCAGAGAAGTATATAGATCTGGGTATGAGAAGAATGTGAGGAGAAAGAGTAACTCTTCATATTTTTGAAATATTGAGCATAAAAGCAAAACAAAATGCTTACCATGTCGTTCTGGAGGGCAGAGCTGTGATCTATGAGTACCAAGTTCAAGGAAACAAAACTAGATTCAAGTGATGAAACCTTGTGGCCAAGCACCATAGTTTCTGTGGTGACTATCCTTCCTTGGAGGGAGCAGTTTTTAAACTGATAGTAGGTTTGGGGGCTTCTTTTTGAATCACAGCCAGAGTCTCTCATGTTAAAATATACACTTTGTTTAAAATTTAAAAGATCTTTGGGAACCTCACAACATGTACCCCAATTTCACTCATCTCCCTGTCTCTTTATATTTGCTTTCTGCCCTTGCGACCAAGAAAAATAAAAAAATAAAAAAAACCAATATATAAACATATCTCATCGTGAAACTGTAGTGTTTCACAGTGGGTCCCACAGTATCCCCTTTTATCTACACATCTGTACTTGCAAATGTGCATTTCAATGAATTATTTTTCTTGTCTGAGGTGTCTGTCTTTGGCAACACTATCACCACTGGATCCTCACTGGAATTATTCTTGGATATCCTGTTGTATCCCTGTTTCATGGAGATCCTGCAGCTTTGGATCTGCATCATTGTCCCTTTCACATGCTTAAAGCTCTGGATCTGGGCCTGGGTGGTAGCTCAATTGGCCAGTCTGCCAGCCCTCTAGCAGTGCCTCTACCCTGACTAGATCACCCAATGCCAGCAAAATCCCCTCTCCTGCTCTCATGCCCTCAGGCCAATTTGCCTACACTCAAGCCTCCAGAGCCAGCTGTATTGTACTGCCCAATCAAGGTGCCAGGCCCACTTTCCTGAGTGCTGCAACCAGTGAGGGATGGGGCCAGATCTCCTGCTTTCACACTTTCTGGGCTGGCTCATTCATGTCTTCACCATCATGGCCAGCTCTACTGTGCTCTACTGTACTGAGGTACAGGACCCGCCTGCCTGAGTGCTGCAGCTGACAAGAAAAGCAAAATATTTTTAAGACCTATAATAATTCATGTAAATCTAATTAATCAAAATTACAATGGTTATAAGTCACATTCTGATATGTGATTCAAACTTGTATATAAACAACAAAATATCTTTAATGCTTTTGATAGTTTACTGATAATTAAACATTTCACACTCAAATTATAATTTCAGAATCTGTAATTTGTGTTAAGTGTTCCAAATAATTATATCATAAATAAATACAAAAAGGATCATAATAATAAAATGTATCCTTAAAACAAATTATCATTATTAAAGTGTTTTTTGTTGATGTTCATATACTAATTTCCATTCTTTACTAATGTCTATTTTTTTACCGGCATTTGGGGTTATCAGATCTACTTAATAAAAATGCAAGGTCAGTAGTTAAAGTTTGAATTTCAAATGAATATCTAATAACTTTTTAGTGACAGAAAATTAAATTTAATTTGACTAGATATCCTATAGTAACTGCAACCTTAGCATATTTGTGAAATCACTCAACTGGGTGACAAATGTTCCACCTCCAGTAGCTTTGCTTACAGGCCATGGCAATTATTACCAGTCCATCGCTGCAAATTAGAATCTTGGTCAGAAATTAAAAACTTGGCTGTGAACAAATTCCAGCATGGAGAGGGGAATTGAATATGAAGTTCCACCTCTACCTGAGGAGCTACTGGTATTTGTTACTACTGAGAGTGGGAGAGTCAGTGTAACAACTGGTAAGTCAACCATATTCCAGTGGAAGACTACACATCCAAGACTATTTCATCAGCAGGCATGATAGCACAGGCCTTTAGATTTAGACAGGGATGGAAAAGCAGGTGAATCTAGTTTATTCATTCAGTCGAAAATTCATAGAAAAGCCGGACGTGGTAGTGCACACCTTTAATCCTAGCACCTCGGAAGCAAAAGCAGGCAGAGCTCTGTAAATTTGAGTCCAGTCTGGTATGCAAAATGATTTTAAGTCTAGTCAGGAATACATACTCTGTTGTGTCAAAAGAGAAAAAGAAAACAAAACAGAAAATGGCATAAAAGGAAAATGAAAATACATACAAAGCACACAAGGCAAGGTATTTTAATAAGAACTTCTTTATCATCCATTTCAGCTGTGTCCACATAATCGTGAACATCCAGAACATACAATAGCAATATTGTAATTCTTATGTACAAAGCTCATTGTCATCAGTGCAGTTACCGAAGAAATTTGGACTATGCAATGAGTTCAAAATAATTTCCATCATTAGAGCTGCTGCTTTCATTTTAATTTCTTATTGGTTGCTGATAATTAAAAAATTAAAATCATGGCCTTATTTAGGGTCCCTTGTTTGGCAAATGATGTATATCATTTTAGTCAATATCTAGAAATGCTGTTTACATGACTAATTTAGTTCTGAATTGTGTGCCTTGTTACTCTGTTTAATGATGGTGAGATGTTTAGAAGCAATAGGTAAATAATACATCTTTAAAGTTAGGTGTCCTATTTCCAGTCAATTGACTTCTGCCTTCAGGAGATGGAAAATTAATGAACTCTATCCTTCCTGTGACAGGAGATTTTACTTAGTTCTTTTCAAGTTGTTGTAAAGAATTCCCTGTATTGTTTTCAATTAGCCAGGACTTCCTCATGATGTTTCTACCTTAAGGAGACCCTGATTTTCAAGACACAGCCTTACCAGTTTATGGCATTTGCTAAATTGTGTGTGTGTGTGTGTGTGTGTGTGTGTGTGTGTGTGTGTGTGTGTGTGTAGGCAGTAGCTCAAGTGACATTTTTTTATATTTCTTACTTTGCTTTTCCAAATCCAAGCATATTTCATTGCTATTCAGAGCAAGCACTTAGAGCTGTTTATGACAGCTTTCTTTCTCTCTTTCTTTCTTTCTTTCTTTCTTTCTTTCTTTCTTCCTTCCTTTCTTTCTTCCTTCCTTTCTTTCTTTCTTTCTCTTTCTCTCTCTCTCTTTGCTTCTTCCTTTCTTCCTTTGTTTAGAATCCTTTAGAATATTTGCAAGGATAGAGTCCTTAAAATAGCTTGTCTCTAAAGCAAACTTTTATTATACTATGCTAATTATTTTGATTTCTATTCAGCTGTGGAAAACCATTCATCTGTTCTATTCAAACTATTTTTCTAATTACAGAAAATGAGAATATAATTATTATTTGTAAACTACCACCCACCCATACATTTTTAAGGTACAAAGTACTGCTATTCCTATACAATATGATGCAATTTTTGACTGATAAATTAGAATGTGTATCCATGATGTCAAGAATGTTTACTTTTATACTTGAGAAGAAGGGCAAGAATGCTTTTTGAGTTTTTAATATTCAAATTCTTTTGAGCTTCCCTAGTTTATTTGAGGGAAAACTGCTCACTGACAATAGAACACTATAGCTAGTTAGTGTTTGTTAACCTGAAACCTCATCTGAAGTGGCCAGTGCTGAGCAAAAAGTGAAAAGTAAACCATGGTTTTATTGAAAAGTTCATCTAATCAGTCCTGGAAACCAAGATGGGATAAGGAGTCTTTTCCTTTTGATGTTAGTTGACTGGAGCAGGCTAAGGGCAAGAGGATTTTTATGATACACAATGAATAAAACAAGAAAAGAGAAGTAGATGCCGAGGCAAAAGGAGATGAATCAGGTAACCTTTGAGAACAACAACGCAGAAGCTAATGTCTAGGCAAGGTAAGGTATACTGTGCCTATAATTAATATCAGAATGATACCAAGGAAGAGGGGCATCCAAGTGAATTTGAGATACTGTAGCAGCCCCTTCTGATTGGTATCATTATCAGTAGCTATGCTTAAAAACTTCACACCTAAGGCTCAGAGTATGAAATCAAGAAAAATGGGACACAAATATTGTAAGAGCCAGAGGCCCTCAGCATATGCTGTGAGATAGTCTCTTCTAAGTCAACAACGCACAAATAGGGGCAAGGATAAGGAGAGGATTGATCTGGGAGTGAATATAATCAAGATAGGTTTTATGAAAATCTCAAAGAATAATTTCAATAGTAACATCCCAAGGTACTTTTTCTTGGTTATGGGTGGGTTATGGTTCCTTTGTTTCCCCAGAAGTATAAAATACTTTAATTTCAAGTAGAAAAAGGATGCCCTCCACAGCGACTATAAACTCCTATCATAGTCTCCTTTGTGTCCTCTAGCTTCTAGCACTGTGTTGGGAATCATGTAGTGCTTTGGGAAAAGAGTGTAGTTATCCAAAAGTTCATGGACAAAGAACACTCAGGTTAAAGAAGTATAGTTTTTCTCCCTCCTTAATGTCCCTTCGCTATCCAAGATTAACATGTATTCTAATCTCTGATTACATGGTGATCAATTAGAAAATGCTTTCACAATACCATAGATCTGGCTACATACGTCTTAGTACAGTGTTCCACATAGCTAGCTATTCATGATTTGGGTAGAAGCTTGTCTGATATAATGATTCTGCATAATGAGAAAAAATAATTGCAATCAGCTATATTAATCCTTGATCATTTGATTGCCTGTTTATTAATATACTGTCAGCAAAGGTAGAAGGGTAGACAATTTTGTCTATTTATTTTAATGCCAGGAGACAAAAAAATATGAATAAGTACCAGCCGGGCAGAGGGCAAAGTAAGACATAAATTATATGAGTATAGTGCTTTTGTAAACCACCTAACTGCTTGTAAGGCACCCATAGTGTTAAATCAATGTTACTATTCCATTTGATAAGTGTGACCAATAAAAAAAATAAGAATATGGCAACTCATCACACAGAGAGAATGTAGACATAAAGTACTCCATATTTCTCCATGCTTAAAAAGTATTTTAGCAACATTATCATATTGTAATATAAACCGTAATAAACAAAAACACTATTTGGAATAATACACATTCAAACAGACAAATTAAATGATGTTTTAAAGACATGTAAGCTTTATTTCCTGTTACTGAACTATATGGCAAGCCTGCTATTAACCATCAGTATTAGTAAGATCAAAATTCTTCAGACCCAGTTTCTTTTTCTAGCACTAGAGTCAATAGCATTCTACATTCTAAAGGCACATTGAGGAGAAATCTATACTGTGCACATCTGGTAAGAATCAAGAGCAGAATTTTCTTAGCTTATCTAAATTCTGTGGAGACTTCTCTTTCAGCAGAGTTGCAGAGGATGAATATAAAATGATGGTGCCTTTAAAAGCAAAATATTTCACTTGAAAGTGGTTTCGTTAGAAAACCACTCACATTTCAAACCACACAGTGGACACACACAATATTTTTGGAACTCCTTGGATACTGCTTGTTCAGGTGTTGATGAGCCAAACAATTAGACATTATTTTGTGCTTTATTTTCAATATCTTAAATTTTAATATACAACTTACCTCTAACCTATCTTTGCTTCTACAAGACTTTGGGTACTGTCTAAAAGAAAAAATTATAAAATGAGAACAATTGGAATTGTCACAGGGTCAAACATAATTCCCAACCTCTGAGGACAACCTCATGAGAACCACCTGAAATGACACAATGGCTGCTTCCTTTAACTGTATGATGCTTCCTTATGTAGAGAATGAGCAATAGTTGTTTCTGTTTCTTTGTCTACTTAGTTGTCAAATACACACTGAGCATCACTTCTGTTCCAGATGCTAATGTGGATGGTAAAGATGCAGGAAAATATAAAAACAGATAGGT
Source organism: Rhabdomys pumilio (assembly GCA_030674055.1). Taxonomy (NCBI): domain Eukaryota; kingdom Metazoa; phylum Chordata; class Mammalia; order Rodentia; family Muridae; genus Rhabdomys; species Rhabdomys pumilio. Next base: position 11,240,136 of record JANHMN010000005.1, on the reverse strand, counting down.
TTCTGCCTCCATGGACATTATGGTTTAGTGAGAGTAGAGAGATAATGAGCAAGAAACAGACTAAAGTAATATATAAAAAGTGAGAAGGTGATTAAGTACAGCAAATGAAACAAAGGGAAACTAGAGGAAGGCGATTTAGAGATATAGAGGTTGACATAAAAATTTGGAAATAAAAGGTGCCATTTAGGCTTGAGAAACATAGCTCAGTCAGTAAAGTATTTGTCTTACACTACAAGAATCTGAGATCAATGTTCATGTTAAAACAAAACACAACCTGGGGAGCCAGGCATCATGGTGCTCACCATTAATCCCATACTTAGGAGGCAGAGGCAGACAGACTTTGCTGAGTTCAAGGCCAGCCTGGTCTACATAATGAACTATAGGACAGCCAGGGCTACATAGTGAGATGTATCTCTAACAAAGTAATCAAAACAAAATAACTGGGTGTGGTGGTGCCCTGAGGCATTCTGGCATGCCATGCTAGCATAGGTTACATGTTCCAGTCCACTGAGAGGCACTGTCTTAAACAAACAAACAAAAAAACAAACAAAAACCATGCCTCAGAACAGATGCCCAAGCCTGTCCTCTGGCTTCTATATGCACATGCACACAGAGATACATTTATGACATATATAAACATGAACCCATGCACATAAAAGTGACATTTGAAGCAGGATTTTAAGCAGTAAGAAAGAATGCCATTAGAACATCTAGGATATCTGCTCTGTGGAGGAGCGAGAACAAGAACAATTGCCTGACAACATGAAGGAACAACCAAACCCATGAAAATGAGTATGGGTGTGACAGTAGATGAAGCCAGAGGTATTTGGCTTCTCTTATGACTAATTTGGTGAGCCTTTCCAGGCTTCTGGAAGAAGTGCTACATAAACAATTGATCCAAGACTTCTCTTTCTAGAAAGGCTCAGTGGTTCCTACCAGATCTCACACTTTGCCACAACTAATAACTGGAAAGAAATTAGCAAAATCCAGGGTGCAGAAGATGTGGAGCTCTGACAATTAGAAGTGATGGCATAAACTGAGATTCCTATTTCCAGGTTTTGGTCTGTAGAAGCAGATTAAATATTGTATGAAATGTGGCTAAATCTCTGGTTTAAACCTAAAGGACTGTAGAGTCCTGTGGTAATCACAGCCACAGCGTTTCTGATTGATCACTCAATCAGACATGTGCGGAGCAAAGTCAAAGCAGGTCAGCTAAAGGTCGAAGATAGGAAGATAAAAAATTAAATGTGACATAAAAATTGTACCCCAGAAAAAAGACTTTTTGCAGAGTCAAGGAAAATGCTTACAGTGAAGGGGAGGGAAGTCCTTAACTAGGGGATAACACGTATGTACACATGTAAAGGGGGAGGAGTCTGAAGGCCAAATGGTGTTTGAAAGAAAAACAGGAATCAGTGTTTGGGAACACTGACCAGAGTCTGAAAAGCAAATAGGGACTGGTATTGTTCAGGAAATGAAAGGACAACTGTAAAATATTTGAATGATACAAAGTGCAAATTTATAGTAAAACAGTGAACGCTCTAAATGTTTACTGTATGAGATGTGTATTGTACAGAGATGAAGAAAAAGCCTTAGGTGGGGACCTAAGCAAATTGATTTCTGGTCTGTCAACTTTCTACAACCAAAAGTCACTTGGGATAAGAATCTCATGGAGAGATTGTCTAGATCAGGTAGTTTTGTGGACACGTCTGTAGGGAAATGTCTTAATTCTCTTAATTGATGTGGAAAGACTCATCCTGAAATGAGCAGCGTCATGTCATTCCCTGGTTTGTGACTCCTGACCACATAATAGTAGTTAGAGTCACCTAAGCATTACTGTGTATGCTTTTCTTTCTCTCTACCTGTCACTGTGGATGCGACATGACTAGTTGCTTCAAGCTCCTACCATTGAGACTTCCCTGCAATGGTGTACCGTAATCCAGAACTGGGAGCTAAAAGAAGCTCTTTCTTCCCCAGGTTGTGTTTTGTAAGAATATTTATCACAACAACAGAAATGAAACTTGGAGAGTCTCTAGTTTCCAATCATAATGAGGAGACAAGACTGATACTGGCAATACAACAATTAAAATTTAACAGTAGGAGCATGTGTAGTTGGAAATATGTCTGTGTGCTCAAAATATACTGGTTAGTATCCCCCTACTTTACTCTTTGCCCTCACAATACTCTTGAAAGAGAGGTGAGATTAGTACTTGGGTAATTTAACCTGGTTATTGTAGTCGCTCCCGCTTTCACTCTCTCGATTCCTCCTCCTCCTTCTCCTCCTCTTTCTCCTTCTCTTCCTCCTCTTCCTCTCTCCTTTCTATTCCTCCCCCTCTCCCTCTCTCCCTCTCTGTCCTCTCATATATCCTCTGCTGACTGTGCTCCGTGAGCAAGTGAACGTTCCTGGGGTTTTGCAGGCCTCCACATGGGGAGGGGGGAGGTAGAGCCATGGATATGATGATGGAGCTTAGAGAACAAAGCTTAATTTACCTCTGCTGGCTGTGCAGCAAATGGAGCTGTCAGGCAGAGGATAGGAGGTTTGGAGTCTAACCTGGGTGTTCCTGGTGCCTAGATGTTTCTGGGACTGTGCAGTTCTCCCTGGAAGAGAAGATGATGAAGCTGAGAAAGGGCTTATAATGCGCAAGTGTCCACAGCATTTTCACGAGATAATCAGCTGGGCGGTGGTGGTGCACACCTTTAATCCCAGCACTTGGGAGGCAGAGGCAGGCAGATTTCTGAGTTCGAGGCCAGTATGGTCTACAGAGTGAGTTTCAGGACAGCCAGGACTACACAGAGAAACCCTGTCTCAAACAATGAGAGAGAGAGAGAGAGAGAGAGAGAGAGAGAGAGAGAGAGAGAGAGAGAGAGAGAGAGAGAGAGAGAGAGAGAGAGAAAGAGAGAGAGAGAGAATCAGTCATACCCTTTGTTTGCCAAAGTTTGTTTGTTAGTGTTATATTTTTACAAGTTTGTCAGATTTTCTTAAATCTCTGTGCCTTCTTCCCCTCCCCCTTTACCCATTTTCCATGTCATTCCCTCCTCTCTTCACATTCTGTTTCTCCTCCCTCCCTTATTTCTGTCGTTTCTATGACAGAACCCTTTGTTTTCAAACAAAAATTTATTCAAGATATAGAAAGCATACAATATAATAAATATTGCTTACTTTGACAATGAATATACTAAAATTGAACTAATACAGAGAAGATAACATGGCTTCTGAACAAAAATAACATGAAAATCCATGAAGCATTTTATGCAAAAATATTATAAATATTTTATAACTGCAATGTCAAAGAAGTATACTTTGCCTGCATGTATGTCTATGCATCAAATGTATGCAGTGCCCACCAGCAACCAGAAGAGGGCATCAGATCCCCTGAAATTGAAGTTACAGATCTTTGTGAATCATGGATCCTGAGAGTTAATCTTAGGTCCCCTGAAAGAACAGTTAAGGCTTTTAAACCTGCCATCTCTCCAGCCCCTCACTACCCAATCTATTAATTTATTTTATTTCGAATGCCTAGTTCTAAGAAAAATGGCTTCTAAAAAGTAGAGTGGTTGCAAATGGTAACCTGTTTTTAATTAAATTACCAGCAATATGCAAATTGCTATCGCCTGGTGCTGAAGCATTCAAGAAGATGAGAGCACACGTTTATTTTCAGTTTGCATCTCGAACATTATCTTTTCCTGATCCCACTGCAATATTGTCTGTTTTGTTCGTGCTTTCCCAGTGCATTGTGTTTCACGGCAGTAGCACATCTGACTCCATACACTAACACAGCCTTGCCTTGTATTTTAGTGCACTTTGTGCATGTGTTCTGTGACCTTCTTTTCATTTGCATAATATCATATGAATGGATGTACACAGACCTGAAATAAAAGGGAAAATGAAAGCTTATAATTTCCCTAATCAAGGACATAGTTCCAAGAATCTCAAACCATACCAGATTTGCAGGAGTAGCTTTATTTCTTCCAAATCTGTTGTTTTTCATAGCAAGGGAAATATCAAAACAAGTCTCTGGTTCTGTTGTACTTAATTGTAACACATTTGAGTGAGCATATTTTTTTTTACTATAGTTTAACATACTTCAGAAAGCCTTCTAACATTAAATGCACTCTAATGCCCACACCCTTAACAGGGTACAAGGGTTCTACAGACCTGAAATCAAGGCTCTGTCACATGGTACTTTATCCCAAGCCTCTTCAAATTTGGATGGGTGGTAGTAGAGCTGGTTGGTGACTGTGATCTATTGAGGTCTAGAAATGAATGCATGCATATCTCTCTTGTCAAACATCTCTGTCCCAGGCCCTAGAAGCAAAGCAACAGCCTTTAGTGTTGAACTAGAAAGAGAAGCACTCTGGGTGTAAAGATGTAGATGTAGAATGTGAAACCATTGGGATTATTGCAGTGCTGTGAATAGTCTTTCAGTTTCCAGTCAGCTTATTATCAATCTGCAAAGAGATGTTGCAGTTTTCAAAATTGAAGGCTATTTGAAAAAAATCATTATTTGGCCTTCTTAAATTAATATTGCATAAATAATTTCTCAGGAACTTCTGTAATTAGTACTTATTTGTTTTTATATTAATATTTTTGTCAATGAAATAATGCTATTTTGCTTCTGGAAAATGTACAGAGCCAGGCCTATAAGAAAAGGGAGCTAAACTTATTTGATGGGGGAAGGGTGAATATGTGATGGAAACAGATACATGGAGTTGGGCTATGATTAGGTGCTTTAATGTTTTTCTGCCTCGATATACCCAAGAAGGAAACATGTCCCTTACTAAGGAAAACCCATGGTGCAATGATTCTGAGTTGTGGTAAACATGAATTAGAATGGGACCATATGAAATTCTAGTGGGTCTCCTGTGTATGCTTAAAGAGAAGCTTCCCTCCTGTGTAATTTGAGAGAACTTTTTTCTCATAGCATTTCAGCATACTAAAATCTGAGATTCCAAAATTATCTCCTCCATAAAGACTTCTGAGATTGTTTGCTTTAATTTTTAAGTCTTCAGTCACTAACAGTCTTGTCTCCCTAGCTCACAGATACAGATCAACTTTAGGGCGTTTCCTTCATCTGTCTAAAGTGCATTGTGTATAACATTTAGAACAGTTATTATTGTACATTATCATTTACTTTTCTATTGCATTTCATCCTTTTCAAAAAGAATATTTGCATACATGTTGTGTCCATTTCAAAAAGAATATTTGCATACATGTATGTATCCATACATGCCAAAAGACTGAGATTTTAACAGGCACAGTGATTTTTCAAAGGTGACTCGATGGGTGGAGTTGTGTTTATCATAAAACTCTTCAGATTTCTTCCTCCCAAGGCTCTTTTCGCTATAGCTGATTTAAAAAAAAAAAATTTGAGCAGTACCAAAGATGCCTAAGTTCTAGGCAGTGCATCCAGTTTTCATTACAGAAGGGATCTGACATTATAAAACCACATAATTCCTCTCGAAGTGGCATTATTGATTCTCTACAGCTGCTTGCACCTGTGCCTTTGAAAACTGTATTTTCTCTTTTATTATAACAACAAGGGTAGTTAGTATATGGCACATGTCCAGGCTGATGCATGGTTTGGGAATTTATTTCAATACAGCCAACTTTTAATTTGTCAGACTGTGGATTGTCCAAAGTCTCTTTTGGCTTGTTCATTTCCTTTTTTATTGTCACTCACTTTTTACTAAAACCTATTTTTTCCATGCTGAGAATTGAACCCATAAGCCTTTTGCAAACTAAGTATGTCTTCTACCACTGGGCTACACACTCTGCTCATGACAATCTTAACTAATGGTGAGAGGGCCTGACTGATTTTAATTTTAAAATGTAATGTTTTTAGTCATTTGTTAAAAATTGTTTCAGAGAAAATGGTGAGGTTGTATAAAATAGTTTTTTCTTAGTTGTTGATATTTTTTCTTTTCATATTCCTGTAACCGTAATTAGCACTGGCTAAATGATCTAAATTAACTCCAAGAAAAGAAAACAAGTGGTGCAAAATGAAGTGCTTTAACTATTATGATTAAATCTGAATTGTGGTCTAAGTCTGCTCCTGAAACCATCCAAGGTTTGATTAGAGACGAAGGTAATGGTGACGTAGTGGGCTAGTCACAGGCCCTAGCACAGTCCTTTGCAATTTATATAATGATTTTGACATTTCCTTGAAGCCCAGGAGAAAATTGAGCAATTATTTATTTGACTTTAAAAATCACAGGGCATCACAATGTACTCAAGTGGCTACAAAGGAAAGACTAAATTTTAAAGGGAAGAGCTGCAGTAGATGGCACAGCTGATATTAGAATAAGTGTCCATGTGTCAACTGCAAAGTGACAGGTCCTGCATAGGGCACTTAAGGTTAATGAGTGGTATTTCATGTGGTCAGAGTGACCAGAAAACTTCTAATATGTGAGCTTATTCCTAAAAATGAGAGTCTAGAGGAAGCTGGTGTAAAAATGCAAAGAAATTATGTCACAGTGGTCTTACTAATGCTAAGATAACTTGTATTTGTTTTAGGCATAATGTGTGGCTAGCAGTGTACACTAAAACACGTACTTCTATTATCTCGCCTACTTTCTTCTCAATGTTATAAGATTGTTTCATTTACTACTCACTAAACAAAGGCTTGTTGAATGGCATGCTAAGACTTGAACCTGTTTCTATTCTATTCCAGAGCCAGCTTTTCTAACCACTGTAGAAACCCTATATAAGTTTGGAATCAACTTTTAAGTTTCCTGTCATAGAATCTTGGTTAGCATAGTTTGTATCTTTGGAAACTTCTCCATCTTTAAATTGTGGGCACTTGCTTGTAAATGACACAATGGAAGGTAGGTGTGGTACCCCACACCTCGATTTCTGGTATTCATTAGGTCAAAGCAGGAGGGTTGTAGTGAGTTTGAAAGTAGTCAGACTATATAGTTACATCCATACCAGCATGAGCTACAGTGTCTTAAAACAAAAATGAAGGAAGTATTGAGAAAGTAGAATTGTTTGGATGGGGTAAAGGGCTGGTGTGTGTGTGTGTGTGTGCGCGTGTGTGTGTGTGTGTGTGTGTGTGTGTGTGTGTGTGTGTGTGTTGGGTAAGCAGAAACTTAGAGTTGGATAGGTATTCTTATTCTGTAATATGAGTCCCCCCAACTTCTTTTTACAGGTTGTCCTTTTTTTTTTTTTTTTTTTTTTTTTGTAAGCCCCCTTTGGTATTCATAGCTTCAGAAAGTCCTAAAAAGTAATAGAAAAAAACTGAGCATGTGAATGTGAAAACACACATCTCTCCTTTGCTATTTCCTTTCCTGAACACAATGGCCTCTGAAGGGAAGCACATCCAGTGGCCTCAGTTTGAAACAGGTAAACATAAGGAAGAAGAGTGTGGTTGAGAGTCAGGGTTACCACTGATGTGGAGGCCAATCAAATAGTAGTTTCTTTCTCTCCTGTCATTAACACACTTTCTTTCTATAAAGGGTTATTTAGATGAGAATTTCCTATATGAGTATTGTATTGAAATCATTTCCCCCTTTGTTGTATTTCCATCTCTAGTCCCTCTCATGGCTTTGTTCTCTACATATAATTAAACCAATATAGTTCTTTTAATGTTGCTCATTATGTATATGTTTTCAGGGCTGGCCACTTGGAAAGTGGAAATGAAAAACCTATTGGGTAGTACATTCTTAGAGAAGATAGTCATTTTTCTTTCATAATACCTGTCTTCATCTAGTGATGGAATGCTGTGAGACTTCTTCCATCCACTCTGGCATTTCACCTGAGATCATTTTTTTAGGTCTTATTTAGGCAACATATTGTTGGACCCAGATATCTTGTCATATCTAGAAAATACAACATAGCAGCAGATGCCCCTGTCCTCTTACTCTTACAGTCTTTCTGCCCATCTCTGGCAAGATTTTTTGAAACTTAGTTACAGGGATTTCATCATAGATGTTGTCAATTGGGGCAAAGCACCTAATGGTCACTTGTTCTCTATATTATGACCAGTTGTAGATTTCCCTAATGGTCTCCATCTGTTACAAAAAAGAAATGTCTTTGATGAGGGAAGAGAACTGTAGTTAACTTGAGTTTAAAATATAGTTAGAAATTATATTGGTTTAGGAAAGTAGTAGCATATGTTTTCTTCTAAGGTTGTCCAGGCTTACGATACCAGGCATGAATTCCTGCCTATTGAGTGGTCCTCATCTGCAATCACAGTGCTTAGAGAAAACTCAGTGTTTTAGCATATGATTTCCAGATTACTTCAATATCCTGAAAAAGTATCTTACTGTGTACTTATAGTAATTTATAATCTGTATCTTCCTTTTTCATTTTGATATGCCACTGTTTCCTACTATAGTATTTTATTGTCTTGAGTACTATATGGATTTGGGCTTTACCTACATTCTTATATTTTAATCTGGAAAAATTGTTATTTATATGATGTGTTCCTGTCATAGGTATGTGATGTATGTGATGAATTATGCAGCATTTTTTTCCTTCTTTCCTTCCTTCCTTCCTTCCTTCCTTCCTTCCTTCCTTCCTCCCTCCCTCCCTCCCTCCCTCCCTCCCTTCCTTCCTTCCTTCCTTCCTTCCTCCTTTCCTCCCTCCCTCCTTCCCTTCTTTTCTCTCCCTTCCTCCTTTCCTCCCTACATCCCTTCATCTTTTCCCTTTCCTTTTCTCTTTCTCTTTCCTCATCTCTCTTCTTCTCATATTATTTAGTCTCTGTTGTCCTGGAATTCACATTATGTAAACCAGGCTGGCCTTGAAGTCCTAAGAAGTCTCTCTGCCTCTGCCTCCCACATGCTAGGATTAAAGGCCTGTACTGCCATACCCAGCATGGATTTTCCTTTGTCAATGAATATCTTTAAAATGCCTTTCTTTTTCTCAGCACCTTTTGGGGGAGGAAACTCACCCTCATTCTATTTCTCATTTATATGGTGATTACTTTGTATTAACAATCTAAACTGAAAATGTGGGGGACATTTAATGGAGAAGAATAATTTTTATGCTCTTGTCTCATGACTGATGGTTGACAGTCAATATTTATTCATCAGTTATTTCTGCACTCGAATCAGTTAGTGTTACCAACTGAATATGTAGACTTGTTTATCATTATATAATGAGAAGGGGATTGTTCATGAAACCACTCTAGATTAAACTACTTTATTTTAATTCGTCCTCTTTTCAGGGATATTTTTTCTAACAGGAAAATATGTTATTTTCTTTTTTAGATTTTAAAGAAGTATGTGTGTGTGTTCCCTGCATGGGTGTATGTATGTACACTACATGCTTGCCTTGTTCCCTTGGAGTCCAGAATAGGGCATCATATCCTCTGGAACTGGAGTTATGGGTGTTTGTGAGCAACTATGTGTACATGGGGAATTGAACCCAGGTCTCTCCGCAAGAGCAACAAGTGCTCTTAAGTGCTGAGGCAAGTCCAAGGCCCCTGGCAGATTTTTAAACTAGAAAATTGGCATTATTTTTGTATAAACACTGCTGTCTTAAGTGGGTTTCTTTAATTTTTAATGACGTTTTTGGACTACTCAAGGTCAGGTCAATTTTAAAATACATTTTTCTGAATACCATGTTTTAGTGTTCTGAGAGAAGGAGGATTAACACTCCTAAGGGGCAAAGAGTTTTGGAAACTATAATTTACAATGATCCAAGTCTCCTCCTGACCTGCTACTTTCTTTGAAAAAACTAAGAACCTCATTCATTGTTCCTCCCCTGAGTGTTATTCCCTTGGAAAGATCCTGTACTTTGTCATAGAAGACATGTACCATGATGTTCGTGTCATCATAGTATTAATAGCAAAAAGCTGTAAAGCATCTTAAGTGTTCTATCAATGAGACAATAGATAAATTAGGCATATTCATATATTGAATGAATTACTCTATATCTATAACCATTGTAAAAATATCTACATTTTCAACCAAAGCACTGCTGAATGACAGGTAGAATGATATTTGTTCAAAGTTTTAAACCATGCAGAATGTATCAAATCAGATAAACTAGGTTAGAATATCTTAACAAAACCTTTTAAATTATAGTGGCACAGAATATCTGGCAGATTCTCTGATAAAATTCTTCATCTTATCCCATGTTTCAATGATCTCTTCACCAATGGAAAATAAATACAGTGATTTTTATATTACCCTATAAAATCATATTTTAATTGTCTAGAGTAAGTCGTACAGTCAAACTAAACTTTAAGAAGACTAAGTAAGGCCTAAAGAAATGGGTCAGTGGTTATGAACATCTCTTGTTCTTGCAGATAACTTGTTTCAGTTTCTGGTACCGATATGACAGCTTGTTAACTCCAGTTCCAGAGGATACTTTGTGGCCTCTAAAGGAACTCACACACCTGGTACATATGTAATTCATGTGGAGATCATAAGTATTTAGCAGCTTCTTCAATAAAATTGACAGACTAAAGAATAATCAAGATGGCATGTATGTACCCTAGAGTATATAGATAGGAAGAATCCACTCTTCCTCTGCAGGGAAGAAGACTGTGGAGTTAAATGGGATGGGAATGCTGAAGAAATGCTTCCTCTCCCACTTCAGTTTATTCTATCCTGCCCCATATTGACTTGGTTTGGGGAGGCTGCCAGTGAATGGCTTCTCCTCAACATCTGTCAGGGTTCTGATAATAGGGAAGCACTAAGAATACTGAAGAGAATAAGGTGAGAGAGATGGCTTCTCCTCAACATCTGTCAAGGGTTCTGATAATAAGGAAGCACTAAGAATACTGAAGAAGATAAGGTGAGAGAGATAGACAGAGATAGAAAGAAGAATGTTCCCTTGACTCTGTTTTATGAAGTTATCTTAAACCTATTTTCTGTGGTTCTTTGGTTTTTCAGATGCCCTCCCTTTTATTGAAAATGGATTCTTATATAATATATTCTGATTACTGTTTCCCCTTCAGCTCTTACCAGATCCTCTCCATTTTCCCACCCACCCAAATCCAAACCCTTTCATTAGAACAAAAACAGGAATTAAAAAATAAAATAAGATAAAAAACCAGAATAAGACAAAACAAATAAACAGAAGGAAAAGCCAACAATAAAACACAGGAAACACATATAGATGCAGAGACATGCATTCACACAAATAAGAACCCTATAAAACACAAAACCAGAAAGCAGAATGTATGCACATGAGAGAAGGATCTGTAAGGCGCTCTCTTTTCTAGGCCTTGGGGTCTACAGGTTAACATTTTAGTTATTTGCAAACACTGTCTGCATTTTCTGTTGTGATTTTTTGATATCTATACCTTTGTAAATAATCCTTTCTTTAACAGACTAATCCTGTGTAAGTTTGTTACCTCTGTCCTAAGTGTGTCACTGTTGTTTCTGGTTGGACATAGAGCACATCTTAGTTACATTTACAGCGCTTTAGTTTACATGCTGGGTTCTGGGCACAAAACCACTTTAAAGGTCTTTATGCATAATCTACTTAATAATTAAAGATTAAATGCAAAGCCACACTTTGTTTCTCCTTCCCCACAAACCTTTAAAATGATATACAACCACCTTACTGTAATAACAGTTGTATAGTGATTAAATCTGATTTGTATTCCATTTCACTTTGTGATTTTTTAATGCATGTAATATGAATCAAATCAGGTGTGCTAGTTTACACCTATAATCTCACCACTGAGGAAACTGAGGCTGGGAAGACTGCCATAAGTTCCAAACCAGCTTGAGCTACAGAGTAAGACTCAAAACAAATGACTGAAAATGACAGAAGACTCAACCTTGAGGGTGTTCTTATTTTTTCTATTTAAAATGTCATTTGATTACATTGCTTACTAAATCATACTGAACTTAATCAGTTTCAAATTAAGATGTTCAATAACAATGTTCAATTCCAATAATTGACATTGGAATGGCTTTTGGTCTTCTATGAAATATGTTGTACTTGCAGAGTATGGAAAGCTCTGGGCTAGTAGTGTATCAGTCATCTTTTGATAATAACAATGAAATACTTGAGGAATTTGGCTCCAAATTTTGATGCATAATTCTTGATGCAAAATTGACTGGCATATGGTGGGCATGTACGTTATAGTGGAAGCTCATGACAGAAAAAACAAAACAAAACAAAAACAACTTATGAACCAAGATAAATAAAAGAAGAAGAGATCAGAGTACCCCAAATCCCTTCAAGAATATGTCATCAAAGATATAAGGATATCACATAAGGATATCCTTATATCACAGCTCCTAAGGATGCTGTGGACCTTTAAGAAGACTGAGAAGCACCATCAGGACCAGGTCTTTGACACATGGCATAATGTAGGATACTACCTATATTAAACTCTATCAGTTAGGTGTTGTGGGCCTATGCAAATTTCCTCTGTTGTTGAGCTCAATGTTATTAGAGAATGATTGTTATCTATCTGTACCCTTTTAAAATTCCACTTAAATTTGATAACAAATATATTCAACTAAATATAGAATCATACAAATATAACTATAAAAAGAAAAAGTCTGAACTGGTGAGATACATACAATGGAAAGGTGCTTGCTGCTGTCCTGCTGTCCTGAGCTCAGGCACAAGGTCCACATGGTGTAAGAGGCAAATTCACCTTGTAAGTTGTCTGACCTCTACATTGTGACAATGCTTTGCTCCCACACATAAATAAATAAATGTAAGAAATTAATGAAAAGAATTAAAAACATTGAAAAGACACAATCAAGGCAAACCTCTAAAAAGTGTGAAAATCTAGGGGATGGAAATGCAATTATGAAATTTAAAGATTTTTAATTTTTATTTATTATAATTGAGATAAGATGTAGCCTGAAATTATATTTATTTTTATGAGAGTATTTCATGAGAAAGACCAGCAGAACTCTTATTCCTGAGCATGTCTGGAGGAGAAAATTATAGATTTTTATCAAAGAGTAAATGAATGTACCCTTTGATTTATTTTGTTAAAACTACAGAGAAACTTCAAAACTCTAATGAAAAATTCGAAAATAAACTCAAATGGATAAATCAATGTAGATGGATGGATAAGAATGCTCAATACTGTCAAAATTTAGCTCTTCCTAAACTGTCTGTAGATTTAATGTGATCTTGGTCAAAATCGTTATGCCATTTTGTGGATACTGACAACTTTATCCTATAGGTTATATTAGAACACAAAAGATTTAGAGTATGCAGTACAATATTGAAAGAGACCATATTCAAAGGAATAATGCTATCCAATATAGCAGTGTGAAAACATTGTAATTCAGACAGTATAGTATTGTGAGCAAATAGAAAGCCCACTGACATAAACACTGTGAACGTCTCCTTGCTAAGGAAACAAGGACAATGTGATAGAAATAATTTGGGGTTTCAAAAAAAAAGTGGTGTGGAGCCGAGGGACATTTACTGGGCTTGAAACAGATCACAGACTTGTGTGCAAAATTCAAAACTATAAGAGTCCAAGAAAATAAGAACTTCTAGGTGACTGCGAATTTGGCAATTACTCTTTTGGCTGTGATACCAGAGGCATGATTCTTGAACTATCTGAGAGGGTAGCTAAACTACATAAAAATGGAAAGGTATTTGCTTTCTGAAAGATACCAGCAAGAAAGTGAAAAAGCAGGCCGCAGACTGAGCAAGAGGAAATACTTGTAAAGTGCATACCTAATGAAGATGATTTTTTTTATCTCAAGTGTACAAGAGGGCTCTTTAAACAAAACACATTTTTGGTATATATATGTATGTGTGTATGTGTGTGTGGTATTCATGCACTATACAGTTTTTTGCATGTGTGTAGGCTTACGTGTGTGCATGAATGTTGAGAGCAGAGGTTGACACTGGATATATTCCTCAATCACACTTCAATTTGTACACTGAGGCAGGGTCTCTGACTTGAACCCAGAACTTGCTCAAGTCTGGGGTTCTCTTTCTCTGTTGTCTGAGTTATGAAATTATGGGAAAGTTGACCAAGCGCTTTTACCCACTGAACCATCTCCCAGCCCTCTCAGGATTCTTTTAATAATTTGCTTTAAATTGTATAAAAACAAATGGATTTTCATTGTTGCATTTTAATACATACATGTCAGTATAGTTTGTTTTTATTCATCGATTTTTTCCTTTTGATGTTCCTTGTTCCTTCTGTCCTCTCTTGCTAGTTTCTGCTCTCCCCAAATAGCCCTACCATTTTGTTTTCATGTCATATATTATCGGTTATATTTTCACCTCTCTTAATACTTCTCCCTCCCCTTTAATGGTTCCCTTTTTATTTCCTAGCTCATATTTATTTCAATGTGCATATATTTAAGTGTACATTTCACATATGATGCTATATTTGACTTTCTCAGTTTCTGTCATCTTGCTTAATATCACACTTTTCAGATTCATCCATTTGGCATTTCAAATTTTATGATTTCATTCTTTCTTATGGCTGAATAAAATCCAATTTGTGTATGTTGCACACTTTACCCATTCATCTGTCGATTGGCATTTAGGCTGGTCTTCATAGCTATTGTAAACAGAGCAAGAAAGAAAAAATTCTGTAGTATGTTGACTTGACTTAGGAAGAGTGTAAACCAAGGGGAGGTATATGTTGGTAATAGTACAGTTATATTTTGACTTTTTTCTTAGGAACCCTCACAGTGACTTCCATGGTCAAAGGTGGGACAAGGTTTTGTAGCCACAGCAGTGTGAAAAGGTTTCTCTTTTCCATCATATTCTTGCCAGATTTACTGCTCTTTGTTCACTTCTGATTGGAGTGCTATAGAATCTCAAAGCAGTTTTAACTCAGGATTTTGAACGTTCAAAGATAGTTTTGGATTCACTGTGAAGAGATGCCATGACCAAGGCAACTCTTATAAAGGCAAATATTTAATTGGTTCTGGCTTACAGTTTCAGAGGTTTAGTTCATTCTTGTCATGCTGGGAAGCTTGGCAGTGTGCAGACATACATGGTGTTGGAAAAGAACCTGAGAGTTCTATATCTTGATCCACAGGCAGCAGGCAGTGAATTTGCTTGAACTTCTGCTACTTCAAAGCTCATCCCCCTGCTCATGTACCTCCTCCAACCTGGCCAGACCTCTAATAAGGCCACACCTCCTAGGAATATCCCTCCATATGGGCCAAGCATTCAAACACAGGTGTCTACAGGGGTCATGACAATCCAAAACACCAGAGATGCTTTGTGCTTTTATGGTTCTTCTCAGGAATGCAATCATGATAAAGGAACATGCTAGTTAGGTAGGGAAGAATCAGTATATGGCTTTCTTCACATTGATAGTATCAAAATGGAATTATAGGGCACTTAGTGGTGTCCATTGTAAATCTGGTTGCTGGTAGGGAGATATGTCCACATATTTTTCTCTAACAAATTATATAATACAATCTTTGATCCCTGTTTTAACTCATTTTTGTACTTTCTTTTTGTAAGAGGGTCTCTCAATATAGCACTGGCTGCCCTGGAACTCACTGTGTAGACCACACTAGACTTGAATTTACAGAGAGCCACTTGACTCTGCTTTTGAGTGCTGAGATTAAAGGTATTTGAGCATGCCCGGCTTGCACTGACTATTAAATAAGCGATATTCTATATCTGCATGGTGTGAACCTCTGAAAAGAAGCTTCTTCTGGCTGTGAATAAAACCCCCTGAAAAGAATCTGTGTCTGCAGAGACAGACTGGCTGATTAGAATTTCAGTACTATGGAGGGATGTGAAGGCAGTAGGTCCAGAGGCTAATTTTCTTATCTTGGGCTAGTTTCTGACACTCAGAATAGCATTCCTTGGCCCCCATATGTTACTAACATATTGTTTAATAGAAAAAAGTTTAAAGAATCTATTGACTTAGTGGGTAACAAGGTTCTACCAATCCAAATGCTAAGAATGCTGTCACATAGCATCTTGAGCCTACAGAAAAGCTTCCTGCATCTAGCTATACCTACCTTTCTTATGTACCCACCAATGTTTTGTAAACTTGTTGTGATTTATGACTTTATCTGCTTTGTAGATCTATAAAAAACTGCATAAAACTGCTTCCATATTGTAACATGTTTAGAGTAACAAATCTGTGTTCATGAACCATGGCCACTTTAAATGGCCTCAGAGTGAATTCTTTCTTATTCCCTTTAAGATGAAGGCTATGGGTTTTGCATCATCAACAGGAAAAACGTTAAAAGCAAATATATTGATGCTTTGAAGACACTAACCGACAGATTTTGGTAATATGTGAAACATATATTTGATCCCCATTTCACTTCCTGGCAAAAAAAAAAATGCCTAAAACCTTTGTAACCAGACTGCTATATGACAAACACACACACACACACACACACACACACACACACACACACACACACA
>JANHMN010000005.1:11201313-11223826 GCA_030674055.1 Rhabdomys pumilio | reverse complement strand
ACACACACACACACACACACACACACACACACACACACACACACACACACATTATTTAAAAATTTTTCATGCACCATATTTTGGTTATATCCACTCCCCACTCCTCCTTCTACCTCCTCCCTCCTCCCAGATCCACTCTTCACCTCCTATACACCTAACATCATATCTTTTTTCATAATCCAATTTGCACTACTTATTTACTTCTGGGTGTGGGGCCATCCATAGGCACTTGATATATCCATCAAGGGCCACACTATTAAGGAAAATGAACTCTTTCTCAGCTAGAAACTATCAACTGTCTGTTAACAGCTCCTCAGTTATGTGTGGGGACTTGTGAGTCATACTCTCCTCTGCGATAGAATGTTGTGCTGGGTTTGTACCTTTTATATGTACCAGTGAGATGACTTATGGATGTGAGGTTATAGAGAACATTAAAATGGGGGAAGGGGAGTGTATCAGAAAGATCCAAGCACGATTAAAAGATTGAAGCTTTCATTTTCACCCTCCAGTCTTGTAGGAGAGAGGGTGCTGAAGTTGAGCCAATCACCAACAGGCTGAAGATATAATCAGTCATTCCTATACAATGATGTTTTAAAACAAAAAAAGGACTGGGTATAAACTGGCTTGTATATCAAAACATTTGGGTCTTCCTGCAGTGTGAAGCACCTAAGATGCACTGACTATCTTGACCTATTCCTATCTGTTCCTGTGTACTTTGCTTTCATTATCTTTGTCCTTTGTACTGTTTGCTACCTAGGTCAACATAAAGCCAGATGGGATTTGACAGATAAAGCTTGTTGGTTAGAAACACAGGTCATAGCTAGGGATTGGTGATTGGCATCTCATGTTTTAAGCTGTCTTATGAGAGTGGAAGCAGCCCTCAACCTGTGAGATTTGAGGCTCTCTCCAATTTGATTGTGTTAGAACTGAATTGAATTACAGGACACCTAGTTTGTGTCTCCTAAAGAAGTAAGGATGGTTGGGAGAGAGCCCCATATATTTTGATGAAGAAAATTAATTGCTGAGGGAGTTATGGGAGGGCTGGGAAATATGCACCTCAGCTCTGGTTTTTCCTGTATCTCCCATCCATGGTTTATTGCAGTTTTCTTTAAGTAGTTTTCATATTTTGTATAGCAAACACATTTTAAAAGGTTATTTAGTCACATTTGATATAACACAGAAGAGGGAAAGTAGTTTGTTCTACAGGGTAATTATTTACCTCAAGAATTTTTCTACTCTTCTGACAGTTAGAACATTAAAACTATATCTGAAATTAGTATCGTGTCCTGCTGTAAATACTTCATATCCAGCATGGTTTGTATTTGTTATTTTGTCCCTTTGCCACAAGGAAATAGCTGCCTGGGGTCCCATTCTGTTGTCCATGTGATATGTTATAGATTATAGGGAATTTTATGACTTCTTTTGAGTATGGCAAAAATTGCCTGCTTGTTATAAACATCAGTTCTTGGGGGATATTCATAATGTGGTGTTTACACACTGTAAATTCGCACTTTCCTCTTTTGCCTGAAGATATACTTGGCAATAGTGTTTCATCACTTAAACAATTTTCCATAAAATATCAGAAATAAATAAGAAGAGAAAAAAGAACATTCAAGTGAATTGTATTGAGTATAATTTTTTAAATGTATTGCAGAAGTAGAACATGAAAGAGAAAAAGATATTTTTTACAAAAGAATAAGATGCTCCAAGGGAAATATGACATGTGACATTTTAGTATAGATGGGAAAATAGAAATGGGGAATTTTAAAAAATGGTAACAATCAATGGTGCAACTTGTAATAATATACCTGATTCTAAAAAGAAAGAAAGAAAGAAAGAAAGAAAGAAAGAAAGAAAGAAAGAAAGAAAGACACCAATTAGTGTACAAACGAAGCTAGGAAGTGGTTGTAAGCCTGTTGTCATGTCTACATACTTCTCAGGTAGTCAATCCCTTTTTAAGTCACTATCATGCAAGCACCTCACACAATGATCTGTAGGTTAAGGAGAAAAATGTGGCATTCTGATCCTGAAAGCAGTTTGCATATCCTTATCTTCATTCATTTTCATCCTTGAATACTGACTTTGTCAAACTCTGCATTTAATTCTGGGGCAAACAGTCTAGAAGAGAAGACTCTCAGATACACAAACACCTCTAAAAATATAAATATCTGTATTATTATATAATATATAAAGATATATGTTTTCTTACTTGGATCCTGTGAGTTCAGGTAAAATAAGGTAGAAAGTTTTTAGAAGACAGAGCATGTTGGCATATGTCTGTACTCATAGCATGTGGGAGGTATTGGCTATATAGTGAAATGTCTTACAAACAAAAATATATGTGGCTTTTCTGAGTGTGGAGTTTTCATTTATTGAAATTTTTGGATATTTGTGTATGGTGTATGTGTGTACATGGTGCATGGTGCATGGTGGCTAGTGAAAAAATGTAGATGTCATGTTCTGTCACTTTCTGGCTTATCACTTGAAATAGGAGATAAGGATACCTCCTTGAAACTGGAGCTAAGCTGTTCAGTAACTAGTAAGCCCCAGTGTACCTTCTGCATTGGCTTCTAGCATTATAGATATGTGTGTGGTTGTGTCTGGAGTTTTACATGGGTGCTGGGTGTTGAACTTACTTTCTCATGCTTGGGCAACAAATGCTCTTACCCACTGAACCATCTCCCCAGCCAAAAGTGTGGAGTTTTCTATTGATAGTTTTACTGGCATAATGTTATACCATTTGTAGTTTACTCTGTTGTAAATTTTAATGTTGTAAATTGTAAAGAAGTTAAGGGTAACTTGGCATATATTTCCAAATGTCAAAGGTGGTCACGTGGTTTTCTCATTAAAGTCATTATGGTTCCACAAAGTAGAAATAAAGCTAATGAATAGTTATATAAAGTTAAATTATTAGTTCATAGAAAAAACTTTTCTAACAGGTAGTATGTGTAAGGTGGGACAGGTAACAAGAACAGATGCTTCTCCAAGTCGTTCTCTGTGCTGCAGAACTCAGTTTGTACAATCGAATGTTAGGAATGGTATAGAATTAAGAGACTTTGTTTTCAGTTAGACGGCTGTGCAATACAGAAATCATGCGGACATCTAGGCTAGGTGGTCATGTTTATGCTTATATTAAGTCCTGGAAGAGATATACTCTACCAATCTTTGTGACCAATAGTTCTATCTTATGCTCACAAGTTTTGAGAAAATCCTATTACTAATGTAATTTATGAGAAATACCAAAATTAACTTTTCAAGATTCTTTTCCTAAGACTACCACCATATTCCTCCCATAAATCCTTCACTTTGAAATCTTAATAGATTTCTAACATTTTTTTCCCCACCACAAATACTGCAATGCAAATGTGGCAACTAAAGGGATTCCTGGGTCATACAATATTTGTTGCTAATTACTTCTAATTTAAAAAAATGGTCTGACTATGTAGTTACTTTCTGAGTTTATGTCACAGGAATCATACCTTTTGTGTGTTTTTTAACTTCATAAAAGCATAATTAAAACAATTACATAATTTATTTAACAATTCAAAGACAATAAATAGTCAAGTGATTTAATGACCAAATATTGACAGTGAACACTGTGTGCTGTGCTGCAAGTACTATGCACACATTGTGGCTACCATGGGAGAAACAGCAAGTCTGCATCCACAGAGCTCATAGCTCAGCAGAGTAGATGAACAAGTAAAGTCTTAATACCAACTCAGAAGTGAGCAGTATGTTGAGAGGGAGAGCACAGAGAAGGGCTATAAGCATTCATTACTCTCCTTTGCAATCAACCTTTATGGGGTTCTGCTGCCATATCCCTGTCATGATGGACCTGTAAGCCAAAAGTTGATTTTGTCAGATATTGTGTTGTTAAAGGAGAAAAGTAAGGAATATTCCCCTTATGGCTGCCCAGCCTGTGCAATGCAGCACCTAGGTTCCAGCAACACCATTTCCTTCCTTTGTGTTTCCAGTCTAGAGATGGGAGTGAGTCCCTTATGTAGACAAATGTCCAGTTTCCCCAGTATCCCCATTGGGCTTCTTCATGACTTGCATGGCTAATTTCCTGCACTAAATTCCATCATGTCAATTATTTACCATAGTTTATAAATTTGTAGACACTCTTTAACTTTTCCATGTAATTAATAATATTAATTCATTTCTCATGATACTTTTTATATGTTTGTGGAACAAGCATTTATATCATCAGCAATTTATATGCTTAAGCTCATTCCATATTTATAGTGTATAGAATGTATTTAAATAGCAATTTAAAGAAAATATTTTTTTAAATTATAAAACCCTTATGTAAACATGATAACTGGACACTTTCAATAAATGATATAATCCTTGTAGGATTAATAAATGTTTTAAGTTTATATTTCATGAGCCTAGGTGTTCAGAATGCACATTATACTACTAAGAGGTAAAGGCGAATGCTGTTTGCATTTGCTTCATATAATTCCAGAGTAGGGAGTGGGGTTTGATAAGAGGCATATTAAGCACATGTATTGATAATCATCAACGCCAAGCGCCAGGTCTAGTTGGCTCAGCAATCCAATCTTTGCAAAGAAGTATATGTTTCTGAATTTCCAAAATAATAAAGGAAACTGTGACTGCCACGCCATTTGGAATGCTAAATGAATCATTTTTAGGGAAAAAGGAGTAGCTCAGAAAGATCTGTGGCGGAAGCATGAGAAACATGCACTGAAGGCCATGCTAACTGCATAGCATGTTCAAGTATCCAGACGAGATAGAAAACAACTTTACTAAAAAGAAAATGCAACAAATGAATGAACCATGTTTGAGGAATGATTTACCTTGAGGAAAATAGTTTTCACTATCATCGCCTATATTACTAAATTAGTTTACTAAGATTTCCTAACAAAGCACCATAGACCAGGTAAACAATATACATTTACTTTGTTAGAGTCATAAGGGGAGTTGGTTTTCCTGTGTCTCTCTCCCTGGCTTTAGATGGTTACCTTCTCCCTTTATGTTCACACAGCTTTTCTTCTTTGTGTTTCTGTATTGTATTCTTTTCTTCCATCAGTCATATTAGATTAGGACCCATTCATATGAGCTAATTTTATCTAGATTATTTCTTTAAAGGCCTTGATTCCAGTTAGAATCAAACTTTGAGACACCAGGAGTTAATAGTTTGCATACAATTTAGAGGGAATACAATGAGTAAAATAATATCTGAAAGTAAAATTAGAGGAAAAATATTCATTTCCTTAAAATCTATATTAAACATGGCTAAATATGAAACTTTAGAAATAGTCCCATTATTTTTATGTATATCTTTTCAGTTTCTTTCATTAATGTTATGTACATTTATTTATTCTTTCATTTCCTTCTAAGTTGTTTCTAGGCTTTTTTTCTTTTCTAGCTTTTGTGGATAGAATAAAACTTATGTTTTTTTTTTTTTATATATATAAAGCAAGTTCACTATTCCTATACAAAACACAATACTGAGTATTATCTGTTTATTTTGTATCTTACAATATCACTGGGTTTGTTTATCGTTTCTAGTCATCTTTGGTGAAATCTAGGTTTGTATATACATAGAATTATTTTATCTACAAAAAAGGATGTTTAATTCCTTTCCCTTCCATTAGATGCATTTTATTTCTCTCTCCAGGCTAATTGCTTTGGCTCAAACTTCTAGTACTATATAGTGGTATAAGAGTTAAGTGACAAGACTGATTTGTCTTATCCTAAATTTTAAAGGAAGTGATTTTGGATACATGCTTTATTACACATACATGCTTCATTACACTATAGTATGGCCTTTCAGTAATTGAAATGCTCAGGGATTTTTTTTATAATCCTGAAGGGTTTTTCAAGTCTACTGAATGTTTTTCTGCGTGCATTGATATGATTATATGATATTTGTCCTCATTCTGGCTAGTGAGGATATTGATTTTTATATGTGGACAACCTCTGATCATGGTGAATAACCTTATTTATATACTTTCAAAATCAGCATACTATAATTTTATATTTTTTTCTGTTTATGTTCATTGAAAACATTGTCTTATAGTTTTATTTCTGTTTTGTTTCTGGTAGGAGTTGTGCTTCTGTACAGTTTTGGTGTCAGGGTAATATTGGTTTAGTAGAATGAATATGGAAGCTTACACTATTTCAATTTTTTAAAAATAATAATATTTGTATATAGTTTAATCTTTTAATGTTATATTTATATCCTTGAATTCCCAGTCTTTTTTGATTCACATGTTGTTTATTTTCATTTTCTTTAGTCTTCTGAGAATTTTTTACAGTGTGCTTTGGTCATATGTACCTTCTAACTTTTCTAAAATCCACTCACCTTCCCTACCCATCCAACTTTGAGTAAGCTTGTTCTCTCTCTCTCTCTCTCTCTCTCTCTCTCCTTCTTTCTGCTTTTTAAAAAGTAATTCAAGTCCACAATTTGTGCTTCTCATATAATCTTCAATGGGCAGTCTTCTATTGGAGAATGATTTATTTGCCAGGATCTATACTCTTAAAGAAAACAGAAAATTTCCTCTCCTAGCAGCTACTGATTGCCAATAGTCCCTAGGCTAGGTGTGGGACTTTGTGCTCAGCTCGACTTTGTACATTGGGATTTGATCTGGCTTAAGCTTTCACAGGTCTTGTTCAGGCTGTCATAACTGCTGTGAGCTCAGACATATTGCCATGCTGTGCCCAGAATACAATTTCCTTAGAGTCATCTATTACCTCTGACTCTTACACTCTTTTTACACCTGTTCTGCATTGATTCTTGTCTTGGGAGGAGGGGTTATGACACAAATACCACAACTAGGCTTGAGTATTCCTTAATCTCTTATTCTCTGAACCTTGACTAATTTGGTGTTTGTGCCATTTGCTATCAATTACAAAAGGAAGTTGTTCTGATGAAAGTTTACTGATGCACTAATCTATGGGCATAACAATAAATCATTAGGAGTCTGCTTGATAGTATGTCACTTTGGCAGAGAAATAGCAGTAGATTAATTCTCTAGTGCCTTTGGCCACTGTAACCACAGTTTCTTGGCCTAATAACAGTACCAGGTATTGTTTTTATCTTATGGAATGGGACTTCAATCCAATCAGGAAGTATTTAGATACTTCCGTAATGTTTGTGCCACTATTGTACCAGTGAACATGTCTTTTCAGGCCAGTTACTACTGTAACTCTGGTTACCAGCTGAGTGAGACTGATGACTACTTCTTTCTCTTCCATTAGCATGGACACTACCTCCAAGAACTATGAAACTGGCCAGTGGGAATATAGTTTCTAACTCATTCCAGCTTTTCTACCATTCATGTTCTGGAATCTTCAGCAATATGTTCTTACCTACAAGTTTAAAGGATAACCCATAAAATTAGCAACTTATATTGTTTAGGAGTCTATGGAACTTCACTGACCAACCATTCCCAAAGAGATAACCCATTTCCAACACTGTTTTTTTTTTTTTAATTTGTTAGCTTGTGGTATTTAGCAGAGGCATTGTCAACCCATTGTAGGTTAACTCCATAGTTTGAAAAGAAATAATATTCTTTTTATGTTTGGTCAAATATCAATAATGTGTTCTAAGTAAGAGGGTTGGTTAGAAGCTGCCTCTGTGTGAGAGTGAATACAGAGAGCAGGATAAACAAACAGCTAAATAACCAAAACATAGAAAACAAATGCCATTTCTCTCTGAATAACCTGTGCTACTTGTCTTGGGTCTGAGGCAGTGGCAGCTGCCAAGGAGTTAGGATCTACTTCTAGATGTAGGTATTGTATAAATGGCAACCTTAAGAGAGACTGACCTGATTGTGGACACATAAGAGGGGCTGCATATATCATGGTTAGAGAGTAGGCCAGAGCATATATCATGGTTAGAGAGTAGGCCAGAGCACCACTGGGTGTAGAGATTGAGGCAGAAGTGTGACATGGGACTATGAAGCAGAAATTCTGAGAATGAACAGCCTAAGAAAGCCATGCCCCTACCACTGGCTTGGCATATGACAACAGAGAGACATGAGAAGTGTGCTAAATTGAGAAGAATCTACACAAATGAGTAGGAATATCTTCAGGCAAAAATTGTGCAGTAGCAAGGGGAAGAAAAAACTGTCTAGAAAAAGAGCATCCAGACTCAAAAGTAAACAGAAACATAGATGGGCCTTTTATACCATCTCAGAGCTTGGATCACAGAAAGCCCCAAGTAAAAAACCCATAAAATTCTGCAGCATATCAGAGATGATGTTGGGTTGTAATTGCAAGCAGGGAGGTGGGTGGGGTCTCAGGGAATTCCTACAGAACATAGAGGACACCACAGAAATTATTCTTAGCAGAATGAACATATAGACTTAACTTGAATTATTAAGCATATTGGTCCTCTCCATACCTGCCCAGCCTTAAATAGAAGACAAGCAAGGAAGTAGGAAAAGCTACCTTCAGAACAACAAGGGAAGAAATATTGACTGATGCTCTATCATTTATTTCAATACATTTATTTATTTATATTTATACTCTTGAACTTCATTTGCTTGGTTGTCTTGTTTTAGCTCTTGTCTAATCTGAATAGGCTCTTATGACTTCGTTATCTTTTTCTGTGCTTACTTTACTTTCTCTGCTACCTCTCACATGTTAACACATGTAATTTCTCTCATTCATACTTTAATCCTCCATTTCCATGTTTCTCATTCCTTCCTTCTGTTACTGTATTACTAATACCCAAGTATCTCTAAAAACTATAAACTAAATTATTCTCCATCACCTTTGTAAAAAGGTTTTAGATGAAAATGTTTCCAAAGTCCAAGGGCTTCCACTGGTGAAGAGACAGTGTGTGTGTGTGTATTTTGATGGGAGTCTAGGAGAAGTGTCTTGTTCTGTCATGTTTGTGGCTTCTCTCCCTTCTAGGATCTGGCCCAGAACTCAAAAACATTCCAAGAGTTTGGGTTAAGCAAATGCTCAGAGATGGCAGGGGGAGATACATTATAAGAACCTCCAAGAGTGAGGACTAAGAGTGGAGAATATCCCCCAGAATGCCATTGTGCTGCTGATGTGAGTCCTGGACCGCTTCAGAGGATTCATAATGAGCAGCCTCTTTAGTTCTAATTTTGTAAGGAAGGACCTTCCAAGTAGGCAAAGGCCATAGTTTTGAGAAAACAAGCATACTTGTTTTCTCAGAGAAAGGAGTGCAGGCTTTGAGGTTGTTAAATCCTACAATTGAGGGAGTGTTATGAGACTTCCCATTACCTAATAGTGAGCCTGGCCCATCTGTCTTTGAGTGGAGGGTGGCGGCTTGAGCTCTGAGAGGCCCCAGGGAATGTTGGCCAGGGGAGGTCTAGGTAGGAGAACCTGTCAGAAGTACCAACTCTTTTATTTTTCTACCTGGAAATCTACAAGGAAATGAGAACTTGGCCTGAAGGGCAGATCATGCAGTCAGCAAAAAGAATGGGATTTAGGCCTTGTTGGGATTAAATATGAACAATCTTGGAAAGATTATATCCATTCTTACTATCTCTGGCTGAACACCAGCCTCAGCGTCACCCTATCTAAATTATAAACTCTGAGAAGCTGTAGGGCTCCCTCAGTTGCCCCCACTGGCTTTCCAGTGTGGACAGGTTGCTTAAATTCCAGAGAACTCAGGTCCAGAGAGAGAAATGGCAGGTGCAAAGCCAGATCTCCCAAGCCAGGACTGAGCTGTAGAGTCTACACATAGCAGACTTTCTAGTCATTCCCTCCCACAGTAGTCATACTAGCGTGTGGTGCACATACTATAATTTGCGTGTTGGAAATCTGAATGAATGAAGTATAAATTTTGTTTAACGACATCATTTAGGCTTTCTAGGGTAGCAAAGGATGGTGTCCTGAACCTTGCTAGGTTATCAGGTGAGGAACTGAAAGGATTTAAGGGTCTTCTCCCTTCAGATAAAATATTTGTCCAGCCTAGCCCTGGCTGCCAAATCACTCCTTTCTGATGCCCACGGGTAGGGTACACAGTTCCAGCTCTCTGGTGCCCGAATATACTGTTTCCAGAATTGTTACGGGAGATGAGACCCATGGTTTCACAGCCACAGAAGGAGGGGTCTTAGGTCTGGCCAATCATTTAAGGGAAAACAGGAAATTAGACTGGAAGTCCTGCCTACCGTGGCTGTTCTAGACAGTTGCTCTTTAGTACTTTGACAGCATACCGCCTAAGGCTCCTGATTTGTTTCTGTCTGGAGAGAGGTAAGATTTTGTTGTGAGAGCTGAACTCTGGTCAGCGGGGAAGGAGTTCTAGCCTTGGGCATATTAAAGGGAGGCCCCTTGGGGTGGGCTTGGAACATTTTTTGCCCCCAAACGTGTTGTGGGTGCTAGTATTGTCTGTCTCAGCAGGCTTTCTGCTGCTTAAAAGCTCTTTGCTTTAATGTCGCCCGACCCTCCCCCAGTGTCAGGAGTCCCAGAGAGGCAAAGCTTTTTGGGAGGACTTTGGACTTTTGTCAACATTGAGAGGGGGCCTAATCTTGTGCTAGAAGACTGATGGGAGACTTGTCCTCCTTGAGAGAAAGGCAGGGGGGGATTAATCCTATTTGTATTGACTGTTGTTTGGAGACTCCAGCCTGATTGTGTTGGATGTATACTGTTTACAGCTTTCCATGGGGGTTGGGCTCTTCAGGGGAGGTGAGGCTGTTTGGAAGGAGTCTGGACTTAGGTCAGCCTTGAGAGATGTCACGGGATAGAGGTTACGGAGAACTCTGAGGGATGGTTGGAAGCCCTTCCCCCTCCCTGCTACCCAGGAATGTATGATGCTTCATCCCATTTGTCCCAGGGGTTCTAGGTTCATGACATAATTATTCCCATGTTTCACATGTGGGAGTCCTAAGGGAGGTGAGGCTTTAGGAAGCAGACTGTACACGAGTTACAGGAGTCTCAGTTTCATATAAAGGTAGTATCATGGAGAGATGTCCACAGGAAGTTCCAGGCCAGGATTCCATCTTATTCCTGGAAGTGGGAGGTATAAAAATCTTAGCTTCATTTACCATTAGGGGCTCCAGGTAGGATCATGGTTTACAGTCATTCTCAAATTCCATGTTGAGAGTCCAAGGGAGGTGAGGCATTTTGAGTTGGCTACAGTCAGATAAGTAGAGAAGTCCGGGACTTGATGGGGAAACTGCAGAGGGAAGATTGAAAACCTTCCTGTCCCAGATAGATACTGGGGTGATGATATCATAAGTTCATGCCTTGCCCCTAGGATGCTTTAGGAAAGGATAGGCTTGTGAGTTATGCCATTTTATGGGTTTCATCCTGGAAGGTTGAGAGAAGGGAGAATTTCCTGAAGAGGCTTTACTGGCATCAGGAAAGGGAGGATTCAGTGCTGGGTCCCATGATCGCACCCTGGTGGAGGAGGAGTAGAACTTCAGGTGTTGAAGGGTCCCAGCTGTTAACTCTGAGAATTACTGCATATGGAAGAACCCCAAGCACCTTACCTCCACTCAGCAGGGGAAGATAGGCTGACCCTGCCAGGCATTAAAGTGAAAACCTGGATGAAGAGTGACAGGGCTTCTGATTATAGGCGTGGAGAGGCTCAGCCCTATTTTCCCTTTGCTGTTCCCCTGCAGGTGTTGAGTCTGGCTTCTGGTATTTAGACTTTGAACTTACAAGGAATCAGTGTTTGTTCTGGAGGAGGCCAGGCTTACTCCAGGAGGCTGGTTAAGCTTCAAGATGGAGAGTAGTACTTTGATACAAGAATGAGGAGACTGCACTTAACAGATGGTGTGAGCCTCAGAGAAAGTAGCCTGTAATGTTTGGTCTAGAGAAGTCCCAGGCTCAGGGACAGAGTCCTCATTTCCTCTTTTTTTCTGGTGTGGGAATTAGATGGGACCCTTGAATGGATGAAGACACTCTCACATGAATAGAATAGAGGCTGCATATGGCTTCTTAGGAGTAAATATAAATCCCTTGAGGATAACATACAGTTCTTAATATTGTAGACAGAGAGACCTCATAAAAACCCTACCATGCGTTCAAGATATGAGCATCAGCTCTAGATGTGCTTTGACACTTCTGCAGGGAATTGAGGAAGTTTGTCTTGCAGAAAGGAGCAATGTAAATAGCCTGAGGGTGATCAGAGTGTTTAACCTCTCTTCCTAGTAAAACCATGGGGTCTATTCACAGTCATCAAGGGAGAGAAGGAAAGCCTTTGTATAAAAGTATGTGGCACTAGTGGAGTGAGAGTTTAGTATCTTTCCTGTGCCCTTGCATTCTCAGGGAACTGAGGAACTTGGTCTGAAGATGCAACAGTATGATTAGACAGTCCTTCATGTCAGTAGAGTGAGGAGTCAAGTCCCGGACTGCCAGGGGTTAAGGACTCTGAGTAAGATCTGAGGGTATGGTCCCCCTTTCTAGGACTGAAAGTGTATCTGCTGCTACCTTTCCCATGTTGACTGTCAGTTTATTGGATGCCCTGAGGGACTTGGTTGGATGTGGTACATCGTCTTCTCTATCTTGGTAATCTCAAAGAATTGCTCAGAGGAGCAACCCGTGGTCAGCAGATGATACAGCCCCAGGCTCTGACAGGTTCATATTGAGAAAAGAACGTCTTTCATTTAGGAGCTAGAACTCAGAGTTTGGTCAGTTCTTGACTGTCATCTCAGCCAGTTCCTTTACAAGGTGTGCTTGGGGATGGGATTCCATGCTTTATTTTCTTTGTCTTAGGAGTGTGAGCTGTTATCCTTAGGGATATTCTCAATGCAGTAGGTAAGTAGGATCTAAGACTTGGCCAGAATAAAGGTAAACTCAAAGGGGACCATATAGCTGGAATTCTGGTGATTTCAAAGTAATGTTTAACCTAGCTGCATTGAGCAGTTTAGGGCTGTTTTTGCAGCCTGCAGTGTGGGAGGTCCTCTCAGTTCATTTTAAAGACCTATGAGAAATAGTGGTGAAGGCCTTGATGTGAGTCATATCCCCTCAAATCACAGACTAGCAAAGGTTCAGTAAGTAAAGTAGCTAAGGTGAGAAGCATATCCTGAATATGCACCAAGCACACTACCCAAACCCAGAACCAAGGGGTCACAGGTATCTAGACAAATGTCTCACTGTGAGCCCTAGAGTCTCAGGATCTTCTCATGACCTAAATGCTGAGAACCTTTCTCATATCCATCTTCAGGTTCCAGTAGGACAAGCAACAAAGAAAGTGACAGCCTTGCAGAGCTCCAAGACATCACGTACAAAGGAGTCCTGTGAGTATGCTTTTGTTAGAACCATCAGAAAGGAAGTGCTGAGCTGAGGCCACTCACACTACCTTTCTCTCCCCAGGTCAGTGGGATCCATTCACCCACACTCCTGTGTATACTGCCGTCACCACTTTGATTCATTATGCCATACTATCCATACTTCAGCCTTGAGAAAGTGTTCCAAGATGCTTTTGAAGTATATATATTGCCTGATGAAGAACAGGAAGATGAAGAGGATGAAATGGAAGAGGAGGGGGAAGAAATAGAGGAGGAGGAAGAAATGGAGGAGGAAGAGGAAGAAGAAGAAGAGGAGGAGGGAGAGGAGGTAGAGGATGATGACAATGAAGAGGAGGAGGAAGAAACTGGAGAGGAGGAGGAAATACCAGAATATGAGGAAGTGGAAGAGGTGGAAGTAGTAGGAGATGTGGAGGAAGTGGAAGAGGTGGAAGTAGTAGGAGATGTGGAGGAAGTGGAAGAGGTGGAAGTAGTAGGAGATGTGGAGGAAGTGGAAGAGGTGGAAGTAGTAGGAGATGAGGAGGAAGTGGAAGAGGTGGAAGTAGTAGGAGATGTGGAGGAAGTGGAAGAGGTGGAAGTAGTAGGAGATTCGGAGGAAGTGGAAGAGGAGGAAGAAGTTGAAGAGGAGGAGTACGAAGAGGAGTTTGAGGAGGAGGAATGGGAGACCACTGATGATGATACGGTGTCTTTCACAATATCTGCCACTTTAAAAATTTCTCTACCCTCCTGTCCTTCCCCACCTTCCACCTTCTCATCTCATCCTCTGATGTGGGGCAATCCCAATGGGGTGGAAGAGTCTGTTGCCTGGATGATGAATATTTCCCAAAGTCATCAGAGCTTGTACACCTTCACGTCATGCAACAACTTGGATGAAGAATACAGCAGCCAGGAAGAAGAGAGTGTAAACACCATCTCATGGAGAAAACTCCAAAACCAAAAGGTGACTGAACTGGTGAATCTCTTGATCCTCAAATATAGAATGAAGGAACCCATCAAGGAAGTAGAAATGCTTAGAGTTGTCACAGAAGACTACGAGAATCAATTCCCCATTATCTTTGAGGAAGCTTCTAAGTGCTTGGAGATGATTTTTGGCATTGATATAAAGGAAAATGATGCAGTAACCAGCTCTTATGTCCTCACCAACTCACTGGGCCTCACATATGAAGATGTGATGACTGACAACCAGAGACTGCCCAGAAATGGATTCCTGATAGTTATTCTGGGTGTGATATTCATAGAGGGAAACTGTGCCTCTGAAGAAAGCATGTGGGAATTCCTGAATATGATGGGAATATATGATGGGAAGGAGCACTTCATTTATGGGGAGCCCAGAGAGTTCCTCACTGGAGATTTAGTGTACCAGAATTATCTGATATATCAGCAGGTACCCAAGAGTTATCCTCCACGCTATCAGTTCTTATGGGGTCCAAGAGCCTACTCTGAAACCACCAAGATGAAAGTTCTTGAGTTTTTGGCCAAGCTTACAAGTAGGGCCCCAACTCATTTCTCATCTTTATATAGCGAGGCATTCAGAGATGAGGAAGGAAGAGCCAGAGTCAGAAATGGCCCTTTGGCTTAGTGCCATGTTGTTAACAACATGAGGCAGCCTAAATTCTGGTTTGAAAGAGGACAGGCACAATTTTCAGTAAAAGAGAATCAAGTTTAATCTGGGTATAGGTAGAACACAGTGTGGGGCAACTTTGTGTTCTGGTATTTTTCCCTTTTGGGTACTTTCTCAAATTGTAATTGTAATTAAAATGTGTTACAATATCTTTGCAATGTAAGTTTATGAGTGATCATATTTTCTTTCCTGTCTTACCAGCTTTTGAAAAAATAGAGAGAACTATTCAGTGGTTAATCTTTGAGTTCCCTTAATCATTTAGTCAACTCTAAAATGTGTACTTAGATTGGTTTGATTAATAAAGCAAGAGAAAATGATAATAAATCTTAAAATCTCTGCTCATTGCTTCATTTATTGACCAAACATTAGTTGGGAATATTTTTAAAGTTGTATTTATTTGAATTTTTATGTGTATAGAGTGTTTTTGCCTGAATGCATGTGTGTTTAACATGTGTGCACGGGGCCCACAGAGGTTAGAAGATGGCACCAAATCCCCTGGAACTGGAGTTGCAGCTGATGGTGAGCCACGGTATGGATGCTGATAGCTGAACCCAGGTCCTTTGCAGGAGCAGCCAGTACTCTTTAACACCTGAGTTACCTCTAGGTCAAACTTGGATATATTTGTTTGTTTGTTTGTTTGTTTGCAATGTGTGTGGTTATTGGGATGCTTGTGAGGATAAATGATCACATCCCCTTTCCTGAAATGGATGGAGTACAACTGTCTTATTAGGAGCATGGAGAAGACAATATGCAAGCAAGAAGTGTCAAGCGGTGAAGTGAGACTCCACTTGTCATCACTCAAGTGCACATACCCTAAGCCAATGCCAAAGCCCTGGCTCTTAGTCTTTGAGGACAGAAAATCCTAGGATCAAAATTATTAACTTGTTCCCTTGGGATTCCAGCTGAATGACAGAAGAATCCCTGGCTTATGCTCGAATGGTAGGCATCCTGGGATTCTCCCCTGGTGTGTTTAAACATACTGTCTGTACTAAGAAATTTTTTGTTTGGTTGGTTTGGGCTTTTGAGATAGGATCTCATGTAGACTAGGCTGACCTTGAACTGATCTTTCTGCTTTCATTTCCAAAGTGCTGAAATTATGGCCTCACACTGTTATATCCAGCTCTATACTCTGACCCACAAGGCTGAACAGATTTATATATTTTCAAGACAGCAGGGTAAGAACCTTTGGTGCTACCTAGAGATCTTCAGGTTGCCATTCTTTTTGCCTGGGATAGCCAGAGCCAAGGGGTTGTTTGGCCAATTGTAACCAGGCTCTAGGATCTGGTGGCAATAAAGTTAGTATATCAGAAGATGAGCAGCTGGGAGGGGAGGAAACTTTTGTTTTAAAATTAATTCTCAGCTTCTTCAGTTGAAGAAATTTGAGTTTCTTCAGTTTGGAAAATTATTCTCATACAAATAGTTTACTTTTTAGAGAGACAGTATCATGACTTATTTGGAAAGCTGTGTTTTGGGGTTGATACTGATTCTCCTGTAAAGCACATTTTCCCCCTGAGTGAATAGGTATGTGGTCAAATTAATATTCAAAGTCAACTGACATTCATGATATACACAATTATCTGCAGACACCATGCCAGATGACTCATACCCTAATATATTCCAACAGTCTTACATGACATGTTTGTTAAAGCCACCTCCACAGAGAGCCAATCTAAGCTTCTTCGGTTCTTGGGAATTGCATGCGATATCATGAGATCACATGACTGGTAAGTGGCAAGGCTGGACAGGAGTTCATCTTGAGTCCACATTATTCTCATGCCTTCACACTGGTGCCCTCTTATTTTCTTTTTAAGGATAAGATTTTATGTAGAAAGGCTGTCCCCAAAATTTCTATGAAGCCAAGGATAACTTAGTTTCTGAACTTCCTGCTTCCAACTCCCAAGAGCTGGAATTTCAGGTGTATTCAACTTTGGTGGTTTATGGGTTTCAAGAGATTGAACCCAGGACCTGGTGCACACTAGGAAAACTCTCTACTTTCTGGTCTATATTACTGGCCCTGTAGTCTCCATTCCCAAATGTCCTAGATGACAAGGAGCTTGTGTCAAATTAGTAAAGAGCTTGGAAAAATATACTGCATAACAAGTTGTGGATCATATTCAATGACTTGGGTTTTTATCTTTTTGTTTTCTTGCCTTTCCTCTAGGTTACTTCTAATGGAAGGATACTTAGCATGTTATTCTTGATTTAATCAATGTGGTTTTGGCTTTATGAGAGAAGATCTCTCTATATAGTCCTAGCTTCTCTGTAACATCATTCTGCTTCTGTATCCAGAATTTTGGGATTACAGGTGCTAATTTTAAGAAGCACTTGCTGACAGTACCCTGTCTTTTAAGAGGCTATTCCAGAGCCTGACATATACAGATACTGATGTCTACAGCCAACCATTGGACTGAGCATGGGGACCCCAATGGAGGAATAAGGGGAAGGATGGAAGGAGCTGAAGGGGTTTGCAATCCTAAAGAAAGAACAACAATATCAACCAACCAGACCCCCCAGAGCTCTCAGGGACTAAACCACCAACTGAAGAGTACACATGGAGGGACCCATGGTTCTAGCCACATATGAAGCAGAGGATGGCAATGTCGGGCATCAGTTGGAGGAGAGGCCCTTGGTCCTGTGAAGGCTTGATGACCCAGCATAGGGGAATGCTAAGATGATGAGGCAGGAGTCAGTGGCTGGGTGGGGGAGCACCCTCATAAAGGCAGGAGGGAGGGGGATGGGATAAGGGGTTTGCAGAGGGGAAACTGGGAAGGGGGGATGCCATTTGAAATGTAAATAAATAAAATAACCAATAAATTTATATATAATAAAACTCAGAGGAGTAGGCTCCTGTAACATGTACTTTCTCTGATTCCAGTGAAGGAGACTATACTAGTAAAAATTCAAAATGAAAAAGAAAAAAGAAATTTGTTTTTAAATGACACTAGCCACATACTGATTGCAGTTTTTTTTTCAGGTTTAAGAATAAAGTTTTAATATTTGTCAAAGCAAATTGAGAACTTTAATGTGTGTGTGTGTGTGTGTGTGTGTGTGTGTGTGTGTGTGTGTGTATGAGAGGGGGAGAGGCAGAGAGAGCAACTGATTGGGGATTATAGACTTATAAACAGCAGTGTAAAAGTAGGAACTTCTTGGTATATTGGTATTTTCCTTGTTTCTGTGACCAAATACCTAACAGAATGCAATTTAAGAGAGGATAAATGTATGGTGCCTTGAGACTAGGGTAAAGTCCACCATGGCAGGGAAGACTGGTCTCCAGTGAGGTTTAGAGCTGTGACAATAGGAATTGGCCTTAGTCTTGGGGACCAGAAAGCAGACAAAGGAGAGTGCTGGCATGATTTAGACTTTCTTCATTCTCCCTTTAAATTCAGAATTTGGAATGCTTATGCACCCCATCATTTCATAAGTCTTCCCCAACATCATCTAGGATCTGTCTCTTCTTCATGCTTTTTCTCTACCCATTACCTGACATTTATGTTTTAGCATTTAGCTTTCTTTACTTGATAGTCTTAACTTTGTATATAGATTTACACACACACACACACACACACACACACACACACACACACACACACAAATTTTCACTCTCATATCTGCTGCACAGGTTATTTTTAAGGCTCTATTCATGAGATCAATGTTATCCAAGATGAAGCTCACAAGCATCAATACCCAGATAATTGCTCTGCTTTCTAGTGAGTCCTTTCTTCCTTTTTTCCTTCCTCCTTCCCTCCCTCCCTCATTTCTTTCTCTCTTTCTTTTGCTCTCTCTCTCTCTCTCTCTCTCTCTCTCTCTCTCTCTCTCTCTCTCTCTCTGTGTGTGTTCATCTGTTCATCAGTATAACAGGGCCCATGTCTTAGAAAGAAAACAACCTGGTTCTGCTCAGGACAGTCAGATAGAGAAAACTCATGCTTTACTTTCAGTTGCCTTTTTCTCAGCCTCTCTCTAATGCAATGATAGTTTTACTTCTGCATATGGTGTTAACTTGGCTCCAG
Source organism: Rhabdomys pumilio (assembly GCA_030674055.1). Classification (NCBI taxonomy): domain Eukaryota; kingdom Metazoa; phylum Chordata; class Mammalia; order Rodentia; family Muridae; genus Rhabdomys; species Rhabdomys pumilio. The sequence goes on along the minus strand of JANHMN010000005.1, from coordinate 11,204,996 downwards.
TTTTTGCTTCTTTTTACTGCATCCTGTCAGTTATCTTTAATGGGATTTCTATAGTGAAGAGAACACCACACACACATACACACACACACACACACACACACACACACACACACACACACACAATATCAGTGCAGATAACATTTTTGGTGCTTTTCATTCTCTTGTTATCATTTTCTCCTTTGTCTGGAGGATTTAATTTTTGATATATTTACTTCATTTTATGTGTATGAATGTTTTGCCTGCATGCATATATGTGTACCATATGCATGTCTGATACACATGGAGGTTACTATAGGGCATTGGATCTCTTGGAACTGGAGTTACAGATTGTCGCAAACCATCATGAGTATGATAGGAACTGAACCTGGGTCCTATGGAAGAGCAGTCAATGCTCTTAACTATTGGCCATCTTTCCAGACCACCTCTGTCCCCATTTTTTAATTGCTTGATTTATTCTTTCATTTCCAGCATTTTAAGTTTTGCTTAACATTATTTTCCTCATAAAAATTTTCCTCCATGTGTTTGAATTAATCTTTTGATTCCTTTACTTGGTTAACTTTATTGTCTATGTCCTTAATTGATTTCTGTATATGATGGCTTTCTTCTAAATACAGGGCTACGAAGGAGCAGGAGGTGGAAGGACAACAGAGGAGGAGAAGAATGTGGCCTGGAAAAATCACACTACTCTATTCCCCAGCTATGAGACCCCTTACAAGTTGTGATTTTTCCAGGCCATGTTCTTCTCCTCCATTGTCCTTCCATCTCCGGCTCCTCCATAGCCTCTCTCTTTCCCTTAGACTTCCTCCTCTGACTTTTCCCCTTCTGACTCCTCCCTTTCTGACTCCTCCCCTAATCCCTTTTCTCCACCTCCCCTTCTACTGCCCAATCACTGGCTCTAGCCTTTATTTTACAAATTCAATTGGACAGAAGGTTCACAAGAGTACTGATTCACTCCTCCTCTGCAGCCCCTCCCAGGAAAGTGGAACTACCATCAAAACACGAGGCTGGGGCTATCCACAACATATCTTTTCCCCCTTACCTTTCTTTACACACTCCCATTCTTATTCTCTTTCATATTAATGGCCCTCTTTTCTTCAATTATCCTTAGTGTGTGTGTGTGTACTTAAAGTTTGCTCAATTTGTATAATGTTAAATGTGTATATTTTCAGGACTGATTTCCCTCTTGTTGAGCATTTCTTAAGTCCAGTTACAGAGTTGTTGATTACTGCCCAGATATGGATGCCACTATTATATTTATGCTTAGGTATATCGTGCCATGCTGGTCATTGTCGTAGTTTATAGGTATCATAGTTTGGTAGAATGTAGAATGCTTTTCTTCCTCGGAACCTTGAGTGATCCTTCTTGTACCCTGGTATCTCAGGGAGTAAACTTTTAGATCACATCTAACTCATGTCCCCTGGGTTGTGTGTCTCAAGTGCATACTGATTTTAGCAATAAGAACTTACCTTCTATTTCTGGGAGGCATGTAAGGTCAATAGCAGAAGTCGTACTTGGGGGCAATCTCTTGGACATCCCTGACCAACAACTCAAAAGGAGGCTTCACATGCCTTGTATTTGAGTTTTTATTAGTCTACAGATTTTAGGGAGAACATTATCATCCAAAATGGGAAATTTTCATTATACACACACACACACACACACACACACACACACACACACACACACACACACATATATATATATATAAAGAATTACTTGTATTATGGATATTTTGAGTAGAGAGTTTTGATTCCTTACAACTTTTCCAAACTTCCTTACTGTTATTTTACCCTCTGCCCTTCATTTGTGTTTATCTCCTTCTCCCTAATTAAAGCCCCCTTTTCCCTTTCACTCTCCAAAACATCTCCACATTGCTTGCTCTTCCTTTTTTTATTGCTTCCTCCTTCCACGCTCCATTTTTAATTCCCTGGTTTCTGTGGTTATCCTAGCTTATATAGTCACATCTGAAGACATTAAGCTCAGAACGTCCATTTGTCGTTATGGGCCTGGAGACCTCATTCTATATGATCTTTCTTAGGTTGATCTATTTATCTGCAAAGTCCATGATTTCATTTTTCTTTAAAGCTGAGTAGTATTCCATAAGGTATATGTATATATTACATTTCCAGAATCTATTCATCAATTGAAAGGTGTTCAGGTTGTTTCCACATCCTAGCTACTGTGAATAGAGTAACAATGAACATGGCTGAGTAAGTACTGTAGAGTAAGACCTTGAGTCCTTTGGGCATGCGCTGAGGAGTATGATCACTAGATCATATGATATATTTATTTTTAGCTTTTTGAGCATTCTCAGCATTGACTTCCAAAGTGGTGGGACTAGTTTTCCATCTCATCAACAATAAATTGATGTGTGTTGTGGGAAGGTTCCCTTTTCTCCACATCATTTCTAGCATTTGTTGTTGTTTGTTCTGTTGATGATAGAGATACTACATTGGTCAGGAAGTGAACCCAACTCTCTTGTGTGAAAGGAGATTTCCACTACTGAACCACCAATGCACCCTATATAAGATTTTATTTTTAGTCTATGTATATGAGTGTCTGTATGTATGTATGTATACCAGTCGTGTGCTTGGTACCTGTGAAGGCTGGAAAAGGGCATTGGATCTTGCCATCATGTAGATGCAGGAAAGTGAATCCAGATCAAGAATAACAAGTGCTTTTAACTACTGAGCTATCTCCATCACTCAGTATTTATTATTTATTCAGACTTTTCCTATAAAAAATAGGGTATATTGCATTTACTCAAATCTTTCACCAGGTTTTACAGAGGCAGCTTCTATATTATTATTTTTTATTGAAAATCATTTTTCTCAGACATTACATCCCAACCACAGTTTCCTCTCCTTTCATTACTCCTAACATCCCCCACCTCCATGTGATTCACTCCTCCTATGTTTCCTCTTTAGAAAATACCAGGCTTCTAAGAGACAACAGCCAAACAGAGCAAAAAAAGATACAACAAGACAAGGCAAAAGTCCTCATACTGAGGCTGGACAAAGCAACCCAGTAGTTGGAAAATAGTCCCAAGAGCCGGCAAAATAGTCAGTGATACACCCACTCCACTGTTAGGAGTCCCACAAGTATACTAAGCTGACAGCCATAACATATACACAGAGGACCTGGTGCAGGTGCCATGCTTGCCACTTCAGTCTCTGTGAGCCCATGTGAGCCCTGCTTAATTGATTTGGTGTGCTGTGTTCTCCTGGAGTCCTCAATGCCTCTGACATGTACCATCTTTCCTCTTCCTTAATGTACCTAATCTCTGAGGGAGGGAACCAAATGGAGACCTCCAATTCACAGACTTTGTCTTCACATATTGTCTGGCTGTGGGCCTCTGCCTGCTTCTATCTGTTGCTGGAGGAAGCCTCTGTGATGATGACTGGACAAGGCACTGATCTATTGATATAATATAATATCATTAGGAATGATTTCGTATACGTATATGTTGTATATGTTTTAGACCAGTAGTGTTTAGTTTTACTTTAGGTCTCTGGGCTACCCAGTCTCTGGTTCTTGGTCATCCAGGCAGTGTAGTGCATGGGCTCCCTCTTGTGGTGTGGGCCTCAGGTTAAACTATACATTGCTTGGCCACTCCCAAAAACACAGAGGAAGCTTCTAAATGTATCACCATACCTGTCAGACTTTTGTTTGGTTTTAAGAAT
>JANHMN010000005.1:11168738-11201303 GCA_030674055.1 Rhabdomys pumilio | reverse complement strand
GATATAGATATAGATATAGATATAGATATAGATATAGATATAGATATGAATGGCACATTTAAATTCTAGAATCCTCAACTACTCAATGCTTTCTTTCTAGGGTTTATCATTGCTTTTGATTTGAAGAAAGACAAAGTAGATTGGACTTACATCCTCTTAACCCTAGACTAAGTTGTTAATGTAATTATTAACATGCTTTGCTTTCAGGCACACCAGACTCTAGTTGTTTTAGGTTTGCCCCACTTTGCATCTTTTCCAGTCGTATTTTTCCAGTCATATGTTAAGCTACATTATCATGATTCTATCTTATCCACACTATCAGTTATACACTGTATGTCTTATATGGACAGTTCTAATTTTTACAGTATCAACTCTTATGTGTCACAGGCTATATTGAATAATATACCATTTTAGGTACAATGTGAGATTGTCACAAGAAGAATAACACTATTAGTGTTGCTCATATTTTACTTCTGCATATGTTATAAATTTATTAGTGTATCATTTGCAATTTTGTTGTAGACTGAAGATCTTCCCATAAAAGACCACAGTATTTCAGGCTTTACAGTACATATGGTATTTCTTGCATTTTTTCCAATTCTTTAAAAATATCTTTGCTCACAAGCATACATAAACATGTCCCTGGCTGGATGTTGCTCGCAGGCAAGTTTGCCAATCTATGCTTTCGATATTCTATCATCTTTGAAGTTGTCTTTTACAAAGACAAAATGCCTTTTCTATTTACTCTCGTTTTGCCATTTCTGTTGCTCTTCATTTCTTTATGTAGATCCACATTTCCATCTGTTCCATTCCATCTGCATGCTAAACTTCCTCGCAGACCTGCCAGCAATAGTTTCTCTCAGCCTGGGAGCTCTTTTGTGCCTCTCCCCAACAGACTGAAGATGTATCTCTTATTTTTTAGCTTTTATGTTTTTTAATGAGAGTTGCTTCGTTTGGATTTGATGCAATAATTTATTTTCTTATTGTTACCATAAACCTCTTTTAATGATAAGTTTTTATATTTTGAAGTTAAAGTACTATGATACCATTTTCCTACTCCCCCATTTCCTCTCTACTTTCTCCCATGTACCCCCGTGCTCTCAAATTCAAGACTCTTTTTTAATTTCTATCTATCTATCTATCTGTCTGTCTGTCTGTCTGTCTGTCTGTCTGTCTGTCTGTCTGTCTATCTATCTATCTAATACATAAATAAAATCTGCACAGTTTGTATAATGTTACTCATGTATGTAATCTCTTTATATTTGCTCTTATTTTTTAAATGGAAATGGTCAGTTTTGCATGCAATATATCCTGATGACAGTTTTCCCTCCCACTATTTCTCCCATTTCCTCCCTACCTCCCATCTGGATCCATATTCTTTCTATCTCTTCTTAGAAAACAAATAGGCATCTAAGGAATAATAGTAAAATAAGATGAAAACAAACAAATTGGGATATGACAAAACAGCCAATCAAGAAAAAGAGTAAAAAATAAAATCACATGAAACACATATAGATTCAGAGACATAGTTCACACAGTAATCCCATAAAACTTCCCAAACAGAAACCATAAATATATGCAAAGGTAATATGGCTTAACATAAGATAGAGAGCCTCCAATAATTTCCTTGGGTTTGTTTGTGTTGGTCATCTACTTCTGGTCATGGAGACTGCCCTTATGAGTGGTTTGTTTCAGTCAGATGGTGGTGGCTCAAGTCTTCAATCTCAGCACTTGGGAGGTAGAAGCAGGTAGAGCTCTTGAGTTCCAGGCTAGCCTTGTCTACAGAGCAAGTTCTAGGACAGCCAGGACTACAGGGGTGAAAAGAGTGATTTGTTTCCACAGTGAGACTCCCTTGAAGAAAAACTTTATTTACGAGTGTCTATGAATTGGAGAAAATTTCTGAGTTAGGGATTGGGCCATGTGTCTACTTCTTTTAATTCTAGCATCCCATCTAGTGCAGTCTCCTGCATCCCTGTGCATGCGGTCTCAGTCTCTGTAAATTCATATGTGTACCAGCCCTGTTGTGTGTAGAAGACCTTGATTCCTTGGTATCCTTCATCCCCTTTGAGTCTTCCACTCTTTCTGTATCTCTTTTCACTGATTTTCCTGAGGCCCTTGGGGAGGAATTTGATGGAGACAACCCATTTAGGGCTGGGTATTTCAAGGTTACTCATTTACTGTGTATTGTCTGGCTGTGTGCAGCTCTGTATTTGTTCCCATCTGCTGCAGGAGCAAACTTCTCTGATGGTGGCTGAGCATGATACTGATCTACAAGTATAGCAGCATGTCTTTAGGAGCCATTTTATTGCTAAGTTCCTCTAGCAGAAAAGTAGTACTTGTTTTTTTCTTTAGGTCCCTGGCCTATCTAGTCTCAGGTTCTTGCTACCCAAGGAGTGTTGGGAATGGGTTCCAACTCATGGAACAGACCATAACTCAAGCCAGATATACTTTGGTTAATCCCACAGGCTTTGTGCCACTGTAGCACCAGCATATTTTGCAAGCAGGTCACTCTTATAGACTGAAGTGTTTGTACCTGGGTTGGTGTTTGCCTTTTTCTTTGGTAGCTTGCAAAGTACCTTTAAGTACCAAAAATACTAGTCTGTAACGGTGAAGGCTCTGGGTAGGCAGCAGCTTGACATTTCTTTTTTTCAATTCGTTGAGTATTTGTCTTCATCAATAGGGCCTTACCACCAGATTTTGGAAAGCAGCCAATAGCTTTGCCAATAGCCTGAGTTGTTTGGGAACAATCTTTGCAAAATAACTCAAATTGGGTGTTACCCTTTCGTAGTATTGGAAACTTCATGGTGATGAGAGATGTTCACTTGAAGCTTTCTTTTCTCCTTTATTTGGCGATTTCCTTTAGATTGTCCATATATACATATACATATACATATACATATGTATATACATATGTATATATATATATATATGTGTGTGTGTGTGTGTGTGTGTGTGTGTGTTAGGAAGCATCTACTGTATAAGATTTCCATACTACCATCCAAATTATCCTTAGTTTTTGCTGTTCCTTGCCATATTTTCTCCTTTACTTCCTTATTCCACTTCCCTCCCCATTTGATCATCCTGTTCAATTTCTACCACCTCCCAATATCCACTCTTAACTACCTATTCCTGTTCTATGGAGACCATCCCTTCACACTAGTCTCTTACTCTATCCCTACTCTCTGTGGTCCTACAGAGTGTATTGCTTTTTACCAACAACTCACCAGCGACAAGATCTACAGTAAGTGAATATATACCATATTTGTCTTTCTGGGTCTGAGTTACCTCAATAGGGATGCCTTTTATTTTTTCATTCTAGTTCCATCCATTTACCTGAGAATTTTATTTTTAACGACTGTACAATATTCCGTTGTATAAATTTACCTCATTTTTGTTATCCATTCATCCATTCAGGGATACTTAGACAAACTAAAGTTTATACTCCCACCAGCAATGGGGAAGCATCCTTGTAGTTCCACATCCTTGCCAGCATGAGCTGTCACTTGAATTATTGACCTTAGCCATTCTGCTTGGTATAAGATGAAATCTCAAAGTAGTTTTAAATTGCATTTCCCTGATGACTATGGATGTTAGACATTTCTTTAAGTGTTTCTCAGCAATTTGAGTCTCCTATTTTAAGAATCCTCTGCTCACAAGAATGAGAGAATGGTCAACCAATAACTGGCCCAACTTGAGAGTTGGTGGGAGGATTGTAGGCCCCAAAGCGGGTAGCAACTCCACAGGAAGACCAACAGAGTCAATTAACCTGAACCCCTGGAGCTCTAAGAGATTAAATCACCAACCAAAGACCATACATGGGCTGGATCTAGGCCTCCCCACACATATATAGCAGATGTGGGTTTCCCAACAACGGGAACAGAAGCTATCTCTAAAGCTGTTGCCTGTATAAGGAATATGTTTCTCCAACTGGTCTGTCTTGTCTTGTCTCAATGGGAGAGGATGTGCCTAGTCCTGCAGAGACTTAAGGTGCCAGTATAGGGAGCAAGTGAGAGTCTGTTCAGAGGAGAAGGGGAGGGAGAGTGGGGGAAGGAATATGTGAGGAGAATCTTAGAGGGAGCTGCAATTGGGATGTAAAATAAATAAATAAGTAAATAAATAAATAAATAAATAAATAAATAAATAAATCCGTTTAACCAGAATCCACTGCTCAGATCAGTACCTCAATTTTTTTTTAGTTTATATTTTTAGAATCCATTTTATTCCTGAGAGAATTGGCTCCAAGTCACAATCTGAGTGACTTCAATATGCCCATTTAAGATCAGTGTGAGATTCTTCAAAATGGCACATCAGATCCCAAACATACACTTAAAACAAGGACATGTTGTACAGAATAGTGTTATGAACACTTAAATATCTAGGTGAATCTTTAACATGTAAATTATTTAGAGAGATCAGGGAGTTTTTATGTAGCACGTGCCTGTCCAGATTGTAGCCTATAGACCAAGGGTAACACATGCAGCTGAGGAGAGCTATTAGTAAGGTTCAACAAAATATCAAGTTACATATATTTATGTACATTAATATATGCCATATATAATAAATATGTATTATATACAATATAATATTGTATACTTATATACAATATGGTAACTTAATTGCATGGATTTTCCTTGTGAATTTTAATGACAACATTGTTTGCATTGTCATACTTAGATATACCTTTAAGTTAACGACTATCTGACTCCACACTTTTGAAAATGAGTGGATCAAGAATACAGAATCAAATAAGGCAAACTCATCTTTATTATTTTTAATCATTTATTTATTTGTTTCTTTATTTACGTACACTCCAGATTTTGTTCCCCACCCTGGTCCACCCTCTTACTGTTCCATATCCCATACCTCCTGCCAACCACCCTGTCCACCCCAACAGAACTTTAAACTCTATTTTTAAACTGTATTATTTCTTTTCTGGATATTCAGGTTATTTTTAATTCTTTATATATTTTGCATATCAGCCCTCTTTTGGATATGTAGTTAATAAAAATATTTTCCCATATTGTAGCCTGCTGTTTTATCTAACTTAGTGTGTTCTTTGATATGCAGAAGCTTTTTAGTTTCATGAGGTCTCATTTAATTGTTTTTCTTATTGCCTGTGCTGTCAGTGTTCTGTTTAAAAAGTCTTCTTAGGCCAGTGAATTCAAGGTTATTCCCCATTTTCTTTTCTATCAGATTCAGTGCATCTGGCCTTAAGTTGAAGTCTTTAATCCACTTGGAGTTGAGTTTTGTGCAGGATGATTAATATGGACTTATTTGCATTCTTCTGCACACAGACTTTCAATTTGAACAGCAACATTTTTGAAGATGCTATCTTTTTCCAGTGAATATTTCTGACTTCTTTATAAAAATATACTTAGATATCCATCTTTATATAAATGTATTAATGGGCCTCTTTTTGTGTTTATCCAATTTAGTGTCCCACGACTAGTTATATCAATATTGTTAAATTTTCTTTTTAGTTTTTCTGTGGTTTTACCTTCCACGAATTTTCTAAAATTCTTTTTCATTTTTTCTCAGTTGTATCTTGTCCCATCTTTGATATTTACATATATACAATAAATTCATTTATATAATGTCTTTTTTGAACTCTCATAATACTAAATGAAAAAATTGGATTTTCCCCAGTTGTTTTATTTTTGATATGTGTATGATATATTTGTGTATATGTTCATGTGTACGCATTCACATGTGTACAGATGTGCATGCATGTAGAGGCCAGATGTTGACAAACTGAGGTCCTCAGGCTTCTGCAGCAAGCATTTTACTGACTGATCCAGGTCCCACCTTCCCCTTTCAGTTTGGATGCTCTACTTTGTACATCTTACTTATATTAATATTTCATTTAAAGTAAGTTCTATTGATTTATCTCTGTTTCATTCTGTTTTCCTCTACTGTCTCAAATGTTTTGATGTAATGATTGATGTGAATTTTCTTCTCATGGGAAATTTTAAAAATTCTTATGTTTTCCTTCTTATTGTTTATCTCTCTGCTAAGATTAATTGTGTTATCATGAACATGATTCACATTTCCTCTTGGCTATTCAATATATCAGTCATAACTATTTAAAAGTTTCAAATATTATAGAATATTGGTCTTCTCTAAGTTAATTTTGTTCCTTTGCTTTTCTTCCTGGCTATGTGTTTATTGCATTTTCTGAGTTTTTAAATCGAATGAAAGATAGCTTTTTGTAGAAGTATAAAGACTTGAGTTAAAAAGCCCTTCAAAATTGGTCTGTCTCTTTGGCTGAGCTGTTACTGTGGAGGATGTTGTCAATTCAGGCAGTATTTTAGATTTCTTGGAGATATGTTGTTGTCAGATTCAGTCTTTCATTCACAGGTTCATAAACTGCTGTTCAGAACCTCTGCAGCTTGAGGGTCATTCGCAGTGTTCCTGGGGCTTCTTGCACATTTCAACAGTCTCAGCAAACATGCCCTATGCTGTGGTGGACTAGAAGGTTTCCCGTTCAGTGCTAATCTTGGGCAGCAGTCTGGTTTCTTCGTTGTAATCTTAGCTGCATTCAGAACATGTGTCTGGTTCTTAGAGACACACGGATTCTTCAGCTTTTCTACTGCACAGGCAGCCAGTCTTGGACATTTTATCTGTGGAAGGCCTTGGGTAGAGGTATCCTGCCTCTGTCCCACAGATGGCAGACTTTCACTTTGTACTAATGCAGATTGACTTGATCCAAAAGATTTTTCTGCTCCTATCCTTTTTAAAAATATTTTTATTAAATTACTGTATTTATTTACACTCCAAATGTTGCCTCACTTCCTGGTCCCCCATCTCAAAGTTCTTTGCCCCATGCCCCCTCCCCTTTGCCTCTGAGAGGGTGCCCCCACACACCCACCACCCTCACTCACCCAACCCCAAGTCCTCCCTCCCCCCATCTCACCTTCCCAGCATCCTCCATTCTTAGTTTTTGCCCCCTAGGGACAGATGAACTTTGGTTTTACTCTGCTCCAAGAGGTAAGTGTCATTACCCAGTTCTTGAAGGTGGAAACCGGTTTCTTCCCTTTCTCCCAATCAGACCCTGGTGTTTATAACCTGTATTGCTTGGAGGGTAATTCTCTCATTGTCCTAAAATCTACCTATTCCTCATTTACACTCAGCGCAGGCCTATGGGGAAGTCATGAGGGTACATGTGATGACTATTTTGTATGCTGCTTTTCATTAACACTCAACCTTACAAGAATTCAGCTAATTGTGTCACAACTTTTCTCTAGGTTGGTGCTTACTTCTTTGTTCTCCCAAAGTTAAAGCTTCATACATTCTGTTTTTCCTTAAATGGCATGCTTGGAACTTAATTGCTTTGCTTTCTTTTGCAATGTTAACTCTCATAATGCTTCTTAAATGCTATGATTTTATGTAAAATTGCTAGGTTGTATATGATGCCTCTTGCAACCTTAATCCTAAGTAGAATTAGATTTTGAAATTCTTATGCATTAAGATTATGGGTCTGGTAAGATGGCTCAGTGGGTGAAGATGCCTGCTCTTGAGGCTGATGATCCAAGCTCAGTCCCACTCAGTCCCAAGAGGCCACTTGGAAATGACTCACCTAGCTTGATCTCTCATTTTCACAGTTATATTAGGTACATCCCTTACAAAAAATGAAATAATACAGTAAATAAGAGTATTCATTTGAGGGTCTAAGAAGTAGTTCAATGGATATGAAATTAAGAGCATAGAAATTCAATTCCTAGTAACTATATTGGTCAGTTCCCAACTGCCTGAAATTTCAACTACAGAGGATCTGACTCCCTCACTTAGCATCTGTGTATACCCTCAAACAGTGAAACATGTATTCAAACTCACACTTGTACATGCACATACACATAAATAAAAATAAACTTTAAAGAAAGAATATGTTTATTTCTAGCTTTTTGAGACGCTTCCACATTGATTTCTATATTGGATTGTACTGGTTTTCCACCTACATCCAAGCCAAAATTTGTAGTCTGTTGTTGTTGTTTGTTGTTTTCCATCATAGTCATTCTTGCTGGAGTAAGATTAAGTTTCAGAATACTTATAATTTAAAATTTCTTGATGGATAAGGATTTTGAACATTTTCAAAACATGCTTCTAAGCTCTTTGGTTTTTTATTGTTTTGAGAACAGTCTGTCTAGTTCCATGCCTCAGTTTTATTCTTTTTAAATGTTCAGATCATTTTTAGTTTGTTGTGTATGCTAGATAGTAATCTTCTATAAGGTGTATTGCTGGTAAAGATTTTATTATATCATGTAGACTGCCTCTTTACCTGAAAGACTGTACCAAAATTTTAATTCTATGAGTTCCTACTTATTGTTGGTCTAAGAGCCTGTGCTATTTAGAGCCAGTTCAGAAAGTATGTTCCTGTAACAGTGAGTTCAAGTTTATTCCCTACTTTTTCCTCTATCAGAATCAGGGACTCAGGTTTTATATTGAGGTTCTTGATTTATTTGGAACTGGATTTAATACAGGGTATGAGATAAGTATCAAGTTTCATTTTTACATCCATTTTTATAAGCACCAGTTGTTGAAGGAGCTGTCTTTTTCTCCAAGTGTGTAATTTAGCTGGTGAAACCACTGTGAAAATCAGTATGAGTTCCTCAAAAAGCTGGAAATATTTTCCTTTGTGTTTGAGGCTCTTTCCCACTTTCTCTTCTATTAGATTCAGTGTATCTGGTTTTATGTTGAGGTCCCTGATCCACTTGGACTTGAGCTTTGTGCAAGGTGACAAATATGGTTCTACTTTCATTTTTCTACATACAAACTACCAGTTAGACAAGCACCATTTATTGAAGATGCCTTCTGTCAGGATCCATAATGGGACAAGCTAATAACTATCAGATGATCATCCTGAAATGCTTTCCTCAGATTATTATATAATCTGCGACAAATGTGCCCCATTAGCAAGGCTGTGGTGAACGTGATTTTAGGAAAGACTCCTGCTATTAATAAGCTTTTCCTATTATTATTATTAAACATATGTAACAATCACTAAGCAATAGCACACCTCCTAGTAGCAAATCTCTGCAGATTCATGAAGATGTACTATCTTGTAGTGATACTATATAGACAAATAGATGACTTCTTAAGCCTTAATGATGATCCTATAAGAATTCCTAAAATTATATCAATGATTATTAAGCTCTTTTATAACGGGACTGCTATTAGATCCCTCATGTATAGTCAAAACTGCAGTGAGAACTCTGCCAGTCTCCAGAGTGTCATCAGTTAATTGCCCCGAGAGAGATAGTAACCAGACTTTCTCCTGCTCAGAGCACATTCCAAGAAGTTGTAAAACAATTAACCAAGGTCACTGAAAGGGAATTCACAATTTATTATAGTTACCAGGACAGAAGAGAAAATATTGCCTGGGTTCATCTATACAAAACTTCACTAATTTCTTAAGTTATAGTTTCAAACTTTCAGCGGACCTGTGGAGTTAGACAGGTGATGAATGTCTAGATAGACAATTTCTCCTAATGGATATGCATGTAAACATTCTGTGTTGTAAACTTCTATTTCAATTTATGATTTGAATTTTGGTGTGAACTTGTGATGAACTTTGTAACATGTGATCATGTACTCTGAAAGATGCATAAGTACTGAAGACAAAGACAAAGACAAAGGGGACTTTAGTTAGGAGCTGTTCATCCTTTCCTTTTTTCCCCCCTGCCTAGAATATTTCTGTCTCAGAATTTTTACTCTGTTAGAATCTTTTCCTTTTCCCCACTTAGGACCTTTCCACCTTTCTCCTCAGATAGCTCATAGGATACTTTTTTACACTTAAATAAATCTATAGCAACTTCTTAAAGTGTCTTTTCTTCCTGCAACCTCAGATTAGAGCCCAGCAGTTCCTGTTGAGATAGAACAAAGGCCACACTGCCTAATCCTCTGCTGCTAGGCTACAGGTGTTAATCACCTAAGCCTGCAGTCTCTTACACTCAGAAGAAGTTTTTAGGATAGTACAAGGCTATTAACCCCTTGCTGTTTTTAGGACTGGGATGCAAGTGCCAGCAGTTTCTGGCCACAGGATCACTGATGGCAGGTCAGCTACAGTAGCATAGGGCTGCCTCAAGAAGAACCTGACAAGAAGAAAGAAGAAGCTGCTTCTCCCCTCTCACCCAAGCTGGGGGTGGCTCCCAGCAGCTTTCTTTTTTCCATTGTATATTTTTGGTTTCTTTGTCAAAGATTAAGTGTCTGTAAGTGTGTGGTTTTATTTCTGAGTCTTCAATTCTATTCCATTGATCAATGTGTCCATCTCTGTACCAAGACCATGTAGTTTTTATCACTATTGCTCTGTAGTATAACTTGAGGTCAAGGATGGTGATTCCCCCAGAAGTTCTTTTATTGTTAAGAATTATTTTAGCTATTCTGGGTTTTTTGATTTTCCAGATGAATTTGAAAATTGCTTTTTCCATATCTTTGAAGATTTGTGTTGGAATTTGATGGGGATTGCATTGAATCTGTAGATTGCTTTTGGTAGGATGGCCATTTTTACTATGTGAATTCTGCCAATCCATGAGCATGGGAGATCTCTCCATTTTTTAAGATCTTCTTCAATTTCTTTCTTGAGAGACTTGAAGTTAGTGTCATACAGATCTTTCACATGTTTGGTTAGAGTTACCCCAAAATAATTTATATTTTTTGTGGCTATTGTGAAGGGTGTTGTTTCAGAACTCCAGTGGACCAGACTCTAAGATTAAGAATTGGTAAATGAGACCTCATAAAACTGGAAAGTTTATGTAAGGCAAAGGACATATTCAATAGGACAAATCGGCAGCCTACAGATTGGGAAAAAAATTTCACTAATCCCACATGTAATAGAGGGCTAATATACAAAATACATAAGAACTCAAGAAGCTAACCACAAAAAAAAACCAACCCAATCAAAAAATGAGATATAGAGCTAAACAGAGAATTCACACCAGAGGAATCTTGAACGGCTGAGAAACACTTAAAGAAATATTCAAAGCCTTTAGTCATCAGGGAAATACAAATCAAAATGACCCTAAGATTTCACCTTACACCAATCAGAATGGCAAAGTTCAAAACCTCAGGTGACAGCACATGTTGATGAGGATGTGGAGAAAGAGTAATAACATTCTTCCAATGCTTGTGGGATTGCAAACTGGTACAACCACTCTGGAAATCAATCTGCAGGTTCCTCAGAAAATTGGAAATAGATCTACCTGAAGACCTAGCTATACCACTCTAGGGTATATACCCAGAAGATGTCCCACCATATGACAGGTGAACATGTGCCACTATGTTCATGGTAGCCTTGTTTATGATAGTCAGAAGCTGAAAATAACGCAGATGTCCCACCACAGAAGAATGGATGCAGAAAATATGGTTCATTTACACAATGGAGAACTACTCAGCTGTTAAGAAGGAGGACATCATGAGTTTTTCATGCAAATGAATGGAACCAGAAAATATCATCCTGAGTAAGGTAACTCAGACCCAAAAGGACATGCATGGTATGTACTCCCTAATAAGTGGATATTAGCCAAAAATGTACAGAATGCCCAGGATACAATCTACAGAACTCAAGAAGGTTAACAAGCAGAAGAGTCCAAGTGAGGATGCCTCAATCTCAGTTGGGAGGAAGTAAAAAGCAATCATGGGGCTTGGAGACCAAGGGATATGGGTGGAAAGGGGGACAGACAGAGGAACACAATCAGGTGTTGGGGGGGTAACAGGACTGAAGCCCTGAGGGCCAGCAGAAAGGATGGAAATGGGCAACCTCAGTAGGCAGGAGGTAGGGGTCTCTCTAGAAAATGTACCAGAGACCTGGGAGGTAAAAGACTCCCAGGACTCAAAGGGAGGTATCATAGATAAAATGCCCTAAAGTGGAGAGAGGTAACTTGTAGAGTCCACCTTCAGTAGAAAGATAGGGCATCTAGTGAAGGGATGGGGTTCCATCCCACAGTCAAAAACTCTAACTGAGAATTGTTCCTGTCTAAAAGAACTGCAGGGAAAAAATGGAGAACAGCCTGAGGGAATCTAAGTCCAGTGACTGGACCAAATTGGGATCAAGCTCAAGGAGAGGCTCCAAGGCCTGACACTATTACTGATACTATGGTATGTTTACAAACAGGGGCCTATTATGACTGCCCTCCAAAATGCCCAACAAGCAGACAGACAACAAGCTGACTGAGACAGAAGTTGGATTCTATCCACCAAACCAATGGACAGAAGCTGCTGACCTCTGTGGATAAATTAGGGAAAGGCTGGAAGAAACTGAGGAAGAGGTCAACCCCCTGGGAAGACCAGCAGTCTCAACTAACCTAGACCCCTGAGATCTCTCATACATTGGGCCACCAACCTAGCAGCATACACCAGCTGATATGAGGCCCCCAACACATATATAGTAGAGGACTGCCGGGTCTTCACTCAGTGAGAAAAGATGCACCTAACCCTCAAGAGACTTGAGGCCCCAGAACGTGGGGAGGTCTGGTGGGGTAGGATTTGGAAATGAGGACAACCTCTTGGAGAATCAGGAGATGTTGAATAGTCAGAGAGCAGACCGGGATGGGGATAAAGGATGGACTGTAAAGAAAGGTTAAAGTTCAAACTATATGTATGAGTACACTGTAGCTGTCTGCTGTCTTCAGACACACCAGAAGAGGGCATTGGATCTCTGTTATAGATGGTTGTGAGCCACCATGTGGTTACTGAGAATTGACTCAGGACCTCTGAAAAAGCAATCAGTACTCTTAACCTCTGAGCCATCTCAAGTATTGGAAGGGTCAAGAGAGAAGTACAGATGGTCAGGAAATTGAAAAGAAATATGTAGCAGTAGGACATGAGGAACTGGGGGTATCCACTAGAAACTCCCAGATGGCAAGGAAGCGAGAGACTCCCTGGACCAGGGATGACTATAGCGGAAATAAGCAACAAACAAACAAAAGTAGGGTTTTACTGCTGTGAACAAACACCATTACCAAGGCAAGACTTCTAAGGACAACATTTATTTGGGTCTGGCTTACAGGTCAGAGGTTCAGTCCATTATCATAAAGGCAGGAGCATGGCAGAGTCCAGGCAGGCAGAGCTGAGAGTTCTATAACCTTCATTTAAAGTTTGTTAGCAAGATACTCACTTCCATGTAGCTATGATGAGAGTCTTAAAATTCAAACCCACAGTGAAGCACCCACTCCAATAGGGCCACATCTTCTAACTGTGCTACTCCTTGGACTGAGCATATACAAACCATCACAAGGAAATGGAAACTGTAGAGACCACTTCCAGTAGATAGGCATGGCCTCCAGTTGAGAGATGGGGCCTCCCACACATCTCAAAATTGTTAACTCAGAAATGTTCTTGTCCAAAGGAAAGACAGGGACAAAAAATGCAATAGAGACTGAAGGAAAGGCCATATAGAAACCACCCAGTTACAGACACCATCCCATCTGCAGACACCAAACCCTGACACTATTGCTGATGCTAATATGTGCTTGCAGACAGGAGCCTGGTATAACTGTTCCCTGAGATGTTCTACCAGCACCTGACCAATACGATGCAGATACTCACAACCAACCATCTGACTGAGCCCAGAGACCTCAATGGGAGAGCTAGGGGAAGGACTGACTTTGCTAAAGGGGATTACAACCCCATAGGAAGAACAATATAATTTAACCAGACCACACAGTTTTCCCAGAGACTAAACCACTAACCAAAGAGTATACATGGAGGGATCCATAGCTCTAGATACATATGTAGCAGAGGATGGCCTTATCTGACATCAATGGGACGGGAGGCCCTTGGTCCTCTGAAGGCTTGACTACCCAGCGTAAGGGGAAGCTAGAGGAATGAGATGAGAGTGGGTGAGTGGGTGTAGGAGCACCTTCATAAAGGCAAAGGGCAGTAGGAAGAAGGATGATAGAATGGGGAGGGGTTGTGGAGGGTTAACCGGAAAGGGGGATATCATTTGAAATGTAAATGAATAAAATGATTAATAAAAATAAGTGAAATAAAAGCTGGAAGTAGATCTACTATTTCATTCAGCTATACTACCTTTGGGCATACATCAAAAGGACTCTGCATTCTACTGTAAAGTTTCTGTTCATCCATGTTCACTCCTGTTGTATTCATAGTAGCCAGGGAATGGAAACAGCATAGATGTCCATCAACCGATGAATTGATAAGAAAAATGTGGAACATTTACAAAATGAAATATTATTCTACAACTAAAAAAATATGCAGAACTATGAAACTCATAAGTAAATGGATGGAGCTGGAAACAATCATTCTGAGTGAAGTAACCCATATCCGGAAAGACAAATGTCATATGTTTTCTCTTGTTTGTGGGTGTTAGCTGAGCCCTGCTAGCTATGATAATAACTGACCTTGCAGGACATGCACATGAATCACAGAGGTAAACAACCACTTACTGAATATAAAACATGGTCCAAAGGATAAAGCTTATATTGGCACCATTGCCTTGTCAACATCTTGTGACTTGACATGTCAAAGGCCCTGGGGGATGAACCTATAATTATTATACTGCTGAACACCCAAAACTACAAGGGCAGTACAAATTAGACTTAATGTGTAGAAGCAACCAACAAAGTAGGACAGGAAGGTAGATCCCTGGGGGGGATAAGATATGATCAAAACACATAGCAAAGGACTACTAAAGTAAAAATTTAAATTATGCATTTGAAGAGACAGGCTGCTTTGATTCAACATTACTTTTGTGAATTCATCCTAATTGTTAATGTAGCTATATAATTTTGATCAGTGTATACTATTTTATTATATAGCTATATCTCAGTTAGTCTATTCTATTGTTGATAATTATACATACTGATTTCTGGTTCGATGGTGTCATAAATAGTGCTAAATGTGTATTACCACATTTCTAGGACAAAATGTTTTGGTCATATATAGTTATATATATTTCACATTTAATAGCTAATCTTACACCCTTTTCTAAAATAATTCTGGAAATTTCTATTTTTGCTAGAAGTTTATCAAAATTCCTTCTGTTTAAAACCCTGTTAATATTTGCTGAAAATTTATTAAAGTGTAATAATCATGTCTAGTAAGCATATTGAAAACAGAATACTTTAGAAGTGTTTAATTTGATGTGTTTTATAAGTGCATAGTCTTTAAATACCAAAAGGTAGAGATGTAGACTATTATGTCATCAGAAATATAAATTACATTGACTTCTAAAGTGGCACATTACTTATAAGATATTAAGTAATAATTTACATGTAAAATATTCATTCATATGTACAACCAACTCAGTAGTTAAAGTTTAAGAGCAGTGGCTGCTCTTCTAGAGGACTTGAATTCAGTTCCCAGTACCCACATAGCAGCTCACAACTGCCATGGGATCTAGTAAACTCACACAGACATACATACAGACAAAACATGAATGCACATGAAATAAAAATAAATACATTTTTAAAAGTAAAACTAAGATGATAACCTAGGCTTAGATTACTTGAATCATGTACCTGTCAAAAATTTATAGATGAATTATTACTTATTCTTCACACTTACTTTCCAATATGTAGAAGACAAAGGAATAACTTATAAATCATTTGAAAAGTTCAGTCAAAGAAATAATTTAAAATGCTATAAACATTTTTCATATATACATCTAAAAAATTAGGCAAAGAAAAGAGGCACCTCATTGGAAAAATGAAGTAAATTTCTTTCATAAATGTTGTATTTCCTAAGTAAGGGTTCCTCTACAATAAGCTAAACCTGTTAAACATGTTAAGTAAGTTTATATAATAAGAGTTGGAAATACAAAATAACTTATATTTCTTTAAACTAATAATAATCAGTACAAAAATAAAATCAAGAAGACAATTTCAACAATTAGAGTATCAACATGTAATCATTAGTTTATATGGTGAAACCCTACCCTATAATATGCCCGTGTTTTGAGAGAATACTTGTGCAGAGAATAAACTCAGGAAAACTGAGGTGATCAGGGCTGAACTAATTCAGTAGGATTGATGCTCACTCTGAGATAAGGATGGCATGGCAGATTGAACAGCAGCCAGTTTAAAGCCTAGAAGAGCTTTTCTAAAACTGACTGCTAAATTTGTGATCTCATATCTCTATATGAAAGAAGAGTAAGAAATAAACTTCTGTAGCTTAAACCAGCTAATTTAGAGCATTTTATTATGAGAGTCTAAGCTAAAACATTCATCAAAATGATGAATGACTTGAGTGAAATAGTTCAACTAACATCTTAATTAATAATGAACAAATGAATTTTTTCCCCTAAAAAGCAAATCAAGGAAGGAATAGTTTTCTTTTAAATAAATACTAAGATAAATGAATGGTCATAAAAATGAATAAATAAAAATGAAATGAAATTATACCTCTGCCTTATACTGCATATAAAAATTAACAAAAAATATATATTAACTTTAAGAGTGAAGCTTTAAAACCCTTGTAAGCATAAGAGGATCAAATAAACCGTGGTTTCTTGAATACCACTTCAAAAACACAAGCAAAGCTTACAAATTGCACTTCACCAATCTTTAAAAAATACATACTACAAATTTTAAATAGCAGAAAACTAGCCCACAGTCTGGGGAAAGATGTTTCAGTCACATATCTGATGAGGGACTCTGATGCAGACATTAGACATCAGGAACACTTAGAATTTGGGCATAAGTAAGTAAGAAACTGAAGTGAAGAAAGGAGACCAGATTAAAACTGCCAGTTTCCCTAGAGGGTATGCAAATGGACAGGAAGAGTAAAAGAAGCCCAGTGTCATTAACATCAGGAAATTCAGTTCAAAACCATAATAAACAAGATGTGGTGGCTCATGCCTGCAACCTAAGCACTTGAGAGTGTGAGACCCTGGGAGCTCTGGGGGTTCCTCTTGGTTGATATTGTTGTTCTTCCTATGGGGTTGCAAACCCCTTCAGCTCTTTCAATCCTTTCTCTAACTACTTCCTTGGGGACTCAGTGCTCAGTCCAATAGTTGGCTGTGAGTATCTGCATCTGTATTGGTTAGGCTCTGGCAGAGCCTCTGAGGAGACAGCTATATCAGACGCCTGTCAGCAAGCACTTCTTGGCATCTACAATAGTGTCTGGGTTTGGTTTCTGTCTCAGTGTAGGGGAATACTGAGGCAGTAAGGCAGGAGTGTGTGGGTGGGTTGGGAGCTCCCTCACAGAAGCAAGGGGAGGGGGATGGGTTAGAAGGTTTGTGGAGGGGAAACTGGGAAGGCAGGATAACAGTTTAAATGTTAATAAATAAAATAACCAATAAAAAAGGAAAGTCTTAGACCTGAGAGCTCACATGTACATGGCCAAATTGGGTCACATATCATGAGCTTGTCACAAGTAAGCACACAAGCAAACAAGCATAAATGGATATAGTATCATATCTCCCAAGATCACCAAAATCAAAATGATAGATTAGCATTAGAAAGAATGTGAAAAATGTAAATACTGCTTGTGGAAATGAAAAAAATGGTGTAGCCATTCTTGAAAACAGTTTACTCCTTCTTCAAAAAGGTTTGCATAGTATTTAACTTGAACATTTCACCCCTTCTTATACAGAGAAATTAATCAAGCTACATGTCTGCCAAAGAACTAGTATACATCAGGAATGCTCACAGCATTTTGTGCTTAGTCAGTTTTCACTACTGTAACTGAATACTTGAGACAATTTGTAGAAAGTTTTATAATATTGAAAGTTTCTGCTCATTGTTGGTTGCTCTATTTCTTTGAGGCTGGTGATGAAGCAGCATATCATGGCAGCGACCGTAGTGTGGAACACAGATGCTTTATTGCTTTTATCTCCTTCAAAGACAGTGTCAGTGACTAGAATATTTCATAGACTTTACCTCATAAAGGTTCTATCACTTCTCAAATTTAAAACAGCTAGGTATGGTGACTTGTGTCTTTAATCCCATCACTCAGGAAGCAGAAGCATGCATATCTCTGTTGAGTTAGTAGCCAGTCTAGTCTACATAGAGAATTCCAAGTCAGCCAGAACTATGTAGTGAAGCTGTGTCTCAAAACGAAACAAAACAAAACAAAACAAAACAAAACCAACAAAATAATCGTAAAAAAAAGACATTAACTGGATTTGAGGGAATATTTAAAAACTAGTCTATAGAAGTTATAAATAATATTCATAAGGGAATAGTGTCCAGATATTATATATTAACTGCTGTAGGCAAATCATTCAATAGGATCCTATGTAGTCACAAAATGGAATAAGGTTCTGATCCATAGTGCATGATCGAACCTTAAAACATTATGCTAAAAAGCCAGTTATACTTACTAAATGATTCTGCTTGTATAAATTATTTAGTACAGTACATAGAAACTGAAAGTATAATGCTTTTTGTAGTATTAGAGTAGTGAGGGATGGGAGATCCATTAGTTACATTTCTTACTGCTCTAAAAATATGGAAAAAAACAGTTTAAATGAGGAAAGATTTCTTTCAGCTCATGGTTTCTGGGCTTTGTGTAGTTATTTCCTCTTCATTAAAACAGGAAGCTAATTATTATTAGGTCAATGGCTTTATGAAATTATGAGTCAGGGAGCTCAGAAAGGTTAAGACCTCCAGAGGTTACAAATGAAGTAAAAATTTTCTGTAGAGAAGCAGACCTTCTGGTGAAGGGCTGTCTTGAAGTTCTATAGGGCTTACTGGTGTTACAGCTTTCTTGAACTGCTATTATTTCTGGGGTGGACATTCTATGATATGGTAGCCTGTGAGCCAACAATGTTCCTGTAGGTAGCTCCAATAATCTCACTGGTTCAGCAAGCTATACTCTGATACGTCTTCATTTCTGTATCCTTGGTGAACAGATTTGTTCATGTCTTCCTAGAATAAATCATGAAACAGGTGATCCTAGGCTATCATTGCAGGGAAGGTGTAGTGGAGTGGCTCTGTCTATGGTGGCAGAAGTATAAGGTTTGGTATCTGCTTGCATGGCTGTGGACTAGGAAGCTGAGAGAAAAGGCTATAACCAGGGCTAAGTTTTAACTTTGAAGAGATGTCCCTAATAGCTTATTTCTACCAACAATGCCTTACCTCCTAATATGTTCATGCCCCTTAAAAATAGTGACATAGATTGAGATTGAGTATTCAGAACATGAGTCTGGATGACATTTCAGATTCAAACAATAACAAGAAGTAACTTATGGATATGGGTTTTATCTAAAATTAGGTTATCCTGATTCAACCTTGTGAATTTAAAATATATTTTAATTATATGTTCTAAAAGGTTGAATTATGATGTGAATTTTATGTCGATGTTCTTAAAATAGTTCCAAGAAGGCAAAAAAGAAAAAAAAAATGGAATGGCAGCATCTTCATATGGCAGTGACAATAGGTTTCTGTTAAAATGAAACATTTTTCTGTAGTTTCCATCTAAGTTTAGGTTAGGTCTCTGAAACAGTTTTCAAGTTTCCCAAGTCTCTCAAACCTTTTGTATTCAATTTGTCTTCCACTTGGCTTTAGAGAAAAGAGGTGATGGCGTTAGCCACACAAACTATGTTCCTTGTAGGTTAGTTGTTATTTTTGGATGACTCTTCCTTAGTTATCTAAGTAGCACTCACCTCTTGCTTGTTTGTTGTTCATATACCCCAAATTCCATTGGTTATTTATTTTAATCAGAAGTTCGAACAAGCAGAGGAAAATGCACCCCAAATAAACTCCAGGTTAGTTGACAAACAGCAAGAGTATTTGCAATATTGACACAGATTCAGGGTTAGGGTTGCTAAT
Source organism: Rhabdomys pumilio (assembly GCA_030674055.1). Classification (NCBI taxonomy): domain Eukaryota; kingdom Metazoa; phylum Chordata; class Mammalia; order Rodentia; family Muridae; genus Rhabdomys; species Rhabdomys pumilio. The sequence continues at coordinate 11,181,576 of JANHMN010000005.1, read as the reverse complement.
GTAGTTATTTCTAAAAAGTGTTTGGAAGATTCACAATCTTATACTTAAATATGAAATGGGTGTGTAGACATTTCACATGTTCAAATACACACACTTGATCCATAAAATACAAAAACACTTTTGACCCCAAACTGACTCAGCACTTTTAAAAAGTGTTTAACCATATGAATACAAGGGTAATACATTTAAAATTATTGTGAAAATTGAAAATTACCCCAGAATTAACATAAATTCCTATGCTCGTAATATTGGTTAGAGACATGTAAACTAAAAGTCCAATAGACTTACAGTTTCTGCAAAGATTGAAAAGGCTCATTAATCACAGATCTTCCATGTGATAACAAAAATTCCCAAAGCACAGCACAGAGAAGATGTATAGGTTTATGCTGCATGGTGGACAGAAGCAAACCAGCCAAGGGATCTTGAAGCTTGAACAGGAAGTTGGTGCCCTGATGGAAGAAAATCTTGTAATACCTGTCTATGCTAACCAAACAACAGACCACAAATTCACCCACACTACATAACTTTCAGTTTTATCATTGATGATTAGGGGATTGAATGTGCATTTGCAACCAAGGTGAAGTTGCTTCTGCTAGGGTAATCATGGCAGCATTTGGCAAGATTTAGAGTACATGCAGTCTTCTATTTTCTCTGACAGAAGTTAGAAATTCTATTTCTTCCATAGGGTAGCATTAAGCAGAGAGTTGACCTTTCATCTTCCACCTGACAGGGTTAGAGGACGCTCTGCTTTTCTTGGCACTGTAATGTGAACCACGTTCTCCATGATTAATCCTTAGCAATGAACTTGAAGCAGAACAAGTCATACCGCTCTATCCCCATGTTATCTTTTTTTTTTTTTTGCCTACTTTAATTTCTGATAGTGAAATGAACTTCTAATCTACAGTGTGATGACAAGACAATGTGAGCTATCCATTTATTTGTTTTTCCACTTCTGATGGCCTTGATGTTCAGTAGAAATGGACATGATGAAACATGGAGAGTCAGTTTTTCATATCCACCAGAAAGATGGTTCTCTGTGAAGGAGGAAACGAAACTTTATATCTGTTTGTAATAAAATTGTGTGGATCAGTATCTTCTTTCTGGGCCCTTCACAATACTTCCACAAATGGATTCCTTGCTAAAAAGAAGGTGAAATAAGATATAGCGTTTATATTACAGTGTCAAAGTATCTGGGATACAAGAAATCCCTTTCATTAAAAGGAAATTAATAATAATAATAATAATAATAATAATAATAATAATAATAGTAGTAGTAGTAGTAGTAGTAGTAGTAGTAAAATCATAGTGGTAATAATTAATAATAACTTCTCACATTTATGAAAGACAAACTGCAAATTTTAATATTAAGATGAAGAAAATTTAAAGCAGTCCTCATGAAATTGGTTTATGAAAACAGTACATACTTTTTATAAACAAAAATTAGAAGATTTCTGGAAAGAGGCAAAAGCCATGAAAAGGAAGGAAATGGGGAAACAATTGAAAAATATGATAACTGACAGAAAAATCATGCAAGTTGTGCTGAATGGCAGAGTATGGATTGCAGAGAATGAAAATAGTTAACTGGAGAAGAAATCAATGAAATGTACTGATCTGGAAAGTACAGAGAAACAGACTTTATTGATATAATCATCATAATTAAGCTCAAAGATTTCTGCTTCTGCGAATGTGAATGTGAGGTACAGTTACTCCATTACTTTTTGTAAGAGCAGGTAAATTGCTTAGGTATCATATTTAAAATAAAATTAAGAAAATTCTGAAAGATTTAACAGAGCAGACTGGTTTAGGAACCCATGGGACACAGAATACTTTATACCCCACAGTTTGAGCATAAGAAGTCAGCAACTGGGAAATCAAATTGTATACAGACAAAATAGAAGTCCCTATGAAAAGAACATTATGAGGCACTCCAGCTCCTTACCCAAATAGGTGTCACAATGGTACAATTAGTTTCTTAAAAGAAATTTTAATTCATACTAATCACTTACCTTAGAAATTGTACACTTGGGCAATTATCCCAGAGAAATGGAACGTTTGTGTTAATTGAAACTTGTACAATGATATGTATAATATATTTATCCCAGGAGCCCCAAATAAGAAACAGTCTAGGTGCTCTTCAACTCCTGTAGGCTAAATCAACTCTGGTATATCCATACAATAGGGCATTGTTTAGCAGCACAAATGAATGATATATTAATATGTACAGCAAGTTGGTCAGAGAGCTTTGCTGAGTTGAAGCAGTCAGTTTTCACTAGTTAAATACTATATTATGCCATTCATGTAGCATTCTTAAAATGATGTCATTATGAAATGGGGAATAGTTTAATAGTTGATAAGGATTAAGGAAATTTCATAGCAGGAGGAAAATGGCTTGAAATTCTTTGGTTGAGACAAGCTTTTCTGTGTATATTACCATAGTTTTACAATGTGCTACTTATTATTAGAAAAATGAGGCCAACGATAAATGATGTCTCTATTATTTTTTATAGCTTCATGGGAATATATAATTAGTTCAAAGAAAAAAATTTATAGTAAAAAATAAATAGTTGGAATATTTATTATATTTTAATTAATTTATTATAATTATTGTTATATTTTTACTTATAAAATTACTCCATTTATTAAAAATTCAGAGAAATCTGTAGATTTAAAGAGATTTAACATAATTACTCACCAATTGTAAAAGTTGAGTAACATCATAATATGAGAAAACTAAAAAGAAATATAGTGAGAAATATATAATAGCAAACACTTTATATTAATCAATGATTTTGAAGAGTGACAATGGCTTAGACTATGTTTAAATATATTTTTTATATTTTAGAAATAAACACATAAATGTGAATTAATTCAGAGATAATAATGTTGGGTTTGGCTTCCAGTAAGTGTATGGGTAAAATTCCGAGTTATCGCCTAAGAAACTCAGTTAGGTGATGATGAGAACTATGCACAAGTCTGTGAAGGCAATAGAAAATTACTCCCATTGTTACATTACCATGTATACAGAAGACACTTTAAAGATGTCATTGAGGTCAATGCAGATATTATGGAAAACTGTAATAATTCTCTTTTAACTTTTTGGTATAAAACCAGTTCTAACTTAGCAATGCCACTTCTGATTATACATGCAAATGAGATACCAACATACATGTAAATATAACTTTTCAGCCCAGTCACCCAGCCACCCGCTTCAGATTAGAATGCAATCCCTAAAATACCCCTAGATGAAAATTATGTAGTTCTCTTTATTCTTAAGTATATGAGACTTTAGTTCAGTGTATTAGAGAGCCTACAGTGGCATCGAATCAAAGTCACTTTTAATTCTGCCCTGCACTGCCAGTTTTTCTACCCATATCAGGACTGCTGGGAACAAACTGACCCTTCTCTTTGTAGAGCTCTTGACATATCTTAACTTCATTTCTCATGTCTCTTTTAAAGGAAAATCTTAAGAGGCCCAGAATGACCTGCAAGCAACAGCAAGTGTTGGCATGGGCCACATACTTATTGCCTGTGACTCCCCAGTGAAGCTGGGAGGAGCATATGGAGCAATTAAGTTAATAATGTGAACTTCAGGGATCACCATCCATCATGCAAGAAAATTTAAATCACAATGCTTCAGGTGCCAGATTCATGTTAACAAAACAAATCACCCAGCTGTAAACATCACTGCAAACATGGTTGTCAGAGTGAGGTGGATCTCCTTGGAGGACTATTAAAGTAGTTATTTGAAGGTAATAAATGACTATGACAAAACCCCAGAAGTCTTTTGGAGAAAACAATCATCAGTTCAGGGCTACAGTGAAGCTATAAATATTTCATAACATTGTGTGCTGTGTCTGAAAAAAAATGGCTTGATTTCCCAGCACCCAGCCTCCCTGTCTGATGTCACTTCCTCACTATAAGTGTTCAGACATTTTGCAAATGGTTGAGGCATTTGAGTAAAAGCTACAACTATATAAAACTTCCTGAAACAGAAAAAAAGCCTCAGCCTCTGTTTTTTTTAAACCCACGTAAATCTACATGTGATGAATTTACACGAGCATGAAACAGTTTTTATTAAAAGAAAATGAATATGTAATAGTTGCTTTTCTCATTGCTGTGATCAAATGTATGATAAGGAGTAAGGGCTTGTGTTAAGTGGCTCACATTTTAAGTTTTCATCATGGTGGGAAAGTCATTGGGGCAGGCTGAACTTTTTGGAAGCTGGTTATGTTATATCACAGTCAAGAAACATAGAGAGGTTAATGCTGGTGTTCAGCAGTTTGCTTTCTTATTTCTAGGTGGCTGATGATCTTAGAGCATGTAGTGGTGCCATACATGGAAACTTACACATGCATCCACAAAGATTTGTCTCCTAGATGATTTTAGAGATTGTCAAGATGGTTAAGATTAACCATCACAGATGAAATATACGTATTTTAATATATGTTAATATATATTTAATATATATATTAGTTTTTGGTACCAGGGATTGAACCTAGGGTAGGGTAGGCTTGTGCTCTATAACTGAACAACATCTCCAGCCATCTGCTTAAATTCTGAGAGGGTCTCAAGGTCACTAGGTTGGAAAGGTTGTCCTCACACTCTTGTAGCTTAGGCTGTCACCAATATGTAACCTTCCTACCTCAGCCTCCTGAGTATCAAGGATAACAGGTGTGTGTCCCCAGGCTCAGCTTATTATATCTTTCTCTTGAAGCAATTAATGAATATTATCTCTTGCAGAAAGAATCTGAAGTTATTCTTTGCTCCAGATCTGAATGATATCTCTTTTTTTCCCATCTAATTAGCCATTTTTCGAAAGGGTGATCTTGCTCAGTATCAAAATACAGGGAATGTGCAAGCCTCCATATGATACTTGATGGTTCTCCCCTATTTTTAGATCATAAAAATAATAAGCCTTTATCGTAGGCTTATGCTACATTTATCATTTCCACACTATAGAAAGTAGACATGTTAAAAAAAAAGAATGCTTAAGGGCATGTGCCAAATTATGTTAAAGAATATTTTATTTTTGTCAAGCATTTATGGAGTTCCTACAAAGAATAGAGTATTATGGTAGGTATTAAATATACAAAGTCACAATTCAAGGGCTTACAGCACAGTGAAGGAGAAAAACATGTAATTGGTACTTATAACATGCCAAGAGAACATTTTTGCAATGTGATTAAATGCAAAATGTTATCTGGACACAGGAGAGGTCATAGCTGGGATACCGAGGCATGAAAGCAACGGTGTGTTTTCTGAACTATGGCAAATGTTTTCATATGGTTTAATGTTGGTCAGGGGTAAAAAGGATGAGACAGAATTTTTGTAAAGGGCACAGAGCCTTGAAACAAAATAATGTGTTCTGAAGATATAATGAGATTTGTTTTCCCTGGTGAGTGGTGTAAGATATATAAGCAGAAATGGAAACTATTTTAAAAGTGAACAGAGGAGATGGTGTGAATAAAGTACATGAGTAAAGAGAGTGTCTCAAGACGATGTCTAGACAAAGCATACTGAGCAGAGCTTTCATCATGAAAACAATGGGAGAGTAATAACAAATCTGATTGTTATTCCATAAGAAAGGCTGTTAATGTAGTGAGAGCACTGAGATGTCAGGAATAAAAATAAAGAGGCCTGGCAGAGAACTGCATTACTAGTAAAGACCAGAGCTCATAAGACCTGAACCAGAACAGTAGTCAGAGAGGAAGATCTTAAAGATCATAGTATTTGTTGTCTTGTACTTTAAATGCTTGTTCACTTTTCCATTAGTCTTTTAGTATATGTAGCCATCACTGGGGCTTTGGTATGCATTTCCATGTTGAGCATCTCTTTGTGTAACTATTGCTAATGTACATATTGCACTTTTATTTTTTATTTTCTTTTTTATAAGTTCTGAAAACTCTTATAGAGTTTCAGATAGAATGCATGCAAACAAACTCTTGACTCAGTATGTGTTTTTCAAATGTCTTCCATCAGACTCTTTCCTTATCTTTTGGTTTCTCTTCACCAAATCTTTTAAAGAGATTTAGTCCATTTGCCAAAGTCTAATCCATCAATTACTTTTAGAAATCAATTTGGGATTAATACCACACCCAATAAATTGTTATCCAATTTAATCTCACAAATATTTGCTTCTGTACTTTGTTTCATGGTACTAAAGGCTGCATTTTGGTTTGTCATTGATTTTTAATTAATTTGTGAATAGGATATGATATTTTTATCTTTGATTTTTTAGTATTTTTGCCTATGTGCTTGTTCTTGATACTGTAACAATTTTTTGAAAAGATTGTCCTAATAGCATTGTATCTTTTCTTTGTTAAGTATCAGAAATTGTCCATACATGCATATTTATTTCTAAGCCATATATTTTATTTAATCATCTATTTGGTTAGCTATGTGCCAATATCATCCTATATTGCTTCATATAGCATTTTAATAAATCTTGTTATCTGATAGTGCCTTACAACTTTATTCTTTTTAATTTTAAAAAATTAATTCTTCTCTCATTTTTTTACATCCCTACCACAGTTTCCTCTTCCTCCTCTCCTGCCAGGCCCACTTCTACCTACCCTCTGCCCCAATAATTGACTCCTCCTCACTTTTACTTTAGAAAAGGGCAGGCCTCCCGTGGATATCAACCAAACAAGACATTCAAGTTGCTGTAAAACTAGGTACCTCCTCTCATATTTAAGACTTAATGAGGCAACTGGGGATGAGGTAAAGAATCTCAAAAGTAGGCAAAAGAATCAGAGAGCAGCCCCTGTTCCCACTCTTAGTAGTCTCATAAGAAGACTGAGCTACACAACTGTACCATACATGCAGAGGCCAAGAGCCATGAAAGTTTCCTAGTTGTTGGTTTAGTCTCTGTAAGCAGTTATGAGCCCAGGTTAATTGAGTCTGTGGGTTTTCCTGTGGTGTCACTGACTCTTCTAACTCCTATAATCCTTCCTCCCCATCTTCTGCAGGATTCCCTGAGCTCTGCCTAATATTTGGCTGTGGGTCTCTGCACCTGTTTCCATCAGTTGCTGGATGAAGCCTCTCTGATGACAATTTGGCTAGGCACCAATTTTTGACTATAGCAGATTATCATTAAACATCATTTCATTGCTTATTTTTTTTACCTGTCCTGTTTGATTCTATACTAGATCTCTGGGCTATCTGGCCTCTAGGTCATGGCTCTTCAGGCAGTGTAAAGACTGAGCTGCCTCTTGTGGCATGAGTCTCAAGCTGGATTAGTCACTGATTGTCCACTCTCATAATTTCTGTGCCACTTTTAACCCCAGTATATTTTATAGTCGGAAAAAATTATAGGTCAAATGTTTTGTGGCTGGGTTGGTGTCCTAACCCCTCCATTGGAGGTCTTGCTTAGGGAGAAGATATAACCAGTTCAGACTCCATATTTCTCATTGCTTGGAGTCTTAGTTAGGGCCACCCTCATAGCTTCCTGGAATTTTCCATTGTACTAGTTTGCTAGATTATCCCCAAGATGCCTACCCCCAGGTACAGTCATCTTTCCAAGTACTGTCTCCCTCCATCCTCCTCCAACCTTATCTCTCCTGTTCCTATTCCCCTTACCCCAATACTGTCTACTAGTGATGTCTATTCTACTTTGCCTACTCAGAGAGATTCATGTGTCCTCCCTTAAGCCTTCCTTGTTTCTTAGCTTATCTAGGTTTTTGGATTGTAGCATGGTTATCCTTTACTTGAAAACTCATATCCCCTTATAAGTGAGCACATACCTTATTTGTCTTTTTGGGTTTGGATTATGTAACTCAGGATGATTTTGCCTAGTTCTTTTGGTTTGTAGTTTTCAAAACCTATATTAATAAGGGTTCTTGGACACTTTAACCTCTCTTCTAGCCCACCACCCACCAGAGACAGTGGATAAGAAAGGTTAACAGGGCAAAAGAGGATGTGGACCTGTATAAAAATAGTTCTTTGGGGTGATTCCAATTTTCATTGTCAGGATATCAGCAAATCAATTCACACAGCAGTAGTGGCTTGGTCCACTTGCAAACACCATTCTTGAATCAGCAATGGCAGTTCAATCCAGAAGAAAACTTAAGGTTTCTTCCAATTAGCCTGTGTCCTCAGAAGTGGCAAAAAGCCACAGGAACATCAGAAGAAGGTCTCTGGTGTAATTTCTCTCTATTAAGCCATGACAATGATGATCAATGAAGAAAGCAAAGTAAACCAGTGCCACAGTGTCAGCAGCGAACTCCATCAACAAAGACCAGGAAAGAGTAGGAAGAAAAACCAATGGCACAGCACCATCCACTGTCTATTGAGTTATACTTACACCTTTTCCATATATCATGTGTCCTCTCAAGTATCTGCTCCAGTAAAACATCACATGCCCCTCTTCCAGGCAGCTTCCAGAAAAACACTACATGTCTGTCTGTTCTCAGCAAAATATTCTCCCATGTATCTGGTTCAGTATAAATATTCTCTCATATACATCCTCTTATAAGACAGTTTCCAGAAAAACATCACATGACACAACTGAGTCTCCAAAGAAACCAGAAATTTCCACTTTATAGTTCTATCTATTTGCTTGCAAGTTTCATGTTAAACAACCTAGTTTAACAGTTGAGTAATACTCCATTGTGTAAATGTACCACATTTTTTTCCATTATTCAAAAGAGGTACATCTAGGTTTTTGCCAATTTCTGGCTATTATAAATAAAACTGCTATGAACATAGTTTCAGAAGTGTCCTTGTGATATTATGGAACATCCTTTTGGAATATATACCTAGTCATGGTTTGGCTAGGTATTGAGGTAGACTGATTATCAATTTTCTGAGAAACCTTCATAATGATTTTCAAAGTGGCTATACAAATGGGCAAAAAAGAAAACATCTTCAACAAATGATGCTGGTCTCACTGAATGTCTGCATACAGAAGAATGCAAATAGATCCATATCTATATATAACCCTGCACAAAACTCAAGTCCAAGTGGATCAAAGAGCTCATCATAAAACCAGATACATCAAACCCAATAGAAGAAAATGTGGGGCATAGCCCTGAACTCATTGGCATAGAAGACAACTTCCTAAACAGAACAGCAACAGTTCAGGCACCAAGATTAACAATTAATAAATGGGACCTCATGTAACCGAAAAGCTTCTGTAAGGCAGAAGACACTGTCCAAAGGACAAAACTGCAACCTATAGATTGGGAAAAGATCTTTACCAGTCTCACATCTGACAGAGGGTAGTATCTAAAATGTATAAAGAACTCAAAAAACTAAACATCAACAAACCAAATAATTCAGTTAAAAATGGGGTACAGATCTAAACATAGAAGTCTTAGCAGAGAAATTTCAAATGACTGAGAAGCACTTAAAGAAATGTTCAACATTGTTAATTGTCAGGGAAATGCAAATTGAAATGACTGTCATTCTATCTTACACCTGTCAGAATGGCTAAGGTCCAAAATAAAAGTGACAGCTCATGTTGGCAAGAATGTAGAGCAAGGGGAACACTCCTCCATTTCTGGTGGCAGTGCAAGCCCTTCCTTTTCAAGGTTGTTTTGGCTAGATTAATGTTTTGTATTTTCATATGTATTTTTTTCAGCTTATATTAGCTGTAAAATGTTTAGTAGGTCTTCGCCTTGGGATCTACAGTTGAATCATGGAAGCAATAATTGCTTACTAACATTGACTACATTGATCCAGGAACACAAATATCTCTGTATTTCCATAAATTCGTTTAAAATTTTCTTCACCCGTGTTTTATAGACTCTTTTCATAAAACTATTGCATTTACGCTTTTTTGTTTGTTTGTTTGTTTTGAGATACCATTTTGAATAGATCAGGCTGGCCTCAAACTCTCAGAGTTATGCCTGCTTCTGCCTCTCCAGTGCTGGGATTAAAGGCATGTTCCACCAGTGGTTTGATTGGAAAAATATTCCTAGCTATAGGCTTATATATTTTGAATATTTGGTCACCAGTTGGTAGCACATTTTAGGGAGGCTATGGAACAATGAGGAGGCAGATCCTTGCTGAAGGAGGTAAGTCACTGGGTGGTGGATTTTGAGGTTTTATAGCTTCACTTTCTTCTAGTTGTTTTTCTCTGCTTTGTCTATATCGGTGGTTCTCAACCTAAGAGTTGTAACCCCTTTGTGGGCCACATATCAAATATTTACATTAGGATTCATAACAGTAGCAAAATTACAGTTATGAAGTAGCACCAAAAATACTTTCATGATTTGGGGTCACAACTGTGTTATGAGGAACTGTGTTAAGGTTTTGCAGCATTAGGAAGGTTGAGAAGCACTGCTCTATAAGGAAGGCAGTGTGTTCATCCACATGCCTTTTCCTGCTGTCATGGTTTCAAAGACTGATGCTATGCCTTCTTGTCCATGATGGATTCTATCTATGGTTCAACTTTAGAGCACCTTTCTTCTCTAATTTGCTTTATTCAGAAAATTTTATTTCTCTAACAGAAAAGTAGTACAATACCCAGCTGCTTCACATATTGGGGCCATTGTAACTGATATTATGATAATTTCAATATTAACTTTAAGATGAAAATATGATGATATTTTTGGAATATAAGACTGTAGTTGCCATTTGTATTTTTTCCTTCTTCCTGCTTAAGTCCCACAATTTTGCTAACTTTACATGCGAGTTCTAGGGATTTTATATTTTATATTTGTTGAATTTTCTATGTATAAAATCATGATATCTCCAAATGAATATAGTTTCATTTCTTATTTTCTAATGCATATGTTTAATCTTTAAGCAAACATTTTTGACTTTTAACTGAGTCCCTGGAATAAGTTTTCAATGATACATTGATAATGTTTCAAGAATTTACTTACTGAGTGATGAGATTGGTTATTTAAAGTTGTCTCTGACATTGCTTGAAGGAATTTGTATCTCTGGTGATGGGTGCATGGTAAATCCATAGATGTCCTCTAGGAAAGCAGAAGTTGACTGTAAAGCCTATCCCCAGAATTGAAGGGAAAACACTGCCAAAGTTTTGAGTAATTTATGTGCTAAGGAAGAGATGCTGAAATTTTACATCAATTAGTTGATACTGTAGACTGTCCATTACCCCATTTACTGCCAAGAATATCTTAGAGAAGTTGGTGTTATTAACTTCTTTATATATAGAAAATTGGTCACATGCACACTTATTTAATTTTTAGTTAGAGATGTCTTACTTTGAGTTATATTGCTGTAAAGACATATTATGATGAAGACAACTCTTATAATGGCAAACATTTAATTAGAGTTGGCTTACAGTTTCAAAGGTCCAGTCTATTATCATCATAGTGGGAAGCATGGCATCCTTCAGGTAGATTTGGTGCTATAGTGCCAAGAGTTCTACATGTTGATCCAAAGGCAGCTAGTATGGCAGAGCCTGAGTATAGGAACCTCAAAGCCCACCCCCAAAGTGAAACAAGTCTACATTTCCTTCAATAATTCGACACCTCCTAAGAGTGCCATTTCCTATGGGGCAAGCATATTTAAAACAACACAGATATTGATTCATGTCAAGAAAGCATGGGTAGACCTCTTCCAAAATGCTGTGACCAGTCTATTTTATATAGTAGTTTTATATTTTGTCCTAATGGTGTGCGACAGTTCCAATGTGAGTTTTAGGAAAGCTGTGAGCTTGCTTTTATGTAATCAACTGCATGCCTGGGACTTGTACTTCACTGACATTTTGCCCCTTTAAACATGACACTGAGAGTACTCAACTCTTTAATAGCTGAGCAGATAAATCATTTCTACTAAGTTATTTCTGTGCCCTGCCACCCTATGGTTCTGACTGCACAGAAAGTTCAGGGGCACAGAAGTGTTTCTGATGCGTGAAGCTTTCAAACCGATTCTAGGGACCACAGGGTTGGCATAGAAAATTCCTCAGTTAGTGTGTTCCAGTTCCATTCAGGAAATCACTAAATGCCCTCTGGGTTAGTTTGTGTGTGACTGATGTCTTTGCTTCAGTGATTTCATATCTTAAACCAAGTGTCTTTTTTTAACAAAAACTTTTACAAATCCTACCTCTTTTGTGCTATGAATGCCTTTTGTAGTTTTATGATAGCACTTTTTACTGATTTGAAACCATGTTTTATCATTTCTACTGAGTTTATCCACATTAGGTTGTGTGCTATCAAAGGACACTTTTCCTATCTCATTATCTATTATCAGTCTTGAGAACAAGGCTTAAAAAAGAAGATGACCATTGAATATATGTTTGTTTAATAGAATTAAAGAGGCTATTATTATTATTTCTGTATGCATAGCAACAAAGCTTATTTTGTTACTTTCATTGTTAGACTTATTTTAGAATTAAAAAGGAAGAGGGTGTAATGCACCTGGGATGATGTAAACCCCTTGGCTATGACTTTAGCAACCTTCTAAGAAGGTTGTTCTTGTTTCTCCAGATGAGCTGCCTTTGTAGTGACATATTCGTCATGGGTCACTAGAAAATTTAAAGTACATTTTATGCTACAGTATAAATTATAGACCAAATTTATGCCCATGGAAAGCCTGTAGTCTACATAAATAATAAGACAATAACAAATAAGAAACAAACTTTCATAATTATGAACTCTGTAGTATAAAATATATTAACAAGATGTGTTAAGAGTATTGCATGGGACAGAAAAGGAATGCTTTGGAAAGGACCTAAATGAAGATCTGAATTTTTTCCTGAGATTTGAGTGATCAGCTAAAAATAAAAACAGCTAAAAGAGAAAAGAACACTCCAGGCAAATCAATAAAGATCCTGAATAAAGGTGTGTGTGTGTGTGTGTGTGTGTGTGTGTGTGTGTGAGAGAGAGAGAGAGAGAGAGAGAGAGAGAGAGAGAGAGAGAGAGAG
>JANHMN010000005.1:11110540-11168728 GCA_030674055.1 Rhabdomys pumilio | reverse complement strand
GAGAGAGAGAGAGAGAGAGAGAGAGAGAGAGAGAGAGAGAGAGAGAGAGACAGAGACAGAGAGAGACAGAGACAGAGAGAGATAGAGTGTCATATCAGTGAGAAACAAAAAGAGATCAGTGTTGAGATGAAAAGAAAAGAAACTTAAGATGGTATTGAAAAAATTAGCAGGAGCCAGGTCACAAGGAGAATCGGTGTTATAGTCAATGTGGTAAAAAGCTGTTGATTGCATTTAAGCAGAAGAATGATGTGATTGGATTCATGTTTGGAATTAACCACACTTTGGTGATTAGACTCTTGAATCCAAAGGAATCCAAATTCTGAGTGAAAGCCAAAATGACACTTAGAAGTTGCTGGGAGATGATGGTAACTTGAATTATCCTCAGCAGAAAGGATCAGGAGTGCTTCATTGACATGAAGATAAATTTTGATGTTGGCTTAACAAAGTTTTCAATGAATTATATACAATCCCTAGAGAATGGACAATATAAAGCATGCCAAGTATGCTTAGTATACTGAGCATACTAGGAAGATAAGTATCATTTACTGAGATATAAATGGCTGAGAAATGAGCAAGAGTACAGTTTTAGGCACTTAGACCTTATGACATTTGAAATGCAGTATATAGAGATAATGAAGGTATAAAGAAACAATACTCAGACTCTTATTTACATGTAAAAAAACTATATATTTGTGTTCAATTAAATCTAGAGTGGTTCTCTTTTATGAGAACAATTAGGAGAACAAGAATATAAGAAATTAATAATCATTTTAAATTATAATTCTATATACTTTGGGTAGAAAAGTAAGTGAGGAAATGAAAATAGTGTTGGGATTTGAAACCTTGACTTGCTTAATGATTGTAATATATTTAGAAAATCTCACCAGCCCTCTTCTCTTGTTCTTTTTCTTCATTCTTCTGCCTATCCTTTCAATTTTATGTCTTTTTATGTCACTAGTAATTCTACTCTTATATAAAGTGTAGTCTGTCTGTGTTTTGGTCAGAAGGCTGTCTCTGTGTAATAAGACCTTGCATTGTGCAATATGACCTTGCCTTGACCATTGGTGTAGTGGGTCTGTTATAAGAGTTGGGTTTTGTTGAAGTCAACCTATGAACAACTTTCTTAAAGTTTATATTTTAGTCCAGTTTCATACAGGCCGGAACAGGCTCATCTCTATTCCTATTATCTACTGGGAACCATCAGTTCATGGGAAATTAAAGGTTCTGCTATTACAAGAGAGGATGGAGAGGAAATCTGGTGACATTCGGTAAGTGGATGAGTCAGGATGGCCTTGTGTTGGCTGTACTGCTCCTTTGTTCCAGTTTCAGTGTTCTCAGCTACAATACAGTTAAATTATACCTCTGAAATAGAACCATTTTACAGAAAATAAGACTTTACATTTGGATGATTTGAGTTACTCCTATACCAAACCTAATTCAAAACTGTTTGTTAATTTGAAAGAAATCAACAGAAATCAGATAAATTTCTGCTGTAGTGTTGTGATTAACAATGGAGACACTCTGGTCTTTAATAATCTGTATTTATATTTGGTCATTTATTAGGATTTTTTCAGGTTTTTACAGCCTGGAGAAAATGTTGGCTTGCTTCAAGATGTTTTTCTTGCCAAATAGGGCCCAGATGTGTCCAACCTGTAGCTGCATATGGTTGAAGACAGTTTGAATGGGATGTATTTTTGTGATTTTTTTTAATTAACTCTATTAATATGGTTCTTGAGCACAATCTTCCATGTTGCACTGACTAGAAGTTGGATACTCATGGATATTGTTTTGGGAAATAAGGACACCCTTTTTGTTTACGGGATATAGAAATTACATTTGGGCTTAACATTTGTCACTCTCCTGGATCAAGAAAAAAGCTTCAATATGTTTCAATGTCCTGACCTTTCTCACATCCTCCTATAATGCCATTTCTTCCTTTCATTTTCTCCTCATACATAAGAATACCTACCCATCTTATATCTGTTATCATTGGCATGCTCTCCCTCTTGATCATTCTGCTACTTCTCCCACACACCAGGCAGCTGCTGTCTTAGACTTTCTTTCAGACTCAATCTCCTCTGTGTGGGTCTTATTCTTCTATAGCAGTGTTTTAAATCTTCCTAATACTGGGAGATTTCAATATAGTTCCTCATGTTGCAGTGACCAACAGCCATAACATTATTTTCTTTCTACTTCATAACTGTAATTTTGCTAGTTATGAGTCATAATGGTATGTTGTGACCCACAAGATGATAGCCAGTGCTCTAGATAGACAAATGACACAGTCTTATTCCTTTAAAGTGGTTAGGTTTTTTGTGTGAATCTTTTCTTCTTGATCCTAATACTTTTATCTTCCTCTCATCCTAGCTCTTTTAATTTTCCTTTTTCTACTCCAGTTTCTCAGGAAGATTGATCAATGACATAGTATATCTTATTCTGCTTATGCTCTAGAAGTGCATGTGTGGACAGCTCTGGAGACAGAAGAGGCGGTGCTCAGGTGGTGCGGGTTGTCTGCAGGCCTGGCCAGTAAGTGGGTTGCAAGGCCCCAGTCAAGGGCATATTGTGAAACTTTAGGGCCCGGCTCAGCTGAGAGGCTGGAAGATGGCAGAATTTCTGTAGTATATCAGATGCAAATCCCACATCTTGGTTTCTTATCCAGCTTCAGTCTAGTTTCACTGGCTAGAAAATAAATGGGATTTGCACAAATTCCAAGCCAAAGTGAAATACAGATTGCAGCATTAATATCCTTTTCTCCTGGTTGTTACTTTAGATACCCAGGATCTTCCCTTGGGTGTGTGAGACTTAAAGGTGTGATTTAGAGCAGAGACTTAAGAGCGTGACTTAGAGATCAGATTTAGAGATCAGACCTAAGGGTGTGACTTAAGGGCATGACTTAGAAGTGAGACATATAAAAGGTAGAGGCAGACAGAAGAGTTCAGTACAACTTGGAGTTAGTCATTAGGCACTTGGAAGATCATTAGACATTAGACACTTAGCACTTGGAAGAAGTAACTTGGAACTTGGAGGCACTAGGGACTAGGAACTAGGGATTAGGGACTCAAGACTTGGGATTTGGACTAGGAAGAGAGACTGAAGAATAAACAGGATTGAATCATACTCTGTCTGGTCTCCATTCCACGTGTCCGTCCTCACTCCCTCTCTTGCTGAACCCCAACCCTCAGACTGGAGCAGCTTGGGGCAGTGCAGGCTCTAACAGTTTAGCTCCCAAGGCTCTTGGCAGTGTGGGTTCCAACATTGACAGAGCAGTTCGAGACATTTTGGCCCCCAAACGTGGGGTAGCTCAGGCAGCAACATTTTTGGCGCCCATTGTGGGGCACAAGAACAAGAGACCCAGTGAAGGACGTTACTGGAAGAAGGATCTGCCAAAAATTCGGAAGTGAAATGAAGGTGATCACTGCAGAACTCTGCCGCATCAAGAATCAACTCTCTGTTTTTGTTTTGTTGTTTGCTGCTCAGATGTGTTAATTGCTTTTCTTTAGTTGTTTGAATGCTATCTTTCATGTTCAAAGTAAAAAGAAACGTATTTATCCTAAATTAGAATCTAAAATACAACCAAAGGTTGATGACAATTTGTCAGAGCCAGATTGTGTTAATGTAGAAAAAGAGGCAGCCAAACATTACAACCCTGAATGGCCCTCTTCTGGAAAACCCCCTCCCTATGTACCTCCGCCTCCAAATGCTCCCGCAATGGAGATGGTGGTTATAGATCCCATAAGAGAGTTACAGGAAAAAATATCTGTTCTTAAACAACAAATAGAGTTAGAAAAAGAGTATCAGGACTTAATTAATCAGCTACAAAAATTAAAGACAGGGAAGATGTCTCGAGAGGTAAACTGCGAAAATCCCCAGGCTCCTTGCATTTCTCAACCAGGAGTTCAAAGGCAGTCCCTGTCCTCTAGCTTAAGATTAGTCACAGATCATCCAGAGAAGGGAGATGCTCAGGCTTTCCCTGTATCAGAGACTAGAAACAATCAAGGGGTTGCTTGGAGACATCACACAGGATTTAATTTTCAAAATATTAAGGAATTAAAAAATGCAGTATCACAATACGGTGCCACTGCTCCTTTTACTCTTGCAATTTTAGAGTCTGCCACAGAGGAGTGGCTGACTCCTAGTGATTGGAATACATTAATGAGAGCAGTTCTTAGTGGTGGTGACTATCTTATTTGGAAATCAGAGTATCATGAGAATTGTAAAGAAGCAGCTAGGAGAAACATTCAGGCAGGCAATGGGTGGTCCTTTGATGCCTTAGTAGGAGAAGGGCAATTTGCTTCTAGTGATAACCAGATGCAATTATGACCCAGGCATATTTGCTTAAATTCAAAATGCAGCCATGAAGGCTTGGCATAAACTCCCTGCAAAAGGGGACCCTGGTGCATCCTTAACAGCAGTCAGACAAGGACCTGAAGGACGATTTTCTGATTTTGTTCATCGATTGATGACAACAGCAGTGAAGATTTTTGGTAATGCAGAGGCAGGTGTAGATTATGTGAAACAACCTGCTTATGAAAATGCCAATCCTGCCTGCCAAGAAGCCATTTTCCCTACAGGGAAAAGAAAGACCTTACAGGGTATATCAGACTCTGTTCTGACATAGGTTCCTCCTACCAACAGGGCTTAGCTATGGCTGCTGCCATGCAAGGGCAATCAGTAAGAGATTTTTTGGCGAGTAGAAGCCAAAAGGCCTGTTTTAAATGTGGCAAGCCTAGAGACTTTGCAAGAGATTGCGAGGCAGAAAATGAGTTAATCCAGAAACAGCCCAGAAAACAGCTTGGGCTCTGTCCACTTTGCAAATGTGGAAAGCATTGGGCTAGTGAATGTAGGTCCAAAAGAGACACATAAGGAAACACCCTTTCCCATAATCAGGGAAACGGGAACAGGGGCCAGCTCCAGGCCCCGAACCAACACAAGCCAAAACAGGCTTATGGAGCAGTCAGTTTCTTACCAGTAAACAACAATCCATTTCAGAACTTTGTCGAGCAACACCAGGAAGCACAGGACTAGACCTCAGTTCTGCCACCCACATAGTATTAACCCCAGAAATGGGAACTCAGGCCTTACCCACTGGAGTGTTTGGACTGCTCTATCCAAATGTGTTTAGCCTGATAGTGGGAAGAAGCACTACTATGCAGGGACTACAAATTTTTCCTGGAGTTATAGACAATGATTATCAAGGTGAGATTAAGGTAATGGCACAGGCAATTCAGAATATAGTCACCATTCCTACAGGAAAGAGGATAGCTCAACTATTGTTACTTCCATTGTACCCTACTAATCACAAGTACAAGAATCCTAAGAGAGAGGATCAAGGCTTTGGTTCCTCTGATGCATTGGGTACAGCCTATAGTTAAACAAAAACCTATGATGACACTATGGCTAGATGGAAAGGCATTCCAAGGCTTGGTTGACACAGGAGCTGATGTGACTATCCTAAAACAAAGCGATTGGCCTGCCACCTGGCCTCTGACCCCAACATTAACCAATCTAAGGGGTATTGGTCAAAGTCAAAATACACAACAAAGCTCTAAGGTGCTGACTGGAAAGATAAAGAAGGACATACAGGGAATATACAACCCAATGTCATCCCAGGCCTCCCTATTAATCTCTGGGGCAGAGATCTGTTATCCCAGTTGGGATTGATTATGTGCAGCCCTAATGAAGTAATCATGGCTCAAATGATAAACTCTGGATTTTCTCCCAGGGAAAGGATTAGGAAAAAGTGAAGAAGGGATTATCTAACTTGGATCAGGCCATAAAGGCTCATGAGTTACATTACCTTAATTCTAAAACTTTAAAAAATTATGTTTAAAATTACCAGAGAACAAGCTAGACAAATTGTTAAATGATGTCAATCGTGTGTTACACTTTTACCAGTTCCTCATTTGGGCGTAAATCCAAAGGGACTGATACCAAACAGTATCTGGCAAATGGATGTTACTCATTATAATGAATTTGGCAATCAAAAATATATACATGTATGTGTAGATACATACAATGATTTCATTTATGCGACATTACAATCTGGAGAAACAAGCAAGCATGTGATCACTCATATGCTTGCTACAATTGCTGTATTGGGTGTGCCTAAACAGATAAAGACTGACAATGGCCCAGGTTATACAAGCTCCAGTTTCTGCCAATTCTGTGAAAAATTGGGAATACTACATAATACGAGTATTCCATATAATCCACAGGATCAATGTATGGTAGAAAGAGCAGATCGAACCATTAAATGTCAATTTGAAAAAATTAAAAAGAGGGAATGGTACCTTACCAAGGGATCCCCCAGAAATATCCTTCATCACACACTCTTTATTTTAAATTTTTTAAACTTTGGATTCTGAAGGAAAATCTGCTGCAGATAAATTCTGACATCCTGACACCAAAAAGAATTTTGCAACAGTCCTCTGGAAAGACCCATTAACTGGAACCTGGAATGGGCCAGATCCAGTGCTTAACTGGGGAAGAGGTTCTGTCTGCATATATTCCCAAACTACAGATGCCACATATTGGCTACCAGAGAGACTGATTAAACAAATAGACAAAAATAACAAATCCAGGAAGGAGAAACCCCCTGAGAAGTGTTTTTTTTTTCTTCACAGGAAACATGAAGATGCTTCTCAATTGTCTTCAAACTGGAACAGATCAACCAGCAAACCTGACTTGGGAAGTTCTCAATGTGGAAGGAGACATCACCACCCATACCTCCAGGGTGGCTCTATTGGACTCTTGGTTCCCCAACTTATGATTTAGTGGAGAATATTGTTCATACCCAGGAGAAAACCTACTATAACAGTTACTATAGTTGTTTTGGGGGTTTGAGATTGACTGGAGAAGGAACAGGGATTTCCTTACTTGTTTTGTTAAAATCAAAGCTATGATCAGTTCTGTATTTCTATAGATTTAGATTCTGCTATAACACATTTGTAAACAGAATAGAAGAGGCTTATACTTTTTACTCCTCTGATAGAGGGAGTTATGTGTTACCCTTAAAAAAGAGTGTTGCTGTTATACTGACTATTCAGGCATTGTTAAGTCTCTTGTCTCTCAGGTCCATGCTGTTCAACAAACTGATGGCTTTTGTATGACAATAGATAGATGCTATTCAATTGAAAACCATACAGGTCCATTATTACAGGCTAGAAGTAGGGGATTGTAAAACCGTTGTCATCAAGACTAACTAGGATTATCTCCTAACTTTGGCCCCCAAACATGGGGTAGCTCGGGCAGTAACACCTCCCCACCTTCATCCACACTTAGTGGCAAATGGCTGTCACCAGCTCATCCCTCTGCTCTCTGCAAGCACCTAGACAACCTGTGGGAAGAACACCGAGGCAGAGTGGTGCTGTTTGCCTGGATGCAGTTTCTTAAGGAGGAGACCCTCAACTACCTGAATATTGTCTCCCTTTTTGAGCTCAAGGTGGGGTCTCAGAAAAATATTTAGAGAAGGACAACAGCTCAGGCCTCTTTCAGCCCAGAGCCTGGTTTGGGAGGAGCTGCAGCAGCAGATGTAGACCAAGAAGAAACTGTGGATGAGAGAGCTGTACAGGATGTAGAATCATTGTCAACTCTGATCCAGGAAATCTTGGACTTCAACCAAGCTCAGCAGATAAAGTGCTTCAATAGTAAACTGTTCTTGTGCAGTATCTGTTTCTGTGAGAAGCTGGGTAGTGAGTGTATCTACTTCTTGGAGTGCAAACATGTGTACTGCAAAGCCTGTCTGAAGGATTACTTTGAAATCCAGATCAAAGATGGTCAAGTTAAATAAATGCCTCAACTGTCCAGAACCACAGTGCTCTTCAGTGGCTACTCCTGGTCAGGTCAAAGAGCTGGTAGAAGCAGACTTATTTGCTTGCTATGACCGTCTCCTCTTGCAGTCTACCTTGGATCTAATGGCAGATGTGGTATATTGTCCCCATCCATGCTGCCAGCTCCCTGTGATGTAAGAGCCTGGTGGTACCATGGCTATCTGCTCCAGTTGCAATTTTGCCTTCTGCACCTTATGCAGACTGACCTATCACGGGGTTTCTCCATGTAAGGTAACTGTAGAGAAATTGATAGACTTATGAAATGAATACCTGCAAGCAGATGAAGCTACTAAAAGGTTCTTGGAACAGAGGTATGGAAAGAGGGTGATTCAGAAGACCCTGGAGGAGATGGAAAGTAAAGACTGGCTGGAAAAGAACTCGAAGAGCTGCCCCTGTAGTGGAACGCCCACCCAGAAATTAGATGGCTGCAACAAGACGACCTGTACTGAATGTATGCAGTATTTCTGCTGGGTTTGCATGGCTTCTTTCTCGAGAGCAAACCCTTACAGACATTTCACTAATCCTGAATCTCCATGCTTTAACAGATTGTTCCATGCTGTGGATATTAATGGATATATTTGGGAAGATGAAATTGAGGAAGACTAGTTCCTTCTTTCTGCTCACAATATAGAAGTGGAATGGTTTAGCCCGATCTTCTGTCAAGTACTTTGTGGATACCTTGAAGGATATTTAGGGGACCATCTATTCACTCTTCCAGTGTAGAAGGAAGAACAGGGTTTATATTTTCCTTTGGTTTCCAATTAAGGCACGTACATTTTCCATATAACATAATCTGATAAAATTGTATGCCAAAGGATCAGAAATGAAAACTATAGGAGATTAAATACTATAATATGCCCAAATTGTGAATATTTAAAAAGTAAATATTTATTTTCTCCCCCAAGCTTTAGGTTAGGGAGAGGATCGAGTGTTAAACTTTTAGACCATTCCAAGAAGCCTGACATTGTTGGAGTGCTCTCAGCTGGGGACAGTCACAGCCCCAGCCACGCTGTCCTGGGAGCCTGATCCATTCTCTGTACACTGCTCATTTCCATCCATCCTGTGGAGGAGCTTATGCTCTGTAACTGACCAGTTGTCCCAGTGTTGATCTGTCTACTGCTTGCCAAAATAGAAGTCTATAGTATATTAAAAGTATTTTTAGTAACACAATCCCTGTGGGTCACTTGATATTTATGAATAGTGTATTGAATCCACTGGTTTATAGCCAAATGTAGAATTTAGAATTCTGGCTCAGAATTCCTCCGGATTCAGAGTCAGAGCTATCTCTGCCCCATTTTGTTCTCAACTTTCTCCCTTTCGACAGTTTTAGTGTTGATTCCTGTAGTGTGTGTCTTATTTCCTCTGCTAGAATAGAAAAAAAGCCCAGTATATTCCTTATGAATGCTTTCTAAACCTGTGAAGAGCATCATGGTTCTACCCACAACTTCTGAACCCTTGGGTCCTCTCCAGTCCCCTACAGGAATTGGGCTTCTTATCCTCCCCTCTTAAACAGCAGTGTTTGGAGTAATAATAGTAACTTGATAGCTAGATTCCTAATTCTGGGTTTTATTGGCTTTTTGAAAAGCTGTCTTTTTCATGATTCATGACAATGCATTTTTAACACAATAGGCTACTAAAGATTCAGTCTAGTACCTCATGGCATCCAGTTTTGTTTTGCTTAGATGACTAAGTTATTTACTTGTCCATAGGACAGATTCTTATAGACCAGTACTTGCAAAGATCCTTCAGCCTCTTCCTCCTGTGTTCTGTGATTAAACCTGCATGCCACCATACTTGGCTTTATGTCATCTTTCATGGAGTTATTTCATATGAACAACACAGAGGAACAGAATTCCAAATTCAGAAAAAAATTAACATTATTTTAGTAAATCAGAATTATGATCTTGCAATTCAGCTTGTCATTCAGCAGCAGAAGAGAAAGAATTGTTCCTCTCAGTCTGTTTGTTATGATCATGGCCAAGTTTTGTTTTTTGAACATCATGAGCAGTCTATGGAAAAATCTTAAAATTTTGATAGCTGGTATTTTTCAGTAAGGCAAAACAGTTACTTCTTTAAGTTACTAGGGGGAATATTGTTGTGATAATCATCAATTTTCAAAGTTTAAGGGCCTATCAAAAAAACCTTGAAATAATAATTTACTTCTTTTCCTATTTGCATATAGCAAAAGTTTCATACTAAGTTGGAAATGGAAATGTGGACTGTGGAAAATTATACCATAGGAAAATTTAAATTGGAGAATTAGATGCATGTAAGTTACCAAATAAATGATCTTGGTTCTAGCCTAAGATTTAGATTCCTGCCTGAAATTTCTTCTTTGTTCTACCCTAGGATTTAGATTTCTGCCTGAAATTACATCTTTGTTCCAGCCCAATGTCAGATTCCTGCCTGCAGCTCATTTCCTTGTCCTTGGCCAATGACAGATTCCTTCCAGGCAGCCCCCAAAGCTTTCCACATCTCCCCCTTTTTATTGCATAAACCAGACTGAGCCTGTCTTAGGTCATTCTGACAAGAAAGCCTTCCTTACGCATCGTAGAATATGCATTATCATAAGCAATGCACTTCTTTGTTAGGTTGATAAGGCTCTGTGCAGAATCTTACCCATCCTTGGCTTGCCCGCCTTTTAAATTAATAACTCTGTCTGGGGGGTCCATTATAAGTTTCAAGTCATGTACTTTGGCTGCCAGCCTGTTGATGTAGTTAGAGACAAGCTTTAACACGATGGGCAGAAATAAAAGTATTCCCAGGACAAAAAGGGCTAGCCTGATCAACCTATATATGCCATTCCTCAGGTTTGACTAAAGTGTAAATATTGACCTCAGGCCATGGATAATTTTATTGACCTTATCTGCAGCATCAAAGCTCAACAGAGCAGCATTTTTAAAATTCATAATCTCACTATGCAAAGTTAACACACCCAGAGAGGTGTTAGGATTATGCCAAATACCTTACAGGTGTCTTTAAACTTTTTTCTAGTTATAATGACCTTCATTGTAAATTTTAGAAGTAACACTACTCCAATGATATTTGTCATGACACTTGGGATGGCTCCTAACTCTTGAATCCTGAACCTCCCTCAGATAATTTGAATGGGTTATAGAGCATCATTCCTTGTTCCAGATACCTATATAAATCCTTCTGTATACTCAGTATATTAGTAACATGTTTTGCTAGATGGTTAACAAAAATAGTTCTCTTAACTTCTTATGTCAATGCTATTGCAGAAGCAGTGATGCTAGCAATTAATGAAATTAAAGCTGTTATACCAGCAGTAATCAAGCCTGCTACTCACTTGCTTCTGCTTAAAGCCTAACTCACTTCTTCCAGCACTTTCAAGCTTTTTTCAGGGAATCAAGGTTTCCTAATACTCAGGGCAGTGAGATGAAAGCTGGTTGATAGAGCCCTGTAATGGACATGCCAGGTTTCAACACACTAACAAAATTGTAAATTATACAATCTATGCAATGTACAATAAATACTATAGAGGAGACAAAACAAATTTTAGCTTGACAATTAAAAGAGCCTTAAAACATGTACTAACCTTTGTTTGAAATCTAGATCCTGTCCCAACTTTATCTCTTGCTATCATCACATCGTAGTGAACTACAGCTAACTTCCAAATATGTCTCTGAAAATGTCCAGATCCAGCATTCGAAAAGTAGACTGTTATTTTTCGTATTGGATTGATTTCTAGACCAGTACATGATTGAGTCCTAATAGCTAGTCACCTTTAAGAAAAATACAAGAGACATTGTAATTTCTCTTTTTGATTCTCTGTCCTACAAGGTCTAAAAACTTGAGGCAAGGCAGCTTGTCCCATCTGGGATGTAGTCAAGCAAAGGTGGGCCAGGAACATATGTCCAATACAGCTCCCTAGTCACCCTGGTCAGGGCACTCAGCAAGCTCACCGGTCGGCATAATTCTTTGTCTCAGCAACAGCATGTCTCACCAGTCTTTTTAAAATTCCATGGGCCTCTTCCACAACACTTTGTTCTTGAGGATTATATAAATTGTTGACAAAAAGTCTTGCCTCCTCGACTACAATTGCCAGCTCCATTATGTTTTCTTTTGTCTCATTGGATATTTTATTTAGTTACCTTTCAATGTTATCCCTTCTCCCATTCCCCCCAAAACCCCTTATCCCATCCTTCCTCCTCCTACTTCTACGAGGGTATGCCTCTACCAATCCACCCATTCCTACCTCCCTGCTCTCAAATTCCTTAACACTAGGACATCCAAACTTTCAGGGACCAAGGCCCTCCTCTTCCACTGGTGCCTGACAAGGCCATCCTCAACTACCCATACAGGTGGAGCCATGGGTCCCTCCTTTGTGTTCCCAGGCTGGAGGTTTAGACCCTGTGAGCTCTGGTTGAGTATTCTGATGCTCCTTCTAAAAAGGACCAAAGCACCCAAACTTTAGTAGTTATTAAAAGCATAGTTCTACTTAACATGATATGTGCTTAATACCATCAAGTATTTTGTTGTTGTTGTTTTTCTGAGGCATTTCAAAATTTGCATTAGTTTCTACCTTGAGCAACCATGAATCTTCAGTAGAAGAAACACTGGAAGCTCCACATTTTCTGATAAATTAACTAGTTTCCTTTTGCTCCATTGGCTGAAACAGTGCTGGGTTTTCAAGTCAGAAATTTAATTATTTGTTATTAGGTAATTGTTTTCTGAGACAAAAGGTGAAAAGGATTTTGCCTATTTGGAATATAGTCCAAATATTAGTAAAATGAGGAGGAACACTTGGTGATGTGAAGATCAGAAAATGACTCCAGAAGCCAGGGAATGTACTATGGGTAGAACGGAAACACAGGGTAGCTTCTCCACTGATCACTGAGAGATCTACATGAAAACACAGGCATATCAACCAAGAACTACATAAATTTTAACACTTATACATCCAGCAAAAATGAGGGCATCTGAGATTATCTCCAAGTTCTGCCTCCCTTATTGAGTTGCCTGAGCATAAACATTATATACACTCTTAGAATATGAGAGTGAGTAGCGTTTTGAACAGCAGAAGAGAATGCAGATGCCTAAGGATACTCAGCTCTAAGGGCAAAAGGAACTGGCAAGTACTTTGGAAGTCACAGGTTGAATTTCAGTCACAGTTGTCTTTTATGAAGTGCAGAGTTACATCTTAAGATTACTTCCTTTCATTTCTAAAATCATCTTAATACTGTATCTGCCTTTGATTTTCTGAAGGAATTCATAAACAAAAAATAGTTTGGTTGTTATACCCAACTCCCTACTATTTCCTATTTGCTTGCTTGAGCTTTTGCCTATTTTCTCTGACAAAGATAGAGCTTATCTATGGGAATAGTGTGGAAGGCAATTTGGTCACTGACTTATTTTGTCATTAATTTCTGCTGTCAACCATATCTTTTATTAAAACACAACCCATTGCCTTGTGTTTTAAGCATCTTTAGGGACATTGTGATATTTCTTTTTCTTTATGAAAGAGAAGCACTTGGCCTTTTTACGGATCTGCCATCACACTTGCTACCCTCTGGGCATTGAATAAATGTGTATCATCATCTTCATTTTTATTAGGAAGTATCTTCAATGTGTTCCTTTGTCTTCTCTTAGGTCATGAATTATCTACCCTCTATATCCTTTTCCTAAAACGATTTTGTTACCCTGCTGCAGTGAGGATGTATTTTATGCCTTACCTGGCCTTTTAAAATCCTCACAGTTTAGCTCACATTTATACTGCCAAAATTAATCTCACACTAAAATGGTAAAACCATGTCCATATCTAATCCATGATGGAATTGTACCACTATTGTGAATGTGCCTGGCATCTGCAATTTCTGATACAGTTTAAAAATATGAACATTGCTTTGCTCCCAGTAACAAGTTTAGGTCTTCTGCAAGGAATGTAGTTTTCTTCTATCTGCATGCTAATTACTTAATACATCCATTTATTGCCTCATGAAGTGGTTTGCTTAACAGAAGCGGCATATCGTATTTCCATATAAGGTTCTAAAGAAATGAGATGGAAAAGGAAGTTTCCAGAGGAGAATGGTTACTGGGTTAGGTGTTTCTTGGCTATAGTAATAATTTGTAAAATTATTCCAATATTTCTCAAATCACTAATATCACATTGAAAGTATTGTCAGCTACTGGCTGGAATGTGACATAAAATGTCTCATTCACAAAACAATTTAAGTTTATAACTTTCGTTAAAAAGCTATTTTTTAAGCTTGAAAGAAAGATCCCTTGTTGGGCTATTCTTTCTTTCTAGATATTCCTTTTAACTCTACTTGTACGTCTAAAAATGCTTCCTTCATAGTATAATACTTATTTACAGTGTAAATAAAGTACATGTAAAAGTGCAAAAAGATAAAATTTTAAAATAATAAAGTTTATAATTTATTAACATGTAATCAAGAATATCCTTCAAATTATTTCTTCCAAAATATTTCAAAAAAAATAATCTAACTTGCCTGGTTTGAATCTTAAATACAGCACTCATCAGAAAAATTTTGATGCCTGTTGAAGGACAGCCAATCAGTCAATCACTTGGTAGACTATTACTGAGTGCTCTAATGGTAGAGAAAAACCTATTAAATGCTGGGATCTATGAAAGATGCACCAAAGCATGAAGCATGGAATTTAACATCCCAAATCTGAGTCCATAGGCATCAGAAGTGACTCACAGCAGGAATTTATTTCATATTACTTTGGTGTTTCCTATGTGTAACAGTCCAAATCACTTTATGTTGGCTGTCCTTATCTATTCCATTCTGTCTTTGTGCTAATTGAATATTGATACTTCATCTATTTCATGTTGAAAGCACTGCTATGGAATTCTGCAAAAAGCTACTGGGCTGTAGCAAAATCAATTGTTTCCATGTAGGAAAAATGAATTTTAAACTTAGGACTAACATCCAGTACATTGGTGATTTGTAAAGCAGTAGTAGTGTTTTGTATCCAAGTCAATAATCAAGCCTCTCCCTATCACTAGAAAGGACTGAGTACCTTCCTAGTTACTGGAAAATTTTTGATGATGGGAGTTGGAATGATGGTCTTGGAGTGAGGAATTCATGTATAAATTGGAAAGGTCAGTGGTGCTGGGAAAGAAAGAGGTTCATTGTAGATGATACATTTTTATCAGTTTATTTGAGACTGTGTCAACTGATTCATTTATTGACATTCCTAGAATTGGAAATCTGTACTTTAGACAGCTTATATTTTCCTATTTGTTTTTCAATGTGTATTTTATGTCAATTTAAATTTTATATTCTTACGGCTTTTAATAAAAGTCTTGGGTAAATGTCACCCTGCCTAGCTCTACAAAATAGATTCTGGTGGAAACATAGGCTGGTTTTAGTCAAAGTTTGGAATGTCAGTTATAGTAAGAAATAGAATGAGAGACCATACCTGGGAAGATAACACATGGAGGAAAAGGAAGTCAGGAGCTGATATTTGAATCACTCTTGTCACCTGGGAAGTGCTCTGGGACTCTTCACTTTGCAACTCAGAAATGTCTCTGTGTTTTTTGTTAAAAAATAAAATCATCTTTTATGGTGTCTTTGGTGTTCTTGGGCTAGGAACCCAAGCTATGTATTTTCCTAAGCTCACATCTTTACAGGAATGCCCAGGCTAGATTTTCACTTTTGGGCCAGAGTAGAACAGAAGTATTCATACAGTCCATATGCTCATTGTGGGAAATGAAGGAAATGCAGCCCTTTTCCTCATAAACAGTAATAATTCCAATAAGGTTTATATGTCATCATTTGAGAGTCACTGTCAAAGAAAGGTACCACTAATTAAAACTAGCACCACTGGAGACAAGGTAGAAAGTCCAAACTCTTCTACTAGGCACTGGCTTAGCTGACATCTATCACATTTCTATGTCACATGCTGTACTAGATAAGAATGAAAAAATCCCTTGAGCAATATCAGAGTAGATTCCTATTAAAACACATATAGGGATGAAAAATAGGTTTATTACAAACTAGAATGTCAACCTGAATCAGGTGAATAGTTGGTGAAGTCTCATTTGTACTCATTGTCTTGTTCTTCTTCCCTCTTCCTTTCCTTCTTTCCTCCCTTTCTCTCTCCCTCCTTCTTCATGACAGAATGATAGTATAAGAGTTAGGAGAGTTGAATTGCCCTGACACATGACCACATAAATTTCCTTAAGTCCAGGGTAAAATGATACAGTTTTGTTAGTTTAAAAAGTGATACTGGAACTCCAAAATTAAAGCTTATTATCTTACTAAAGTGCTTTCATGCCTTATAATATTTTGTTATAATAGTGCCATGTAAATTACAGCAAAATCCTAATTGTAATCCGCATTCTAATTGTAAATTACAGCATAATCCTAGAAAACAAAAACTAGTATTTTGGTGTCATAGCTTTATAACTATGGTAAATAGAAATATGATTTTGGTAGCTTGATTTCAAGATAATTCTGACTCACATTTTAACAAATATACTTTCTGTATCATTTAATGTACACATTCAGAAACTTTATTTTCAATGAAAAACATCATAAGTTATGTTTGAAAAATATATAAATTTGATATTTTAACAATTAAGGGCCAGTGGTAGAAGGTTTAC
This sequence comes from Rhabdomys pumilio, assembly GCA_030674055.1. Classification (NCBI taxonomy): domain Eukaryota; kingdom Metazoa; phylum Chordata; class Mammalia; order Rodentia; family Muridae; genus Rhabdomys; species Rhabdomys pumilio. The sequence goes on along the minus strand of JANHMN010000005.1, from coordinate 11,152,303 downwards.
CTAGTATACTTAAAGCACTGGATTTGATTGTATATACCATCAAAAACCCACTTTGAGAATTTTTATGCTGAGGCAACTGTGACTGGAGGTGCTAATCTTTGTGACTTATAAAACCAACTCCAATTACTTCAAATGGTGTACAAGCATAAGTGTTTTGCCTGCATGCATGCTGAACACATGATGTATGGCTGGCACCTGAGATAGCCAGAAGAGGTTATTGGATCTTCTGGGACTGTAGTTATAGCCAGTTGTGAACTGCCATGTGACTGCTGGTAATCAAACCTGGGTCCGATAAAAGCAACAAATTCTCCTAACCCCTGAGTCATCTCTCCAGTTCCTTGTTTTTGTACTTAATAGTTGGTTCTCTGAAAGTTGTATTTGAAAATATTACTACTTTCCTTCTAAATGAGATGATCTTTAAAATTATTCTTTTCCAAGCCCATAGAAGTTTATTTAATTGAAAAACATCAGCAGATATTAATCCAAAAAAATCTTTTAAGTGTCCTAATAGGACTGGGTGAGCCAGCTCTGTTTGTAAAGGTACTTTATGCCAAGCCTGGAAGCTTGACTGTGAACTTTCGGACAACCAACTTGATAGAGAAAATCAACTCTACCAATAGTTCATGACATATGCATACACAAAATACAAATGTCATAAAAGAGGGCTAATTATCTACAATATATTCATTGCAACATACTTACTTTATGTTTTATACTAATGTTCTAAGAATTCACAGACAGAGGTTGTCATTTCAGCATAAGTAGTATCTGTCCCAGTATTTGAATTAGAGAGTTACATTCTATGTAGACACTCAGGCAGGGATGGGTTTAGGGGATTAGGTAAGTGAGCACTCACTGTCACAGTACCACCACATGTGAAGTGCCTGCTCTTGCTCAGAGTTTCAGCCATTGATGCCACCAATATCTTCTTCCTTTGCAACTATTTATACCATGGCTAACTCAGTCATATTCCAGCCCATGACTCAGCCATGGCCTTCCTTTTAGACATGCTATGTATCCAGAGATACTCCTCAGGTGTACATGGTTACAGTATATGTACATGTTACTGCCTATCTCATCTCCTTTTGTCACATAAATATTTCATGGTCTTAGGAGACCTCAATAATCACAATTTTCAATATAAAACTATTAACACCTTTAAACCAATGGCAGTAGAGCACTAAGTAAAGCACAGGGACCTTCTGGGAACCTGAGCTTGAGACAGCAGGAAGAAAACTGCCTTTCATTCTTTCTGATTACCTTGTATAGTAGAAACACAACTTAATAATATATCAACAAGACGTTTACCACAAGTATGTGAAACAGATTGTTTCTTTCTATCAGATCTCTTGAGTTCTTTTTCATTGCATCAGAATTTTTCTCTCTAGCATCATTGTTTCTGTCCGAACTTTTTTTTTTTTTATAAAAAAACCTTCTTTGATGGAGCTTATTTTAATTAGTTTTAAAAATAGTTTTTAAAGAAAATTGATGATACGGCATTAAGAAAAATAATGAATAGTAAAGACTACATATGTAAGTATACGTGTAAATGTATTTGGCTGCAAAAGAGAGGGAAATGAAGATGAGGAGGGGGAGAGATATATACAAAATTAAGGAAAGAGAACTGTATCTACTGTGGCAGGTAAGCATGTATTCAAATCATGACTTCCTTCTTACTAGTATACAACTCCAAGCAACTCTTAAAGTTTACAGTTTTTATCTGTAAATTAGGAATAACTCTGATACTCATTCTAGAAAACTCATTTATTGACAACTGCATCTGATTCAAGAACCTACTTAGAGGACTGAGAATGTATTTTGATGGTAGTACAAACTCCTAGAGTTTATGAAGTTTGGGGTTCAGTTCTCAGTATTATCACCACCACTACCACCACCACCACAACAACAGACTGACAGACAGACAGACAGAAAAGAACAAAGGGTATGATCAATCATCAAGTAAATGTGCCTTCCACCGAGGCTGATGACCTGATTTTCTTCCCTAGGACCCACGTGTTAGACAGAAAGAACTTGACCTCCCAGTTGTCTTTGATTTTATGCACATGTATGCCATGGCTCATGAGCACACACACATACACACACACACACACACACACACACACACACACACACACACACACATGCGCGTGTGCGCGCGCGTTTTTACAAAAGAATAGAAAACAAAAGCAGAAAGAACTGTCCTTGGTGTAGAGGATATTAAAATTAGAAGTTTCCTTATTGGTGTTACATCCTTGTAAGGATTAACACAAATAAATACAATATAGAGAAAAAACTGTCTCCCATGGGGGGGGGGTCAATGTTAAAAAAAAAACACAGACAGCATGAAGGCTCTGGAAGCCATAGTCAAGAGGATAGAATCCCATTTAAAGAGGGTGATGAGACAAACCATCTCTGATGAGATAGTATTGAGCCAGAGAGAGACACCTGAAGGAGGAGCAGAAGGAGCTTGTAGACTCTTGTTGGAGAGCATCCCAGAAAGGGAGTCAAATGGATTCAATGACTGGGTGGAGGGAGGCAGCCACACTGAGGGGCACAGGGGGGTTACTAGAAAGTCTTTGGCTTTTGCTTCGAATAAAACAACAAGAGAGGTCCAGGTAGTAAGTGGTACACTGAATTTACAATTTTAAATGGGTCATTTTGGCCTCTGTATCACAGATATCCTGAGGTTATATAACACAGTAGAAGGAAGGTAAGTGGTGTTGAAGGGATTGCAGTGAGAAATAGTGTTGAAGCCGTAAAACATAGGCTTACCCTGATGTGTTCTTAAGGCAGAACTGACAAAATTCTGTGCATAGTAGACATGTGTGTGAGAGAAGGATGGTCTAAGGGATGCCACTATGCTTTGCTTTAGTAGTAGAAAGCTGCAGTGAGACCGAAAAGCAATATTCTCAACCTATGTTTCATGGCCTTGGGAAAACAGGTATTTACATTACAGTTCATAAAAGTAGCAAAATTACAGGTAGCAAGGAACAACAGAAATGATTTTATGTTTGGAGGTCAGTACACCGTGAGGAACAGAATTAAAGGGTCACAGCATTAAGAAGGTTAAGAACCACTGCTTTAAAGGCAAACTATTCAGTATTATGTGACTCATAGTTGGAGTTCAAACACAAATGCATCCAATGCATCCCATATCCCATCAGTCCCCGTCCATAAAAGAGGCTATAAGCACTGAAATAAGCTGTGTGCTTGTAGCTCTCTGCCCGACCAGATTCACTTACCAGTCAGTCTGCATGCACTTGAATTAACATTCAAGAAATGAGAGTGAAGTTGATTATTGGGAGCCCTAGATCATTGTCCAGTTTTACCCTGGTCTGTTATATGATCCTAGGAAAAACAAATAAATTGCTTAGCAACCAGAACTGTTTAATGACACAATAGGGCCTAACAAAAACTGCATGATCTGACTCTTGGGGTGGTGAGGGCAAAGCCAAATCAAAACACCTGTCATGATTGATGGGAAAGTGTGAGCTTCATAAGAGTGTTGCAGAAAAGCCAGGTCTGCTAAGTGAATATGTTCATTTATAATGGTGCTTCCTGTGGAGATTTTAATTTCAGATAGGAAAGACTGAGGCTGAAACTATATTAGTTGCTTTAGAATAACAGACCCAAAGATACTTGGAGGCTAATCTTTTAGTCCAGAGCAGCTACTCTCTTCTAGTTAAGAACCTTTTATTTGAATCCACCACTAATTCATACCCCCAACAATTCTCCCTTGTGGCTCAATAATGGTATTTCAGACACACTTTTTCTTATAGACTCTTCTCATGCTTGTTTGTGATTCCAGTTCTCAAAGCTGAACAACTTCCATTTCTTTGGTCAATTTTTGTTTATCATTGGTGGCTGCCTGGAGCGTGGACTTGCGAAGGCATATAAAGGTTTGTCCAAGCTCAGTGCTGAAAATGTCCTGATTCATATGCTTGACAGGAAGAAGTGTCTGCTTGCTCAGAGTTTGACACTCCTGATCTAAGGCTTTGCTTGGTTTTGCTTCTAGCCTTAAAATTCTCAAAGCACGCTGACCCAAACTGATTACTATGGATTTTCTTCTTCTCTTTTTAATGCTATGAAACTTTTTGCTAGAAAACCTCTTGTGCATACCTCCTTCATCTCTTTAAATTTTAACTATACTGTTGGGCATTTCATAAACAATCATTTTCAGCAGTTTCTTTGAGATTCTTTTAGAAGTATTTTTTGTGTTCATATAGCTTTACATTAATATTTTTGCTTGTTTTTGTTTTAAAATTAATGAGCTCATATTATATTTTCAATATATGTTTAGCTTCTTCCTGTGTGTGTACATACATGCATGTGTTTATGAGCATTTATGCACGTGAGGGCAAACATCTCTGTGCTAGTGCACATGTGTGTGCATGTACAGACAACAGCTCCACCTCAGGTGCCATTGTTCAAAAGCTGTCCTCCTTTTTATTGTCTCATTGGCTAGTCCGGCTGTCAACTGAACCTAAAGAATTGGACTCATGTCCACACTTCACTAACTCACTCAACCCTGGGATTATGTGTATGTACCACCATGTTCAGCTTTAAATTAGTACCAGGAATCTCAGTCAGATCCTCATACTTGCAAGGCAGGTGTTTCACTGACTGAGTCATCTTCCCAACCTGCTTACATTCTTCCACTCAGTACTGTAACTCAGGGCTTATATCAAATCAGTACCCAGTTGATTGAATTTTACGTTTGTTGTTGTTAGTTCCTTTTGAGACAGGATTTTGCTATGTATTCCTGGCTGGCCTTGAATTTACTATACTCACTATATAGACCAGGCTGTTCTCAAGCTCATCAAGCCTGCTCCTGCCTCTGCCTCCTGAGTGTTGGAATTAAAGGTGTGGACCACCATGCCAGGCCCGCCCCTTGCTTATTTATCTTGTGCCAAAGGGCTAAGAGCTGCTTTTTTATTTGTTGAATGAAGTTTCACTCTTTTCTTTCATAACCATATCTGCAATGTTGTCTTATGATTTGTCATGTCAGTTTTATTCAATTGAAACAGAAAACTAAATTAATGCATTTCCAAGGCAATCATGATACAGAATCCCAAATTGTAATGATTACCGCAAATAATAGTTGTCTTACATGTATTTGATCTCAGCTTTATAGTGTGTTCCCTTCCAAACCACTCATATCAGTTGTCACATAAGCAGCAATTCTTTTTTTCCACTCATTTTTCATCAAAGAAGATGTTTATATAATAATACTGAATTAGCAAACTGGCTTGACTTCCCATAGGCATACAGCTCACCCTGGGATAAAAGTTGGTAGTTACTCTACCATAGTGCAAGTTGTTTGAATTGTCCTGGATAGATTCCTTAGTTACCTATTTGCTGTGTAATTGTAGGTAGTTTACATAACCTCTCTCTGCCTTAGTTTTCTCATCAGTATATTTAGACTTAAAATAGTGCAATTGTTACTAGTATATGAATTTGTATAAACAGTTCTTGGAATAATAATAATAATAATAATAATAATAATAATAATAATAATAACAATAATAATAATAATAATAGTAATAATAATTTACATTGCTGTTTTCAGAAAAAGTCTATTGGCTATGAGCTTCTTGGGGAACACTAGTTAATATGTTCTATAAACCATTTAGCACTTCTGTTTGGGAGGCAATTTACCCAGAAAGAGCTAAACTGAGTTAGAGAATATGCATGAAGCTTTCCTCCTATTTTTCCAGATGACTCTTGCAAATAATACAGTTTCATGTCTTACCTTCATGTGTTAAATGACGTGATTTTTGTGTAGGGTATGAAATCTAAGTCTAAATCCGTAGTTTTGCATGTACACATCCTGTTTTACAGATCCGTATTATCAAAGAGACCATTACTCTTTTTCAGCTGTGTGTTCCTAAGTATGCTTGTTGCATACCAAGATCATTTAAGCATAAGTACATAGATGTATTTTGGAGGTTGTCTGTGCTCTTTCATTGCTCTGTATGTCTGTTGCTATGGCAGTATATCATTTGGCATACTGTGGCTTTGGATGATATCTTGCAATCAGATAGCATTATATTTCCAGTTTTGTTCTTGTCAGTTCTCCCTCAATTAACAAGAGATGCAGATTGACAGGGGTGAAATCTGCTACTGTAGATGGAAAACATTTATGGCAATGCTGTAAAGTTGATTGAATGTACATTGAGTCACTAGATGGGGATGCTGGTCTGCACTCAGTATTCACACCAAACCTAAAGCAATTATTTCAGGTTCTCTGCAGGCAGTCTTAGTTTCCCAGGGAATTGCAGTATGTTTTCAAGAGAATAGCATCATAGGGAATGCGATTGTCCTTCCACCAAAGGATGAATGGGATCACAATATGTGGAAGTCTTAGTGGTTGAAGTAAGTGATACAGGTCATTTTTATATTTATATTCTTGGGTGAGGAGTCTAATGTTTTTTTAAGTTGGAATAGATGACTCAGAGATTAAGAGAATTTGCTGTTCTTTTTTCTTTAATTTAAAATATTTTTAAATGTTTTCTAAAGTTCCTGAAGTAAAAATTCAAAACTTGAGTTGTACCTTTCTCAGTAGTGATAAAAACAGAGCTTAGTCTTTAAAGAATCAGAATGGAGAAGAACAGGTTGATGTCCAGACATTAATGGGAATTATGACAATTAGTAAGCACTTGAAAAGAAAGCTTCATTTGGTTGCTGTGTTAGCTGTGCCTGGTGACACACACATTTAGCTCCAGCACTCACAAGGTAAAAGCAGATAGATCTCAGGGTTTGAGGCTAGCCTGTTATATAGAACAAGTTCTAGGACAGCCAGAGATACACAGAGAAACCCTGTCTCAAACAAACAAACAACTCAACAACAGAAAAATAAAACCAAACTCATTTAAAAATTATTACTATGTTAGATTGCAGAGGCTCCTGTCACAAATAACCACAAACCAATTGGCTTCAAACAGCAGAATTCAATTGTCTCTTGAGTCTGGACATCACAGTGACACAATGAAAGAGCCTGAAGGCTCATACTTGTTCTGAAAGCTCAGGAGAATAGTTTATTGTTGGCCTTTACTAGTCCTTTGTGGTTGTGGGTACTTTGGTAACACTGTTTTTTTCTTTGGTCTCTGCAATATCTTCACCTTCTTGGATATTTCTGGTTTTTTTTCCCTCTTTTGTTACTATATGGATTGTGGATCTGCTAACATCCTTAATTTAATTACATCTTCACAGATTCTTCTTTTCCAAATAACATAGATTTGGATATTAACACATCTATTTGGGGGCAGTAGGAAGTTATCATTCAGTCCATTATTGCTTTCTTTCGTAAACTTTGGCAGTCTTCTTAGAGACAATAAAATAATAAAAAGCACATAGAATTTCTCTATCTCTTAGTAGTATCATGGAGATACAGATGTACTACCCGTAGTGAATGTAGCATGTTTGGCCAAAATATAGAGTTGGACTAATTAGTATCCATACCTACGTAGTCAAAACCTAGATGCAACCACTCATTCTTAAACTTACCAAAAATAATTTTGTCTGCTAGTAATTCAGAAGGTTACAAACCTAGGTACTACCACTAGAAAACAGGTGTCACAAAAACACAAAAGTAAAGCATATGCTAGTGGTAAAGCACTGGCCATGTGGTTGGTACCATTCCTAAATACAACATAAATGTTACTGAGCTGTTCAGGTAACCGATGCATGTAAAGTGCCTTATAGAATGTGCTGTAGTGCAGTAGTGTAAGGAATTACAACTGGTACTTGTAAAAGGGACAGGAACAAGTATAATAGTTCTAGATCCTAAAAACAGCCTGCTAGGGAAAAGTGAAGGTCACTTCTATACATCTCAAGCAGTTTCGCTCCAGTTGGGGTACTGGGTTCTTAGTGTTTACTGTTTCTTATTAAATCAGTTTTATTTCCATCACTAAGAATGAACTGCATGAGAAACAATATCTTTGTGTAGGAAATAGAGCCAACAAGATAAATTGTTTCTTCGTGATATTTTCTTTAACTGATGAGAATTCATTTGTGATACAAAGAGAATTCATTGTGATAAAAACCCAGAGGAAAGACTTATGTTATAAAATGTGGGAATTTGAGATCCAAGGGAAATAAGGACCTGTCAGGTAGATTAAGAAATTGCTTTTCAGAAAACACATCTTAGATTGGAGACATGAGTTGTAAAGCTTCATTAGAATGAATATTCATAACTAACTTAATAACAGAAAGGTAAATGCAATGTGGGTAGCTTTTCCTCCAACATTTAAAGGTCAGATTTTATCCCCACCCCAAACAAATCTCCAGAAGTTTAACACAGAAGAGATACTGAAGTATCAGCTGTTGCATTTATGCTATTTGAAAATGAGGGTTATTGGAACACGGCTGGCCCTACTTGTGTGATTGTCTAATTCCTATGTCCTCTCCAGTAGACAGTGGGAACAAACTCTGCAGCGGCAGAGCCCTGGGGCGGGGCATTCCACGCTGACAGGTCACACATACATGAGAAGGTCCAAGGTTCCAAAGGCTGGAAACTTTGGTGGCAGCAGGCTCCAGAAGACACGTGGAGTTTATGAGTTTAAAAGTTTATTGTTCATGGTGTGGTAGTTGGGTCTGGATGTGCGCGCCCCCCCATTCAAGCCAGAGGGGATCTGGCTTAAATGGGGAGGGGAAAAAAGAGGAGGGACTGGGAAGGAATAACTTAATTTAGCTACGCACCCCTCTTTAGGTAACTCATGAATATGGAAACAAAGACCTGTTAGTCACACCCTCTACCTCTAGCTGTAGGTGCTGACACAAAACCTCTCTGGGAGGAGCTACTGAGCCAAACTTGTCTGTAAGGTGCAGGTTAATGAGACTTGTGGATCCGGTGTAGGAGCCTGGATTCTGAGGGCGTGGTCGAACGCCTGCCGTTTCGCCATTGGAGTCTTGGAGTTCCAGGCTCATACTCACCCAAGAACCAAGAAATTCTTCCATGGCCCGACAGTAGACTACCCTCCAGCTTCAGGCTTTGGTTTTTGTCACAACTGCATTCTGAATGTTTAACCCAGTGCCTGAATCTTGGCTTATATTTCTTGTATGCTTGTATGACAGGGAAGGTAAAGAAGTTAATCCACCAAAGCTGGTCAGATGCCAGTATCTCTCGTGGCAGCAAAGATACACAAGGTTTTTATTCACCCTCACAACATTTGCCACCAGAAATGTCAACCACAGGAAAGACTGCATTTCTGTATCTGGTGCAGCTCCAAGGATTGAAGTAGATTAAGTGAATGATGCTCAGGAAATAAAAGTTAAGTGAATGAAAAACTCACTAAATGAATGAATGAGCAAGTATCTTGTCATCAAAGGGGAACAAGTAGCTGAATTTTCTGATTTAAGATAATTTAAGCAAACTACAAAACAAAATTTTAGAAAGGATTCTAATGGAAACTACTTATCTGTCCTTTGTAAAACAGTAAGAATCTATTTATTATAGTTTCACTTTGTTTATATCAATTCTCTAGAACTGTATTTGAAAATGTGCCAAGCATAAAACAACCAGAGCCAACAGTGCTGCTGAAAAGCCATCCTCACACAGTAGATAGCACTGACTTACAGTTGTCCCTAGGAGACACTGAGTGCCCCAAATAGAGACAGCTCCAAAAGAAGTATGTCCAGTTTGAAAAAATTGTGTGCCTATAGAAAATGTGCAGGTTCTTTATTTAGGAAAAAGAGGTGTAAATAACAGTTGCTGGAAGGAAACCCAAGTTCGTACCTTAGCTATCTGTGTAAGCAATGTTCAATTTGATCTACAGTGTGAAAGGTAGCAAGCCATTGCCTAGGGATGCGCTTAAATGAGAACACACAGATTTGCAGTTCATCTCGTCATCCAGAGGGTTAGGAGGCTAAGTCAGCTGGCTTATGCTATGGTGATTTCTCGCATCAATTTCCAGAGCTCCAAGGAAATCACTGCAGCACATGTTTTTAAGGGTGGGAAAAGGATGTCTGATTAGTAAATATCACTGAATCCAACTGAACCTTCGCTTGGATGTGCATATCTGAGAGACTGAGGTCGCCTTGATGGCCTCTACCCTGAGGCAAGTTAAATAACCTCTTGTTAACACAATAGTGCCAGCTGTTTAGATTGGAGACGACTTCTGGGAAATGTCCATAGGTTGAGGACAGAATGCTTACCATTCTTTTCGCTTCATGTATTTCAAATTAAGCAGATTTTTACAAACTTGTATGTATTCATTAACAATATAACAAAACAATTAACATAAAATGTACTGTTAGCAAGTCCCGTGAAACCCATATTTACATCTTGCACAGAACTAATCACTAGTATCTGCCTTTCTGTCATATGTCTTTTTGTTTTTTAAAGACAAGTTCTCTCTACATAGCTCTGGCTGTCCTAGAATCACAATGTAGACCAGGGTGGTCTCATCTCAAACTCAGGCATTTGCCTCCAAGTGCTGGGATTAAAGATTTGCTATACCACCTTGGACCTCACAGATCACTTTTAATTTAATTGTAAATAGAACAATGTACACATGGATTTTTTAACACAAACACTGGCTGATACTGTCGATAGTTTATTATGGCATGCTGTTTTTATAAAACCATATGCCATGAATATAGCTACAGCTCAGGAGACAAAACTCAGACTAGTAGTTTCAGTTACAGATCATTTTCTGTACATGTTTATATGTGCCTTTAACATAAATAATATGATAAAGATAAAATATAAAATCCAGTCACATTGTTTTTTTATTATTAGCATGTTGTAAAAATAATCATCTTGCCCTCCTCTGGGCCTGCTGCCTGGAACAGATACCTGCCTGGTCTGCTCCTGTGTAGACACTGTATCCCGAGATAACCCAGAGGAGCCAATGAACTCAGAGCAGCGGGCACCCATATCCTGAGACATCCTAGAGGACCCACTGCACTCAGAGCAGCAGACAACTAGCTGGTCTGCTACAGTGGAGACACTATATCCTGAGACATCCTAGAGGAGCCACTGTACTTAGAGCAGTAGAAACCTTATCCTGAGACATACTAGAGGAGACACTGCACCCAGAGCAGCAGAAACCTAGCTGGCCTGCTACCAGAATTACACCAGACTCCTCACCAGAGACTATAAAAGCCAGAAGGTCCTGGACTGATGTCATACAGACCCTAAGAGAACACAAATGCCAGCCCAGACTACTATACCCAGCAAAACTCTCAATCAATACTGATGGAGAAACCAAGATGTTCCATGACAAAACCAAATTTACACAATACCTTACCACAAATTCAGCACTTCAAATGATAATTGGTGGAAAACTCCAACAAAAGGAGGGAAAGTACAACCTAGAAAAAGCAAGAAAGTAATCTTCCAACAACCCCAAAAAAAGATAGCTACACAAACATAATTCCACCTCCAATAACAAAAATAACAGGAAGTAACATTCATTTTTCCTTAATATCTCTTAATATCAATGGACTCAATTCTCCAATAAAAAGACAGAGACTATCAGGCTGGATACATAAACATGACCCAGCATTTTGCTGCATACAGGAAATGCACATCTGTGAAAATGACAGACTCTACCTCAGAGTAAAAGGATGAAAACAATCTTCCAAGCAATTGGTCCAAAGAAACAAGCAGGAGTAGCAATTCTAATATCAAATAAAATCAATTTTCAACCAAAAGTAATCAAAAAAGATAAGGAAGGACACTTCATACTCATCAAAAGAAAAATGTACCAAGATGAACTCTCAATTCTGAACATCTATGCCCCAAATGCAAGGGCACCCACATACATAAAAGAAACTTTACTAAAACTCAAAGCACACATTACACATCACATAATAATAGTGGGAGATTTCAACACCCCACTCTCAGCAATGGACATATTATGGAAACAAAAACTAAACTGAGACACAATGAAACTAACAGAAGTTATCAACCAACTGGACTTAACTGATATCTATAAAACATTTCATCCCAAAACAAAAGAATATACCTTTTTCTCAGCACCTCATGGTACCTTCTCCAAAATAGACCATATAGTTGGTTACAAAACAGGCCTCAATAGATACAAAAAGATTGAGATAATCTTTTGTACCCTATCAGACCACCATGGATTAAGGCTGGTCTTTAATAATGACAAAAACAATGGAAAGCCCACATACACGTGGAAACTGAACAATGCTCTACTCAATGATAACTTGGTCAAGGAAGAAATAAAGAAAGAAATTAAAGACTTTTTAAAATTTAATGAAAATGAGGACACATCATACCAAAACTTCTGGGACTCCATGAAAGCAGTACTAAGAGGAAAACTCATAGCTCTAAGTGCCTACAAAGCGAAACTGGAAAGAGAATACACTAACAACTTGACAGCACACCTGAAAGAGTTAGAACAAAAAGAAGCAAATACACCCAAGAGGAGTAGACAGCAGGAAATAATCAAACTCAGGGCTGAAATCAACCAAGTAGAAACAGAAAGAACTATACAAAATATCAACAAAACCAGGAGCTGGTTCTTTGAGAAAATCATCAAAATAGATAAACACTTAGCCAGACTAACCAAAGTGCACAGTGACAGTATTCAAATTAATAAAATCAGAACTGAAAAGGGGGACATAACGACAGAAACTGAGGAAATTAAAAAAAAATCAACAGATCCTACTACAAAGGCCTATACTCAACAAAAATGGAAAATCTAGATGAAATGGACATTTTTCTAGACATATACCAAGTATCAAAATTAAATCAGGAGCGGATAAACCATATAAACAGTCCCATAACCCCTAAAGAAATAGAAGCAGTCATTAAAAGTCTCCCCACCAAAAAAAGTCCGGGACCAGATGGTTTTACTGCAGAATTCTATCAGACCTTCCAGGAAGACCTAATACCAATTCTTTTCAAACTATTTCACAGAATAGAAACAGAAGGAACAATACCCAATTCGTTCTATGAAGCTATAATTATGCTCATACATAAAGCTCACAAAGACACAACAAAGAAAGAGAACTACAAACCAATTTCTCTTATGAATATTGATACAAAGATACTCAATAAAACTCTCACAAACAGAATCCAAGAACACATCAAAACAATCATCCATCATGACCAAGTAGGCTTTATCCCAGGAATGCAGGGATGGTTCAATATTTGGAAATCCATCAATGTAATCCACTACATAAATAAACTCAAAGGAAAAACCCACATGATCATCTCACTAGATGCTGAGAAAGCATTTGACAAAATTCAATCTCCCTTCATGTTAAAAGTCTTGGAAACATCAGGAATTCAAGACCCATACCTAAACATAGTAAAAGCAATATACAGCAAACCAGTAGCCAACATCAAACTAAATGGAGAGTAACTTGAAGCAATCCCACTAAGATCAGGGACTAGACAAGGCTGTCCACTCTCACCCTACCTATTCAATATAGTACTGGACATCCTAGCCAGAGTGACTAGACAGCAAAAGGAAGTCAAAGGGATACAAATAGGAAAGGAAGAAGTCAAAATTTCACTATCTGAGATGATATGATAGTATACTTAAGTGACTCTAAAACTTCCACCAGAGAACTCCTAAACCTGATAAACAACTTCAGCAAAGTGGCTGGATATAAAATCAACTCAAGCAAATCATTAACCTTAATCTACTCAAGGGATAAACAGGCTGAGAAAGAAATTAGGGAAATGACACCCTTCACAATAGTCACAAATAATATAAAACATCTTGGAGTGAACCTAACCAAGAAAGTGAAAGATCTGTATGACAAGAACTTCAAGTCTCTGAAGAAAGAATTCAAAGAAGATGTCAGAAGATGGAAAGATCTCCCATGCTCTTGGATTGGCAGGATTAATTTAGTAAAAATGGCCATCTTGCCAAAAGTAATCTACAGATTCAATGCAATCCCCATCAAAATTCCAAATCAATTCTGCATAGAGATAGAAAGAGCAATTTGCAAATTCATTTGGAATAACAAAAAGCCCAGGATAGTGAGAACTATTCTCAGTAATAAAAGAACTTCTGGGAGAATCACCATCCCTGACCTCAAACTGTACTACAGAGCAATAGTGATAAAAACTGCATGGTATTGGTACAGAGACAGGCAGGAAGATCAATGGAATAGAATTGAAGATCCAGAAATGAACCCACACACCTATGATCACTTGATCTTTGACAAAGGAGCTAAAACCATGCAGTGGAAAAAGGATAGCATTTTCAACAAATGGTGCTGATTCAGCTGGAGGTCAGCATGTAGAAGGATGCAAATCAATCCATTCTTATCTCCTGGCACAAAACTCACATCCAAGTGGATAAAGAACCTTCACATAAAACCAGATACACTGAAACTAATAGAAGAGAAGGTGGGGAAGACACTCGAATACCTAGGCACAGGAGAAAAGTTCCTCAACAGAACACCAATGGCTTATGATCTAACATCAAGAATTGACAAATGGGACCTCATTAACTTCCAAAGCTTCTGTAAGGCAAAGGACATTGTCAATAAGACAAAATCCAACCAACAGTTTGGGAAAAAAAATCATTACCAATCCTACATCCAATATAGGGCTAATATCCAATATATACAAAGAACTCAAGAAATTAGACTCCAGACAACCAAATAACCCTATTAAAAATGGGGTACAGTGCTAAACAAAGAATTCTCAACTGAGGAAACTCGAATGGCTGAGAAGCACCTTAAGAAATGCTCAACATCCTTAGTCATCAGGGAAATGCAAATCAAAACAACCCTGAGATAACATCTCACACCAGTCAGAATGGCTAAGATCAAAAACTCAGGTGATAGTAGATGCTGGTGAGGATGCTGAGAAAGAGTAACACTCCTCCACTGTTGATGGTTTTGCAAGCTGGTACAACCACTCTGGAAATCAGTCTGGCAGTTCCTCAGAAAATTGGACATAGCATTACTTGAGGATCCAGCTATACCTCTCCTGGGCATATACCCAGAAGATGCTCCAACATATAACAAGGACATATGCTCCACTATGTTCATAGCAGCCTTATTTATAATAGCCAGAAGCTGGAAAAACCCCAGATGTACTTCAACAGAGGAATGGATACAAAAACTGTGGTTCATTTACACAATGGAGTATTACTCAGCTATTAAAAATAATGAATTTGAGAAATTCTTAGGTAAATGGATGGAACTAGAAATTATCATCCTGAGTGAGTTAACCCAATCACAAAAGAACACACATGGTATTTACTCACTGATAAGCAGATGGTAGCCCAAACGCTTGGAATAGCCAAGACTCAACTCACAGACCACATGAAGCTCATGAAGAAGGAAGATGGGTGATGCCTCAGTCCTACTTAGAAGGAGTAACAAAATTTTCAGTGGAGCAAATATGGAAACAAAGTGTAGGACAGAAACTGAAGGAGGGGCCAGCTGGAGACAATTTTACCTTGGTATCCACCCCATGTGCAGTCACTAAAGGTAGACACTGATGTGGATGGCAGGAAGTACATGTTGACAAGAGCTTGATTTAGCTGTCTCCTTAGAGGTGTGCCAGGGACTGACACATTCAGAGACAGATGCTCACAGCTAACCACTGATATGATCAAGGGCTTCCCAATGGAGAAGTTAGAGGGAAGATTGAAGGAGCTGAAACCCAATGAGGAAAGCAACAATACCAACCAACCAGAGCTCCCCAGTGTCTAAACCACCAGCCTGAGAGCACATATGGAGGGACCCATGACTCTATCTGTACATGAAGGGGAGGATGGCCTTGCTGGGCATAGGTAGGAGAGGAGATTCTTGGTTCCATGAAGGCTGGACACCTAGTGGGGGGGGGGATTCAAGGGGAGGGAGGGGGGGGGGGGGGGGGGTAGATGAGGACATATCCTCATAGAAGCATGAGGATGGGGCTTGAGATAGGAGGTTCCTGGGTGGTGGGTGGAAGGAGGGTAAGGGGATAACATCTGAAATGTAAAGATAATATCCAATAAAAATAAATTTAAAAAAATAAAAAAAATATTCATCTCAACAAATAAGTATTTTTAATTTTATAAGTTGTTTGTCTTATACTGGTAGACATTTAAATTGCTTGAATTTTTAGATTGCTTGTCAATGTTTGCTTATTTTAACTATGGTAATGAAGGTATTCAATAGTCACCTTCTTTGTCCACAATTGATATTATTTATATAGGTGAAATTTCTGAGCAAAAGGTTATGTTCCATTTTGAACGTAAGAGGCAAAGTTAAATTGGTTTCCAGAAATCCTTTCAAACACTAAATATTTCTAGACTTAAACATATTTTTTAGAACTAGTCATATTAATCTACGTGTGTGAATGCTTCCTCTGCATTCATGTATATGCACCTTGTGCATGCCTGTTGAATCCTTGGGACCTGGGGTTACTGATGGTGAGCCACCATATAGGTGCTGGGAATCAAACCCAGTTCCTCTACAAGAAGAAGTGCTCTTAACCATCAGACATTCAATCACTGCCAGTTTGAAAGGGAAAATGAGGTAATAGTTACTTCAGTTCGTATTTTTCTGGTTTTTAATAAAATAGGCCTATTGTTTCATTTTTAATTCTTACTTCCTGTTGTGAATCATTCTATTTGTTGATAGTCCATTCTCTCTCCTTTCTTCCTGATCTGACCGGTGCTTTACAGAGCTGTTTACTGAGTTTTATCCCAGCTACATCACTTTGATTTTCTCATTAAATCGCCATCAGCCAAATTCAGAAAAAAAAAAAAAAACCTACAACAATCAAATAGGCTTAATTTCAGAGATGCAAGGATAGTTCAACACATAAAAATATATACATGTGAGCTCACTGGGGGGTGGCAGGTTGGGGGAGACTGCTTAGTAATTAGCCGAATGGAACTAGGTCTTTTCCTCTCACCTTGCATAAAAATCAACTGTGAATGCATCAATAGTGCAACGAAAGACCTGGAGCTCTGAGTGTGCTAGGGGAAGAAGTAGGGAAAACACTCAAGCTGTAGGCATGAATAAGGAAGTATGAATTAAGGTGTTCAGGAAATCAGGCTAATTACTAACAAATGGGACCTCAAGAATTAAAAGGCTTCTGCACAGCAATGGAGACTGCTAGTGAAATGAAGAGCCAGACGCCTATAGGATGAGAGAAAAATCTTTGCAGGATTTATGCCAAATAAAGGATTACTATCTCAAATATACAAAGAGGTTTGAAAAAAAAAGTAGCCACTTAGAAACTAAAAACCCAATAAGCATATACCTATAAGAAACCTTAAATGCCTGAGCAGGTTTCATTTACGTGCTTAGGAATACATTTACGTAATAACAAACAAAATGAGGTTGTGAACTAAAAAATAGCAAGAGGATACCTGAGAGGGTTTGGGGACAGGGAAGGGAAAGGCTAAATGATAGAATCTCAAAAGATATTTTAAAATAAATGATCAGATGAGCTGAATAAATAATTCGCAAAAGAGGAAATATAAACCATCAACTAACATATTGAAAATCCTTCTCTTTCTTGGAGGACATCAGGAAAATGTAAAATGAAATTACTTTGAGTTTTCGTCTCACATCTATCAGAATGGCTATCATCATAAAACAAATGACAGTAAATGTTACAGTGTATGTGGAAAAAAAAACCTCTTTTTCACTGCTGGTGGTGGTGAAAAAAAAATGGTGTGGCCACTGGGAAAAACAGTATGGCAGTTTCTCAATAAGCTAAAAATAAGTCTTCCACATGACCCAGCTATACCACTCCTGGGAATATTCCCCATTCTATATCCAGCTGCTGAGTTATTTGCTTATCCATAGTTATTGCTGCTGTATGCACTACAGCCAGAAGATAAAATCAACTTAGTGTCCATCAGTGATGAATGGAGAATTATATATATATAATTCAACTGTAAGAAAAAATAAAATTATGAAAATTTCATGTAAATTGATGGAACTTGAAAAAAATCTGAGTTAAGCCCCATAGTAAAGAACAAATGCCATATGTTTTCTCTCATATAATGGTATTAGATTCTAACTTTCTATTGTGTATCCATATGTGGCTGAAGGAGAACAAATGTGGGGAAACTTGAAAGGGGTCTGCAAAAAGAAAAAAAATTACTTAAAGCAGAATATTATATAAAGAAATCTTAGCAATCACTTTTAAATGTGGGAGGATGCATCCAAGGTGAGAGTGCTGATTATATGTAGTCTACACTGAGGGAGAAGAAAACTTTGACTCTAAAGGGGGCACTTTATAGTAATTGGTACTTTATAAAGTTCATTTGTGCCTTTGTGACTGAGTCGGTGAAATTGATTGAAGAGATAAAAACCCCAAAGTAATGGGCTCGGCACTTGGCTTTAATTTTGTCTTTTCAGGAGTTTTAATAGGTATAAAGTATATTTGAATTTAGATACTATTTGCTCTAAATTGACTAATAGTTCTTTTTGTTTTCACTTTTTAAAAAAACTGTCTGGTACAAAGATACGTGTAACCTGAGCTCAATGGATATTATTGTACTAGAGTCAGTCTGTTCAGTACTCAAAAGCCAAATTACTCAGGAGACAAAATTTGGTGCGAATGAAATCAGGTTTATTGAAGTGCCAGCATGCTGACAAGACATGGAAAATTCGTGTTCTCTCCCGCAAAAATCATCGTCTTAGGGAAGTCAGTGACACAAAGTGCTTTTGTAGAGAGAGAGTGCAATGGTTCAGAGAGTAATCTCATGCCTACTGGACCTCCATTATCCAGACTTTGTGTGTGTATTGTTTTCTTCAAGCTAAAAGGTAACAATCAATTGTAACATCTAATTCTTCATACAGACATTGTATTTGTTCAATCAAGCTGAGATGGCATGCTTTTCAACTTGACTGCATGTGGGATAACTTGAAACTAAAGCAAAGGCATTCCTAGATCAGATCATTTGAAGCACTAAGACCCATCCGCAGAGTTAGGAGTACCTTTTGAAGACAGCCCAGATGAAAGGGCCTGTGAGAAGGAAACGCTGCTTTTCCTGCTTGTCACAACTTTCTTGTGCAAGTCCATTCTCCCTGTTATTGAGATATTCTTTCACCACTGTTACAGCCAACATCTTCAGCATTTCAAGGGAACCTAAAGACTAGCAGCTCTCCAGGCATCTTCTAGGCCTTCACTGCCACTTTCAGAACTGCTGAGATATCCAGTCTGAGCAACTACTGAGTGCTCCGCACCTCCAGTGTGACACAGCCATTCTTGCCCTACCTAATTTGCATCCTGTAAACCAACCAAATAAATTCTTTTAAAATATTGATTCATCCTATCAGTTCTGTTCCTTGAGAGAAGCCTGATGGATACACAAATCTTATAGTTTAAGATATGTTTACATTATATTTACATATGTTACATTGCCTAATGTGCAGAACTGAGAAAAACAAAACCAAACAAAATAAGGATGTCAGGTAGTTCTATCTGGTGATGAAGCCCACCAGAAGTGTTGGCTTCTGTACATGTAAACAGTAGTTACCCAGCAATTCAGATTTTACTCATTTTTCTTTGAAATTGAGAATGGCAGCTTTGATTCAGAAAACTCACTTATTTGGTGTGTCCACTGGAGGATAGACAATTCCAAAGAAATACAATTCAACATTTTTTAGTGATGAATATCTAGTATTCAGTGATGAAAAAAAACCTTTAAATGTACTAAGTAGAATTACCTTCGTCCTGCAAACAGCACATCAGGATGTGTATATCAGTGCAGGCTGTGCGGGCATCAGAATGTATTCATTTTCTTTCCAGACAAATAAAGCTTCAGATTTCTACAATAAGGAGTCTAGGACTTTAGGATAAGAATTAATCTGAACTCAGAAGCCTCAAGGCTTAATTAGAATTCTGATGTAGGACAGCAGGCTGTGTGAGCTGCCTTTGCTAAACTGTACTGTGTAAACATTGCATGCTGATGGAAATTGCTTGTCAACTGAGCTGGCATTTCTGTGCTGTAAGATTGTCTTTCTGTCAGCAGAGTGCATCATGGGAAAAGATCAGCATCTCAAAGGAGTGTGATCTGCATGTGTAAAGAGGGGGAAAATTCCTCAAAGAAAGGGAACTTGTGAGGTTTTACAGTTGTTCTCAAGGTTAAAAAAATAAAGACTTCTGAAACTGCATTTTGGTCCAAGGATAGTCAGTGTTTTTGTAGAAATTGAAAGACAAACAGTTTATTTTTAAGTTTGAAAGAAAGAATCTATAAGTTTAGCAATATAGAATACTGTAGGAGAAAAAAAACTAAAGAAAAGAAAAAAATTTATAAGTGTTTTGAATTTTTTCTAGTTTCTCCTGGTGAATTCTTTGTTTCTTCAAAGATGAATTTCAACCTGAATAAGTGTTATTTTAAAACCACTGAGCCATGGTACATTACAGGCAATGTAAAGAACACAGGGACCATGATGGATTTACAAGGATTCAAGTCTCTTCTCAAATCTCTACTCCTTTCTGTATCTCAGAGTCACATCAATTAGACACCGGTGTGATAAGTGATATTCTAGGCTGATATGGGGATTAACTGAAGTGATGTATATGAAGGTCCTGATACCTATGAGGTGACTAACAAATGTTTGTTGAAGAATTTGAGACAATTGATATTTTGAAGAGTTTCTTTTCTCTTTTATAGTTTAAGGGTGTTGTGATTGCAAAGGCAATGTATTTGTAATTCTTCCTTCTCAGCTGCACACTATGTATGCACAGGGCTTTTAATACATCACTTTTGCTTGCCTCTTCTCAGGAAGCAATTTCCTCTTCCTTAGTCTGAACCTTTTACCTCAATTCTGTTTGTCTTCTGGTTTTAGGGAATATCTTTTGCAGATACGTTGGGCCAGAAATTTTATAGTTACTTTTGAGAACCTAGTTTTAGTACAGGCCTCAGAGAAGAAAGGGACCCAGGTCCTTAGTACACAGTTGGCAGTCAAATATTTGTACAATGAATCAATTCTACATAGGACGTAGTATAGGCAAAAGGAAAGCAAAGAATGATGGAAAAGAGAAATACAGTTTATAGCTAACCTTTATTACAATTGTTAAATACCTTATACAAATACATGAAGAAACACACAGACGTGAGGCAAATTACTAAGGACATCATCTAAGTTTTTTCAGCACTGAAACCATTTGGTGTAGGTATGTTTTAAAATTCAGATTTATGAGTTTCAGAATAAAATAAGGTAAATATATCATATATTATGGAATATCAGTGGATATAAGGTTGGTGGCATGAGTTTATAAGTAAATATATTAATATTTATGGCCTGCAGTTTATGAATATTCATTTTTAGTGAGATAAACAAATACTATAAATACTCTCATATTTGGTCAGGTCAAGTCAGGTTTTCCTGCCAAATAAGTTTCAAAGCCTCTTTGTATTTATAATTTTAGATGATTGTAGATATATGGTGGGTGGTAAATACAAGATAGATCTGGGTGTTTCAGACTCAAAGAAGGACTGCTGTTTGCAGTATTATTTTTCATAAGATTATTTCTAGAAAAATATATGTATACAAATGCCATGCTGCTGAGACAGGGAGGAATGATAGAGGTGGAAAGGGGTAGATAGACAGGAAGATTTACGGAATAGACTCATGTGATTATTTCTATGTTTGGTCCAGGGAGTGGCACTATTAGGAAGTGTATGTAGCCTTGGAGTAGGTGGGTGGGCTTTAAGATCCTTATCCTAGCTGTCTGGAAGTCAGTCCTCTGCTAGCAGTCTTCAGATGAACATGTAGAACTCTCAGCTCCTCTTGCACCATGCCTGCCTGGATGCTGCCATGGATTTTGGACTTTTAACATTGTTGAGACTGCTATAGACTATGCAGACTTTGAAAGTTGGACTAAATGTACTTTCCATTATGCTATGTTTAGGTACGACCCCCATAGATTCATATATTTGATCAAGCCTATGGGGGCCAGGGAATGGAATATGATGATAGGTTTTATATGTTTGACTTATGGAGTGATACTATTAGGAAGTGTAGTCCTGTTGGAGTAGGTGTGTCATTGTGAGCATGGGCTTTAATACCCTAGTCCTAGCTGCCTTAAAATCAGTATTCTGCTAGCAGCCTTCAGATGAAGATGTAGAATTCTCAGCTCCTCCTGTACCATGTTCCTGTCTTGATGATAATGGACTGAACCTCTGAACCTGTAAGCCAGTCACAGTTAAATGTTCTTCTTATAAGAGTTGCCTTAGTCACAGTGTCTGTTCACAGTAGTAAAACTCTAAGACAACTCACATGGATTTATGGAAGCAGTTAAATAAAAACTTGGAAGGGTACACATGCAAGGTAGAGACTTAGAGTACAAGCTGACAGGCTGCTTGCTAGAGAATTCCTTCTTCCTTGAACGAAGTCAGGCTGTGTCATATTGAGGCATTTAACTGGTTGGATGAGGTCTACTCATTTTATGGAGGGCAACCTGCTTTGCTTGGTCCATTAATTTAAATGTTAACCTCATTGAAAAAATGTCCTTACTGAAACATACAAAAAGTTATCTTGTCCTGATATCTTAACATTATGGTCAAGGTTGACATCTATGGAATTAACATAGTGGTTATTAAAAATAATTTATCCATCTCGAGGTGAGTGTATCAATAGCCACTTTCCCACATGTCTATATAGTATTCTCATTTACAAAGATGAGAATGTTAACATTTCGGAGGTTATTATTTTGCTTGCCAGAGTATAGCTGTACAAACTGCATAGCTACCTTCCATAGGGGCAGTGTCCATAGAGATGGCATAGTGATTATTACCTCCTCAAGTCATGCAATTTGAATGTGTGTACTAGAAACTAATTGTCAAAGAAAGCTATTAGGCATGCTGTCAATAAGAGAAACTGTATAGTCAATCTTCTTCTCAGGTTTACCTTTCAGACTGTACCATGATGGCTTTTGTACAAACAAATCATCTAGCACACAGGATGTGAGCAGTAACCAGTAAGCTATGGGAGTCAGTGTATGGAGTATGATGGCAGAATTGTTACCAGATTTGAGGTCAAAGCTTATCATAGCAAGCCAAGGTTGTTTGCCCATCCACAGTAGGCCAATTAAAGGAGTCATAATAATAGTGAAAAGCAGAAAAAGGAGAGAAACCACATTGGAAAGAAGGTCAAAGAGACTCAATGATCTTCCTCTGCAAGGCCCTCATCAGGGTTCTGATGTGAGATTAAGGTTTAAGTCAGAGCTATGCATATCTAACCACTCCAGGTCAAGGTGAGATCCTGCCCTTCATTGATCATCACTGACTCTCCTGAAAAGATATCTGACAGGTTGTAAATCTCTTTCAAGGAGAAAAATTTCTCTTCTGACCCTCTACTGACTGTTTTGTTTTTGTTTTTGTTTTTTTTCAACTTGATACAAACTAAAATCATTTCAGGAGAAGGTACCTCAGTTTTGAAATTGACTCTTACCATACTGGCTTAGAAACAAGTCTGTGGAGACATTTTCTTGATTAATTATTGATGTGGGAGGAGCCAGCCTACCGTGGACAGTGCCATCCCAGGGTAGGTTGTTCTGGATGGTATAAAAATCAGAGTGAGCCATGTGAATGAACCAGTAAGCAACTTGCTTTCTTCCTTCCTGGCCTTTGCTTAAGTGTCTGCCTCCAGGTCTTTGCCTTGAGTTCATGGACTGACTTGTCTTTATAAGGAACTGCTGTCAGAATTTGTAAACTAAACAAATCCTCTCCTCCTCAAGTTGCTTTTGGTCATAGTGTTTATCACAGCAACAGAAAGCAAACTGGAACTGGCTGTCTCAGGCTTTAGACTTTTGCTTCTCTCAGAATAAGATTTTTCAGAGAATTGTAATCACTTGGGGGTTATTTTGTCAACAGTCTAAGAGCAAAAGACACGAGCACCAGAGCCCCTTTAGAATGTCTTCATCCCTAGCAGACTTGTTACATTGTTAGGTTTTTAATTCCATGTTTCAAAGTCATGGCAGGTTGGTTTCTTGTAGGATTTCAAAAATCAAACAACGTTGCCTACTTAACACACATAACTCTTTGGTGTTCCATTGACCTAAGCAGGAAAGCGGCATTCTGATTCTGGGAAGAATGCTGGGACTGTTTACAAACAGCTCCTCTGCCAAGCTCTGAGGCAGGGGATTCTCTAGTTTGGGAGTTAAATATAAGTTATGGAACCAGATGGTCTATATTGGTATGCAGAGAAATTTTTTCTTCATTTTTGTTTCTTAAGAGAAAGACAGGAAACCTAGCATACCCTAAATTTCATTGATTTTTCACGAGAAAGCATAAAAAGCAAACATCTAAACATCCAAATCATCAGAGCTGTACACTTACCAAAATCTACTCTGTTTGCTTCCATCCCAAACTAAGCTGAGAAAGCTAAGCAGAAGAGAAAAATTCAAAGCTTTACAAGTCTGCCATTAATTCAAACTAACTCAGGAAATGTAGAAATAAAGGATCCTTTTCTGTGGCTGAAGTGAAAAAATCTCATTTATCATTGTTTGCAGAAGCTCAATGAGGCAAAGCTTTGTCTCTCAACCCTTCTGATTCCTACAGCAAGCAGCCATACTCTAGATGGTATGTGGTTGTGAAGAGAGTCATTACCAGTGACGGTTAAGTAAATTGATAAAAATTCTGCTGTCAATATATAATGACTATTTAGTTTCTTTTAATGTCCTCTGCAAGTTCTGTTTCTGGCTTCCTATAGTGCAGGGCAGGGGCAATACTTCTAGTTCCTATGTTGATTGGCTTTTATTAGGAGCTTGGAAGTTTGAGCTAGATTAAAACAGTGCTAGTAAGCTTGGAGAACACAGAGAAAGGTCAACGGGTTAGGTGAGCAAATTGCCACCAAATGGAGAATGTGACCTCAATTTTTCTGTTAACAGGGAGGACTTAGGGCTGTAAAGTTCTTGGGAACACAGCAATTGTTCAAAAGAGAGGAATGTGAAAAGAAATAGCCAGCAAGTCTTTGGAGCTTATAAGTCCTTATCTAAATGTCCACTGGGTCATTTGTTAATGTAGTTAACAAAACTGTTAAGTCTGATTGGACTCCAAAGCCTAGGATTATTCTGTTTCACCATATCATTAAACTATGCTTAGTGATTTCTGCATAATATGGAATACATTTAGATTGGAATGAGAGTAATCATGTAAAATTGTATTAACACTTGAGGTAAAAAGGAAACTAGTTTTTAATTTTGACATAATACTACTCCTGTAATCTCAGCCCTTTGGGTGTCTGAGGCAAGAGGATCATCAATTTGAGGTCTAAGTCCACGATGAGAGTGAGACACCCAGGTGTGTTCCTGAGGCCTCACACTGATCAGGGGCACTGTTAGCATTAATGGCTGTGGACAGAGAGAGAGTCACTCTTTTTAGGATGTGGCTGCTGATAATATACTCATGCTCCTGTCGATGGCCACACACCCATATGCACATGGGCAGCACTAATTGTAATTAGGAAGTTATTCCTAGCAAAAACTAAAATAAAAAGAAGACAAGCATCTTGGAGAGAGATGTGATCCAGGTATTAGGGGAGTTGGAGCTAGGTAGAAATGGGTGAATATAAACAAAAATATATTGTATAAATGTATGTAATTTTAAAATAAAAAGTATTTTTAAATCAACAAAACCTCTTTGAAAACAAACATCTTTTTTGCTCAAAGTTTAACGGCTTTTTTTTTCAAATATTAGCACAAAAATTACTGCATCACTTTTATTGATACACATTACAATTTTAATGTGTTCATGTTTTGTCAGTTGCCAGGGATCCATACTCTAAGAGAGGAGGGTGCACCCTTTATTGTGTAAAGGCAAGATAGTCTATACTTCGGACTTAGTTGGATAGTCTCCGTGGTATAATACTCAGCTCTGCTGTTTACTACAAAAGCTGCTATAGACATTTGGCTGTTTTCCAATAACTTTAATTGACAAAACAGCTGGAGGCCCAGCTCTGGCCTGTGGGCAAGTGTGTTAACTCCTCATCTAGAGGCAAGAAACATTTTCAGTTGACCTGTTCAATTTTGATAGCAACTGATCAAAAATTAGAGCATTAAGAAGGTCAGGTCATCCAGTCTGTTAACTCAGATACCCAGGTCATTTTCTCCTTTGCATTTTGAACAGTCCTTATGGACCGAAGGACTTTTGTTTCATTGCTATTTTCCATTGTGCTACCATGCCATAGAAATTCATACGATGCAGGAATAAAATCAGTCTGACACAGACTAGGGTCCTGGAAACCTTGATTGAGAAAGGATGATTTTGCACAAATTGACTTATATACATTGGTATGAATAATTCAATGCTTTCTAAAATCTTCAATAAAGAACCATAATTTACCTAGCCAAGAAAAGATGGATAAGTTGACTTCATTACTGCTAGAAGTGGAGAGCAATAAATAACAGGTTCTGTTCTCTTGTTGTTAAAGAAGGGAATCATTAGACTATCAGTTTTAATTGTAGTAATTTTTTCTTTACTTAGAAAAAAAATGCTTTTCTCCACTATTTCTCTAATTCTTAAGCCAATTTACTACGAAGGTCTAAAACCTAATCGTAAATGTCAAGTTTACTTACAAATGTCAATTGCACACATAAATGTCAAGTGTGGTTCTTCATGTCATTTTGTACTGAAGGGTAGAGGGTATCATGCAGAAGACCCATGACTTAAGGATAGGAGTTTGTTGTGCTGTGGGCAGACCTATCCAGTAGGTTGTTGTATTTACTCTGAAGCTTCACGATAAAATTGGAACAGTTTTCAGAGTTGGAGTCAATGAACCACACACTTGTTTATAAGAAGTGACAAAGAGAGGGCAAGCCCTCTTGGTAAATTCTTTCAAGGAGAAAAAGGATCAATGGAAAAAATAATTTCAGAGGAAATTGGGTTGTGTCCATTGGACAATATTTTGAAATAACTTGTTCACATGACTGGAATACCTATGCCTTGTAGTCAGCAAGTCATTTCCAATTGAGCAACATATCCCATATTTTCACCATTATTTTTCTGCCTGAAAACAGATCCTTTTTTTCCAAACTTGTTTTTTTTTTTTGATTCTTATATACCTGTGAATAGTTTGTGTTTTGAGCCTCCTGAACTTGCATACATTTTTCTTGTATCCATTTAGTAAATATTTATTAAGTACTTACCCTGTGTTGGTATTATATGTATAAACAGCAGTTTACTCAGAAAGCTTGTATTCCAGTGGAGGAGATAGAGCTTAAATAATTAATCACCCTGATAAATAAATAATTTCAGAGTGTGGTAAGAGCTATGATGGAAAAGTACACTGCTCTTGGAGCTTATACAAGCAAGAGTTGACCTAGTCTGGGAACAGGAGTGGCTTCACAGGAAAGTGATTATTTGAGCTGAGATGTGAAAAAGGAGTTGTCATTCATCAGACAGAGTAGGAGTCAGACTGTGCCAAGTACAGGGGAGTGTCAGAAGCACTTACAGTTGTCAGAGGGCAACTTTCAGTACTCAGTCTTAGACAAAGAAATTTTACCTTCTAAGCCATCTCACCGGGCCTCAGAACTGTTACATTTGTGAGTGGACATAATTCCGAGTGTATTTTCTTAACACAATGCTAAGCTTATGCTTACCTTTGCTTTACAGAAAAGACTTTTCAGAATATAGTATGGTAAACTCATATTATTGTATAGGCTGGTATATTGAAAATGGATTGCGTAGCATGGAGAAAGTTCTAGGCCAATGGGATGCTAAAGCCTGTCTTATTTATCCTACTAAGTTAGTTGTATAAACTCAGGCAAGCCACATCCTCTAGGAATTCTAGTTTCTTAATTTATAAAGTAAGGTTTTTTTACTATCCTTTCTGTGCATTGTCAATTAGCATTGCCAATATCCAATTAAAATATTGCCTGTATCAAATAGACCCTGATTGCAGCTGTTTTTTTTTTTTTTTTTTTGCTAATCCCACTCCTACCCAACTGGTGCAACCATCATTTTTCTGGAATTATTGCAGTACCATCCTGTTTTCCCATTCCTGCCTTTGCTATGCAGCCCCAGAATTCCAGTATGAATGGCAAAGCTATGGTGATAGAAATAAGTCAGTTCACAGTGGAACTTACTACTACTCTGCTCTAAATCTTCCACTTGCAGTTAAAGGTAAAGTCTTCTTTCATGTTGCCTGCAAGTCTCCTTGTCATGCTTATTCCTTCTTATCCCATCTCACCAATTTCCTTGGTAAATTAGATAAGATCTTACCTCTGATAATTTTGTTTGCTCTGTTCTCTGTCAGTAACAGTTATCTTGTAGAGAACTATGTAGCTAACTCCCCCCACATTTGCTTCAAGTCTTGGTCCACATCCAACCTTTGCAATAAAGCTTTTGGTGGACTGTTCTACATAATGTGACAACCATCCTTCTCCACATCTGGGAATGCCTTACTCTGATGTTTCCTTTTCTTTATTTCCCACAGCACTCTTTGCTGTTAAAACCATCATTGTTTAGTTATTTTTTGAGGGACCATAAACTATTTGCATCAACTAGGACAGTGTTCACAGTAAAATGGATTATTTTAGATTATATCAGTGTACTGCAGACAATTAGCCATTTAGGACAAATTTTAAATTAAAAATTTCCTTGCTAGATGCCACCAAATGGATTTTATTGTTTTGTTGGTAACTTATTTGATTCATTAACAATAGCAGTGCCAAGGATACAGTAGGCTACTAACAAACATTTTGACTAAATGAATGAATGAGTTATAGGTAAGAGAGATGTAAGACATCCAGTAGTGTAAATATAATCTTAGCTGATATTTCAGTATCCTTGTCAGGGTTGACAATATATATGATATATATGTGTGTACTTCTATCAGCATACAAGATTAATACTTAACATCAACATAGTTATACACTTTAAATTTATGCTTTAAATTCCCTGCAGTTGAGTGAAAGATAAGATTTGCTGTGTTTTTATATATACTTAAAAGGATAAAGACTGATTTAGAAGATAAAGACAGTGTGAAAAAAATTATTGCAAGACCGTTGAAAGTTTATGATAAAGCTTTTCTCTTTTCCCAGAGGGCACATCTCCCTTCTGAGAGCGTACAGATACTGGCAGTCACCTTAAAGATTGTTTATATAGCTGAAAATTAGCAAGGCATGCTTATGAGGCTAAGCAGCTAACAGCAAGGCACTCCTCTTTCCTTTAAAGAGAAAGCGCATCATCTATTAATTGAGAAGATCAGAATAGGTGGAATAGTGTGAAGCTCTGCACAGAATGGACAGCAGAAGGCAGAAGCGGTGTCTGGGTAGAACCATATTTAGTTGGAGTTAAAATGGTGATTAATATGTGACATAACACTTCTCACATTATGCAAAAAAGTTGACAGCAATTGGAAATAACCATTTCTGCATTTGTTTAATGATATTCATTACTTCACCTGCTTTATTATTGACTCATTTTTCATTGACTTTCTAGCTTAATCCAAAATGCAATGTGCTTTCATCAAACTCAATGAATGAAGAGAGTCCAAATGTAAAACAGCTTCCATTTCATGCCACTTTGCTTACTCATCAGTTTTAGATAAAAGAACTGTACCATGTACATCTAAAGCCAAAACAAAATCAATACACTTTCTCTGTTGATGGCATCAGTAAGGATGATTAAGCCAGGATCTTTGCCTTTATCCAAATTTAAAAACAATTCAGCATCTCTGGGCTCAGTTTGTAGACATCCAGCTTCTTCTCCATTTTGACAAATTGGACTTAGGTGAGTTGATTCTTTGTGCATTCCACCTCATCTGAAATATATTTCCTACCCCTTATGCTTTTCCTTCACCTCAAGCACGTACTACTGATTATATGTAGGAAATTTAAATGGAATCAGGTTGATCATAAACAAAGGCCATGCTTAACTTTTGGGGGGTGATCTGATAATCATAGCAAAGACTGATTTGTATAAAGGTAAAACCTTCACAATTTTAGTAATGTAATCTGCATTTTTAGAACAAGATGAATTTTGTTTGGGGGGAGAATTTTCAGACTTTTGATAGTCTTGGAAAATGGGGCTCCCTCTAGTTAAAATTCATGTTCTGATTAGTTGATTTATATATCTTTAGGCCAGAGAAATCAATACTTTGTTTACCTCTCAGCAGGAACTGAATGACTGATCTTGACTGTCAGTGTGATTGACGTGACAAGCTCCACTGAGATCTGAGAAACGCACTTATGGGGAAGTTTCCAGACACGATTAACTACAAGGGCTGGTCCTGAAAGTGGGTGGCACAATGCATTAAATTGGGAGCCAAGACGGCATAAAAGAGGGAGAGAGAAAAATTAGCTCATTAGCATCAACCATGGCTGTGACATAATTCACAAGAATACATTAACAATCCATTCACATTCACAAGTCATTATTTTCCACTCTCTTCCATCTCCTTGCAGTTTGTTTAAACCTTCTGAACATGGTTTCTAACATTGGTGAGACTTCTCTCGGAGCTCTTACATAGTTTTAGAGGAGCCTCAAAGGACTCTTGCTTCTTATCTGTTTTGATTCTGCTATTCCAGTTCCTCTCAGATGAATCCAGTTGTAGGGACTTTTACCTGAAAAACAGCAAAAATCAAATTAATGGTGCCTTAAAAATACAAGGATTTTATTGTTTAGTAACAAGAAAATCCAGATAGGAATGGTCTCATGGTTGATACAATTCAATGGCCTGGCTTTATGTTTCATAACTATTGATCACAAGTGCTTGCTATACAAAATATATACTTCCTAAGGTGAAAACAAGGGGGCTAGAACCAACATCGATAGCTCTCCTTTTATGTATGGTTCTTTCATAAAGAAAGCAGTCAGATCTCAACAACTTCCATTTAGGTCTCTCTGGCCCAAACAGTTCCAGGCCCCCAGTTGTCCGTAAAGCAGAGATAGTTATGTTTCAGATTATTTACTATTCACATTAAGCGGCATGCAGTGGAGACAGAATTGAGAACAGCACGTTGAGTGGTAAGCCTTCAGTTTCTGTCACTTTTGATCTAGTTCTTGGAAACATGAGATATGTTATGCTCCATGAGATTGTGACAGGCACAGTCCTTCAGAACAGAAACTTATATGATAACTAGGGATCCCCATTTGTATGTACGAGAGGCTAATCACATTTACCTGGTTAAATTACAAGTTAAAAGTAGTTTTCTTCTGGTGTTTAAGTTCAATTTAAAAATTTAAGTCTATTACATAAATCTACTATATTCTGTCAATCCCTTGTAAGGCAACCTTTGATTTATTTTAGATCAATCAAGCTGAACAGACTGAATTTTGTCTAATTAAGTGAATTCCCATTTGTAAACTTAGATTCTTCAGTTCTCTTCAGCCTTTCAAAGTGCATTTTTAATTCTATTTGATTTTCACTTTAAGCATTCCAAGTACCTGATCAGGCAAACTTGGATGCCAGCTAGCAAAAGCTCATTAATTGCTTGAACAACTTTATAAGTTTAACAACTTAAAGATGTAAATATAAAGAACCCCAAGTTGCTTTAAATACTGCAGAACACTTACTGTAGTGGTGTGAATGAGAAACCTCCCGTCCCTCAACACACATAGGCTCATGTACTTGAATAATTGGTCCTCAACTGATGGACCTGCTTATGAAACATTAGAGGGTATGGTTTTGTTGGAGGAGGTATGTCACTGGGGGTGGGCTTTGAGGTTTCAAAACCCCATATCTTTCTCAGTTAGCTTTTTCTCTCAGCTTTGTGCTTGTGGACAAGGATGAAAATGCTCAATTACTGCCTCAGTGCCATGTCTGCCTACTATGCTCCCCATCATGATGGTCATGGACTAACCTTTTGAAACTGTGAGCAATCCTCCAATAAACTCTTTCTTATATAAGTCATCTTTGTCATGGTGTCACTTCACAGCAATAGAGAAGTAGCTAAGATACTATCCAAAAGAAATGTAGTTAAAATGAGGCAGGCCACATAGCATAGTGAAAGAGGTCACATGTGGCAGAATGATCAGCTCCAGTTAAATAGCTGAGTTGCCTTACTTCTAAAGAGTGAAAAACATGACATTGCCTAAACTGTCCTGGTTAAAATAACCACCAGAAGATTGCTAATTGTTCTGTGATTCTTTATAATGACATTTTCACATAATTACCATTGGATTTTGTCTGTATACATTATGTATTCAATGTCATAACATACTTACAAATCCCAGCCAAGGACAGAAAAGGAGTGAACCCTTTATTGGAATAAACTTGACACTGTCCAAGAATTTTCTGATCCAGCCCATGAACCATCAACCCTTCTTCTATCCATTAGTTGCTATTAAAATATGCTGTCCAAAATTCTGAGAACTTACTCTAGGCATGAACATTTGTAATAAAAGCTTCCTGTCTGCTATGAACTTTGTCTTCCATGGGCACTAAAATCTGGAAACTAAGATGGCTCAGTGGGTAAAGGTACTTACTGCCAAGTCTGATGATAAGAGTTTAATCCCTGGAACCTACATGTTGAAAGGAGAAAGGGGAGTCCCACAAGTTGTTCTCTGACCTTGGTATGTGCAGTGACACTCACCCACCCACTCACCCACTCACCCACACCCCCCACACTAAATAAATAAATATTAAAATATTAAAATCTGAAACAAGGGAAGATATCCCCATCTGTCTATTTCTCCTTGAGACCTCCTCAACCCTCAGTGCCTGAAACAAAACTATGTTGTATCATTTAATGAAGAATTACAAGTTAGTGAAATATTTTGAATTAGACTATTTGTTTATTGTTGTTTAACTGCCTTACTGTCTCAAACCTCTCAAGCATATTGGCTTCCATCTGCATACACATCTCAACTCCACATGCTGATATTAATAGCATGGGATATATTTGCTTCAATTAGATATATATTTTGTTACAAATATCCCTAAGACTCTAAGGATACTTATTAACAAAGGAAATAAGATTTCATTTTAGGCTAGACAGGACTGTTTATACAGGTGAACTAAGAACACTGCCCAGCCAGAGATTTAAGAGGAAGATGCAGAAACAGAAGCAACAGCAATCCAGGGAGATTATTCTATTTGTGGGCAGCTGTGTAAACTGGGCATTTGGGATCACTATGGCAAAAAGAACTAATGGTTTTGATCCTTCACCTGGGATTGGTTTCTTCTAAGCTACAATCTTATGTCATTCTTCTATCTTCATTATCTAACTGAATTAGATGAAGGTTTTTAAACCACACCATCCATCAGCATTGTAACTAATTTCCTTGGACTAATCTCTAAGGCCGGAGTGAACTGAAGATTAATCTTTGCTTCCTCATCTGAGCTACCATTCTTTACATAAAGTAGTACCATCTGCTGGGGTTCTGTGTGGCTCTTTTCAAGCTGTTTCTTTCTCTTTTTTTGTTTTCATTTTTTTATTAGAGAAGTTATATATTGAATTTCAACCTTCATGGTATTATAATCTTCTCTGCCCTCTTCAGAGGAACACACTGAATCTATCTGTACAACCATGTACAACAATAAAGTTGGCATTTTGCATCCTAAAATCAGGAATCTGATTCCCAGGCTACTGGGCCTCTGCACGGTCCTCTGGGTTTGGACAGCATGAAACTGTTTCTATGATCATACCCATGAGTCACAGTGTATAATCTGGTGCCTGGTCTCTAGGAAACTACATTATTACAGAAAGAGAGTTTGGAAGGTTGAAGGTAGGTAGAGTGCTGTCTTTGTCACTGAGGGCTGTTGCTTGCCATTTCATAAAAGCCATAGGAACTGCTAGTACCCCTGTTAGCTTAAGTTCAGTTGGGCATCCAAGGAAACCCTAAAGCTGTGGAAAAGAATCCTTTATTTGCCTGTCACTTTCATTTGTACCCTGTAACACTCACTCTGATGATACTTACCTCTAAAATGTGCTCTGCCATCTTTCTTTTTTTAATTAGATATTTTCTTTATTTACATTTCAAATGTTATCCCTATTCCATGCCTCATCCTCCTGCTTCTATGAGGGTGTTCCCTCCACCCTCCCACCTACTCCCACCTCCATGCCTTGGCATTCCTCTACACTGGGTCATCGAGCCTTCACAGGACAAAGGGCTTCTCTTCCCATTTATGTCAGATAAAGTCATCCTCTGCTACATATGCAGCTGGAGCCATGCGTTTCTCCATGTATACTCTTTGGTTGGTGGTTTAATCCCTGAGAGCTCTGGCGGGGTCTGGTTAGTTGATATTGTTGTTCTTTTTACAGGGATGCAAACCTCTTCAGCTCCTTCAGTACTTTCTCTAACTCTTCCATTGGGGATCCTGTGCTCAGTCCAATGGTTGGATGCGAGCATCTGCTTCTGTATTTGCCAGTCTCTGGCAGAGACTCTCAGGAAACAGCTATACCAGGGTCCTGTCAGCAAGCACTTCTTTACTAGTGTCTGGGTTTGGTCACTGTATATAGGATGGATTCCCAGGTGGGGCAGTCTCTGGATGGCCTTTCATTCAGTCTTTGATCCATATTTTTTCTCCATATTTCCTCCGGTAAGTATTTTGTTCTCCCTTCTAAGAAGGACCTAAGCATTCACATTTTGGTCTTACATCTTCTTGAGCTTCATGTGGTCTGTGAGTTGTATCTTGGGTATTCTGAGCTTTTGGGCTAATATCCACTTATCAGTGAGTACATACCTTTTGTGGTTGGGTTACCTTACTCATGATGATATTTTCTAGTTCGATTTATTCATGAAGTCATTGATTTTTGTAGACGAGTAGTGCTCCATTGTGTAAATGTATCACATTTTATGTATCTATTCTTCTGTTGAAGGACATCTGGGTTCTTTCCAGCTTCTACTATGAACATAGTGGAACATGTGTCCTTATTGTATGTTGGGGTATCTTTTGGGCATATGCCCAGGAGTGGTATAGCTGGGTCCTCAGGTAATACTATGTCCAATTTTCTGAGGAGCCTCCAGACTAATTTCCACAGTGATTGTATCAGTTTACAATCCCACCAACAATAGAGGAGTGTTCTTCTTTCTCCAAGTCTTCACCAGCATCTACTATCACTTGAGTTTTTGATCTTTCCATTCTGACTGGTGTGAGGTGGAATTTCAGGGTTGTTTTGTTTTACATTTCCCTGATGACTAAGGATGTTGAACATTTCTTTAGGGGCTTCTAGGCCATTCCTCAATTGAGAATTTTTTGTTTAGCTCTGAACCCCATTTTTTAAAAAATAGAGTTATTTGGTTTTGGGGGGGGCTCTAATTTCTTGAGTTCTTTGTATATATTTAATATTAGCCCTCTATCAGATGTAGAATTGGGAAAGATCTTTTCCCAATCTGTTGGTTGCTGTTTTTTCCTATTGACAATGCCCTTTGCCTCACAAAATCTTTACAATTTTATGCAGTTCCATTTATTTATTGTTGATCTTAGAGCATAAGCCATTGGTATTCTGTTCAGGAAAATTTCCCCTGTGCCCATGTGTTCAAGGCTCTTTCCCACTTTTTCATCTATTAGTTTCAGTTTATTTGATTTTAGGTCGAGGTCCTTGATCCACTTGGACTTGAGCTTTGTACAGGGAGATAAGAATGGATTGATGTGCATTCTTCTACATGCTGACCTCCAGTTGAATGAGCACCATTTGTTGAAAATGCTGTATTTTTTCCAGTGGATGGTTTTAGCTCCTTTGTCAAAGATCAAGTGACCATAGGTGTGTGGGTTCATTTCTGGATCTTCAATTCTATTCCATTGATCTACCTGCCTGTCTCTGTGCCAGTACTATACAGTTTTTTTTTTTTCACTATTGCTCTATAATAGAGCTTGAGGCAGGGACCGTGATTCCCCCAGATGAGAATAGTTTTCCCTCAGAGAATAGTTTTTGCTCTCCTGGGGTTTTTGTTATTCGAAATGAATTTGCAGATTGCTCTTTCTAAAGTTGTTTATCAGGTTTAGGTGTTCTCTGGTAGAATTTTTGGGGTCACTTAAGTATACTATCATATCATCTGCACGTAGTGATATTTTGACTTCTTCCTTTCCTATTTGTATCCCTTTGACCTCCATTTGTTGTCTAATTGCTCTGGTTAGGATTTCGAGTACCATATTGAATAGGTAGGGTGAGAGTGGACAGCCTTGTCTAGTCCCTGATCTTAGTGGGATTACTTCACGTTTCTCTCCATTTAGTTTGATGTTGGTTACTGGCTGGCTGTATATCGCTTTTACTATGTTTAGGTGTGTGCCTTGAATTCCTGATCTTTCCAAGACTTTTACTATGAATGGGAGTTGAATTTTGTCAAATGCTTTCTCAGCATCTAGTGAGGTGATCATGTGAGGTTTTTTTTTTTTTTGAGTTTGTTTATATAGTGGATTATGTTGATGGACTTCCACACATTGAACCATCCCTGCATCCCTGGGAAGAAGCTTACTTGATCATGATAGATGATCATTTTGATATATTCTTGAATTTGGTTTTCGAGAATTCTATTGAGTAATTTTGCATATTTATATGGGAAATTGGTCTGAAGTTCTCTTTTTTTGTTGAGTCTTTGTGTGGTTTAGGTATGAGCATAATTTTGGCTTTATAGAACGAATTGGGAAGTATTCCTTCTGTTTCTATTTTGTGAAATAGTTTGAAGAGTATTGACATTCAGTCTTCTTTGTAGGTCTGATAGAATTCTGCACTAAAACCATCTGGAGCTGAAATTTCTTTAATTTCCACTTCTTTGTGGTACTTCTTTAATTCTTGTGAGGCTTGAATTTTTCTTTGTTGGTTTGTGTAAGAGTAAGAAGAATGGATTGTCCAGTCTGGGCCTGAGCACTGAGTGAATCACCAGTGGCAGCTCTGCACCCAACCTCACAAAACTCAGATGAAGTGGGGCTACCAGGAGCTCTAACCCGGGCATTATCTTAAGTAAGGAGGCAGCAACACTCACACCAAATAGAAAGTAACTGGGACCTACTGGGACCCAGGAATTCACTCCTGGATTGGAGCACCAGTTCCTTCCTGTCTGGGCCTGAGCACAGAGCAGATCCCAGGAGGCAGCTCTGTACCCAACCTCACAAAACCCAGAGGTGGCAGGGCTCCCAGGAGTTCTAACCTGGGCAGTATCTCAGGTCAGGAGACAGCAATACTCTACCCAAACAGGGAGTAACCGGGACCCACAGGTTCACAGGAATTCACTCCTGACCCAGAGCACTGGTTCCTTCCTGTTTCAGCCTGAGCACTGAGCAGATCTTGGACCTCAGCTCTAACCCCAGCAGCAACACCCATCCCAAACAGTTCTGACACAACCAAGATAATAGGAAAGACAAGGCTCCAGTCAGAGACAGCTCAGGTAGCACCAAGGAGATCCAGATGGTGAAAGGCAAGCACAAGAACACAAGCACCAGCAACCCAGGGTACTCGGCTTCATCAGAACCTAGTTCTCCCACATTAGAAAGTCCTGAATTACCCATATCTCTAGGAAAGCAAGAGTCAGATATAAAATCACTTCTAATGATGATGTTAGAGAACTTTAAGAGGGACATAAATAACACCCTCAAAGAAATTGAGGAGAACACAGATAAACCGGTAAAAACCCTTAAAGAACCAAAAATCCCTTAAAGAATTACAAGAGAACACAACCGAACAGGTGAAGGAATTGAACAAAACCATCCAGGACATAAAAATGGAAGTAGAGACAATCAACAAATCACAAAGGGAGACTACCAGGGATATAGAAAACCTGGGAAAGAAATCAGGAGTCATAGATGCAAACATCACCAACAGAATACAAGAGATAGAAGAGAGAATCTCAGGTGGAGAAGATACCATAGAAAATATTAACACAACTGTCAAAGAAAACACAAAAAGCAAAAAGTTCTTAACACAAAACATCCAGAAAATTCAGGACACAATGAGAAGACCGAACCTAAGGATAATAGGTGCAGAAGAAAGTGAGGATTCCCATCTTAAAGGGCCAATAAATATCTTCAACAAAATTATAGAAGAAAACTTCCCTAACCTAAAAATGAGATGCCTATAATCATCCAAGAAGCCTACAGAACGCCAAATAGACTTAGACCAGAAAAGAAATACCTCCCATCACATAATAATCAAAACACAAATGCACAAAACAAAGAAAGAATTTTAAAAGCAGTAAGGGAAAAAGGTCAAGTAACATATAAAGGCAGACCTATCAGAATTACACCAGACTTCACACCAGAGACTATAAAAGCCAGAAGATCCTGGACAGATGTCATACAGACCCTAAGAGAACCTAAATGCCAGCCCAGGATACTATACCCAGCAAAACTCTCAATTACCATAGATGGAGAAACCAAGATATTCCATGACAAAACCAAATTTTATACATACACATATACATATGTACACACACACACACACACACACACACACACACACACACACATATATATATATATATATATATATATATACATAAATATTATCTTTGTATAGAGATATAGATACAGATACACATATACATGCATATACACATACATACACATACATATACATAATCTTGTCACAGAAACTTACCTGGGAAAGATGAATTTCTGGTACCTTCAGGACTTGATTTAACAAATGGATCAGTTCTAAGGAGAGCTTATACTATAGAATAATAACAGCTTGCACAATTGATTGGCATCAAGTTTTGTGTTTTCTTTACTGGGCTTCTCCCTTTAAATGGCCCTTCATTGAGAAATTGAGAAATCCTTTCCTGATGAATTTGCCATGGCAGATAAAATTTCTATATGTGTGTGTGTGTGTGTGTGTGTGTGTGTGTGTGTGTGTGTGTGTGTATACATATATGGTTTCTCTTTTGTTCTACATTCCATTTATTATTTTGTCTTAGTACTATTATTAGTTAGTAGACTGGATTCTTATGGTCCTGGGAATTTGGCTTCATGATACATTTGACACTATCTGCTCAAAATTTAATATATGAATAGGAGTTTTAAAATTGTCTTGGTTACAAAGTGCAAGAAGCACTAATGAGAAGCTAGGCTCCAGTCGGCTAACCTCTCTTAAATCCATGAGCTTTCAAACTTGGATCCTGCTAGCCAAGCTGGATTCTAGAGATAGCTGAATAGCTTTAAGATTTGCATAGTTCTTTTGAAGTTTTGTTTTGTTTTAACATTCAAGGAATTTAAGGGGAAGGCAAGCACTCAGAAAGGAAGAATGCATTCTATATGGCTGGTATGTGACATCTTTAACGTACAAGGGAAAAGATGAGTTTCCTATTTGCTATCAGTCAAAATATCAAGGTTATATTTGCTGTTTAGAAACGGATAACAAGAGGAGCTTAGTTCTTTCTGTTATGTTCAAATTTGTTAGTAAAGAAAGGCTTTTATAAACTATAAACTTGAATTGAGCTAAATCTAAAGCTTCCTTCTGTTTGTAAGCCAGACAAGTTTTCATAGATTTATTTTCTTCCTGACATTGCTTTTAAATGATACATTTGAAGAGACTAAAGATGACACAGAGATTTTGTTCCTGTCTTTTGACCCTGAGCCATTTCCATGAGAGAAGCTTTAAACATGAATATTTTTGGCTGTACCAACTGCACCTTTGAAATGGCATGAAGCACTGTGTTGAGAACTGCAAATCTCAGTGACATTTCTAAAGAGCAAACAATGTTTAATGGCATGGCAGCAAATTTATTGCCTCTACATGAACATAGGTATTACTTCAAAGTTTATGGTATTTAAGAGTTAAATGAATCAGAAAACCCATTGTAGACTAGGCTGTGTAACCAGAATATGGTGTAATAATTATGAGGACTGCAAAACTCTTTTAATGCTTCAATAAATATGCCAGCTATCTGCAGTGGCCTGCTGTTTGCTAAGCCCAGATTGTTGCTTTGTAGGTAGGTATCAATCTTCACTACTTGCTATGTTCAACCTTTCTGAATCTGGGATCAGGATCCATCTGTTCAGCTATACTTATTAGCGCATTTTCTTATGACATAAATCCTTCAAAATGTTCTTCTCCAAGTGGTGCCACGATACCTGCTGGGTTAGATTTGTCATGTACAATAATAGTATAATAGTCCTTAATTACAGAAAATAGGAAGCAAAATATAAAAGTTGCAAACTTCTGCTGAGGCCAGGGCTGCCTTGGGAGTAAAGAGTGACACTCCTGACAGATGAGTCAGAAGGGATGGTAATTATGAAAGATGACCTTGCCTATGGAGTAGCACACCAACCCTTGACCCAAAACAGGGGGTGGAATGGAGCTCATTAAGCTTTTCAGAAGCTGGCATACTGCTTGTTTGCTTGCTAAGTGTGGAGGGAAATGACTGCTTATAAATGCGAGTGTAGCAGACACAAACATCACAGGGTTTACCAGTGTCTTCATTAAGTGAGAAATGTGATGTTTCCTTAAAGACTGAAAAATGCTTTTAAAATTTGTTCAAATGGGAATGGCTGCATACATCTTTAATTTGAGAGGCAGAGATGGGAATATCACATATTTCTTATAAAGTATAACTGTCATATACAAGTAAACACACACACACACACTGGAAAGATTTTGCCTCGAAAGACATAATGTTCTATCATCTCCTACATTTGTGCACTTTGATATTTCTCCATAGTTTTCTTTCTTCAGAGGCAGTGTTTATATATATATATATTGTTGAGAGAAGTATATTTAAAAATATTTGTATTTGAAATTTCCTTGAAGCTGGAGGTTGAAGAGAAATACATTTCTAGCAGTACTGTCTCACTTTAAGAAGGCATTCAACTTTCCATCAGAAGCAACAGTTTTCCTGCCTTACAGAGTTCTTCTGTTTCATCCTAACATAAAGAAAACATATCTCATAGTGGTATAACTATCAGAGCAAAAACCAGGAAAGGAACAAAGCATTTTATGTAAGGAATGGCACAACCAAAATTCACACAATAGTGCACATATTTTAGTTCAAATTTAATTCGTGTATTATATGTAAAATTGTATGAAACTTGCACATTCATTATAGAAAATTAAAATAAAAATGAAAACATCTGAATCCAGTTACCAATTAAGGAGCTAAAAGACATAACCTCTAGTTCCTGCAAAACCACAGCACTCATCTTAAATATTTACTCTGAGCTATTTTGAATGATTATGGCCTGGAAACACAGATTTAGGTTACCCTAAATTTTATGTTACAATGTGGAAGCAGTTCCATGAAAACTTTCTTATAGTTCTATAGAACAACACAAGTCATAAATCAACGTAAGTTTTAAAATACATTGGTGGGTACACCAGATAGGCAGCTACAGTGAAATGGGGGGAGTTTTTCCTATAGGCTCAGGATGCTACCTGATGACATTCACACCTTTGGGATTGGTGGAAGCTACAAGTCTTCTTAGTTAATAGAGTCTTTTAGCTTAGTCACATGATGTTAGTTCTGACACAGGAGTGGGAAAGTGATGGCCATTCTGGAGAGCCAGGATTAAGCCAAATAAAGTAATTACTCTATGATCCTCCAGCATCCCAAGGTTTCCATACTACTGACATTTTAATCATCCTATCAGTGCCTGAAGAAAGTGTTTCTTTTCTCTCTCAATTTCCCTTCTCCATTTTAGTATTCTGGACATTTTATCATTCTTTCTTCTGTTGTATAGTAATGCTATATCTATGTATAACCTTTAAATTGCCACTTTTGTTTGTAAGGATCATTTAATCATCATATACATATACAGTCTATGTACAACTGTATTTTCATATAATCCAACAGCATACTCTTTGGAAGCATGTACATTGTTTCAGCTGTACTATTTTCATCTCCGTAGAAATTATTTTGTATAACATAATTCATTCACTTTGTGGTTGATGGACATTTGATTTATTTATTTCCAGTTTGTCTTAAATTTTGAGCTTTCTTAGAGACGGGTCTTGGTTACCAAGTTTAAGAGTTTTCTACAGTGTAT
>JANHMN010000005.1:11063040-11105540 GCA_030674055.1 Rhabdomys pumilio | reverse complement strand
CACTGAGGCACACTCGCTGTGTTCCTCCTCCTAAAAAGTGATTCCCAGTGCCAGTTGTGTCTAAGTTAAAAGGCATAGCTTCAAATTGACTGCTAGACATTAATGATGCTGTGCAAGTTTACTAATTTCTTCAGGCCTCAAGGTACCTATGTGATTTGCTAAAAGAAAACTGTCAGGCATTATGGAATATATCAGAAAGTACCAAGAGTGTGAGGACAAAAAATTTTTGTCTTGCTCCATTAGTAATTGTATTAATGACTTTAGATAAATTTGTTCATTATATTGGGATCTCAGTGTGTTGCCATTATAATCATGGACCTAGGCTAATTAATCTTGCTCATACCATATTTTAACTTTTTCTTAGGGTATAAATTAAAGGAAAGACACACACTTATGTATTGCTTTAGAATTTAATGTAAATTATGGGCAAATGAAAACACTCCCAACAGCCCCTCCTCCAGTTTCTGTCCCACACTTTGTCTCCATATTTGCTCCCTTGAGAGTTTTGTTACTCCTAAGTAGGACCGAGGCATCCATACTTCGTCTTCCCTCTTCATGAGCTTCATGTGGTTGGTGAGTTGAATCTTGGGTATTTCAAGGTTTGGGCTAATACCCACTTATCAGTGAGTAAATACCACGTGTGTTCTTTTGTGATTGGGTTACCTCACTCAGGATGATATTTTCTAGTTCTGTCCATTTACCTAAGAATTTTTCAAATTCATTATTTTTAATAACTGACTAATACTCCATTGTGTAAATGTACCACATATTTTGTACTCATTCCTCTGTTGAAGGACATCTGGGTTCTTTCCAGCTTCTGGCTATTATAAATAAGGCTGCTATGAACATAGTGGAGCATATGTCCTTGTTATATGTTGGAGCATCTTCTGTATATATGCCCAGGATTGGTATAGCTGGATCCTGGGTATCCATCCCATGTGCAGTCACCAAAGGTAGACACTAATGTGGATGTCAGGAAGTGTATGCTGACAAGAGCCTGATATAGCTGTCTCCTTAGAGGTCTACCAGAGTCTGACACATTCAGAGGCAGATGCTCACAGCTAACCACTGATCTGATCAAGGGTTTCCCAATGGAGAAATTAGAGAGAAGACTGAAGGAGCTGAAAGGGTTTGTAGCCCCATGAGGAGAGCAAAAATACCAACCAACCAGAGCTTCCCAGGGTCTAAACCACCAGCCTGGGAGCACATAGGAAGGGCCCCATGACTCCATGTGTACATGTAATATGGCCTTGTTGGGCATAGGTGGCAGAGGAAATCCTTGGTCCCATGAAGGCTGAACACTGAGTGTGTATGGGGGGATTCGAGGCTGGGGAGGTGAGAGTTGGGGGGGTAGGTGGGAGCACATCCTCATAGAAGCATGAGGGGGGATGGGATAGGAGGTTTCTGGGTGGTGGGGGGAATGGGGTAAGGGGATAAAATCTGAAATGTAAATATAATATTCAATAAAAAAGAAAACATTCCCATTGTTATTGAATGAGAAATAGGACACTGAATAAAGAAGTAATTGTTATAAACATTTGTCACATTTTGAGTAATCTCCATATTGAGTCATTAGTTTGTGAAGTAAAATATAGTGATTATGGCTGAGTCTCTTTCTCTTCTTCCCCCTCCCTCTTTCCTCCCTTCTTCCCATCCTCTCTCCCTCCTTTTGACCAGGCTGGCTTTGAACTCACAGAGTTCATACTGTGTCTGCTACTTCAGTGTTTAGATTAATGTTTGTGCCCTTAAGGTGTGCACCATGTGAGCTTCTGAAACTACTTGTCATGTATGTGTTAACAAAGAAACTAGCACAGCCTTGTCTGGCTTCAGTGGGAGAAGATGTGCCTAATCTTTGAAGACCCAGTGTGGGAGAAGAGGGGGAACACCCTCTTAGAGGCAAAGGGGAGAAGGAATGGGGTGAAGAACCTTCGGGGGACCTGGAGGAAGGGCAATGGCTGGAATGTAAATAAATAAAATTAATTAAAAACAAAGGAACAAACTAGCACAGAAAACTGGAATACACACACACACTCACACATTCACACGCACACACTCGTGCACTCACACACACACACTCGCACACTCACAAACACACACACTGACACACTCATGGGCTCATGCATTTCCACAGGATTCTTCTACCTGTTTGATTAAGATGATTAAGCTTTCTGAAATGTTTGTTCTGAAGCAGACAATGGGCTCTAAGCATAGCTTATAGCAGAAGGGAATTGAAGGTAGTTTCTGTACTAATATTCCAAGGACATTCCACATTGAAATGGGAATTGTAAACTTTCTTGCAATGTACAGTTGTGGTAGCTGAGTCCCAAGCATTGTTTTTTCTTTGATTCCCGGTGAATGTTGCCTAGAGAATTTACCTGCATTTACTGTTTGTTTCAACTCAGAATTACTAGATCAAATTTGCATGTTAATAAGATCTCAAGGTTATTCTTGTGCAACCTGAAACCTCAG
This sequence comes from Rhabdomys pumilio, assembly GCA_030674055.1. NCBI lineage: Eukaryota > Metazoa > Chordata > Mammalia > Rodentia > Muridae > Rhabdomys > Rhabdomys pumilio. The sequence goes on along the minus strand of JANHMN010000005.1, from coordinate 11,103,071 downwards.
AATCCTTATTTTTTTTCTCACTTTAACTTGCATTAAAATCATCTAGGAATCATTAAAGTGTGCTGGTTGCCAGTTTTTAATCAGGAAATCTGAAGTGGTATTGAATAATTTTCATTTCTAACCAATTTCCTGGTAGTTCTGATACTGTAGGAACAGGAGCCACACTTTCAAAATCACTCTAGGATCAAAATATTCAAATGAATGATCATTACAATCCCTTAGAGAATCGTAATGTAGCCCAGGCTGTCCTGGAATGCATAACCCTGCTTCTCTTATTATAGACATGCTCACTATCCTAAGGCTCAAACTCAGAGTTGATGAAAAAAAATACTGAAATGCCTAGGCACCACTCAGTGAATCAGAATAGCTAGTGGTGAGTCTTAGACATCTGTCTTTAAAACCTCTTAGTTGACTAGAGTGTGCAATAAGGCTGAAAATTTCTGCTCTGTGGGAACCAGAACTTCATTATGTGGCAGTATTCATTCTACTTCATGCTGCTTATCTGTAAAACAAAATCTCACAATGAAAAATATTAATTCAATTCACCAACCAGTGAATACAGAAGTCCCATATGGAGGTTTTTTCTCCCAATGACAGAAATATTAGCAGACTATCTTCCTGATAGATCTCTCTTTTTGTTTCATCATTTGAGACTAGAATTTCTCATCCGTTTCTTGAATAAGCTGCCAGCTCAATACATGTGACTCAATACATGTGATTCTCACATTTTCTGACTTTGTCTTATGGCTTCATCTCTGGCTCCTTCAGTCTGTGTGATTCTTTAAGTGAGAAGGTGTCAGTGTGTTTTTTGTATCAGTTCCATCCTCTTGCTCCTGACTCTACCCTTACTATTCACTGTTAATAAAAGCCATATGTCAGAAACCTCAATTTTACATTATTGGAAGATTTTCAGTAGGCAGTTATCTTTAAAAATGTATTGAACATATCAGTGTATAATGGAGGTTTAATGGCTGCGTTTTAAAAAAAAATATCACTGACTCTTTCCTTTGGTTTACAGATGCCAGAGGGTTACTTGAATGCTGGTTAAAGCTGGATGTCTCTGCTGTCATTTGGGTTGTGACGCCTTTGTCAGCACATAGTTGTATTCCTTTTCAATTCTGTATGCAGCTGTGCTAATAAAGCCTGTTCATCTAAAGGTTGTACCTCTCCCCTTCAAGGCTAAAGACAGAAAGGAAAGGGTAGCTAAGGTAAATTCAACAGATTAGCAATTGCTAGATTTTACAGCACTCTGTTCCAGACCCCTGGAGTGAAACCTAGAAATTGTTAGTCTTTCAGCCTACCATGAATAGCAAAGCCAAACATGCAGATTGCCCCAGGATGAGAACGCATCCTTAAGGATGCAGGAACAATGATCTCATGAGAGCCACTATCTTCATTCACATCCAGTATCCAGATCTGATTAATAAACATTATGAGAACTAAATGGGAATGGTTCCCAGCCAGGACAGCAATTATTTGCTTAACATTAATAAGATTTTGTGTGATTATGTCCAACCATACCAGTTAACCAAGATTACTTGACATACATACTTCTTGCCTTCCTTCCCTGTATAGCTTGGTGATCATGGTGATATTCTTGAACACAGGGGAGGGGCTTTGATGTCTCTTTTCTTCCTTACCATCTATATTTCCCCAAATTCCTTTCCTACATTTCACGATTACATTTTCTTTTGATATTTGGCTCAAATGGTTGGACCCAATTTGCTGGGACTTCCAAATTTCAGGTCCCTTCATGGCCCATGACTACTATAATTGAACATACTGTCCATTGTCATTTATAAAATCATGTGTCTGTACTTTCTTTGTATTATATTTATATCACATTCTACGATTTTCTAAATATTTTTATAGGAACCAGTGACTTTATGAGAAACAGTAGATCATAGGAGAGTAAGACTATGAAGGGATAGAGGGAAGACTGCTGACCTCAATCTCAGAGTAGAGTTAAGGAGAGGATATAGCAATAGTTATATACTAGGGACTCTTAAAACTTAGAATATTATGAAAATCAGTGTCTTGGAGAACAACCAATAAGCTTTTAAGATGTCCTACTATTCTGATGCCACAAACCATGACTTGCAGGCAGTACTCTGTAAAATTGTTTACTACATGCACCAGAAATTATGTAACTGAAAAGTATGACTTAAAAATGCGAAAATCTCTGTCTGTCTGTCTGTCTGTCTGCCTGCCTGTCTGTCTGTCTTTGTGTGTGTGTGTGTGTGTGTGTGTGTGTGTGTGTGTGTGTAACTTGGGGAATTAACTTTCTTTTTTGAGACATGGCAAAGGTTTGAGTAGATTATCATGAGACTTTTCCGAGCATCCAGGCCACTGTGGCAGAGCTGCTTAGTTTTGATTTTCATTAAGATAGGAAGGGCTATGTCAGAAACAGGCAACTGCTCCTGCCTTACAGTTCCAACTGATCTGCAGAATTACAAGATCACTGTCCCTGAATCATGACTACCAGTGTCTTCCTTGCTTTATTTTAAATGGTGGCAGAAAGAGTTCAGGAATACTTCTTAATGATAATGTGCACTATATCATAGATAGTATAACAGAAAAAATATAAAAACCACCTCTCATTCTTATTTGCTTTTTCCTTTTTGTAACCTCTAGTATTTGTGTCTATGACTTCATTACTGAAGACCACTGTAGTCCTTTTGTACTAAACAGATTGAATTAAAATGCATGAATATGCTAAAAACCATTTTGAATTACAATATTCAATTTCAGGAACATAATTACAAATGTGATTATCCAGTCTTCCATTTCTTGTTTCTGTATGAGCCACAAGAAAGCCAGATGTGTATGATCATGTAATGATCTCAGGAGACTGATGTATTGTGGCAGCTCAACTGTTTACACCTTGCACTCTGCACTTGAGTGGATTTCCTTTAGAGAGAATTGACTCAATGCATTTGGATGAGTTTTTTGTTGTTGCTGTTGTTGTTTTTGATTGGTTATGGAGTAGGCATTTCAAGTTTGATTTGAGGTAAGAATGTTGCCCTTTGAATTACTTCTCTGTTCTGCCTTTCAACTACTGCATGCTGCTTGCAGTCCTTCGTGTGCCCTCCCACTTACCTATCAATCATTTTTTACTCATAAATACCTGAAGGCTTTAGGGAAATATCAGATTTTTGTTGAGCTGTGTTTATAACTTTTCATTTTCATGTTTCTTCAGCTGTAAAATGAGATTGAAAATGCTTGTATATGAATGTGGCTTTCGACTGCTTCATAAATAGAGGTGAATAGCCAATGCAGAGTCAATTTGAAAATAGCAAGCCTTTGAAAATATTAAAATGCAGTTATAATAGTTTCTTCTCCCATATGATAGCAAACCACAATTTCCTGGAGGATAGGGTCCATATCTTCTGTGTCTTGATACCCACAATGGCATTGTATACAAAGATTTGCGTAAAAGATGCTGTGTGGATGAAAAAACAAATATTTCTATGAACCTGATCTGAATTAATTGATTGGACAGATCATTGTTAGGTGTTTTGAATAGTTATCAGTAGCTTCCAAAAATTAAAGGCACAGGAAAGCACTGTTTCCTCCCTATAACCCTGAATGTGTTTTAATTAAAGCAAGTCTTAAGAACACATTGTGGCACATGAACTGACATTTATTCGCAAGCACGCCGAAACATAGCTGTGTAACCCATTTGTTTTTGTGCGTCTTGCTTTCCATCCCTTTGGAGCCTCTATGCACTTAGGCAACATGAATGGGTTTCTATGAGACAAACTCTTAAAACTACAAGGGCATAGTTATCACGTTAGTAAGCTCAGGTGACACAATTCCTCATTTACAGATAGCATAAGGATTCAGAAGTATACTTTCTTTTGAATTTATGATCTGTTTACTATGTATGAAGCTTTTGGTGTTGCAAAATAGTCCAGTGCTCTTCAGGAAAGCCTTTGGGGGAACATTCTGCACAACTACACATCCTCACCCTACCTGTATTGGTTGTTTTTCCTCAACGTTGTGACAAAATGAGCAACTTAAGGTAAGAAAGGCTCATTTTGACTCATGATTGTGGAGGGATTCCAATCCATGGTAGTGGGGCAGACGTAGCAGAACAGTTCTGTCACTGTGAAAACATGTTGTAGTGGATTATTCACATGGTAGACACCAAGAGACAGAACTGGACAGAAAATAAGACTCTTCTTATTGATATACTTCTAGCTAGTTTACACCTCCTAAAGGCTCTCCAGCCTTCAGAATACTGCTCTAATCTTATAACCAAGCATTCAAAGCATAAACCTGTTGGGAGTATTTGAGATTTCAATCAGCACTCTGCCTAGTTAGCCATTTAGGATAGTATCAGACCATTTTATCTGGATGTATATAGCTTATTTTGGAGTGAGAGCCTGTGAAATGGAATCATTGATGTGCAAACTAAACAAATCTGCAGAATGAATTTCTGATTTGGGCAATTCAACTAGCAACTAGCAGAACTTAGGTTATAAGAGAAATTTCTATATGATTTATGCTGATTTTCTTTTGAATTAGTGGGGATTGAAGATAGGGCTGAGAACATGATAGATAAGTACTCAACTACAGAAGCTATATCAATTATATCTCTGGCTGTACTAAAACTTCTAAGCAACATAAGGTTGCTTGTGTTTTATCTTTTATATTATGAAGCTGCTGAAATGACTTTGTTTTTAAGGTAGGTGATTCTGCTGTACTCTGCCTTTATATCGAAAGAAGATCACAGACTATATCTGATTCTATGTGTCACAGATTGCATGTTTTCATTAAATACAGGATCTCTTTCCCACCAAAAATGCCACAAGAGCCATTTTGTCTTACAGACGTATTTATGCTCATCCAAAATTTATATGCCAAAATCTAACTTCATAGGTGTTGGTACTGAGAAACAGAGTCATTTGGAGTGTAGAATCCCATGAATAAGCTCAGTGCCCTTAACCTTTCTGTCCTATAAAGATGACATAGTGGGGACCTCAATGAAGCACACAGTGAAATTATGTGAGGCCTCAAATCTGCCACATTAATCTTGGGTTTTCTTACTTCTAAATCTACTATGTGCAATAAATTTCTGTCACTTATAAATAACACAACTTAGGGTACCTTTTATTAATACTTGAACTTCTAGTGGTGGTTAATGATACCAAGGATTGGGGAACTACTGTAACAAACAACATAGATAGATACATTGCTTTGAAATGATATAGTAGTCAGAGACTAGAGGATGGATGCTATGACAGAACACATATATAAACCAACTTGTTTGTAGACTATATAGGAACTGTGCTTCTCATTGAGGGAGGAATGCCAATATGCCCGCACCTGTGTGGATACTGCCACAGGCCTTTTAAAAGTATTCCCATGCAGGTAAAGCTACCATCAATGATCTCACTCAAATAAGTGGTATGCATGAGTTCCATGGAGTTGTGTAGTGATATATGTAGTCATTTCACAAACACTGATGCTTAGAACTATGCTAAAGACAACCAAGTATAATGGTACTTCCACTTAACAGGATTCTCTGGCAAGTGAATTAATTGAAAGAATAGATTGTTAAAATATAAACTAAAAAATTTAAGTACATGGATTTTCAGGTGCTCTCAGAACCCATGATGTACTTGAATTAAAAACCTTAGTGCCAGGAAGGGACCATTTCCCTGCAAGCTGTAGGCCAGGGAATATCACGAGGCTGCACAAACCATGAAGGCTTTTGCCATAGAGGTTGGTTGCATTCCGAACCAGAGAATAAGACTTTTGCTAAGGATACCTCATATTTGGCTTGCTTTTATAGTGCCAGATGGTGTTCTACAGGTTTCTGGGGAAAGCCGTCAGCAAGTCCAGCTTGGCTATTGGCCTTACATGTTCCAGTATCAAAATATAGATAGATTGTGCTTACTGGTGGCACAGCTATCATAGATATAAATAATAACTTTCTGATTGAATGTAAGACTCATTTCACAGGAGGGAGTCATGTCAGGTACTGTAAGCTAGCCAGGATAAAAAAAAAAACATTGTGACTGAGGAGGGATAGGCCATATTGGGGGCACCATTGCTATTGTTTGGTTAAATAAATAAATGTGATCTCTCTCAAATTATTTTCTAAATATTTATATTTACATTTTTATTTATATTTAGATCACAGTTGCTGACAGCAACAAATGATGATAGACAGAGACTCCAATTTGTAATGAATGATGTACCAAAGAGACTCATAACCACTGGCTAAGCTCTTAAGAACAATTGACAATTCCTGTGGCCCAATGGCCCAATGCATAGCCACAAATGGACATCTATATCACCCCCTCAATGACTCAGGGAACACTGAGGAAGAGAGAAAGTATAAGAGCTGGAGAAAAAGGCAGAGTGTGATATAACCATTTTATCCCAGTTGTAACATTCCATCTTTGAAGGAGGCTCATCAAGACTTAAGCCATTCCTAAAACTACCATGGTGTATGGTTCCCACAAAGACATAGAAGCAGGAAGGAACTGCCAGGGAAGGAGACTTCAGTGAGCTGACCTACATAGAGGAGATTTTTCAATGTGTCAAGTAGCTGCTGGCAAGTTCTGATAGCTCCAGGTTTGCAACTACGGTGACTTGTTACTCATATGAGGGTGGGCTTTGTTGATGCAGCTTGTCTTTTAGTCATTTCTGCTCCTGTAAGTAACCTTCTCACTCATATTTTTGAAAGTAACCCCAAGAAAACTCATTGGTTTTCTAAGTTGGACTTTGGTATAAACATCACTTTGATCTGTTGTTGGTTCCTTATCTGGGCTGAATAGACATTTGTATCAAGTCTCCTAAAGAAATACCTCAAACAACTGATGTTCATCTTATCTTTACCCTACCAATGTATTTTGAAAGCACATGGCTTGTTTGATGTCAAAGTTTTGCAGCTGGAGAGTTGCTATAGTTAGCAAAAGGTTCATAAGTTCAATGCTTGGGCACATTAGGTGAGCATAATCATTAAGGGGTCATTGGGTCATGAGTGGTCTAACCTTAATGAGTAGATTGATTCACTAGTGGATTCACAATATGATAACATTATTGGTAGAACATGGAAACATTTTAGAGTTGACACTTTGAGCAAGCAGGGCACTTGTGGCATGTTCTTGGGTGTGATAGTTTGTCTTGATCTCTCTTTCTCTCTTTCTTCCCTCTCCTCTGGATCCACCTCATCCTCTCTACTATCTCTTTCCAGCTACTATTATGTGGTCAGCTTCCTCACTTACCCTTGCCTACCACTATATATATATTCTGCCTCACATAAGTCAGTATAGCAGTATGGAATAAAACAGCTAAAACCAGAAAATAAGATTCTTCTTTTGAAGATTTCCCTTGGGTAATTTGTCACGGTAAGAAAAATGACAGTAATTTATCATTATGAATAAATTATAGCCTGAGTCTTAACCATATTCTAGTTGATATTTAGATGAGGCTTTGGAATCCTAACTTGCATTTATGATGAAATGAGTTAAGACTATGTATGATATTAAAGTAGGATAACATATTTTTCAAGAAAAAAGACCATGGATGTGAGAGGGGCTGTGACTTAATGTTTATATATATCCCTCCCAAATTCAAAAGTTGAGCCATAACATCTTACTTGATGGGCTTGCTAGGCTCTACTTAGATTCACCTATAAACTTGCCACAAGCCTAGGTCATCTGGAGGAATCTCAATGGAAGCGTTGCCTAAATTAGATTGGACTTTGGGATATCTATGGGAGCATGTTTATCATTGCTAATTAATGTAGGGGAGACCAGGCCATTGTGAGTGGTGCTGTCCCTGGACTGGTAATGCCTGTGGTATATAAGAAAGGCACCTGAACTTGAGCCTGGGAGCAAGCCAATAAGCAGCATTTATACATAGTTTTTGCTCTAGTTCCTGCCTGAGCTCCTGCCTTGACACTCCTCAATGATGGCCCGTGACATGGAAGTGTAAGTCAAATAACACCTTTTCCTCTTCAAGTTTCTTTTGATCATGATGTTTGTTATAGCAATAGAAAGCAAACTGGAACACAGAGACTTTGGAAAATGATCAGATCACTATGTTAGAACCCTTGTGAATGGGATTAGTGCCTTTCTGAGAAACCTCATTGCAATGAGGACAGAGAAACGGTGATATCTAAGAGGAACAGATCCTGTGCAAATACCAATTGGGCTGGGACTTTGATCTGGGCTTTCCAGAACTATTAGCAATGAGTTTCTATAGCACATAAATTATAGCCTAAAATATTTTGTTACAGTAGCTCAAAATGAACAGATACACAATTTACACATAGTCTCCTTTCTAACAGTGCCTTACAAAATCATTAACTTGTTTCTATCTCTTTCCTCATTTGCCATCTTATTCCATCAGTACTTAACAACTTACTTTATACCTTAAGAGAATGAATAATACATGGGTAGCTCTTCCCTGTTGGAGATCACAAATGCAATAGCACTTGTGGTTTTCTTACCTCAGGTTTTGGTCATTCAGATAGTATGAGTAACTCTGTAAAGGGGGAGTTTGGGAACAGACTAGGAAAATCTTCCTGATAATAGATCCCAGGTTTCAGATTATCCAGTCTTACTTCTTGATCCAAGACCAGGGGTTGGTAACTAGAAATGAGATGTCTTGAGAATTTCCTGAAGATGAAAATGTTTACAGGTAAAAAGCCAATTAATGAGAAGGGAATAGATGCCAATATCCCCTATTCTGCACATTAGCTTGTGGGAGGTGCTTGACTCTTCCTGAGTTTATCAGACTTTGTAGTAATTCAAACAACTGCCTGCAGCTCAACGGAATCTTGCAATTTTGAAAGTCTTCATTCACTAACTTCAGCAGGTGCTGAGAAAATATTTGGGGCTCAGGGAAATGTGCAATTTTATTAGGGATTACAGGTTCTGTAGAGGAGCTCTGAAATTAGAAGTGGTTAGCTGGTGAAAGGCAGACACTGAGACTCAGAGCAGCTGAAGGACGGGGACTGAACTGTTGATATTTTTGTAGGAAAGGCAAGTTTTTGAAGACCAGCCATATTGCAAAGCATTGATAGGTTTTATTTAAACAGCATATGCTCTGCTGACCCATGCGTTGTCAGGGCTTCTATTCTCCTTCGTTAGAAGAGCTAAAAGGCTGCTGAATAAGGGAAACTGAAATAAATGAATTGACCTATTTATGTTGTCACATTGCCCCCTCCCCCATGGCCTTATCAAAACAGAATTTCATTGCTAAAGATAATTACCCTGTTCTCTCCAAACCTGCAGTCTATTCCTGATGAAAAATCACTGGCCTCTAGGTCTCAGCCTTTTTATTCCTTCCCCAGCAAGGCCAGGGGAATTATGCTAAGAATAGTAATATCCCAAAAAGAAAAGGCCATTAAAGCCCTTTTCAGGTGTGAGCAATGGGTAGCATCTGGTCAAGAATAGGCAAGCCACAAAATTTCAGCCTATGCTGCATTTTAAATATATATATATATATTGGCCAGGGGTTGGTTGTAAAATAGATAATGCTAATTTTAGATATTTCATCATTTCTTTGAGACCCATTCATTTAACAGCAGGATAGAAAAAGGAAAGCATGGGCTTTTTTAAAAAGAGGATGCTTACATATTTCAATGTATGTTCCCACACACCCTTGCTCTAAATTCAGGTTGCTGTTTCTTGGGAGAGTTGGAGGTGGGTGTTGTTTTTTTCAGCTCTTCTTAATATGCACAGTTAAGCCTCCTTTGGCAGCTTTTCTTCTTACCTCTGTAGATGTATGAATTTCCCTTTTAAAGTTGTATCCTCTGTATTTACAGAGATAGTTTAGGGTTTGCTCTCAGGTTAATCAAATATATTTTCTTATCTCTCTAGTTCTTCAGGTTTAGTCTACAGTCTTATCAGGAAGAAAGCTCTGGCTAAATTTGTATTCTTTGGAAAACGTACTTCAAAAACACTTGAAGATATTACTTCTGGATAAGAGATTTAAAGGAAAAGAGCACTTTTTCTCTAAGGTCAAAGTAACCTTAAAAATCTATTTTTTTAATGAAAATAATAACAGATCATCACTGATGCTCTGGAAATTCTCCAAGATTTCAAGCCAGATTTTAAAAATTGTCATCACTTTCAAAATCAGCTAGTGTTTTCTTAAGATGTTATGTATTAATTCTGCAGCTTGCTTGCTTAGGCACTGGCAAAATCTGATGTCTCTTGTCAAACACTGATTGCATTGATACGGGCAAGCTTTTCTGACATTCATGCCAATTGGCACTGTCCTCTCAAAAGACTGATTAGTGGGCATTTCTGGACTGACTTTGGAAATGAATTTCAATCATGTTCTTGGTATCTGGTCTGTTGCTTAGGTAACCTGCCCTTTTACTATTTTTTCTAACCTTATCTATTCTTTGAAAGGTCACTTGTTATTTATAAACGTGAATAGAATTAGCACTCTAATTTCATGTTGCTAAGCGTACATTCAGAAATGTCTTTCCTAGTAGAAATGCTGGCATCTCCACCAGCCATCACAGTCTATCATATGAGCTGTAGTCGGGTAACCTGGATTTCATTCTTCTTTGATCGACATATGAATTACTTGAGTATTGCTTAACATAGATGTGTTTCAGATACTTGTTCTGTAAAATGGTAAGTCTACTGATAATAACAACCTTTCTGGGCTGTGAAAGACATGAACATCTTCAGTTGCCATTGTATGGTATATTCATAAGTTTGCACAGTGAGTAGTCTTATATATCGTTGGCTATTTATTTGTTCATAAATTTTATTCATACACCAAATATCAGGGAGTGTGTTTCTTGTTTTTCTATTACAAAGCACAGTAGTGGTTACAAAGAAATTTCACAGACATATAAATGAATCACTCTTGGAATACTTCAGTGTTGAACAAATTTACTTTTTATGATGTTTTATAAATCCTTAATTATTTAATTATGTGTTCCTTATTCAAGTTTTACTATATTTATGTTATTTCCCAGATATATTATAAATATGTATAATCCTTGTGTCTCTCCTTTTCTTCTCTATAGGCATACATTCCATGAACATTTTTTCTTGTTGAGACTGGATGATGGTTGATGCTTATTCGGTTTTGCCATGTTCACCCTCTGAAGGCTATGTACGTTTGTGACTGTTGGTTTGGCTGCATTTATCCCTTGACCATTTTATGATTTGGGGATTTCTAGATGTCTATGTTATTAAATGAATTTAAGTAGTACCAATGTTCAAGGTGGCTACAAAGCTTGGGTGTCATGTTTTTCATTTTCCTCATGTTTTTCATTTGTTTCCTTTTAATCTGTCTATGAGGAGCCAGAAAGGCCCCTAAGGAACAGTGTTCTTTAATATCAATGAATACTCTGTCTCTCTAATCTACCTCATACTTTTATATGCCAGATGTCAGTATCCTTTATCAGTGTTTCTTGCCTAAGAAGGCTGGGATACTCTGGGGGATACCCAAAGTGCTTCTGCATGAAGCAAAGTAGGGACCCTCACCTGTGAGAGGCTCAGAATTGTTGCCTGGCCTTTGGTATCTTCTTCAGTCCCATTTCTTTTTCACTCTCACTGTTCTGGTAATTCTGCTTATAATTGCCTGGAGGACAGTTAGGAGTTGGATAGAATTTACAATGGTTGTTATTTGTTGGAATTTTACTGTCTTGAATTGAAAACCCACCAGGGTCTGGAACATTTATTACCTTCATATATTTTTCTCTGCAAGTACACTTAACACTACACTGTCCTGTCTTATAAGAAAAACATTTCTTATGGATTTTCATCTTTTATCTTACTTATTTTCATCTCTATTGATGGAAGTATGTCTGTTTCTTATATTGAATTGCTTTATTTTTCCCAGTATCTTTCTTGTATTAATTATGTCCCTGTTAACAGATGCTACAAAGCTGAAGTCTTCCAGGCCTCTGCTTGTGGCTCTCCATGGCACTGAACTGGCATCTTCAACACTGATGATGCTATGTGGAAGCCAGGTGTCCTACTTGATGTTTGAGGTTGTGCTCGGGATGACTTGGCAGGGATTGTGACAATTTGCTCAGCTATGAGCACTGAGGGTGTTTAGAGTACTCTGGGGTTCATCCTTTGTTTCTTTTACTGTTTGATCTCTGAATATAACTTTCAACATATAAAAAACAGCCTCCTGTTTCCCAGAAGACTTGCCAGTACAATGACCAATTAACACCTTTTAAAAATTTTTTTCTATTATGGTAAAAATATGTGGGAATACTGCAATATCTCTTGTTTTCTGCAATACTCAGAAAGATAAACTGATAACAGAGATAAGAGTCACACAAGCAGTTCTGAACAGATAACTAGAACACCTTAGTCCATGATATCAATAGAAAATGGGCATGGGTAGGAAATTATTACATTACTATGTCATTGTCCTAGTTAGGGCTTTTACTGCTGTGAACAGACAGCATGACCAAGGCAACTCTTTATAAAAGTACAACATTTGACTGCTTTTGTTTACAGGTTCAGATGTTCAGTTCATTGTCACCAAGGCAAGAACATGGCAGCATCCAGGCAGTCATGGTGCAGGATAAGCTGACAGTTCTTCATCTTCATTTGAAGGCTACTAGGAGAAAACTGATTTCAAGGCAGCTAGGACAAGGGTATTAAAGCTCATACTCACAATGACACACCTACTCCAAAAAGGTCACGCTTCCTGATAGTGTCACTCCCTGAGCCAAACATACAAAACCCATCGCAGTCATGTACTGCAGTTAATTTACAAAGGTATGATTTAATTTTCATTTCTTTAAATTATGTGAGGTAACAGATATGGCTTGTATTTGTTTGTGTGCATGCACTTTAATGATGTTCAAATTTTCTGCTGCATTTTTATGCATTTTATGGTAATGAATTTTTAAAAGACTATGAGTAATCTATACGAGTTTTATGCTTTTCAATATACCCCAATTTTTCTTAATTTTGGACACTTGTATCTTATACTGTTTGATTGATTTTTTTTAAATTACCACAGATTTCCAAGAAAAAAAAACAAACAAAAATGAGCATGTAAGTGGACCTGATTAGTTCAAACCTTTGTTATCCAAGTCCCAAATTTCCATACAACATTTGTTAAACCCACAGATTATTTCAAAACATAGTTCATGTATTTTAAATTAGTTAAATAATTCTAATTGAGGCCCCAATTTTTCTACCTTTGGACAATTGAAATGTTAAGTAGGTGCCTGAGGGTTTTGAACACAACCTCATTGATAATATCAGCATGTGCAATGCCTTACAGTCCATAATAACTCATTTTATACATAGTAAAGAGAGGAGGTTGGAGGCTCTAAAAATAGTAATTAATAAGGGAGCTAGATGATAATTACTATTTGGTTTTGGTCAGTATTACCTTATGTATGTGTTGAAATGTCACAATATTCTGTATTCATACATTTGATTATCTAGGTCAATCTAAACTTTAAAAAAGTTAAGTATGACAAAAGCCAAAGGGAATGCTTCATTTTACTTTCAGCTTTCAAAAAGTAAGGGGCTGTCTTACTTGGATTTAACATTTTAAAATTATGCAGAGTAACAGCTGTAAGTCAAGGTATATTAACATACAGTTTTACTTGTGTTTCATCCATCTCAATACTTTCTTCCTTTCTGCTGGTTTGAATGCAAATGGTCTCCATAGGCTCATGTATTTCAATGTTCGCTCTTCAGTTTGGGAAGGATTAGGGGGTGTGTAACTGGGAGGAGGGGTAGCTTTGAGGTTTCAAAAGTCCATTGCATGCCCAGTTAGCATTCTTTCTCTGTTAAGTGATTGTTGCCTCAAGATGTTAGCTCTCATCTACTTCTCTGGCACCATGCCTGCTTACCCTCTGATATGCTCTCTGCTGTCATGCTTATGGACTCTAACCCACTAGAACCACATGCCCCTAAATTAAATAGTTTTTTTTGTTTGTTTGTTTTGTTTTTATATAATTTGCCTTGGTCGTCATGTTTTGTCAAAGCTAAAGAAAAGTCCTCAGAAAACATTAGACCTTGTTTTATGTTTATCTCTTGATTTTTCTTTTACTTCAAATACATATCTTAGGTCATGCTACTTTCCTATAATCATTGATGATGAGCAGTGATTGTTTTTAAACTTTCTCTGTGAACTCATGGGTCTGAGCATATTTCTTGCATTTTAACCTATTCTCACAGATCTCCTAATTTTTCTATCTTTGGTCAAAAGAAGCTTCTTTAAGTTAGTGCCTGAGTGTTTACTTATAACCTCAGTCACATTTAACAACTTCTATGATAACATGCTTCCTTTTTTTGTAGATAAATATTAATATGATATTCACATATTACTTCAATTTATATAAATGTTTTAATTCATTCAAGCAATACCTTGTGGATGATTTTAGTCTGACTGATCATTGCTTTTATAAATAATGGTGCCTGAGTATCCTTGAACAGAGCTTTTTGTATTTTGCCAATGTTGTTTCCCTAGAAGTATGATCTCTTGGTCTAAGCGTACATTAATACAGAATTTGGGAAATGCAGTACTTAAACCTGTCGAATAGATCATAATCTATTTGTTATGCAACTGGCCATATCCTGAAAATAGGCTTCCTTATAATAGATGAATAATTCCACTCTTGGTTGTAGTGAAAATAGTGAGAACAAGTTAATCAGTCTTCCTTGAGAGTCAGTAAGATTTGACCGATGTTGTGTGGAAGATTTGTTTTCTGGCTTTTTTTTATTCAAATATCGTTTAATCTAGCCTAATAAAATTTAGCTTGAAGATAAAGCAAGGCTTTAAAATTTTGGAGAACTTGGGTGAGAAGGGTATGTGGATTGCCATTACCATATGAACTGCATTAATATGTACACTGAGCAAATTTTAAGGAATTTTCAAGTTCCACAGCCAGGATGTGTAAATTAAGAACAAAACATTTTTCAGCACTAAGAACTAAATCTTACTTATATCTCATCATCTTACTCCTCTTGTTTTTGTTCTTTTTGTCTCCCCTGTGTATGGCATCTCAACCATTCAACTTTTCTTTGGTCATTTATTCATGAAAACATATTTACTGAATTTAGTTCTGTGCATGTTTACTTTGGGAAGTAATTTTCTCTCAGAATCCATAGAACATTATACAGAAAGTTTAAGGTTTTACTTGAGCCTTTTGTCAAAGTTCACTTTATATGTAGAATGTCTTTTTCTGGATTGTTAAAGAGACTGTCACCCCATTACAACACTGTTAGCAAAATGTAAGATGTCTGCATTGCTAACCTGCTAGAAACGGCATATGTGGTGTTTGTGATAGCCTATACCTCTTCATGTTCCTCATTGAAAACTGAGCATTCTATATCCCGAATCCTGTCATATGCTCATCACATTTTTAGATTTAAGCTCCATTAAGATGAAGAAAAAATACTTTTAGATATTTTGTGCAAAAAAGCAATGTCCTTCTTGACTAATCTGCAAGTTGATAAATGAAGAAATCTGCCTAGAGTAGCACTTACTAAGAAATATTCTTAGATATTTTCTGTGACAAGTTTCATTTCAATTTTAAAGATCTTTCCTATCTAGGCATTTTATAACTTTTATTTTAATTAGTGTTATAGTATTCTTCCTGGATGCTATATACTCATTGATAGCACAGTTCTGGGTATGGAGACTCTCTTTCTTGGACTGGAGAAATATGAAGTTCAATTGCGTCAATGCCACCATACTTAGCCCATGAAAACCATTTAATTTTTTCATTGAATATTTGACCAGTCTTCTCTGAATTTAGCTTCCTAGAGATAATAATACAGTTGTATTAAGTGATATTTAAGATGTGTAAAAATGTTGGGGACTAGAGAGGCATCTCAATGGGTGAAGTGTCAGAGTTTGAAACCCCAGCGTCCATGGAAAATCTGAATGTATTGAATGTCCATAAACATTATGCTAGGGGAGCAAACACAGGCATATCCCCAGAAAATGCTGACCAGCCAATCAAACCAGCTGACAATTGTTGGGTTCAGTGAGAGACCCTGTCTGAAAAAGATAAAGTAGAGAGACATAGTAGAAAATATCTAGTGTCTACTTCTAACCTTCACTTGCATGTGGACACATAATGACATAAACACATACACTACAAAACTATGCACAGTTGTAGTCTTAGTTACACATACAGATGTGCACAAACATACACCAAAAATATCTTTCTGAAACAATATACACTGGTGGAAATCCAAGTAATGATGGCATGGATAGGATCTAACCTCCGTAAAGTTGCCTAATGCGCTCATATGGAAGAATGTTGTTACAGAAAGTGTTTATATGTCTATCTATTACATTTCCTCTTTTATACACAAGAATATTATGAGCAGTTGCAGTTGCTTTGGAATTGTGTAACTGGGTCTGACTAATGGAATGTGTACGAAATTACAATGCACTAATTCTAAAATTGGTAATAAAACTCATTTTATGATAATTCATGGTTTCATTTCTTTTCACTGAGATTTCCAAGACCAATATTTAAGATAGCATCACGAAGTATTAAGAGGTATTATTTGTAAAAGGGCACTGGGTACCCTCTCACTCCCATCCAGCCATGAAATAAATAAGAAATAATTATTATATACTGGCAATGAAAGTTCAAGGTTTTGTTTTCAAAAGGGCTAACAATCATTAGTCTGATGAATGTAAAACAAAGCTTCAGAGAGGTATTTTGGGCTGGAGCAATAAAAGGCCAAGACTCACAGCCAAATCTTAAGATTTCCATTCCCAGAAAGTTATTTCAGGTAGTCCTAAGAAACTGTATATAAGACTTTTCTAAACCATGCATGGTGGTACATACCTTCAATCTAAGCATTTGGGCACCAGAAGCAGGAGGGTCAGGATTTCCAGGTTGTTCTTGGATCCATAGAGATTTTGAAATGAGCCTGGGCTATGTGAGATCATATATATCAAAAAATATAATAATGAAGATCAAACGGAGCTTATGAAAGTAGGGTTTTTCACAACTGTGGATTTTTACTGCAGACTTTGTTACTCTCTGTAATATATATATATATATATTTTAACTCTTCAAGATAAAACAGAGGCAGAGGAAAGTTTAGTTACTTGCCTAAAATCACACTACTAGTAATTTATAAAAGGAGGCTAGATTTAATTTCAGGTCTGTTTGCCTCTAAAGCTCATGCTTTCTATATTGTATCCCACTGATTTCTGAGGGCATGATGGCCTTATATTTTATCACTAACCTTGATTTTCCTGATTGGTCCTAGGAAGAAACAAATTCTTTGTCCTCTTCTTTTGAGGTTGACAATATCGGCTGAAAAACAGAAGTTTCCCCAAGCACTTGATACTGGCTAGATGGTCAAGGCAGAGTTAACCCAGGAGCTAGCACTCTAGCTCAATATATAGGTACATTTATATCCATCCATATATTTGAAAAAGCTGCTGGGCTGGGAAGGGATTTTGTCCCATTGGCAAGGTAACAATTCCTTGCTATAAACTAAGTTTATTTTTATTTAATTTTCAAATGGCATCAGATACTTGATTCCCTTTGTGGTCTGACTTGTAACATCATCTATGAATAGTCAGTTTCTCTTTGATCTCCATTTCTTCTCTTCCGACAAGGCAAAGGATTCATACACATCCTCTGATATACATCCTCTGATATTTAAAGGTTTGAGATACATAATGGGGACACAATATATTTTTTAATTTGTTGTAGAACAATGTAAGCTTTTAAGGCAACCAAATTTATATCCTTGTCACATATGGAGATCAAATATATTCATTAGTGAGTTTTTATTTTTAAAAGAGACAATTTTATTTACAGGGTATTTCATTTATTTATTCTGCAAATATTCACTGTTCATGCTAAACTCTTACAATTGTGGTGTATTAATTTTCTCAGAGTCCCATTACCAAGTAACACAGACTCAGCAGCTTAATACTTGGCTTGTGAAGAAGGCACTCTAATCTTATTTCCACAGGTGGTTCTTCTGTGTACAGGCCCTTGTGTCTAATTTTTCTTTCACATATACTTTCCAATGACCCCATTTTAGCTTGATTACATGCACAAAGATTTTGTTTCCCAGGAAAATCATATTCTAAAGCAAGGGGTTTAAAAGTAGCATATATTTTTTTCTGAGAAATATACAGTACAATTTGTAGCAGATACTAAATTGAATAAGACACAATCATAATTGCCAAACTGACTCTTAAGAGATTGACTGGTCATAACCCACTTTTCCTGTGCAGTATAAGGAGATGTATTCAATAGAAATATATATTTTTATGAAGACAGGCTTTCTTTTAATGGGAAGAATATGAAAGGCATATGATTAGAAGATGCAGTTGTATAACAGGATAAATTTTAATGTAAACTTAGTTGTTTTTAAAGAGATTGAAATAAGTTATTCTGTTTATTTCACAATTAATATCTTTGAGTACTTCTATTCCATCCACAGACCATCTGGAACCTTCTTTCCTTGCTGTTTTTCATACTATTATAAAGAACTTTCCATTATATAAAAACTTATTTTTATTTACCTTTAATAAAATATAACTTATATAAAAGTAGGTTTCTGTGGGAAATTGTTTTCCTTTTCTCTGTCATAGAGCCAGTTAACATTTAACACAGAGCACTTGACCTCTGAACTCTGGTTTATATACAGGAAGTTTCCTCATATACCAAACAATTCTCCATGGGATACCAGCTGAGTTTCCTACAAGGTAATTCAATTTTGATGCAGTCTACCATGAGATAGCACTAGATTTCTCTGGTGAAGTGCTCTGACATTATTTCAAAGATCAGTTGCAGGCAGTAGGTTTGTTTGCTTGTTTTAGTTTTGTTTTCTTTGGGGGGGGCATGTCTGTATTTATGGGTTATTAAGCATAGAGAAACACATTTGCTGGTTTATTGTGTTAACAAAGGGTATAGATAAACAGTCACATGAAGAGATTTAGAGACCATAGCATAGGACAAGATTTAGGAGAAGGTAGTTTAGCTTTTATGCCTTCTTTCAGTGTGCCATCCTTCAGGTATCTCTATGTATTTGACAATCTGGAATTACTTTAAACTGTGCTTTGGAGTTTTATGAGGCTATTGATGATCAATTAAACCTTCAGTTCATTTTTACTGCCTAAAGCTGGTAGGACAATCAGAAGGTCCTAGACGTCCAACTGTGCTGTGATCTTTCTTGTTCCTGAAGCTATGTTGAGCCCTCTTACCATTTTAGAGATCCCAAGAGTTTTAGAGGTTGCATCCCTGGAGCCTATTTGTTATTCCACAGTACCACGTCTGTCTTATCTGTTGTGATTTCTCTAGAGACCATAACCTGGCACATAACAGGTGCCTAATAAACAGTCAATGAATGAAAAAAGAACTAAATTGTCTTGTATATAACTTAAAGTAGCATCTTGAATTACATTTTTTTACTTCCTTTTTAAAAGAGAGGCTAGCAAGATAAAGTAATCTTGAGGTCTAGCAGTCATATCAAACAATGAATGAGTCTTCTTACAGTGTTCCAATTTAGGAGGTCCAAATTAAGATGACCAAGTAATTAAGGTTGTAAAGAGATGGTTTGTCCTTCCATGTTGGCCAGGTATTATTCTGTCACATAGGAAGAGAAATAGAGTTTGGCTGCCTGGACTTGTAGAATTTTGTTCCATTTTGCTTCTTGGTTCCATCTTCATAAGTTAAAAGCCTACACTGCAGTAAGCCCTACAATTTCCTCAGCATGACAGTTGGGAGGAATTGCTTGGCCAGAAAGCTTTGCAGTACAACATAAATGGAGGGTTCACTGCACCACAGAGCCTGCTCTTTCATTTCACTATCAGACAATGGCACAATTATACACAATTACTTATTAGATGTTTGAAAACTATTGTAAAACTCCAGCACCATTTGCCAAAAGTAATTTAATGAAATTGGGCATAATTGTGCCTTGAACTGAATTCTTGTGATTTGACCATAGTTAGATGACTCAGCAGAAATTATTTAGCTGATGAATGAATAAACAATACATAGAAATCTTTGCTTGGTTGCTAGAAATGTGTAGTGTGGAAGCTGAAACACATTTGCTTGCTGGGATGTTAAGCCCTATTTTAAAGGAAACGATGTCTCAAACTCTGCAATCCATTTGATATTTTGACTAACATCTGAAAACAGGTATAGATTCCAAATGCTGATTAACTATCTTAACAAATATGACAACAACATCTCATTTTTTCCCCAACGTGGAAAGGAGAAAGTTTTTCCATGTTTGTTAGACGTTCTTTCTATAAAATAGCAGTAAAGAAATCAAGTTTCTTTTGTTTCTCATATGCATTGTGGTTATATAGACCAAATAACTAATGCCTTAGCTCTAAACTCCAGCATTTCCTATGGATTGCTGAGAATGAATTTTTGTTAACATATAAATTCAAGCATCACCTTTATGTATTGATAAATTTACCTTTATTCTTTACCTTTAAGTGTTGATAGTTTATTGTGTAAGCAGCTCTGTTCTTCTGTTTTATGTACCTTTATATGAGCTATTTTTAGTTTTTCCAATTAGTATTTGTTTGTTAGTGTAAACAAGTGTCAAACAATACAAAAAACAAAGTTAAAGGACTCACTTCAAAGCTTTTCACCCAGAAACAACAATTAGCACTGGTAAATATCTTTTCATCTATGTCTTTCTGAAAATATGGCATTAACTGGATGACTGGGTAGTTGCTCTAAGAATTTTGACAAAAATTAGAACATACTACACCATTTTAAATTTGCACATTTAAATTTAAATGATACACAGAAATTGACTTGGATTTAGTAGGAAAAAAAACTTCATAGTTCAACAAAATAATTATGCAGTTATCATTTATGTTTGTATATGTTTTATTAATTCTTTGAGAATTTTTTATGTTTTTATTTATTTACATTTCAAACCCTTCCAAGGTTCCCCTCCACAAGCACCTGTTCCATTCCCCCTTCTCCCTATTTCTATGAGGTTGCTCCCCCATCCACCCACTCCCTCCTCGTCGCCCTTGCATTCTCTTTTGCTGGGTGTCGAACCTTCACAGGGAGAATTTTATATGTTTTGTTTTTATCATATTTACCCTGCTCACCCAACTCCACTGAAATCCACCTCTCATTCCATATTTACACTTTCAAATGTGACCTCATTTTTTAAAAAATCATTTTCAGTACAATTAGTGCTAGATGTAACTTCTGAGTGTGTGAACATCCATGGGAGTGTTTTCCTCTCACTAGAGATCACACCCATAAAGAAAAATAACTCTTCCTTTCCTGATATCTATCAATTACAGAAGTTCTTCATCTGTTTCCATATATTCATCTACCTATTCTGCACCTTTGGTTCTTACATGCAATGATACCTGCATCTTAGTAGAAGAGGCTATGACATTGCTGCCCCGTTTAGGGCTAAGCACTCCATGGTCTCATCTTTTCATCTTGACTATTTGTGAACCTCTCTGTTAATCATCATCTACTGCAAAATCAATTCCTCTGATGGGGGTGGACTGATGCACCAATTTAGGTTATAACAAGTCATTGGGATTTTGGCATAACACTGTGTCTCTTTAGTAGATTAATGAATTTATAGTATACTATATAAGTAGAAAATAGATAAATAAAATTTCCCCTATTTGGTAATGAGATAAATCCTATACATAAAAAAAACTAAATATTGTACCAGAAACTCTTAGCTATGATAAATATTTTCAGCAAAATGGCAAGATACAAAATCACCACCTCACTACGTAGATTAGGCATTTTGCAAACAAGATATATAATCTGGACTGGACTTGAAGTCACTGTAATCCTGCTCTCTCAGCTTCTTTAATGCTTTGATCTGTCTAGCCACAAGTCCTTGACCTCTGAAATGATGCTTGGTATGGGTTCTATCTTGTGTAGTGAACTTTAAAGCCAATCAGAAAGATATTGGTTGCTCCCATGATATTTCTGCCACAAGGTTGTTGCTTCAGTGGCTACAGATTGCCAGGCAGGTCATTAACTATACATCCCAGCGTTCATAGCTAAATAAGCTTGATGAATTAGTTTTTTCTACTTTGGTAGTATGCTTAGACTTCAAACATTATGAAAGTTAGCCAGTAGGGATGAAGCTCCCAGGTCAGAAGTAGCTTGATTTTACTGTGTTTTGTATGTGGTTTATCTGGTGTCTTCTGCAATAAGCTCTATTCATCAAGTTCTGGAAACCAAGAACAATGGCAGTGACCTGTAATACTGGGGAGTCTGTGGTCCTCACTGGCCAACAACTCCAAAAGGAGTGACCTGTTTCTGGGACTGAGCTTTAATTTTGTTAACTGGTGGTATATAGTGGAGAAATTGTTGCTCCATTATATGGCCACTCCATTTAAACTTTTTATATATTATATGCTTATATTTTAAAATGCTTCCACAGTAGTCATTTTTCTTAGGACTTTTCTGGGAGGTCTTTTTTTGTGACAGGGTTTCTCTGTGTAGCCCTGGCTATCCTGGAACTCACTCTGTAGAACAGGCTGGCCTCGAACTCAGAAATCTGCTTCTTTCTGCCTTCCAAGTGCTGGGACTCAAGGCGTGTGTCATACTGACCGGCCTCAGAAGGTCTTTAATGTTTGTTTTCCCTTTACCCCTGCCCTGCCCTGCCCTCCTGTCTCTCACTCGATTTAAGACTTCCTGTTGTTCCAGTATTCTCTATTTCCATTATACCACCATAGTTTCTTCCGTTCCTTGAAAGCACCCCATTACATGTCCTCTTACAAATTTCTTGACTTTTGTGGGTATTCCAAATGAAAATACATATTTAAAGAGTTAGAGTTAACATGAATAAATGAAAGCATGGAATTGGCCTTCTTTTGGTCTGTGTTACCTCATTTAGATATTTCCAGATCCAACCATTTACCTGTGAATCTTTTTTTTCTGAATAGTTGAATAATATTTCATTGTTATGGTACCATACTTCTTATCCAGTCATCTGTTGATGGACATCTAGGATGTTTCCAGTTCCTGAATACTGTAAATAGACAGCAGTGAACATGGAATAGAAAGTGTCTCTGTAGTATCTTACTCCAGTCAAAATGGCTAAGATTAGAAACATGGCAACAAATGTGTTGTAGATATGAGAAAAGTTAATACTTATTCATTGATAGTGAAAACGGAAACTAGTACAGCCACCATGAAATCAGTGTAAAGGTTCTTCAAAAGCTATTAATAAACCTACCAGGTGATTCTATTACTCTCTTGGGAAATTATCATTTTCTTTGTTTTTCAGCACCATAGGGAACTTTATACAACCTTTGTTAATTACTTTGATTTTGTCAAACCAATTAATATTTAAATTGACTTCGCATGTCCTGGTCTCCATAATTGTTTGGTTTAAAGTCCCTAAAAGCATCCACAGCTTTTAACAAGTTAGTTGTTTAAAACTTCTTTGTCTTCAAGTTCAATATTTTGATTATTTTACTAGTTAGCTGATGATATTATTAAAGGATTTTTTTTCAGGCAGACTTATAAAGTCACTTGAATGTGTATATATGTGGAAAAGACTTTTTCCTTTACATGTAAAGAACAACCTGGGTAATGTGTATAAAACTATATGTTATGATTCTGCCCTCCTGTGTCCTGGGATTGCACATATAGCTCTGTCTTCTTGTACTGTTACATTTCTTTTTACAACGATTCTCCATCCATCTTTTTTCTAGCTAGATTTCATCGAGTTGTTAATATAATGTTCATTATTATGAAGGTCAGTTGTTGTTGAATATTGTTAAGGAGATATATGTATTGAGTTTTATATATACATGTATTAGTTTGTGTATATGAAAATATGTATGTATTTTTTGTGATTGTCTTTTCCTGCTTATGTTGATGATTGAAGGATTCTTGAAAGCAGTGTGTAGTGGCTCCACTCTCAAGATTTGTGTCTTGACTTTTCTCCAGGCTATTTATTTATCATCTCTGTCTGATTCTTATGAGAAGATGGCAAGTGGAATGAATGTTCAAGCTTTTAATAATGCACTTTTCCTTAGTACTACTTCTGTACGATATGGAGGGTCAAATTCCTTTCTAAGTCATCCCTAAAATATCAAAATTCTTTTTATTTTATTTTTTTTACTACTGGCCATCATTTGTGGAACTGATTGGCATGGAGTTATATTCATCTCTTAGTTTACTGTTGGCAAAATTGTCAGTCCTTAGCTGGGTTCAGGGGCTTGCACCTGTAATCCTAGTATTTGGAATGTCGAGGGAGGATTGTCATGAATTAGGTCGCAGCCTGGACTATATAATGAGTTCTATTTCTTTCTGACAGCCTGACATACAGAACTACATCCTGTCTTAAAAGAAAAGTTGTCAGCCTTCCCTGTTCTATTAATTTAGATTTTTGTGTGTATTTTAATTGCATTTTACTTTTACTCATTACTTTTATTCTACTGAGTTTTATGGAAGTTGAAAATTTTAATGGCCATTTGATTCTTTCTATGATTTGTTTTTTTTTAATTTTCTATTTATAGCAAAGACATAAGACTTTGCCAGTAAACATTCTTCTCTTCGTTGTACTGTGGATGAAATGCAAGACCTTGGGCATGTCAGGCAAGCAGTGCAATAGCTGTCCTCTTTCTCTAGCTTACTAGTGAACATTCTAATGTCTTCTTGATTATAAGTATCCAGTAAATACAGAGGAAAGACATTATATATCTTAAACAAGGAAATTTAATAAAAGGGATTTTTAATAAGATGAAAAATTTTATTAACCATGTTCCCTTTTCATGTAAATGCTTGTGCATAAAATGCTAATAAATTGAAAGTATGACAAAGCAGTCTTAATAAATGGAGTTACTATTTTTCTCTATCATCCAAACGTTATGTCAACATGTTAAAAATTCACTATGTGTTACAAATAGATAAGAGAATAAAAATAGAAAATTTGATATTTAGTCCACTGTGATTATTTCTCTGTGAGATGTAAAAAAAATCACATAAGCAGTGACAGATCATTGGAGGATTGTGACAGAGGTGATGTGCTTGGCCAGAAATCATAACTTGTCTGTTATTTGTGGAGTAGAGAGATACTGACAAAATATTCATTTTATTTAGTTCCAAAAATTATACCATGGTACCTAAAATTAGTACTATGCTTTGTGAGTTTGTTTTATTTGACTATACTGGGGTATACTGAGTATATTGATGACTGATGGCAAAACCTTATGGATTACCAAGGATGAAAATGATATCTGAAGTATTTCAGGAGTAGTAATTGTAGAATATGTATGCTACCTAATAACTGGAGCATCACTGAATAACAAACTACAACTGAATTTGAGTTGTGACTGAGAGTTAGGGTAACTTTGTCTGTTGTGAGAGGCAAGATAACATTAACTGTTATGGGTCAAGAAGATCCCCTAGGCTGATAAAGCAGAGCGTCATAATGGAGAGGAGCAATGCTCCTAGATGTTAAAAATATTCCCCTGTTGTGGTGAATATGGCACAAAACCAGGCCAAGTCAAATAGGTTTATAGATTTGAAGTAATACATTGTTGGGACATGTTTTTCTAGATCACATATCCATGCTGAAGCACCATCTGATCCATATATCAACTCCAGTGCATTGAAAGTATCACTACACATCTCGCTATACACCTTCTGTGTTAAACAAGTTTTCTGCCTACTTGATACAAGCTAGAGTCATTTTAGAAGAGGGAACCTCACTTGAAAAAATATCCTCTCCAGATTGGCCTGTGGGCAAACCTGTGTTATACTCTCTAGATTGCTTCATATGAGAGGGCCCAGCTCGCTATGAGCAATGCCATCTTTGGGAAGTTGATGCTAGGTGCTATAATAAAGCAGACTGTATAAGCCAGAAAGCAGTACTCCTCCATGGTCTCTGCATCAGCTCCTGCCTCTAGGTTCCTGGCCTCTGTTGAGTCTCTGCCCAGATTCCCTCAGTGACAGACTGTAATATGGAACTGTAAGCTAAAAAAAAAAAAAACCCTTTCTTCCTTAAGTTGTTATTGTTCATAATGTTTTTTCATGATAATAGAAACTCTGATTAAGACACCTAAACATCCATAGATAATAGTGATAAGAATTTCCTATTAGATATTTTCCATTCATATACAGTATTTATCTATAGCTAAATCTTATCATTTCACAAAATTTAAATAAATATATACATTCATATAAACAAAAACATCTATTGTCTTAAGAAAGTTACTTCATGCCTTTTTCCTTCATTAATAACCCCATTTCACCTTTCAATGCATCATGTTCTGGTATCTATCTATCTATCTATCTATCTATCTATCTATCTATCTATCTATCATCCATTATCATCTCTCTCCATTTATATGCATATATTATTATTATTATTATTATTATTATTATTATTATTATTATTATTATATATTAGTTTTGTCTTTAATGGAACTCCTCAGAGATGGCATGGCAAGTAAAATCGGTATCACTATTACATCAATATGTCTTCAGGCAGGTGCTCCTTGTGAGTCACAGGGTTTGTAGCTGGATGACATTGATGATTCTGTTTCTTCTCTTATAGCCTGCTGAGTACTGAGTAGCTCTATGAATGGTCATTAGTAAGAATGAAGCTTCTAGCTGGGCCTCAGTTTGATTTTTACAGTTTGGATGATATAAGTAAGTATTTTGTTTGTTGATTTGTTTTCAGTAATAGGGCTTTTACTGTCAGGTTTTAGAGAGTTATCAACAACATTGGCATTTGCCTTTGAGGTGGGGACTGTTGATTCTCTTTTACCAACAACTGAGTTAAATGGAGCCCATCTTTAAACTGGAGGTTTTACTTAGTAGCATAAGATGTCTAGTTTGGAGTATTGTATAAACCCCGATTATCTGGTGAATCCTTCAAATTATTTTCATATGTGTCATTATAATTTGATGTCTATTGCTACAAAGAACACCATGACTAAAAAAGTCAGGGTAGAAACTCAAGGCAGAAACCGGGAGGCAGGTGCTGATGCAGAGGCCATGGAGGAGTGCTGCTTATTTGCTTTTTCCCCAAGTGTTGCTCATCCTGCTTTCTAATAAGTGCCCAGGCATGGCACCACCTACCATCTGGTAAGGCCCCCTCACATCAATCAATAATCATAAAAATGAACCACAGGCCAATCTAGTTGGCAAATTTTTCTCAATCAAGTTTCCTTCTTCTTGAAGGAGTCTAGTCTGTTCATGTTGCCCTAAATCTATCCAGCACATGTACACTTAATTTTCAAACCTTCAGCAGTAGTAGGCTTCCATGTGGCTATTAAAAGCCTTTAGAGTTTATTGTCCCTCACTCTATTCCCTTCTTTATTCTTCCCTCTCATTGCCTTCCCCCACTTAATCTTTCTTTTCTTGTTTTTTTTTCTTAATCCTTTGATAACTGTATTCTATTTTCTTGTTCTTGGAAGATCCCATTCTCTGCCCTGGTCTCATGCTCGCTGTCTAACCTCTGTGGTTATTCAGATTGAAACACACACATATCAAAAGCCTAAGAACGAACATCCACATATAAGAGAAAGCAAACAACATTTGTCTTTCCAGGTCTAGGTTACTGCACTCAGAAAAACTACTTTTTAGCTCTATCCATTTACCTGAAATTTCCATAATTTCACTTTTTAACAGCAGAATACTATTCCATTATGTAAATATATCATGTTTTCATTCTCCATTCATCAGTTGATGAGTATCTGGACTGTTTCCAATTGCTGGCTGTTATGAATGGAGAAGCAATGAACATGGAAGAGCAGGGTAGGGTCCTTTGGGCAGATACATTCAGGTTTTTAAAGGAAACTTCAAATAGATTTCTACTGTGGCTATGCCAGTTTGCCGTTCCACCAGTGGCGAATGAACGTGTAACTTTCCCTCTATCCATGATAGCATCTATTCTCATTTGTTTTATTAATCTTGGACAATCTGACTCAGGCAAGACAAAATCTCAGAGTAGCTTCAGTTTGTAATCCCATGATGGCTAAAGCTGTTGAACATTTTAAAATCAATTTTAAACATTTTCATGTTTGTTTGTTTAATTTTTTGAGATTTTTTAAAATTTTTATTTAATCTTTCTTTTTTCATTTTTTCTTCTTTTTACATTTCAGATTTTATCCTCATCCTGGTCCTCCCTTTGACTGTTCCACATTACATACCTCCTTTTCCTCCATCCACAGTCCCCATGAGGGTGTCACCACCGGACCCACCCCCTCCCCACCAAGAACTCCCCACACCATGGGGCCTCCAGTCTTTTGAGAGTTAGGTGTGTCTTCTCTGACTGAACCTAGACCCCACAGTCCTCTACTTTATATGTGTTGGGGGCCTCATATCAGCTGGTGTATGCTGCCTGGTTGGTGGTCCCATGACTGAGAGATCTCAGGGGTCAAGGTTAATTAAGACTGTTGGTTCTCCTAAAGGGTTGCCTTCCCGCTCAGCTTCTTCCAGCTTTTCCCTGATTCAACCACAAGTGCCAGCAGCTTCTGTATAATTGATTGGATGTAAATATCTGCATCTGACTCTTTCAGCTGCTTGTTGGGTTTTTCAGAGGGCAGTCATGATAGGCTCCTTTTTGTGAGCACTCTATAGCCTCAGTAATAGTGTCAGGAATTCTTTCTTCATTTGCATACCCAATTTCCGTAAGGTTATTTATTTTCTTGATGCTTAGTGGGTTTGTTGTTGTTGTTTTATATTCTAGATTATAATCCTCTGTCAGATTTATAATTGATGAGGATTTTTCCTCATTATGTTGGCTGCCTCTTTGCTCTTTACTATACAGAAGATTTTTAAGCTTCATTAGGTGTCATTTATTAATTGTTGATCTTAATGCCTGTTTGGTTCAAGTCTTGCTCAGAAAGTCCTTTCCGTGTCAATGAGTTCAAGCCTATTTTCCATTTTCTCTTATATAAGATTCAGAGATCTGGTTTTATGGCAAAGTCCTTGGTTCATTTGGATTTATGTTTTTTTTTTTGTGGGGGGAGCAAGGTGAGAGATACAGTTCTATATGCAGCTATCCAATTTAACAAGTAACATTATGTTGAAGATTCTTTCTTTTCTCCAGTGAAAATTTTTAGTTTCTTTGTTAAGTCTCACTGACATGAGTCTCCAAATATGAATTGAACAAAGATGACACAAATGAACATGCTGACATGAATGGGGAAATTTCACTAGGTTTGAACCCTGAAAACACACATAAAAATAACATTAGGTGAACTAGTCACATTATATGTAGGTATAAATATGCATGTAGTAACAATTAGTGAACAAACAGGCCATACATTTGAAGGAGAGAAGGAAGGGGTACATGGGAGTTTATGGAGGGAGGAAAGGGAAAGAAGAAATATTGTGATATTATAATCCCAAAAAATCAGGTGTCCATAAGTATGAGGAGAGCTCTTCAGTTATAACTTGAAATCTGGAACGTCTGTAGCTCCTGAAGGTTTTGTGTATGTTTTTTTTTCTTTTATTGTTCAAGGTTGGTTTAGGTATCCTGTTTTGTTTTGTTTTGGTCTTTTTGTTGTTTTATTGTATTTCCATAAAAAGTTGAAGGTTAGTTTTTAATCTGTAGGAAGATTTACATTGTAACTTGATGGGAATTGCAGCAAATCTGTAGATTGCTTTTGTTATGATGGGCACTTTTACTATATTACTCCTATCAATCCATGAGCATGTGAGATCTTTTCAGTTTCTGATGTCTTCTTCAATTTTGTTCATCAGTGTCATATGTCTTTTATTATACTTGTCATTTACTTGTTTGGGTAGAGTTATCCCAAGATATTTTTGAGGCTATCTTGAAAGATATTCTTTTCCTGATTCTTTCTTAGTATGTTTGTCATTTGTACACAAGAAGGCTACTGAATTTTAAATATTAACTTTGTATGCTGCTTGTTTCCTGAAAGTGTTGTCAACTGAAGTTACATTGTGGAGCCTTTAAGGTATTTCAGGTATAAAATTGTATCATATGCAAATAAGGATATGGCCTTTTCTCTTTATATCTCCTTAATCTCCTTCAGTTGTTTTGCTGTTTTAGCTAAGACTTTAGGTACTCTATTGGATAGACATGGAGTAAAATAGACAATTTTGTCTTGTTCTGATTTTGTAAATCAGAAGAATAATGTTGGATTTTCAGTCTTAGTTTGAGTACAGTCTGGATTGTACAGCTAAGATTCTGACTAGTTCTATATCTGAATTTCTGGTTAGAACTGTACATTCAGATCTATGCAGTTCCAGATTTCTTCAATGCACTTGCTTCGTGATAGGCTAGTTGGGAGGCTATGGATTATTGAGTCTTGAGTTCTCTTAAGCAAGACCTTGGTCTAGCACTACAAAGTGTGACAAAGATAGAAGTAGGGGTACCATGATTCTGGCCAATAATGGCATCAGGTCTGACGAGGATAGAGGTGGGATAGTAGCAAGGGCTAAGGGGAGGGGATGCATTCTAAGAGTACTTTGGTTTCTCTACAATGGAGGAGGGGAGACTGGACAGAGAAAGCCTCTCTGAGCCTCAGTCAAGTGTGGAGTGCTGTGTATTCCCTGGTAGAGAGTGAGTATGAGGATTGACAGGAAGTCACAAAGAAATAAAGATAGGTTGTAGAAAATTAATAAAGAGGGCAGAGAAAGAAACTTATTCTACTATTAGTGAATCTTAGGCTACTTTGAGGCTCTGTTAATTGTGAATAAAGACACTGAATATTATGTATTCCTACATGGGGGTCTGGCAGATCATTCAGAAAGATGTACTTCTAAAGTGACCCTCTGTAGCTTAAGAAGCCATAGAGTTCTTATCCTAGTAGGTGGACAGTCCAATTTACTCATTTTAAACTGGGAATGTGCGTCAGCTTGGTAGTGAAAATTTTGCTAACTGATGTCAAGTTATATTCAAAATTCTAGGAAGCCTCAGTCTTTTGGAAGTTTGTGAATCTTTGGAATGGAAGCCAATTTTTATTTTTGTTTCTAAGATTGTTCTTTACTGGCCTTTTATGATCACTTATGCATGAAAAGCACACATTACAGATTTTTCATTAGTGACCATGTTCAAGCAATTGTTTTGTTGGATTAGTTCGCATATGGCTAATGAACAAATTGGCAAGAGCAACTCTTTTATCTTGCTTTTGGTGCCTCCTCAAACCACAAGGAATTGTCATGACTGTCAATATTCAACCTTTATTATTTATGGTGTGAGTTTTTCTCTTTTAGATGTTTGAAATATGATTTGTTATCATATAAAATTTCATTTGTTATTCTTTTCTATCAGTAGCCCACTGTGCAACAGCACTTCAGAATGTCTCTGTTCCTGTCTACCCGTAAATTAATACTCATTTGTCAAAATTTCCTGTTCCTTATTTCTTCTGACTCTTCCTAGCCTCTATTAGCTACCAGTCCATACTCAACTTATAGAAATAAATACTTTAAACTGTCCTTAGGAGTGAGATCATGTGGTACTTATATTTATTTACAGACCTTATTTTACATAGTTAAGTGATCTCCAGTCTTACCTACATTATTGCAAACAGAAAAATTTCACTCCTTTTTATGGTTAGATAATTCACCATAGTACTCATATCTCATACTTTCTTTTTATATTTGCCAGTTAATAGATACCAAAGTTGTTTCTGTTTCTTAATTATTGTAAATAGTAAGATAATAAACGTGAGAATATATGTCTTCAATACACTGACTTCATTTCCTTTGGATATGTATCTAGAGTTGGGACCACTGAGTTGTATGGTAGTGATATTTTTAAATTTTTAATGAATCTCCATAATAATGGTGCTAATTTACATTGTGCATTAATTATTTTTCTTGTGAAAATTATTCAAAAGAAAGCAGATTTAGTTTGCTCATAGTTTTGGAGGTTTAAGTCTACTATCACAGGGAGATAGGATTGAAGATCACACATGCTGACATATAGCAAGAAGGACAGAAGGAATACTCTACTGGGCCCTGAGATAATACAGTCCACATTCATTCTGAGGAATTACCTTCAAATTAATTATGTCATGAAATATTCTTTCATAGACACAAGTAGAGATGCTATTTCTTGATGTTCTATTTGCTTCTCAAAGCATTCACATAAAATCAAGATGAATTACAGAAATTTGCTACTAAGAATGAGTACAGGTTTCCTCTTTTCAACATCTTTGCCAATATGTGTTATCTTTTGTCTTTTTGGTAATATCTGTTCTTACTGTGGTGAAGCATTGATTTCTCTGCTGATAAGTTTGTAGATCATTTTTCATAGTTGTTTTTAATGACTTCTCTTGAAAAATGACTTGGTCTTTTACAACTTTGTGACCTATGGTGACAGGTTTTCCCTGTGTGTCCCTGTTTGACCTTGAAATCATTATATAGTCCAAGGGTGACCTTGGACACACAGAAATCTTTTTTTGCCTCTTTTTCCATAGTGCTAGTATCTATTGCACACTTTTATTAGCTGTGTTATTTATATTATATGCTGTTTGTTTTGCTTTATACAGGTCTTTTAGTTGTATGGAATCCAATTTGTATACTTTTGATTTGGTTTTCTGTGTTGGAGGAGTATAGTGATTTGAATAAAAATGGTCCTCATAGGCTCATGTGGGCTGGCAGTATAAGTAGGTGTGGCCTTATTGGAGTAGGTGTGGTCTTGTTGAAGGAAGTGTGTCACTGGGGGTTGGCTTTGAGGTTTCAGAAGCTCAATCCGGGTGTAGTGGTTCACTGTCTCTTCCCACTGGCTGCAGATCAAGATGTAGAACTCTCATCTACCTCTCTATCATATCTGCCTGCATACCACCATGATTTTCCACCATAATAATAGTCAACTAAACCCTATTTGATCCTTTTCATCCTTATAATCATTATGTTTATAACATTAGACAACTATTTTGAAGTTTAAAGTACTCATGTTAATTTTTGATTTTGGAAAGTATTAGATAATGTCAGTTTTAAAATTTTAATTAACATGGTACATACTAAATTATATTTATTTGTCAAGTAGTTTAAATAAAGTTGGGAAATTTTGAATATTTTTTCTGTAAATTGTTGAGAACTAATTAATAACATCTTAATAGATTTTTAAAAATGTAAAAGTTAAAGGGTTTAGAGAAGAGGTAAGATAAATTAGAGAATAGGAGGGGGAGTATGGTAAGTGTTTTGGGTTATTTTTAGTTAATATGACATTTTACATTTTTATCACATGAGTATGATCTGTGCTTTCAGATAAAAGCTATAAAAATCAATTTGGTCCAGGGTGTTCCCAAATCTCATCTCCACCCAACCTAAAAGAGGGGACTTCCGCCCCTAGACAAAGCACACAGAACCCCCTCTGACTGGCGATCTGAATTCTTGCTGAGGCTGCGAGGCTAAGCACTTCAAGGGAGTATAAATAAAAGTTAAAAATATATCTCTGGGTTCCCTGAGGGACAAGCCTGACTGCATAGGGGTTGATGTCAAAAGTATCCTCTCTCCAGGAAAAAGACATCAGGATGGGTATGGCCCTCATGCCTCACTGGACAACAACAGGAGGACCGGAGCCATTACAAGGTCCCCTTTAATTACTGGAGGTCAGGCCTCTATCCTCTGCCTTGTCAAGATTAGAATTGCCATAGCCCTTCTATACTTGGTGAAGGGAGGAGATGTCAGGGGCATCCCTGCTTATACACTGAAGGCCTAAAATCAGCCATAAGCCTAAAATCAGCAATAGGCCTGACATACATGCCTGCTAACACAAAGTCTTGGGTCTCTGTGGAAAAACACTGAAACAGATGACTATAAGCTATTGTAAACAGGCAGCTTTTGTTGAAATTTACCAGCCTGAGTAGTCATAGACCTTGTAAATAGGCAGCCTTGGTGGATAGTACCAACTTAGATAAGGACAAGTGAATCATAGTCAGAGTCATAGTGACCTGTTCCCTGAACCTTCACCCAGCTGATACCCTGTTCTGAAATATATCTATACTCCCCCTGAACACCTATTCTCCCCACATCCTGCATTTTTGTGTTTATAACCCCTATGTTAAAAAGTAAAAATTATGATTTGATAATAAAAAATATGACAAATAAAAAATCAATTTGGTCATTTATTTTTTAAAATTCTTTTTCATCTTGCTTTGACTAGCATTAAACATGGTCATACACAGTCATAATAATTGCCCTACATAAGAATATGACTAGTGCCAACTTTCAAGTGTACAGAAGATAGTGTTGAATAGTGAATATGAAATACCAAATCATGTTTAATCAAATTAGTGATTTTCAATTTAGGACATACTTTCTCAAAAAGAGAAAAAAAAAAAAACCAAAAAGCAACAAAACAAAACAATGTTCTAAAGAAGGTCTTATTTCTGAATCATATTATTTATATTTGCAGAACATTTTACCTGAAACACTTATAATCACTTCCTAAATTTCTTGCATTCATTATTGCCTCCTTCCAAATAGATGTTAGCAGATTATGGTGAGTCCACCCTTTGACTTACAGAAATAGAAACTACTAGTTTTTCATTAAGATTAATCGGGTGTGAAATATTTTTCATTTCGATCCTGTAGCTATAGATCTGGTTATATGGAGGCCTCAAGTTTCCTGGCACTAGGCAGTTTCAGGTCCTTATCATGCAAAAACACTCTACATTTAAAAACAAAACAAAACAACAAAAAGCACAAAACAAAACCAAAATAAAAAGTGTGTCTTTGCCTTTGTGTAGATGGAGAACACTATCTTCTAAATAAAACAGTTTTGAGGCATGCTGATTAATTTGATCAAAGGATATTAAAAGGCCTTAAAGACATGTTTGCAATCAAGTTCCTTCTTTCTTTTATTTCTCCCCTTCTCTATACAGAGCTTTTTGAAAACTTTCTTTATGTTAACCTAATTTGTTTCACCAAAAGAAATGTAGTTGCCTTCAGTCTTCCTGAATTTTGTTAACTACAGAAGTCTATGCCCACAGATACCACAGGATGAAACACTGGAGACTGATAACTCACATAGACTGATGTTCATCATATTCCTTTGTCCTTTATATTATTTCCATAGAGAATCATTTACACTCACTTGTCTGTTCTGTGGGGCCCATTGAGTTGCTCTAAATTATTTACTGTTTTCCTGAAATTTCTTGTTCTCCTCATACTGTGCAGTGAAAGAAGAATATAGGCTTGTGAATTATGCTGGGCCAGTGGACACTTTGATTTATAGACTCTGCTAATATTTTTCTTCTTTTGCATACTTATATGTTTCTGTACCCTTTTACCTACTTAATCTTTTCATTTTTAAGTTTTGAATTTCAACAAGTATAAAAGAGTATCTATTTATTCCTAAACACTACTCGCTATATCAAAGATAGCTTTAACTGTTCTCTTTTCAGTCCCTCTGTCTGTCCTGATTTAAGTACCTCCTTATGTTTGTTTTTGCTTTCATTGGTTCCTTAGTCTAAATAGTCTTGTGATTTGAATTTGGCTCCCTACAAAGATTCACCTTTAAGAAAATGTTTCTAGATCTGCAAACTTGCAAATCAAACATATGCCCACAGCATATTCACCCCTACTGGGCTCATGCTACTAGATCCCATGCATAGCTAGATGATAGTTATCTGGTCCAGCTTTTTGACCTTATCTTCTCAAATACCAGGTCACATTCCTCTTTTCATTATTTTCCTAGTTGTCCATCTATAGAAGGTAATCTGTTGTTCTAAAGTCATGTTAAACTTTTAAAAGTATTATTTATAAATTTTTGAGATTATAACACAATTATAATATTTCTCATTTTCCTTCTCTAGCCCCTCTCATAAACCCTTCCCTACTTTTTTCAAATTTGTGGCCTCTTTCTTCACTAATTATAATTACATGGATATACATATGTTCCTAAATATAATCTGTTTAGTCCATATGATACTATTCGTTTATATGTTCTCAAGGCTGACTGTTGGGCACTAGATTTGATGTTTTCTTTCCCAAGGAAGATCTCCTTTCCACTGCCTCTGCCAGCTTTTCTCTGTTGCTTATAGTTCTTTTTGTAGTGTTGAGGCCTTTTAAAACTTTTCCCCATCATTTTAACACTTGTAAGTTTGTTCTTTATACTAATAAATCCTGTTTAGAATAAAAGTAAAAGGCCAAAACACCCATTAAACAGTGGGCCTGTCTAAAACATCTTTTGTCTCAAGATTATTTGAAAAGATGCTTTTTATGTGTACTTTCTTCCCAAGATGTTCATTCTTTCTGATAATTAACATCCCATTTTATGAGATTGTTTGAATGCCTTGAATTTTCAAAATAAAGCTTTTCGTTCAAAAAGGTCATAATTTTATTTGACTCATATGCATCTTATGCTATGAGACTTCAGTATGAAAATATGAAAAAAATTCTGGGTATAGACCACACATATTTTATTAATAAAGAAGCCAGGCAATCTAAATATATGTAAACATACTTAGCAACAGATATTTCTCAATAGCTGAGCTTAATATTTAGTATAGATTTGCAATCAATGGGAACTTAAGTGTTGGAGATTTTATACATATTGATATTTGAGTCTAAGAATGTTTTATGATGTTTATTTTAGTTTTGAAATTACATTTTACAATTGGTTATCCAATTCATCACCAACTAGGTCTTTAAGGGCCTTTTCATTTTATAAAAGACATTTATTGCTCAACCAATTTGTACCTCAATATTTTCTTTGTGCTGTGCAAAATATATCTTTGGGGCTTGCTGTGGTTGTTTTTGCATATCAATAGACAGACTAATGCATGGACTGCCATATGCTTCCAATCATCTCAGAAGAGCTTTTAGTTGGGAGTGGTAGGTACAATGGTTACATGCTGGCTGATTTGCTAGTTTGATTTCATTATAATGTGCAAACATCTATTGACTGCCTGAAATATTCCTCATTCTGTAAAAGCTCAAAGCAGCCAATGCTGCAGCTACCTTAAAGATTCCACAATTAAGCAAGGAGGATAATTCATCACAATTATAAAATATCAGACATAATATGAAAGACTGTACCTTTCAAAGAAGTATAAACAAAGTGCTCTAGACCTTGAGGGAGTTTTTACTTTGAAGGAGGGAGAAATTTGAATCTAATAAGGTTTTATAATTAGTACGCACTTAAGGTGAGAGTAAGTATTGGAGGATATTTGAATCAGTGGGAATACAAGTCAAAGAATTTAAGAAGAAGATAAAGAGTTTTGTTGTGTACTATTATGTATCATATTTTATACTGGGACTTTTTTATTTGCTTATTTAATCTTCATAACCAAATTATAATATGCATTGAACTGTTTCCATTTTGTGATAATAATATAGCTCAGGGTGACTAATGATTATTAGAGCTTGTTTTTAACGTAAATTGTTCATACAACAAAGTCTGTGTTCTTTCCTCAGAGTCAAGAGAGAGCAATAACAATTTAATAGAAGCCTAGTTAAAGATATAGGATACAAAATCCTTAAAATGTAGTAACATGAATGCTTGGTGGAGATCTTAGAGAATCAAATGTGATTTTATATTTAACAAATATTCTGGAGCAACAAGGTACCATGTCAAATATCTACAGGTAAACCCTCTGCTATCTGCTAGTGCATGATGCATGGGTTTTTAATAGCTTAAATGAATGTTATCTAACTTGCTAGAATTGAATAGCTACCCCTAGAGTTGTACAGTGGACAATCTGCACAACGATATCATACCGATTAGCTCTCACTCTTTTGGAGATATTTAAAAGTCACATTAGTAGGTGTAAGATTTCAGGAATTCTATAGAAATTTAATATATTTAAGACTTGAAGTTGGAAAATTGTTAATTAGTCTTTCAGCACTGCCCAGGGACAGGTCCATATGGTATTGCTCTTGATTCCCATCGTAACTTAAAGGGAAATTGACACAGTGTCCTACAAATTAAAGAGGAGGATGGCCTCAAATTCCTTGGTACAGAAACCCACTTAAGTGGTACTAACTTTGGCTTTCAAATGGAGCAGTATATCTACAAAAAGAAAAGTGACAATATCTACTTTGTAAATCTGAAGAGGACCTGGGAGAAGTTGTTGATTGTGGCTAGCACTATTGCTGCCATTGAGAACCCTGCTGATGTCCTCTCCTCCAGGAACATTGGCTAGCCTATGAAATTTGCTGCTGCCACTGGAGCCACTCCCACTGCTGGCCACTTCACATCTGGGATCTTCATATCCAAGCAGCCTTCAAGGAGCCACAGCTTCTAGTGGTGACTGATCACAGGGCTGACCACCAGAGGCCTCTTATGTCAAACTGCCCACTATTGCTCTGTGTAACACAGATTCTCCCCTGCGCTATGTGGACATTGCCATCCCATGAAATGACAAGGGAGTTCACTTAGTGTCTAACTGGTGGATACTGGCCCAGAAGTACTCCGCATTCGAGGTACTGTCTCTGGTGAGCACCCCTGGGAGGCTAGGCCTGATCTTTACTTCTACAGAGACCCAGAGGAGGTTGAGAAGGAGAAATAGATTGTTGCTGAGAAGGCTGTAACCAAGGGCAAATGAACTGCACCAGCTCCTGAGTTCACTACTGCTTAGCCTGAGGTGACTGGCTGGTTTGAGAGCATGCAGAATTTGAGGGCATGTGCACATCCATCAGTCCCTCCTCTCCATGGAAAACTGGAGTTCACAGCCAGTCACTGAGGACAGGTCAGCAGCTCCCACAGCAATGCCACCAAGTGGGTTTGAGCCACCACTGGGTGGCCCTGAGTTGCTCTGCAGGCACCTGAGCTAAGGGGGAAAAGGTGGAAGGAAAATAAAGGTTCCTAAAAGCTGAAGAAAAATAAAATGGTTAATCACAAAAACATATTGTCACAGAATATATTAATATGGCTAGTGGTATCATCATTATGTAGAGTCTGGCATGGAAAAAAATAGGCACAACCAGTCATACTTGTTAAATAAAAATGAAGCAGAGTGACTTGTTCACACAGTTATTATCTGTGAATTTTAACAAAAGTATTCATGTATCAGTCTTGGTGATATGGCTTTTATTTTTACACTGTGCATGCTTCATTTCCCTAATTTCCAGATCTTGTATATGCTGAACTGAGGTCGCAGATGTAATCATATTTACCCCCTCTATCTTTGCATGGTTTGATGGAGTCTGGGCTAGCTGGAGTCCTTAAGACTACCACCTTCAGTCCAAGACACCTTGTCCATTTATCCTCATATGCTGAACAAACATTATCATTTTTTAGGCATGCCACGGTACAAAAAACATACAGGATACTTTTGAAATTACCCAGGAGCTACTTGTTAAAAATTCCAATCATGATTTATAATGTAGATTTGTTTCTTTTTCATTTTCTTTCACACCAGCAGAAATATTAGTTGGTAGAGTTAGTGTAAGAGGAAAATGGAATTATTACAAAATATAAAATATGCTCAAGGAAAGAACAGATTTTTGAGAATGATATTTTTGTCACTT
Source organism: Rhabdomys pumilio (assembly GCA_030674055.1). NCBI lineage: Eukaryota > Metazoa > Chordata > Mammalia > Rodentia > Muridae > Rhabdomys > Rhabdomys pumilio. The sequence goes on along the minus strand of JANHMN010000005.1, from coordinate 11,063,725 downwards.
TCTTATCAAGTTGTGAACATCATATTAATCTGATTAAAGTTTTGGGGATAACAGCATTTACTCATTAAGATGCAAATATGTAGATGAGCACTATGAATCTGTAACTGTGAAGGAGGCATTCTGGATGAGGTGGCATCATTCCTTAAATAGCCACACTTTATTTCAATTGAAAAACTTTGCACAGCAGAAAGAATGACAAAAATGCTATTGTTGAAGAAAAAAAAAAAAAAAAACTCAGGGAAGTTATGAATGTCTAAGATTTCCTGGGGTTATTTTTGCAAGGGTTGATTCATATTCAGATTAGCTTCCTGCCAGATGGAAGAAACACACAGTAAATCAGATTCTGCAGGAGACAAATCAAAAAGAAGTACAAGCTGCTATTTAAAGTATTTTCTTTCTTTTTGTCTTATTAATAGCACATATTAACCATAGGGAATGCTATTGCAAGAAGATAAATCATAGAGGCGACCCCCCCATCCTTTAGGAAGAATAAATCCTTTTGAGCCCACCAGGTTGGGGGACACTATCTTCTAGGACTAAACATCCAGGGAAGGATTTCTGTTCAATGATGCCAAAGCCATGTGCATTCTAAGAAATAAAAGAGTAAATGTGTTTAAATTGGTTTTGCACCCACTGCCCTCTCTCTCTCTCTCTCTCTCTCTCTCTCTCTCTCTCTCTCTCTCTC
>JANHMN010000005.1:11052513-11063030 GCA_030674055.1 Rhabdomys pumilio | reverse complement strand
TCTCTCTCTCTCTCTCTCTCTCTCTCTCTCTCTCTCTCTCTCTCTCTGTAAATATTGTTGCTACTGTAAAGGTATACAATAGATGGAATAGATATATCTTTGAAACACCTCTAAAAAAGTGTGTGGCATTTGGGAGCTGGTGAGTCTTATGCTCTGTCTTTAAGGGGCAACCCCTGAGCTTGCCCTGTGAGAACTGCCTTTGTACCTTCCACCATCCTCAATCTGAGCTGTGACTGGTGTTTCCTTTGCACAGGAATCACTCTCCCCATTTAATTGGTCTTTCATGGCTTCTGTTTTCTCAGTTTGTTCCTGTTACACTATTTTTTGCCATGCTCTTCAGCTCCACCTTGTTTGTTTGTATATTTGTTGTTTGTTTGTTTGTGATCTAAGTATTCCTTATGCAGTAGAATAACCTTCCTAGCCAGAAAGCATCCAGACTTGCTTCATTCTTCTATGCTGAGTTGATAGTGAATCTTTGACTTTTTCTTTCCTTGCAGAAAACTCTGAGGAGAATGGAAACAATTTAGCAGTTATCATTTGTTTACTGAGAACCTCCTGAGTGCCAATCTTTTCAAGAGCTTTGTAAGAGAGGTGTTGTTAGTATTGCATTTGATAGTTGAAGTATTAGTGTCAGCCAGTTGAGAAATCTGCCCAAAGATCAGAGAATTTGTAATTAACAGAATTTTTATTCATACAAAATGAGTTTGAATAATAAGAAAACAAAACCCTGTCTTCTAAAACTTGTGCTATATTAGAGCTTTGCAAATTATAACGTGCCAATTAATCACCTGGAAATCTCGTTAAAATGTAGACCATGATGGAATAAATGTGAGATGTGATTTGAAAATTTTTGACTTATATGTTACAAATAAAGAAGGTTTTCTGATACTACCCATCACAAGAAAGTGGTAGTATCACTCTAAATTTTACATAGAACCAATTTTATAAGCAAAGGAAGTTTTTAAGATAAATGAAAATATTATATAATGGTAAAGGGTATGATTTTATAAGAGGGTGGCTGGATCAGGAGGTCTGAGCCATCCTGGATTTGTGGCCATAATCAAGACCCTATTGATATCCTTTCTCTTTGTACCATGTGAGGACATAGCTGAAAGACAGAAGTCACTGAATAAGCATGCAAGGTACTTAGGAGACAACAGTTCTGCCATTGTTTTAACACAAAAATCCCCAGCCTTTCTTCATAGCTGGGAGAAATAAATTGCTGTTTCTAACTAACCCAATTTTTGTTAATTTGTTACAGCAGCCTGAACAGACTAAGACACTATCTTTAGTTTGTACATGGTTAGCCATACAACATCAAAATTTATGGGCTAAAATCTGGTAGATATTCGAAGAGTACTACTTCTTGGATTTACTATTTAAGTAGGAGACATTTTTCTTGTTTGTGAAATGTGAATAATATTAATGACTTCTCAATAATATGAGCTGGAGGATTTTCTGTGTTAACACTACCTCAAACACTGACAAAGCTCAGACAATTAGCAATTATTACTACTGCTCTTGTTGTGGTTATAATTTTCCTAGAACCATTATTATTTTCAGTGTTTGACATATAGATTGCTATGTTAAACTGTTACCTTTGTGTTCTTCTGAGTACCTGGTAAGAAGCAAAGGTGGAAGAAGATTATAGAGTCATTAAAAAAGGGGATAACAGTGAAGTTCTGTATTCTTCCACTGCTAACCTCAAGATGACCCCTGCTGCACTAAGGGGAAAGAAAATTGCTGAGAGAAAAGATCTGTAAAATTTATTCCTCCTCACATATTTCTCTTGTTGTTTGAATTAATCTCTTAGGTTGCCCATGTGGCAGGACGCAGAAGGCAGTGAGAATTGATTTTTTCCCCAAGCTCTCACTCATGTTGACCTTTGTCTAGTACCTGCAGAAATACTGCAGAAAGATAAGGTGGGACAAGCATTTATAAAGCACATGGTGATAGGCATTTCTTCTCCCTCAGTGATGCAGATATAAACCAGATTAGACTAGATTAAAAGTAAATAAAAGCAGGTTTATTAAGAGGCAGCTCTTAGGTGGATTCACCCATCTGATGGGTGGAGGCCAGTGAAGTCACACATCGAGGCTAAAGCAAAGGATTTTATAGAGCTTAGGTGAACAGTGATGATATGCCAGCTAGGACCTGGAATAGTGTTCATACATGGTCAAAGAATGAGACCCTGGGTGGGCACTATTAGGTGGTTGTTAGAAATGGAGAGACAAGGAGTGATATTAGCCTTGAGTGTTCTCCAAGCAGACAAGGGAGTTTTCTCTGTGCAGGAGGGGTTGGGGAAGGAGGGCACATGAGGTTTCCTTTCCCAGCTTGTAGCTAAGATGAGCAGGAGTTCCAGCCTAACACTTGGAAAGTAATTAAAGATATACATTTGGTGCAATAAACATGAAGGAAACAATTTATATCTGTTTATAGTAATGTTTAATAAGCGGTCTTTATTTGCTTGGAAAGGAGATCAATTTGTATTACATGAAAAATTTTAGAAAAATTCAAGACTCAGCCCTTTGCTGTTGTTCCTTAATTCTAACTAAGTATACATAACAGGTATTCATCAGTTTTCTTCTCATCAGAGGAAGAAGAAGGAGCCTATGTTTATTGAGCAACTACAATGGAGGAAGCTATCTGAACAAAGCAGATTTTATGCATTCATCTTATCAGCCCATGTAACTTTCTACAAAATGAATTACATATTAGGAAACTATGGGACAGTGAAAGGATAGCTTGGTTTCTGGTGAAGCACTGGCTAGAGATGGCCAGAGACCCTGCAAGGGATGGCATACATTTCACCACACTCCCAGACTCCAGGCTCTTGACACAAGCCCAAAGACCTCCATTGATTCATGCCTTTCAGTCATGTAGGGCAATGCCCTTACAGTCCCCTCCCAAAGAGAGGTTTGTGTCACCTAGCACAGGTGGAGGGTGTGACTACAGGCCTCAGGGCCTTGAGAGATCTCCTTATTAATGAGATACCTAAGAGCCAGAAGGTGCAACCAATTAAGCATTCCTTCCCAGACCCTCCTCCCTCCCTATTTAACTCAGTTCTACCCTGAGGGCGGGCGGGGGTAGAGCTCATCCACTTTCGGCCATGATAATAAGCCTTTTAAAACCATGGACTTCCTGTGTCTTTGGGACCCTGCCATAGGGATCCGTGGAGAAGGCCTTTAACTACCGAGCTGCTGCTTAATCTCCTGCTAGAAGACTTCTCTACCTTTCCACTGTGAAGGCTGCTAACTCAAGCAAGCTAGTTGACCTAGCCAAGCAAGTCCTAGTAACCAAGAGTCTATACCCTATGGGGTGCTACCAGAGCTCTCCCTCTCATTTCATTTGGCTGTGGGTCAGTCCAGTCCATATGTCCTCACATCTCAGTTCTTCTGAGGCTCCTAGCAGCAACTGGGAGCTGAAGGACAGAGACCACTGGTCAGTCTCTTGATCAGCCATTTTGGCCTGGAGACCCCCACTCACAAGCTCTGCCCACACAGGACTTCAGGCTGAGACTTCTCTCCATGCCTGGGTGGAGCCCTGCAACTTCTCACAGCCCAGCATCCTCCTGGCACAGTGTGGAGTGAACTCAGTCAAATTCCCACCCTTCTGCCTCCCTGAGCTGTGGCAAACACGTGGCAACCACAACACAGCCCAACAGGACCCACCCCCACAATGAGCTACAGCCCTGCAACTGGTGGAGGTTGTGGACACTCGTTCCTCCAATGTCCTGCCTCTCCATATTTGAAGCATATATTTTTGTTTTTACTGCTGCTACAAATGCCTGAGCCACAGATGCAACCTGATGTGATGGAGTTCCTATTTCTTGGGTTGCTACAATCCACCTATCATGATGCTCTTCCTGGAGACTCTGGAAAGCTAATCTAGACTCAGAAGTCATGCCATGCCTTCCCAAACAATGGTTTTAAGAAGAAGGGCACTGGCTGTGGGGTTTGATATTTTTCTTTCTAAGCTCATTTTAGTTCTGAGAATAAAATGAGATAGGGATTCTCCGGGCTTCTAATGGAGAAAGAGAGCAGGGAGTAGGTGAGGTCTTATGACCCCAAGGGTGGAGTTAGCCTATTCCAAGTTTGGGTTACACAGAGGCAGACCTGCTTATAGTAACCTGCTGGCTAATTTTCCTGCTGTGCTCTAATAGAGAAATCTTCCTGGCCAAAGAGTTCATTAACATCTCATGGGGTGTTGTCACTTTTGTCCCAGTTTTGTTTGACATGTTGATGGCAATTTTCATGAAAGAAGGCTTCCCACTCTAGAAACATTGGGCCAGAAAAAGAATGGCAAATATGTCTCCAATCTTGGGGGTGGTGTTTAAGTTGGCAATATGGCTCTGTAGGAGAGATTTTGTCCATGGTACATGAATGCCATCTTCCTTCACTGCTTGCTTGAGTTCTTTTAGGTTTGAGGCTTGGAGTGGGTACCAGTTAAGTGGTTTAGCTCGTGTGGGATTGATATTAACTGGGAAAGCTCAAGCAGTTTGGGTTTCAAGTTTGGTATCAGACTCCTGAGTAGCATGGGAGGAGAGGTGAGTTTTTGCAAGAGATTCCTGAAAATTGGAGAGTTGTTGGGTTGTAGATGGTTGAGTGTAAAAGACTATGGAATTTGGCAGGTTTTTTTCTTTTTCTTTTTTCTTTTTCTTTTTTTTTTGATATTTTACTTACATTTCAGATGCCATCCCCTTTCCTCATTCCCCTCCCTAAAAATCCCCTATCCCATGCCCCCCTTTCCTTTTTACTTTTATACAATTTTTTAAACTGTTAATCAAAGGCTTTATAAGTTTGGTAATGCTCAATCAGAAGTGTAACCCAATATCCAACCTGGATATATAATCTATCGGTGGAGACAGGTGAACATCTGTCTCCATTCCCCCCTCTCTTTCTCACTCTTCCTCTCTCTCATCACCTAGCTTCTCCTCTCCTTCTTCTCCTCTCCTTACTCCTTCTCTTCCTCTCAGTACTTCTTCCCCCTTAGCTCCTCCTACATATCACCTTCCTGTTAAAAAAAACAAAAACTTTTCTCTCATAATACAATAAGAGCATAATTATGCCTATTAGTACCAGTGAGGTGCAAGATAGTCCTAATACCCAGTCCATCCTTTTGTTGACTAACCAGAAGCTCTGTCATCTCTCCTAACTAAAACAATTAGTTTTGAATCTGGCTTTTTTTCCCTTGGCTTTAGAATGAATGTCAGCTAAAAACCATCCACTCAGATCTTTTCTCTCAAAGTAAATAGTCAGAATTGGCTATGAGACTATAGGTTTTCAACCCTGTCAGAAATCCAGACTGACTTAGTTAACTGAAATTATGGGAAGCATTAAGCATAGCTTCTAAAACTTAGCCAATTTATAGAGACCACTTAACACTTGGACAGCCCCTATACTACCGAACGTTGGAGCATCAAATCTTCAGCCTTCTGGCCCAGAGGTAGAAAGAGCAATTTGCAAATTTATTTGGAACAACAAAAAACCCAGGATAGCGAGAACTATTCTCAACAACAAAAGAACTTCGGGGGGCGGGGGGAATCACCATCCCTGACCTCAAACTGCACTACAGAGCAACAGTAATAAAAACTGCATGGTATTGGTACAGAGACAGGCAGGAAGATCAATGGAATAGAATTGAAGATCCAGAAATGAGCCCACATACCTATGGTCACTTGATCTTTGACAAAGGAGCTAAAACCATCCAGTGGAAAAGGGACAGCATTTTCAGCAAATGGTGCAGGTTCAACTGGAGGTCAACATGTAGAAGGATGCAAATCGATCCACTCATATCCCCTTGTACAAAGCTCAAATCCAAGTGGATAAAAGACCTTCACATAAAACCAGATACACTGAAACTAATAGAAGAGAAGGTGGGGAAGACCCTCGAATACCTAGGCACAGGGGAAAAGTTCCTGAACAGAACACCAATGGCTTATGCTCTAAGATCAAGAATTGACAAATGGGACCTCATAAAGTTGCAAAGCTTCTGTAAGGCAAAGGACATTGTCAATAAGACAAAATGGCAACCAACAGATTGGAAAAAGATCTTAACCAATCCTACATCCGATAGAGGGCAGGGTTTTTTTTAATGAGTTTTGATGGTCTCTCACTTTCCTGGCTTGGAGAAAGGGGACGGGATTTATCTCACTTTGAATGGATGGGAGTTGGTTGAGTAAGGGGAGAGGCAGGAGAGCTCCTTTGGTATTTTAATGGAGCCTTGCCTTTGGGTGGGGGCAGGAGGGACAGGAGGAACAGACAGTTTGTTTGGCATTTCCTTTAAGGCATAAGGGGGGAGGAATGGGTAGATGAATCTTATTTCTCTTATTAGTTGGGTGAGGGCTGTGAGGTCTGAAATAGGGTGATTTTTGGGACCTTGATCTTTGGCTTCATTTGACTGAGGGGGATCAGGAGCTGTGTTGTTCCCAGTCTGTCCTATTTTAGATGGCCCTATACATTGCTGAATTGCAGCTAAGATTGGCAAAAATTCATGAGGGTTTTTTTTTTCCTTCTTGAGTATCTCTGTTTTTGATGAGGGAAGCTACTCTGCTCCATAAGTCTGGACTGTAAATAACGTCATTAGCCACGTATGGCTCTATCTGAAGGACTTCCTCCCAAAACAAGGAGGCTTGTTCTTTGGCTATTTTTATTCCATGGGATTTTAGTAGGGCACATATTTCCCTGGCCTGGGGTGATTTTTTATGTGATGTTGAGTTGCCCATGACAGAAAAGAGGAGAAATACTTTGTCCAATGGGAACGTTCCCTTGGCCTATTGGGTTTGGGGGATTCCACAGAGGTACAAAACACTATGGCTTCCCGCAGATATAAGAACTTGCAGCTGCCCTGTGGCTTTTAAGTGGCTGCTGCTTTACCAGGTTTTTCTTTTTGTTTTAAAGAGAGTCTAGATGGAGAGTCTTTGCCAATGCCCATTGTGGGCTGTAGGGATTTAAACAGAGGTTGGAGGGACCTTCAGTCAGCACCAGAGAGTAGCTTTGGCTAGGAGGCTTCAGTTGCCTCTTATTTAAATGCACACAATGGCTCTGACTGAAAGCACTGCAGGAAAGGACAGATTGTTTGTCTCCAGAGTTGGGGGACTCACCTTCCTGAGATATCAGTTCCTGCACCTGTGTTGCTGTTTGATCTGGGCTGGTAGAACAAGATATACAAATGCTCAAAAAGCTTTGAGGGAACCTTTGGACTCCCTATACTCCCAACACCTCTACCCCTTGGTACTCTAACCCCTTGATAGCTTGAATTCTTCCCCTTCTTGGCCCTATACTAGCTATTGGAGCCTTGCTTCTCTTGGCACCCTTCCTCATTCAGTTTCTAAAGCAACAGATGAGTAGTATTGCAAAGGTAACTACCAATCAGGTCTTGGTTCAGTATCAAACTGTTCCAAACATAGGAGATACTTATTCTGATGACACCTCTCCTTTATAAAAGAAAAAGGGGGGGTTGTAGGGTGATGGGCTGTGAGAGGCAGCTAGGCACCTGGTTGAGCACAGGCCTCCATCCCTGGACCCTAATGGGATGGTAGGTGTTCAGCTTTCTCCTGTGCCCCTGGTTCCTTTCACTTAACTTCAGCCTTCCACAGCCCCTCCCACAGAGAGGTCTATGACCATCAGTCAGCTGACCTGCCTTCTGTGTTTATCTGAGGCTGGAAACTGCAGTCTCTGGCACTTAGCACTTCATCCTAAAACAGCAGGAGATAAAGTAAAGAATTAATTGTTAGAGCCTTTTCCCTTTTGTTCAGATGCCTCTTGCATGTCAGGCTAGGGGGAACTTTGGAGCAATAAACTTCTATTGAACCAGGAGAAGAGAATAACACTCACAGAAGGAAAAAACTTTTATATAAGCAAATATGCATATAAGTTCATATACAGATTCACACGTATATATTTATACATTTCCATTCAAACCAGTTGGGTCCGGCTTGCAGGCATTCTCACAATTACATACATACATACATACATACATACATACACACACACACACACACACACATTCTCACAATTACATACTTACACACACACCCATATTTACATATGCATATGCAGCAAAAGACCAAGCACTAGTACAGAAAGAACTCACTCATTCAGAATGAAAAATGTGCTCCAATCTTTATTGCACAGAGAAAGAAAAAGCTTCTACCCTTTTGATGCTAAATGAATTAATCCCAAGTTTGTAAGAAGAAAGCTTCGTTCCTTTAAGAGGACTAAGCCTGCCTTGTTATTAAGAAAGGACCTGTTCTGTCCCATGGTAAGAAGCCTGCCTGCTCCTTCTGCTCTCTTTGCAGCTTCTTATTTCCTCTTTCTCTCTGCATTCTGCACATTCCTCTCTTAGCTTTTTATGTTACCTGTAGTTTCTAAGCACTCTGCATTCTCCTTCTAATCTTGCTCTCTCCTCCTGTTCTGATGTCACAATATTGTTACTCTCTTATTTATATTTATACTCTCTTATATATTTTAATCTTATGTCCTTTCTCCTAATCCCATACCTATACTTCTAAGTTCTTCTTGAGCTCAGTTCCGTCTAAAAAGTGCTTTGTCTAAAAAGTTCTCCTCAGCTCAGTTCCCTCTCTGTTCAGTTCCTTCTCTGCTCAGTTCTTCTCAGCTCAGTTCTGACTCTTCATTTTGTCCTTGGCACTTAAAACAACTTTCAGAATACATGATCACATGTTAAAAAGTTCATCACAAGTTCACACATAAAATCAAATCATAAATTGAAATAGAAGTTTACAACACAGAATGTTTACATGCATATCTGTTAGGAATAATTACCTGGCTAAACATGCATCACCTGTTGCAGCTCCACAGGTTTGTCAAGATTTAAAACCACAGCTAGGCTATTAGTTAGGTTTTGTAAAGATAAACCAAGTCAGTATTTTATCTTCTGTCCTAGCATGTATAATAAATTATAAATTCCCTTTTAATGACCTTTGGTTAATTGTTTTACAACGTCTTGGACTGTGCTCTGAGTAGGAAAAAGTCTGGTTACTAAGAGTAATTAACTGGTGACACATGGGAGACTGGCAGAGTTCTCATTGCAGTTTTGACTTTCAGAACAGGAACTAATAGTAGTCTGACTATAAAAGAGCATAAGAATCACTGATGTAATTTTAGGAATTCTTAAAGGATCATCATTAGGACTTAAGGAATCATCTATTTGTCCATATAGAATCACTGCAAGACAGTACATCTTCATAGATCTGCAGAGATCTGCTCAGAAGGGGTGGACTAATACCTAGTGATTGTTATATATGTTTAATAATAACAAGAAAAGCATATTAATAGCAGAAATCTTTCCTAAAATGAATTCTCTTACAGCCTTGCCAAATAACAAAAAATCTTTTGTGGATTAATTCAAAGCAGACCATCTCAGGAAGATCACCTGCTAGTTATTAACTTGTCCTACTATGGCTCCTGGAGTATGTTACAGTGTAGAATTTAGTCACACCAGCTGAAAGGCAAGCTAAGACATAGAGTATTAAATCTGTATGGTGATATACCTGGCTTAGAGTGAGAATTATTTGTCTTAGAAAGGAGAGATTATTCTGAGAGGCAACCAAGAAGGTCCTCATGTCTAGTGCCTAGCACAAGTATTTACAACATCCAGTAAATGTCCAGGAATAGATAGGTGGTGTCCTCAAGCTATTCTACAATACTTGTCTTTTATTTGTCTTACTTCTCTGTGAGTTCTAAACTTCATTTGGAACTTTCTCTTTGACCTGTCAGCAACATGCTGATATATAGGTATGAGGTCTTACTTTCAAGAAGGGTTTCCTTGTTTGAAAAGTAATTTTTATGTTTGTTCCTGGCACACGTGCTCTTACATTCACTTGCTGCATCTGTATCCTTTGCTTAGAACAAAGGTACTGGATTTCAGATTATTTTGTTTCACTTTATCTAGTCCTGCTTCTGAACAAGATATAAACATCACTGATACAATTAAGTTTAGATCTGGGATTCTTTCAAGATTTGAATTTTAATAGACCCCAGAGGTTTAAAGGAAAGGAGAGATGTTCTTATAGCAAAATTTCAGGATCATGTAATAAGTGACTTAATGTATCCATGAATAGGACAGGCAAACCCTTACACTTCCTTTATTTCTGACCTGCTCCCACCATCTCATTTTCCTCTCTTTCCCATCCTCCTTTCCTTATATCTTTTCTATAATTTATTATTACAGATATGAGCAGTAGATGCTCCCACCATCTCATTTTCCACTCTTTCCCATCCTCCTTTCCTTATAACTTTTCTATAATTTATTATTACAGATATGGGTCCACCCTTCCTCAGCTGAAGACTGCTAAGTTAGGAAGAGTCACTGCCTCAAGTGGGATAGCCAGTGGCGAATGCCTCATTCTCTAATGGATAATTCCCCACCTATGTCCCAGTGGGCAACCGTGGTGAAATTTTGTAAATACAAAGATATGATATTGAGAAGAGGATTTGACAGAAAAAAGGGATTGTGAAGGTGAAGGAAGGAGGGGATAAGAGAAGATGGAAAATGTG
>JANHMN010000005.1:11003597-11052503 GCA_030674055.1 Rhabdomys pumilio | reverse complement strand
ATTGTGAAGGTGAAGGAAGGAGGGGATAAGAGAAGATGGAAAATGTGCATGACCAGCATACATTAAATAACTCTGAAAGAACAGATTAATAAAATGGCAAAACAAAAAAACCCAAGTCTCTTATTGACTGAATGTTTTTTAAGAAATTGATCCAGAGTATATAGGTGAACTTTGTTATGAATCTGAACTAAATTTGAATTAATTTGTAAAATAAAACTTTTTAGGATAGGAGCATCAATTGTAAACGTATAATCACAGTCTATGACTTGAACAGACAAGATGTTAGGAAAAATAGGTTACACGAATCTTCAGTAATGAATAGTGGATACAATTTATCATAATATATGAGTTGCTAATTTAGACTATTGATTGAAAATTTGAAATGCTCTCAAATAACAATGTTATCTTCATTTTCTCAAATGAAAAGATAATTGAAAATCTTGATTGGTTCATAAGGCATTCTGATATTAGGGCTTAGAAGCTATTTGTATTAGTTTCTTAGAAATCAAAAGAAGAAACTGCTGTCATAATGACACACATTTAAAACAGATTGGAACACTATTCTATCATGTGCACTCACATGTGTGTGTCCATACATGCATGTACACACAATTAAAAAGTAATAAATATACATCCTTTTAAAAGATGATAACCAAATCAATATAAGCCAGTACATGACAAGAGACAAAAAAGATGTCAGTAGAAATTTATTAGATTAAAACAGAATGCCAGTATTTAACATCAATTAAAGAAAAGATACTTTTTTCCCCTAAAGACAAACAAGATGGACACACTTATAAACTCATCAAAATAAGAGTTGAAAAAGCCAAGTTGGTGATGTTAAAGATGAAAAGGAGGTGTTCTAACAAAATCTAGTGAATTCTCTAGGATCATCAGGTAATGCTTTGCACATCTTCAGACAGTTGCTTTACTCTATTTGTCAAGATTTTGAATTATTCTCTGAATAAAAACTTATCTGTAATAGGGCTTTAGCCTATTCTTAGAGCTGATAGAAATTCTCTCAGAAGCTTTAAGGGGCTGGGGTAGATTTTGAGATGCCAGTAGTGACAAGCTAGGAATAATTAGTAAATTTTTACTATCAATCACTTTTTCTTTTTTTATTGGATATTTTTAAATTTACATTTCAAATGTTATCCCCTTTCCTGGTTTCCCCTATAGAAAGCTCTATCACATGACCCCCCCTGCTTCTATGAGGGTTCTCCTCCCCCCACCCACCCACCCACCCACCCACTATTGCCTCCTTGGCCTGGCATTCTGCTACACTGGAGCATCGATCCTTCACAGGACCAAGGGCCTCTCCTCACATTTATGCCCAACAAGACCATTCTCTGTAACATATGCAGTTGGAGCCATGGGTCTCTCCATGTATACCCCTTGATTGGTGGTTTAGTCTCTGGGAGCTCTGGGGGATCTGATTGGTTGATATTGTTGTTCTTTCTATGAGGTTGCAAATCCCTTCAGTTACTTTAGTCCTTTCTCTAACTCCTCCGCTGGAGACCCCATGCTCAGTTCAATAATTGGCTATGAGCATCAGTACAATAATTGGCTATGAGCATCTGCCTCTGTATTTGTCAGGCTCTGGCAGAGTCTCACAGGAGACAGCTATATCGGGTTCCTCTCAGCATGCAGTTCTTGGGGTCCACAATTGTGTCTGGGTTTGGTAACTGTATATGAGATGGATCCCCATGTGGAGCAGTCTCTGAATGGCCTTTCCTTCAGACTCTGCTCCATACTTTGTCTCTCTATTTTCTCCCATGAGTATTTTGTTCCCTTTCTGGGAAGAATCAACACACTCACACTTTGGTCTTCCTTCTTCTTGAGCTTCATGTGGTTTGTGAATTGTATCTTGGATATTCTGAGCTTTTGGGCTAATATCCACTTATCATTGAGTGCATACCATGTGTGTTCTTTTGTGAATGGGGTTACCTCACTCATGATGGTATTTTCTAATTCCATCCATTGGCCTAAGAATTTCATGAAATAGTTTCTAATAGCTGAGTAGTACTCCATTGTGTAAATGTACCACATTTTCTTTATCCATTATTCAGTTGAGGGACATCTTGGTTCTTTCTAGGTTATGGCTATTATAAATAAGGCTGCTATGAACACAGTGGAGCATGTGTCCTTGTTATATGTTGGAATACCTTTTGAGTATATGCCCAGAAGTGGTATACCTGGGTCCACAAGCAATCCCGTTCAAAATTCCAACTCAATTCTTCATGGAGTTAGAAAGAGTAATTTGCAAATTCCTTTGGAATAACAAAAAACCCAGGATAGCAAAAACTATTCTCAACAATAAAAGAACATCCGGGGGAATCACCACCCTGACCTCAACCTATATTATAGAGCAAGAGTGATAATAACTGTATGGTATTTGTACAGAGACAAGCAGGTAGATCAATGGAATCTATGATCTACACACCTATGGTCCCTTGATCTTTAATAAAGGAGTTAATAACCATCCAGTGGAAAAAAGACAGCATTTTCAACAAATGGTGCTGGTAGAAGAATGCACATCAATCTATTCTTATTTCTTGTACAAAGCTCAAGTTCAAGTAGATCAAAGACCTCTACATAAAACCAGATACACTGAAACTAATAGAAGAGATAGTGGGGAAGAGCCTCAAACACGTGGGCACAGGGGAATAGTTCCTGAACAGAACATCAATGACTTATGCTCTAAGATCAACAATAGACAAATAGGACCTCATAAATTTTCAAAGCTTCTGTACAGCATTGTCAATAGGACAAATTGGCAACCAACAGTATGGGAAAAGATCTTTACCAACCTACGTCCAATAGAGGGCTAATATCTAAAACATACAAAAATCTCAAGAAATTAGACTCCAGAGAAACAAATAACCCTATTTAAAAAATGGAGAACAGAGCTAAACAATGAATTCTCAACTGAGGAAACTTTAATGGCCAAGAAGCACCTAAAGAAATGTTCAACATCCTTAGTCATCAGGGAAATGCAAATCAAAACAACCCTGAGATTCCACCTCACACCAGTCAGAATGGCTAAAATCAAAAACTCAGGTGACAGCAGATGCTGGAGAGGATGTGGAGAAGGAGGAACACTCCTCCATTGTTGGTGGGATTGCAAGCTGGTACAACCACTCTGGAAATCAGTCTGATGGTTCCTCAGAATACTAAACATAGTATTACTATCAATCTTATAACTTTATGCTTCATTTAGAATATAATGAGGAGGCACAGTGCAACACAACACATTATTTAACACTATTTTTATGTTTTACTTGATTTGGGTAGTACATGAAAAGTTGTTATTGAAAATAAATATTTGGCAAGACATTTTATTTAGACTCTAAGAGGACATTGAAATGAGAAATGCAGAGAATTACAAAGCACACTCTTTTTTTCCTAAGGCAGTCAGCTAGAAGGCAGAAGCAACAGGTAGCTAGTACATTGAAATTCTCTTACTGACTTTCAATTTCACAGAAGGTAATTCTGAAGTGACAGGAAGCAATGGGAATCAGACTAAGGTCCTTTAGTGAAGAAGGACCAGTAATTATGTGGGGTGCTGCATGTTCTACTTTTGTTGGCTAAATAATAGGAGACTCCAGGCTGCTCTCGTAATTACATCATAGTCATTCACTCAATGCTCTCCACTGGCTACCGACCTTGAACATTTTGAGTTGTTTCTAGCCAGATAAATGAAAATGATGGGACAAGATAATTCTCAATTGTATGAATCCCTGAGGGAAAATTAATTTTATTAACCTGCTCTCTGAGTCATCACAGGTACTGATTTTGACAGATGATTTATAATGTGATTTTATTGAATTGTGCTTTTGTTGTTTATAAATTAGTGCCAGAACAAGCAATATTACTCTGTGATAACAATTGGGCCTGGAATAAAGGAGGTTTAAGAAACAGAGTAATTTCATTATTATGCTTCTATTCTGCCGAATCATTCTATCAGTGAAACTCCCAAGGATAGAAATAGCATATAAGTCTTTGAAGTGTCAGTGAAAAATGGAACCACTGAAAATAGTAGTTTGCCGATTTGAAGATATAACAGTGGCAATGGTACAGGAGGTTAGTGTGAAGGTGAAAAGGGAAAAACATAACAGGATACAACTGAAAAAAAAATAGACTTCTTTGTAGTTCCAAAGAATGAGAATGAGAACAATTACCACCTTGAAAAGAGATCTTCAATTTATCCCTTCTCTTCACCTTAGAGGACAATGAGGCAAGTTAAGATAGTCCGCAGGGTCTCTGGAAGCATTTATTGCCATGAGATCGCATTTACTTTTATATAAGTCAGACCTTGCTTTATCCTGTATTCAGTTATACTGCACTATAGTTGGGAAATTTTACAATGTCCCCCTTGCCCTATTCTCTTCTTGAACAGTATTACAGACTTTTATTGGAATTCATCCCCCTGTAGGGCTTTACAAATAGTTTACAGTTGTTTTCAGGAGTGGTACATCATATATTTTATAAGTGACAAATCTTAATTTGATTGCTAATGCTATATCTATGCAAATGCCCTAATTCTTCATTTAGCAGTATCATTTAGGAAGATATGGATGTAGAATTAGAAATGTCAATTGTGGATGATGATTTTTTTTAATAAATAAAATGATCTTTTACATGCTTTATTATGCAGCCTGGGATACCTTGGGAAGAGAGAAAGGAAGTCATTAATAATGCTGCCAGAAAAATCGTCAGGAATTAGGTTCAAATATGAATTCAGGCTACCCTTTTTGTTATTCAAGGTAAATAATATGCAGACAATTGAAATATCTTCTTACTAAAACATATGTATGTGTATGTACATATCATCAGAAAATTAAAATAGAACACATGAAAACAATTCATTGATGAAGGAACAATATTCTTATATATAATATACAATACAATATTGCATAAACTTTTTAAAATATAGAAAGTATTAATCAGCATATATACTTTGTTTTATAAATTTTTGGTTTTTCCAGATACTTTTCTTATAAAGGAATATATGTAATGTTATATATGTAGTGCAAAAATGTTGTACTTCATTGTAATTATCTTTATATTTTATTTTACCATCATTCTCCCATTGTATTAAATATTTTATAACATAATTTTTATTAACAGAAATTCACAATTAAATTTATAGTAATTTATATTTTATATATTTTGTCAATAAATTATATTTTATTTAACACATCAACTTTTGTTAAGGAATTTGGTCATTGCATTGCTGTGCTCTTATCAATGAGACTTATGTAAAATATTCACATATAAATATTTGGGTTTGTTTCTGATAATTTCTTTAGGCTATATTCTAGAATTAAAACACCCATGTTATAAGATGTGTTGATTACTTTTTTGTTGTGGCAAGATATAATGAGAAATAATTTAAAGGAGGAAACACTTAGGTTCATAGTCTCAGAAATTTTAGTTCATTAATGTTGAAAGATTCTGCAGCAAAACAAGGTTTCTTACTTCGTGATAGTTACGAAGGAAAGAGAAGGGGCATATTAGACAACCTTCATTGATATGCCTCAGTAACCTACTTCCTTTAATAAGAAATTAATATATTAATGAGTCTGGAGCTCCCATAAGCCAATCACTTTATAACTGTATCCAGCACCTGGGTATTGAGTCTTCATTATGCAATTCCTTTTAAAAATGTGATATTCAAAAAAATGTGATATTCATATTGAAACCGTATACAAATGAACAATTTACAGATATGCTATAGATAATGGCATTACTTTTTTAAAAATTCTAACTAGTACTACTATATGTAGTAGGCATAAACTATTGAATAGCTTGAAATGTTTAAGCTACACACAAAGGTGAATGATCATTCTCCTTCTCGGATACTACTCCTATTTTTTCCTATGGACACATAGTTGTTCTTATGGAAACAATCATTACTGTATCTTGACTATGTCATTCAGCAAACTACTTTTTACACAAGTCCTTCTGAAAGAAATCATTTGAATTATAGCCAGTAATTTTGTTCTCTTTTGTAGAGATCAGATCTAAAGTCTCATGCATGTTACACAAGCACTGAGCCTCATCTCTCACCCTAATAAAGTTTTAAAAGGTAGCTTAAAGGACTTCCTTCCTTAGTGTCGAATATATACTACATTTACTTCTACTCTAATATTTTTCTGACAAAATGTATGTTTAATCAGCATTACAATTTTACCAAAGTTTTGCCTTTTTTTCTGGAGTTAGATTTTGCATAAGCATGCTACCGTTCCAATGTTACTATCTTGTGTTAAAATGAAAACATGGTGTTGACTTGTCTGATTGTGAGTGCTGCCTGACCCTCTAGCACAGGGATTCTCAACCTTCCTACTGCTGTGACTCCTTAATACAAATTCCTCATGTTGTGGCTACACACAGCAATAATATTATTTCGTTGCTACTTCATAGATGTAATTTTGCTGCTGTTACAAATCATAATGTAAATATCTGCATTTACTGATGTTAAAAAGACCCTTTCACAAGGTCTTAAGTGATCCCCGTGAAATGGTCTTTTGACCCACAATGGGGTCACAACCCAGAGGATCAGAACCACTGTGCTAGAAAGTGAATCCTGGTACCTTTGTGATGGTGCTATGACTAGACTAGGACATATAGTCCATAGGATTAGAAAGATTTATTGAGATGAGCGATATTTTTCCAAGAATACTATGCATTGTACTCTTTTTACTTCTTTTTGTTGTTGTTGTGTTATTTATTTATATTCCAAATGTTGACACCTTCCTGGTCCCCCCTCCTACAGTTCTTCATACCATCCCACTCCCCTTTGCCTCTGAGAGAATGCTTCCCCCATTCCCCCACCTGTCCTCTACTCATACTCTTTCCCCGCCTCAGAATCCCCCTTTTTGGGGGCATCAAGTCTCTACAGGATTAGGCACATCATTTCCCACTGAGGCCAGACAAAGCATTCCTCTGCTACGAATGTGCAGGGGCCAAGGACAAGCCCATGTATGCTCTTTGGCTGTTGGCTTAACCTCTGAGAGATACAGGGGTCTTGGTTAGTTGAGATTGTTGGTCTTCCTATGCAGTGCCATCCCCTTCAGCTCCTTCAGTCATTCCTTTAATTTTTCCAAAGGGGTCCCTGATCTTAGTCCAGTGATTGGTTGTAAGTATCTGCATCTGTTTCAGATAGTTGCTGGGAGGGATTATTAATCCTACTTTTCAACAATTTCTAGCTTTGATGATGGAATTCTGCTGTCCTGTCCTTAGACACAGGGCTCAAGGTGATGCATGCCACCATCTCATAACTATAGTATCAGAAGAAGCCCAGAATATTTTGATATGATGTTGTAGATGTCTCATGAAACTCAGTTACATCCAGGAATAAGGCTCAAGTAAGGGAGTAAGAAAGAGACTCTGGCATCTTTTGAAGTTCTAATGTAGAGATGGAATTTTCACTTGGCTTTGAAAGACAGTCATGTACAAATAAAGATGCTACGTAGGCATCTGAGAGTGGGAGGATAAAAATGTCTTTAAATGAAGAAAAGAATGTAACTGGCAGTGAGGGTACATGTTATCCCCTTGCAAGGCTTCCAGGTAGGTCACAATAAGGAACTGGGATTGAAGGGAAAGAGGCTGGTACTACAGAAAGTGAGCAGGTAGTCTTTCTTGCCACTCAGGAGGATCCTTAGTGAATTAGAAGAAAAAGTTATGGGGATAAAAGGGAAATATGTAATCAATGGAGAAACCATGAGACCAGATAGATTTTCATGTGGTTATTTGCTATTACATCTACCACTTTTGAGATGTAGCCTTCAGGAGATAACAGGAGGCCCAAGAGGCTGTTTTAGGCACTAAAACACCCATTTCACTCTAGTTGCAATCATCTGGAACTTAGAAAATTTTCTTTTATTTTTAAGTAAACGTATTTTAAATTGAGCTTTTGTAGCCTGTTTTATGAAACTTCCTCTAATAAAGAATTAGTATTTTCATGTTTGCGTTAATGTTTGGCTAAATTTATGTAAATCAAACCATTTTAACTTATATTATTTTTCCTTAAGGTATAGGAATATGATTCTTTTTGTGACTTAATAAGAAACATAGTCTTCTTTGAGTTTGCTTTCTGTGGTTTTGGTCTTACTATAATAAACAGAAAATTCCAGAAAGAACAATTTGTAAGTTAAATTACATACTATTCTGAGTAGCGCGATGACATATCCTATAATTATTTTTTTCACTCTGCTTGGGATATGAATCATCCTTTTGTCTAGCAAATCCTGCTCTGTGCTAATATTACTTGTTTTGTGGTCACAGCAATCTTAGTTATCAAGTGAGCTATTTCTACACTCCAGTGCTTGTAGTGAAGTAATTCTTACTTTAGTCAACTGTAGTCCTGAAGTGCAAGAGGAGTGATACTGACAATTGCTATATGGCAAAGAAAAAAAATGGAAGTGTGTGGTGTGTGAAATATCTTGTATAAGCGTATAAGAAATATCTTGTATAGGCTATCACATTTGAATGCCTTGTTTCTTGTTAGTGACTCTGTTTGGGGAGGTTATGGAACCATTAGCAGGTGGAGCCTTATTTGAGGAAGTACTTGACCAAGAGCAGACTTGGAGAGTGTATAGCTGCATTCATTCTCTTTTTCCATCTAGTTCATTTTGGTTCCTTCCTGCTCTTAGTCTGTGAACTCTTAGTTTCCTCTTCCTGGTTCCATTTCTATCGCTTGCTGTCATACCATCCTGACATTAAGGAATCTTGTCCCTCTGCTACCACAGGCCAGATAAATGTTTATTTCTATATATTCCTTCGTCATGGTGTTTTATCATAGCAAAAAGGGGTAATAAATACAAATCATGCTCTTTTACTAAAATTGTGAAAATTTTCGCCTGAAGTTGCTGAGATCAATGAAAGGAGTGAATGTTCTACCTGTGAAATTATGGAAAAGAAACATTTGGGTTATTTTATTTTTTGGTGTTGATTTTATTTTTAGTAATTTGTATTATTTATTTTTATCCACCAAGGCAATAATAACATTTGTATAGTTTTGATGCTATTATTCAAATTGAAAAAGCAACAGCTGAAACTTATTCAAGGATGCCATAAAATGTGTGAGGTAAGTTGGGAGTTGGGAATATATATATATATATATATATATATATATATATATATATATATATCAAAGGTAATGAAGCTGATGGAAGAGAGTTTAAATCTAAAGCAAGTTTCAATTGCCATGAAAATGTGCTAGTCTGGGAAAAGGTGACCCATTGGACATATATTTATAGAAAGGCAAAAGAGGCATTAAGGCATCAAACATGAAAGGGCACATTAACTCAGTACTATGTAACAGTGTTGGAAGAAATAATATAAAATCTGAGGCAATAATCCATTCACTCTTAATACCAAAAGTTATCTGTTAATATTCTGGCAACATATTGAGAAATAAGGGGTAAAAACAGTTCTCTTCTTTGTGAAAGGTTTTAACCAACATTCATTACAAGAATGAAAAATAACTTGTATAGAAGAGCAGCAGGTGAACTTTAAAGTCCCATTAATAACAAAAACATAGTTAGATTCTCTTAATCAGTTTGTTATGAAAATGAAAATGTTGAGGTTTTATTTTTAGCTATAAATATAAACATTGCTTTTGGGCCTTGACCAGAACATTATTTAGTTTGTCAAGGTCACATGCATTCCCTTGGTATTTGATCACATTTATAAAAATTGATGTAGAACTCAACGTGGATACACTGTAGTGCTAGAAATCATTCAAATTTCTGAAATGACCACATCCATCAACATTGGAACCAGTGGATTTAAGATCAGAAACTTTGAATGAATGACTCCTGGAGGAAGTTATGGACTAAAGTCATCGGTGATTTTAAAGGCTTTCTAAGACAGATGCAGAGGTAGGAAAATCAATCATACAGCAAGACATGAAGGTGGTGGTGGATTTATTGATATGCTTGATGAAGTAATAGAAGAACATATTGACTAAGACCATCAAGTGTTCATAAAGAAAATTCAGAAAAAAACTGTTGATTTATCCACGTGGAAAGAGGGAGAAGAGGGAGAAACTGAAGGAGAATCAGCAATGTTGATATTACCAAAATTTGCCTCAGTATTTTTAGTTGTACAGTCTTTATAGGATGAGATAATGAATTATCATATGTTGGAGTGCAGCATTAAAGTTAACCATGTAACCACCAGAAATTGTTTTGCACAGACACTTGGGTATGTTTAAAAGAAAGAGAACATGTCTTACATTAGTCTTCAAAATATTTGGAAAGGAATGGAATATTGATGATCCCCCAGCTATCAATGTGAGATCTAAATGATATTATTATAATGTACCATTACAAGGTTAATGTTAGACTGATGCTACATCACAATTCCTATGATATTCACCTCACCTCATAGCATCATATTGACAAGGTGTCATTGCATCACAAGGACTAATACAGTACAGTGAGATATTTTCAGCAAGAGACCATATTGAAATATTGTGAATTACAGCATACCACTGTATTTTCTATTTCATTCTTAGTTATTATAGTTAATCATTTGCTGTGCCTTTTCTATTTTCATTTTTTTTCTGATCAAAAAGTGTTCTCATGTAATCAAGGGTGACTGACTCCAAAGTTCTGATCCTTCTACTTCAGCCTTCATGTGCCAGAATTATAGATGTATGCCACTACATCTGGAATTTATATGTTGCCTTTTTATTTTTAAAGAAGTGGGGATTCATATCAGAGCCTTGTGAGTGCTAAGCCAGCATTCTATCACTGTTGTATATCCCTAGACCCCATATGTTAGAATATATCATCAGCATTTACTTACAAGAAAACAATAAATACAGGGTTTGGCACTATCTGTATTTTCAGGTATCTAATAGGGGGTCTGAAATATATCTTCTGTGGATATTGAGTGGCTCATATGTACATTCGACATTTACCCTCTTCTCTGATACATAAGCTATGAAACCTCAGAATCTGTAAAGTATGAAGTATCTTTCATATACTAGTGAGATAACTGGTAGTTGGGAGTTCCTGAATGTGTCTCGATGTGGGGAAGGGGCTGGTTTTAAGGTAAACAACAACATATTTAGAGAGCTGGGACTTTAAGATCTATACTCTGAACTCCAGGGAGAGGAGAGTGTCTTGATATATTGACTTATTCACCAATGTCCCAGGACCAAATCACTCATGGCCACATTTGAAAATCTTTCATCAAAATCCAAGAAGAATATGGAGGAGTGAGTTGCTGGGGTAGAGAATACAACTATGTATTAAGTGGATGATATGGTACAATTCATTAGGGAATTTCACACTAAACTACCTCTTCATTTGGGATCTTTTTTTATTCTTTATCATATCTTTTATAATTAACCAACAGACATTTTTGAGCTGTCATTGTAAACCTGAAGATAGGGTCATGAAAACCTCTGATTTGCTACCAATTTGAACAAAAGCGTGTAGAAACTGGGGATCTATTAATTGAAATTTGGCTTTAAAAGTTAATATGTGGTACTCAATCATTACCTGTAGTTCACAAAATTCAACTGTGTCACATTGCAGTTGCTATACCTAGATTAGGAGAATTAGTTGATATAGAAATTTCCTTACATATTAGGACCAATTAAATTGTTGAAAATGTAGATGATGATGGATGGGGGAGGCACTGGTAAGAACTAATAGAATCTAAAAAGTTATTTAGGAAAAATAACATGGTGATAAAATGTGAGTAGAATGATACACCTCTGTAATCAAAGCATTAAAGAAGCTTAGGCAGGAGGATTGCAGTGACTTCAAGTCCAGCCTAGATTATGTACTTAGTTTGCAAAATGTCTAATCTACTTAGTAAGATGATGAATTTGTATCTTGCTATTTTGCTGAAAGTTGTTATCATAGCTAAGAGTTTTCTGGTAGAATGTTTAGACTCTTCTGTATAGGATCATATCACTAACAAGTAGGGGAAAGTTGACTTATTCATCTCCTATTTGTATCTTTATTTTTTCTTGCCTTACTGTTATAGGTAAGATTTCTAGCACATTATTAATAATACTGGCAAACATGGGTACCCTTGTCTCAATGTTTTTTGAAGGCATGATTTCAAGTTTGGCTCCAATAAGTATAATGCTGGCTGTATGTCTGACAGAGAAATGCTGACTTTTGGTCAGAGTCTTTTCTGCATTTTTGAACTAATTGTGTTTTTCTCCTTATTTACAATTGTTTGTGGCATTATATTTTTTTATGATTCTGAAACAAAATTTATTTGGTCATGGTGTAGTATATTGTGGTTCCATTTTTCTGTTTCTTTCCTTGTGGTATCCAGGCATTACTGCACATCTAACAGTAGAAGATAGAGCATGACAGAGTTCCAGGGGTCACATCTTCCCTTGGCATGTCAGGACTTCAGTACATGCCACGCAGAAAAGGATGAAATGAAGTCCTGAATGAATGGGTCACTAGGACTCTGATCTGGCAGTGAATGCCTGGGAAGACATGGGGGATGTTTCCACCAGAAAACTTAGTGTTATAGCATTTTTAGACAGCATACAATGAAGTAGCTCTCTCAGATAGTATTCAACAGTGACAAAACGGGTCTACCATTTTTCCCCTAGCTCAAGGCTTTCTAGTAATGTCATACTTCAACATTACCAGCAGGGTTTCCAAACAGCATATGGTTTTCTAGGTGTGGAATCTGTTTTGTTGTGGAATCTTATCATCATCAAAGAAATGGGTTGTCCTGGGTCTTGTGGCTGGAACAGACACCCAGCTGGTCTGCTCCCGTGTGGACACCATATCCCAAGGCATCCTAGAATGGCCACTGAACTCAGAGTGGCAGGTAAGAACAGTCACCCACTGCCCTACACCCCAGAACTACAACTGGGAGCAAGGAGTGCTCAGGACCCACCGGGCACCCAAACCCCATCCCTGCTGAATACCACTCCCTTTCTGCCCCTCACATGGGCCTTGTGGCTAGGACAGACACCTAGACAGTCTGCCCCCATGAAGACACTGTATCCCTAGACATCCTAGAGGAGCAACTGAACTCAGAGCAGTGGACACCATATCCTGAGACATTCTAGAGGAGCCACTGCTCTCAGAGCAGTGGAAACCATATCCTGAGACATCCTAGAGGAGCCACTACACTCAGAGCAGCAGATCTGTAGCTGGTCTGCTACCATGAACACACCATATTCTGAGACATCCTAGAGGAGCCAATGTACTCAGAGCAGCTGGAGCTCAGGATAACAAGAACACAGAGACATCTGGACCCTGAGGAGTTCTGACACAAGCAAGATAACTGTAAAGGCAGGCTCCAGTCAGAGACAGCAAGTGCAGGTAGATCTAGAGGTAACCAGATGGCAAAAGGCAAGCACAGGAACTTAAGCAACAGAAACCAAAGTTAGTTGGCATCATCAGAACCCAGTTCTCCCACCATAGCAAGCCCTGAACACCCCATCACACTAGAAAAGAAGGATTCAGAATTAAAATCACTTCTCATGATGATGATGGAGGACTTTATGAAGGACATAAATATCACTCTCAAAGAATTTGAGAACACAGGAAAACAGGTAGAAGCCCTTAAAGAGGAAACACAAAAATCCCTTAAAGAATTGCAAGAAAACACAACCAAACAGGTGAAAGAATTAAACAAAACCATCCAGGATCTAAAAATGGAAGTAGAAACAATAAAGAAATCTCAAAGGGAGACTACCCTGGAGATAGAAAACCTAGCAAAAAGATCAGGAGTCATAGACACAAGTATCATGAACAGAATACAAGAGATAGAAGAGAAAATCTCATGTGCAGAAGATACTATGGAAAACATTGACACAACTGTCAAAGAAAATGCAAAATTCAAAAAGCTAATAACCCAAAACATCCAGGAATTCCAGGACACAATGTGAATACCAAACCTAAGGATAATAGGTATAGATGAGGGTGAAGACCCTCAATTTAAAGGGCCACTAAATATCTTCAACAAAATTATAGAGGAAGACTTTCCTAACCTACAGAAAGAGTTGTTAACAAATATACAAGAAACCTACAGAACCCCAAATAGACTAGACCAGAAAAGAAATACCTCGTGTCACATAATAATCAAAATATCAAATGTACAAAACATAGGAAAAATACTAAAAGCAGTAAGGGAAGAAGGTAAAGTAACATATAAAGGCAGACCTATAAGAATTACACCAGAACTCTCACCAGAGACTATAAAAGCCAGAAGAGCCTGGACTGATATCATGTATCCCCTAAGAGAACACAAATGCCAGCCCAGACTACTATACCCTGCAAAACTTTCAATCACTATTGATGGAGAAACCAAGATATTCCATGACAAAACCAAATTTATACAATATTTTCCCACAAATCAAGCACTTCAAAGGGTAATTGATGAAAAACTCCAACAAAAGGAAGGAAACTACAACCTAGAAAAAGAAAGAAAGTAATCTTCCAACAACCCCCCAAAAAGATAGCTACAGACACATAATTCCAAATCTAATAACAAAAATAACAGGAAGCAAAATTCATTTTTCCTTAATGTCTCTTAATATCAATGAACTCAATTCTGCAAAAAAAATAGTCAGACTATCAGACTGGATACATAAACAGGATCCAGAATTTTGCTGCATATAGGAAATGCACCTCTGTGAAAAAGACAGACACTTCCTCAGAGTAAAAGATGGAAAACAATCTTCCAAGCAATTGGTCCTAAGAAACATGCTGGAGTAGGGATTCTAATATAAAAAAAATCGATTTTCAACCAAAAGTAAAGAAAGAAGATAAGGAAGGACACTTCATACTCATCAAAGGAAAAATGTATGAAGAGGAACTCTCAATTCTGAGCATCTATGCCCCAAATGCAAGGGCACCGACATACATAGAAACATTACTAAAGCTTAAAGCTTACATTGCACCTCACACAATAATAGTGGGGGATTTCAACACCTCACTCTCAGCAATGGACAGATCATGGAAACAAAAACTAAATTGAGACACAATGAAACTAACAGAAGTTATGAAACAATTGGACTTAACTGATATCTATAGAACATTTCATCCTAAAGCAAAAGAATACACCTTTTTTTCAGCACCTCATGGTACCTTCTCCAAAATAGACCATATAACTGGTCACAAAACAGGCCTCAACAGATACAAAAAGATTGAAATAATCTCTTGCACACTGTTAGTCCACCATAGATTAAGGCTGGTCTTTAATAATGACAAAAACAATGGAAAAATAACAAAATACATGTGGAAACTGAACAATGCTCTACTCAATGATGACTTGGTCAAGGAAGAAATAAAGAAAGAAATTAAAGACTTTTTAGAATTTAATGAAAATGAGGACACATCATACCAAAACTTTTGGGACTCCATGACAGAAGTACTAAGAGGAAAACTGATAGCTCTAAGTACCTACAAAATGAAACTGGAAAAAGTGTACACTAACAACCTGACAGCACACCCGAAAGAGTTAGAACAAAAAGAAGCTAATATACCCAAGAGGAGTTGACAGCAGGAAATAATCACACTCAAGGCTGAAATCAATCAAGTAGAAACAGTAAGAACTATACAAAATATCAACAAAACCAGGAGCTAGTTCTTTGAGAAAATCAACAAGATAGATAAACACTTAGTAAGACTAACCAAAGGACACACAGACAGTATTCAAAGCAATAAAATCAGAACTGAAAAGGGAGACATAACAACAGAAACTGAGGAAATTCAAAAAAATCATCAAATCTTACTACAAAATCCTATACTCAACAAAATTGGAAAATATGGATGAAATGGACAATTTTCTAGACAGATACCAGGTACCAAAATTAAATCAGGAGCAGATAAACCATCTAAACAGTCTCATAACCCCTAAAGAAATAGAAGCAGTCATTAAAAGTCTCCCCACCAAAAAAAGCCCGGGACCAGATGGTTTTAGTGCAGAATTCTATGACCTCCAAAGAAGACCTAATACCACTTCTCTTCAAACTATTCCATAGAATAGAAACAGAAAGAACAATACCCAATTTATTCTATGAAGGTACAATTATGCTCATACCTAAAACTCACAAAGATCCAACAAAATAAAGACAACTTATAAATATTGATGCAAAAATACTCAATAAAATTCTCACAAACTGAATCCAAAAGCACATCAAAACAATCACTCATCATGACCAAGTAGGCTTTATCTCAGGAATGCAGGAATGGTTGAATATTCAGAAATCCATCAATGTAACCCATTATATAAACAAACTCAAAGTAAAAAAACCACATGATCATCTCACTAGATGCTGAGAAAGGATTTGACAAAATTCAACCTCCCTTTATGATAAAAGTCTTGGAAAGATCAGGAATTCAAGACCCATACCTAAACACAATAAAAGCAATATACAGCAAGCCAGTAGCCAACATCAAACTAAATGGAGAGAAGGTTGAATCAACCCCACTATGATCAGGGACTAGGTAAGGCTGCCCACTCTCACCTTACCTATTCAATATAGTACTGGAAGTCCTAGCCAGAGCAACTAGACAGCAAAAGGAAGTCAAAGGGATACAAATAGGAAAGGAAGAAATCAAAATTTCACTATTTGCAGATATGATAGCATACTTAAGTGACCCTAAAACTTCCACCAGAGAACTCCTAAACCTGAAAAACAACTTCAGCAAAGTGGCTGGATATAAAATCAACTCAAACAAATCAGTATCATTCCTCTACTCAAAGGATAAACAGGCTGAGAAAGAAATAAGGGAAATGATACCCTTCACAATAGTCACAAATAATATAAAATATCTTGGAGGGAATCTAACCAAGCAAGTGAAACATCTGTATGACAAGAACTTCAAGTCTCTAAAGAAAGAAATAGAAGAAGATCTCAGAAGATGGAAAGATCTCCCATGCTCCTGGATTGGCAGGATTAACTTAGTAAAAATGGTCATCTTGCCAAAAGTAATCTACAGATTCAATGCAATCCCCATCAAAATTCTAAATCAATTCTTCATAGATATAGAAAGAACAATTTGCAAATCATTTGAAATAACAAAAAACTCAGGATAGTGAGAACCATTCTCAACAATAAAAGAACTTCTGGGGGAATCACCATCCCTGACCTCAAACTGTACTACAGAGAAATAGTGATAAAAACTGCATGGTATTGGTACAGAGACAGGCAGAGAGATCAATGGAATAGAATTGAAGACCCAGAAATGAACCCACACACCTATGATCAATTGATCTTTGACAAAGGAGCTAAAACCATCCAGTGAAAAAGGACAGCATTTTCAACAAATGGTGCTGCTGGCTCAACTGGAGGTCAGCATGTGTAAGAATGCAAATCAATCCATTCTTATCCCCTTGTACAAAGCTCAAGTCCAAGTAGATAAAGGACCTTGACATAAAACCAGATACACTGAAACTAATAGAAGAGAAGGTGGGGAAGACCCTCGAATACCTAGGCACAGGAGAAAATTTCCTCAACAGAACACTAATGGCTTATGATCTAACATCAAGAATTGACAAATGGGACCTCATAAACTTCCAAAGCTTCTGTAAGGCAAAGGACATTGTCAATAAGACAAAATCCAACCAACAGTTTGGGAAAAAATCATTACCAATCCTACATCCAATAGAGGGCTAATATCCAATATATACAAAAAACTCAAGAAATTAGACTCCAGACAACCAAATAACCCTATTAAAAATGTGGTACAGAGCCAAACAAAGAATTCTCAACAGAGGAAACTCGAATGGCCTGAGAAGTACCTTAAGAAATGCTCAATATCCTTAGTCATCAGGGAAATGCAAATCAAAACAATCCTGAGATAACATCTCACACCAGTCAGAATGGCTAAGATCAAAAACTCAGGTGATAGTAGATGCTGGCGAGGTTGTGGAGAAAGAGGAACACTCCTCCATTGTTGGTGGGATTGCAAGATGGTACAACCACTCTGGAAATCAGTCTGGTGGTTCCTCAGTAAATTGGACATAGAATTACCCAAGAATCCAGCTAAACCACTCCTGGGCATATACCCAGAAGATGCTCCAACATATAACAAGGACATATGCTCTATTATGTTCATAGCAGCCTTATTTATAATAGACAGAAGCTGGAAAGAACCCAGATCTCCTTCAACAGAGGAATGGATAAAAAAATGTGTGGTACATTTTACACAATGGAGTATTACTCAGCTATTAAAAATAATGAATTTGAGAAATTCTTAGGTAAATGGATGGAACTAGAAAATATCAACAGAGTGTGGTAACCCAATCACAAAAGGACACACATAGTATTTACTCACTGATAAGTGGATATTAGCCCAGAAGCCTGAAATAGGCAAGATTCTACTCACAGACCACATGAAGCTCATGAAGAAGGAAGACTAAGTGTGGATGCCTCGGTCCTACTTAGGAGTAACAAAATACTCAAGGGAGCAAATATGGAGACAAAGTGTGGGACAGAAACTGAAGGAGGGCCCATCTGGAGACCATTCCACCTGGGTATCCAATCCATGTGCAGTCACCAAAGGTATAGACGTTGATGTGGATGTCAGGAAGTGCATGCTGACAGGAGCCTGATATAGCTGTCTCCTTAGAGGTCTCCAGAGTCTGACATATTCAGAGGCAGATGCTCACAGGTAACCATTGAACTGATCATGGGGTTCCCAATGGAGAAGTTAGAGAGAAGACTGAAGGAGCTGAAAGGGTTTGTGGCCCCATAAGGAGAGCAATAATACCAACCAACCAGAGCTCTCCAGGGTCTAAACCACAAGCCTGGGAGCACATAGGGAGGGACCCATGACTCCATCTGTATATGTAGGGGAGGATGGCCTTGTTGGGCATAGGTGGGAGAGGAGATCCTTGGTCCCATGAAGGCTGAACACCGAGTGTGGGGGGGAATTTGAAAGTGGGGAGGTGGGAGTAGGGGGGTAGGTGGGGTCACATCCTCATAGAAGCATGAGGAGGGGGGATGGGACAAGATGTTCCTGGTTGGTGGGGGGAATGGAGTAAGGTGATAAAATTTGAAATGTAAATATAATTTTCAGTAAAGAATAAAAAAATAAAAATAAAAAAGAAATGAGTCTATACTATTCTTTTTATATCTTTATCTTGTTTTGGTATATTATACTTGGTTTGTCAAATACATTCTAATATTTCCTTTTTTTATGGAGTACATCGAAAATATTGGTGTTAGTTCTTCTGTAAGGTCTAGCAGAATTCAAAAGTTATCCTGACTGACTCTTTCTGGGATTATTTTTTTTCATTCTTGGAAGACTTTTTTTTTGAACACTGGTCATAGTTTACTATTTGTTGTGGAACCTCATTATTAAGGTAGCAGTCCCCTATAACATGACAACTTTCTGAAACAGGTATAAAACGCGGACTCCTTTCTTAGCTGGGGAGTTCCCTGTATCTGCCTGCCTTTGCTTTCAGAGTGACCCTGAGCATAGTGACTGGCCTTGGCTGGCCTTGGCTGAAAAGTGACCTTGTAGAGGACTCTGTTCAAGGCTACATAAACCAGCACACACATCCTGTTCTGGCTCCCAACCAGCATGATAATTAGGTGCTGTATTATAGTCAAAAGCCCTTCCCACTCACTTAATGTTACAATCAATTATCCCTTTCCACCCGTACCCTTAAAACAGTTCTTCTATTGCCTATCACTGAAATAATAATGTAGACTTGTCTTGCTGCAGCAGTCTCTGGAGGTCATTCTGCCATACTCATGGCCATCTGAATCCTGCTCTCTGCCTCTGCCCAAATTTTCCCCTCAGTCTGGTGTCCAACAACCTCCTGGGAGAAAGAGGTGGTGGTGGTGGGAACATAACTATTGTTATGTTAATGCATTTAATATCTTCTTTTTAAAAACCATATCTTTCTAAAAACTATTTCTTCTAGATTTTCAATTTACTATAAGTGGGTACAATATTATCCAAAATTCTATGGATTATAGTGACATTTTGTATCATATCCTCCTTTCATCACATGTTGCTAATTTGTCTCTCTCTTTAATACCTAGGGATCAAACCTATGCTACATGCATGTTATACACACTTTAGTCCTTTTCTCTTCCTTTGGTTAGTTTTCTTCAGTGTCAGGCAATCGTTTTTGTCTTTTCAAAAACCAACTCCTTGTTCATTTCATACCTTTCATTGCTCTTATATTTTCCATTTCATTAATTTCACTTCTGAAATTTATAATAGGTTTCTTCCTATTAATTTTCAGATTGGGTTGTCTTTAAAGACTTGGTAGTGAGTTATTGATATTTTATATTTCTCTAATTTTTAATAAGTAGGCCATATTAATTATAACCTTTTAGAACTGCTTTATTGTAGTCTACAAACATTAGTAAGTCAGGATTTTATTAGTTTTCTTAAAGTATTTAAATTTTTCTCTACTGCATTTTTATTACTCAGTCAACAGTGTTTTGTTCAATCTCTATACGTTTGTTTATGTTCTGTACTTTCTAGTGGTTTTTATTTCTTTTTGTTGTTGTTGTTTTGAGACAGGGTCTAACTACTTATCTCTGGCTTTCCTGGACATCACTATGTAGACTAGCAGTCTTTGAACTTTCAAGAGATCTTCCTGTTTCTACTTGAGTGTTGTAACTAAAAACAACCACAACCTCATCCAGCTTGGTATTTATTTGTATCTTTATTCCACTGAGATATAATAAGATATAAGAAATTGTTTAAACTTATGTATTTGCTAGTATTTGCTTCATATATATACATATATGGCCAATTTATTGATGAGAGTGAGCTATTATTATATTCAGAACTGCCTGATATTTTATATTGAGTTACATTTGTTTTAGGGAATTGTTGTGTGCCAAGGTTTTGTACATATATATTTACAATAGTTGTATCTTATTTATTAGATGTTCTAATTATTAATATGTAGTAATCTTTTGGTCTTCTAAACTGCTTTTGATTCAAAATTTAAAAGAAAATTAATACCAAGAAAGGAAGAAAGCAAGAAAGCTGCAAGGAAGGAAATACAAAGAAAAGAAGTATTTGAAATACATTGTTTCAGCAACTTTGGATATTGATTCATCACCCCCAGGAATTTAAGTGAACATCATATATTTTTAGTGGGAAGATTTTGTGCTGATTCTCAGAAGGCTTAGCCTCAGACAGGAACATCTGGTTTTAGATGGGTTCTCTTTCATTGTGTCATTTTCTGGTTCCTCTAAAACCCAGATAACTTCATATGTACTGTTCTCTACCATTAAGAGCCACTAATTAGCGATTTTTCTTGTGTGTTTCATTTGAAATTTTGACAATATCTCATGGCATATATTGCTCTACAGCTTGGTCCACTGAAACAACAGTAGGGTTTTTGTTGCATTTTTACATCCCAATAGGGCTAAATGCAAATGCCACTTTCCCTCATACCTTTGTGTAAACTAGTGTGTATTAGGTGTCGCCTCCCATTATTAATTAAGAGGAATCACTCCTTTGTTTCTGAGAGAACCTTTAGGTTTTAAAGCACTATTTCAAATAAAATCTTTTGTAGCGGGTGATACTTCAGAGCTTTCTTTTTATAATTGACTTCCCACCAAAGAAAATGCTTTGAGCTATTGCATTATAGGAGTTGGTGAAGTCTGGGATTCTTTGCTTGTATTGCGATGTGTGAAAAGTATGCCATAGGAGCAAAATGCTATGGCAGCTATGGGAATTCTAATAATCTTGGCCTCTGGCCCACAAATAGAACTATTGGAGGAAGAGAACCCCTGGCTCTTAGAGTGCACTCACCAGGAATTTCACATACTTAGCTTTGCTATATGAACTCTAATTGATGGTTACTTCCAGATTCCTGTTCTTTATTTTTAACTCAAGCATAATGTTGACTTCTCCCTCACTTTCTGCTGTAAGAACAGCAAATTAAAATGTTTCATGGAACAATTTTAGAACTCAAATCTCCAACTTTTTCACTTCTAGGTCATCACTATCCTGCTGAGATATTCAGGATATAAAACACTTTTTATAAAATTCATCTTGTTCTTTTCTGTTTTTTATTCATTTCTTTACCTTCTTATTGTTTATTTTGTAATTGAAATTCTTTTGCAACTTGTATTTCTAGTAGTAATTTCAGCAGATTTACACTTTTAAAACACTCTAAAATGAAATCTTTGTCTTTATGCACAGATCTTTCAAGATATGAAAAAGAATCAAATGAGTTGAATTTTTTTCTTAAGAGAAATATTCCGTGTCATGCCTACCTCCTTTTGAAGTAGTAGGTCATTTTGTGTGTGTGCGTGTGTGTGTGTGTGTGTGTGTGTGTGTGTGTGTGTGTGTTTGAAAGCAGCCCAAGTGCTTACTGTAGAACAAGTGATTGTGTTTTCATTCTTAACAGGTTCAGATGCACTAATGTTCATATGACTATAAAGCAGTTTATTTTCCTCAAGCATATTTCTATGAAGCTAATTTTAAAGAACTTTTAAAATAATATTTATTTTTAAAAAGTATTTCATGTAATTACACAAATGTAATCAGGTCTAAACTCTAGTTTTAAAAACATTAAATATATTTTCTTTCTTTTTAAACATTTATTTATTTATTTATTTATTTATTTTTTTAATGTATGATGTACTTTGTTGCTATCTTTAGATTCACCAGAAGAGGGCATCTGATCCCATTACATGATTGTGAGCCACTATGTAGTTGCTGGGAATTGAACTCAGGACCTCTGCAAGATCAGTCAGTACTCTTCACTGCTGAGCCAGCCCCACCTTTTCTTTTTTGAAAACTTTGATTCCTTTAGATATTTCATAAATAAATTTTAAACACTACTGTTACTCATATAGGGTGTTAAACAGGGAAATAATCCTGAACAGTAAGGAACTACTGGGGCTTTTAGCATCATGTTCGCTAAACTCTTCACTTCTGGGCATTGCAACTATGGTTACTTGCAGTGGCATTCTGTTTCTTACCCTACATTGTTCCAAGAACTACATGATGGCCCAGGTTTCTCTGTTGTCATGGTTACTTGAAGTTTTATAATTTTGATTGTTTCAATTCATTCTTCTTGCTGTAAAAGTGGATGGCCTAGCAGACAGAAATAACAGATTAGGATTGTACTGACTCTTTTTGAAGGACACATTTTCATACTCCTACATTTCAGATTACATAGATTTGGTACAAGAAACTTGATATGTAAGAACAATAAATAAGAATTTGATGGTGCTGCAGGCTAAAAGTATCACTGTACTTCAGGTTACTTTCTATCCCTCTCTCTATGTCTGACCTTGGAAACATTTCCCATGCTTTTAACACTCAGTTTTCTCACCTACAAAATTGGGAATAGATGCACTCAAAAAGAATTGTCTTTGCAGTGCTGACAGCAACTGTTTCTGGGAAATGCCTTATTTTATAGTGAAAAGATGCAGGTAGTTTAAAAACAATTGGCAATTGTCCCTGGCTAATTGTGAAGTTCCATATGAGAGAAGCTTTAGGATACTGAGGAACTCTTTCATTTTCATTTTTTCAGTCACAGAAAAGATTTGGCTCATAACCCACAAAGACATTATGAAAATGACCCTATTCATTTTGCCTATGCCATGCATTTTTAAATAATGATTACTTTCTACTGTTTCATTATGTAGCTAGGAGAGGTACTTTCAATTGCATATTAACTCCTTCTACCCATGCAATCATTTTCTCTATAACATTCCTATACTATATTATGTGTACTTATGAAACAATACAATTTCTGCATATTGCTTTCCTCACATAACTGTTTTAAATACAATTTGTTTGATGGAGATTCTTCCACAAGATATATTAATAAGACAATTGCAATCCTTAGTTTTAAATCTGCAAGCCCCATTTTAATGATTACAGATAGCTCATTTTCATTGCCCAGAGATTCAAAATGAAAAGGGAATCCTTTGTCTTACTAAGGGCCACTCCTGTGTTGTAAGGCAGAAAATATTATGCTTCTCTATTCTGTGTAATGTTTTAAAATGTGCTATATTTTGAAGGTTAATATAAAATCCATTTTTGCCACTGAGTTACGTGCAACTCCTGTGTCTCCATTTTGATTTCTTAGAGATACATTCCTCTCTGTGTAAACGCTTGATATTCACATGAATTCATGGTCTCTTTGCCATAACAGTGTGGCCACTTAAGCTTCACAGACCATGTGTTTTTCTAATAGAGCCTGCTGATGAGCTTTCACTGTCATTTCTCACCTGCTTACATGGCCAACCAGCTGTTAGTTGGTCACAGAACTCCCTGATGAGTTTATTCCATGGCATCCCAAGCAAGTATAAGTGGTCCTGTGATTCAATTATGACCAATGGTACGTAACAGAATTGAACTGTGTAGCATCTGGAAAGGTTCACAGAACTCTTAGCACTTTTGCCCCTCTCCTGTTGACTGGAATGTACTTGTGTCTGAAGCTGACATTACCATTTGAGCTATTGAATTGGAGAGGCATGTTAAGATATGTCAAACAAGATGTTTTAACCTCTGACTTTTTTTTGAGTACTCATACTAGTGGAACCAACTCAGATGGCTCTTTAAGAGAAAGAAATCAATTGTTAAGCCATGATTTATTTTCTATTTTTCCTTTAAATATTATTTGGAGTAAAAGGCACCACATTTACTGCAAAGGAAGTATTTTTCACACTACACAATGTATTTTTGTTTATTTGTTTTCTTGCCGTTACATTGATTGTGTCATGAATTCATAGAGAATAGGCTCCCTCATATTTCTTCTCATAAAGTGTGCATCTATTGGTGACACATCAGTGGAACACTGCTAACACTCTTTTTTTTTCATTTCTCCCCCTGCCCTGTCAATCACTTTTCTTCATATGTTTTAGGAATTAACAATATCCTTTAGAGTGCTTAGTATGTTTAGCACATTGAATGTCTTCACAAGAAGCTTATTCTTTTTTGGTAAAAAATTATACTTTTATTAACTTGAGAATTTCATGTAATCCATTTTAACTATACTCATCTGAATTTCTCCCGAATCTCCCTTCCCCCTCATTGCCTAATCAACCTCATGTGGTTTTTTTTTTCTGTATTTTGACTCATCAAGTCAAGTTTATGTTGGCTGAACACTTTTGAATGTGAGGACATCCCCGGAGTGTGGAGATATACCAAGTGTAATACCATTGAACGAAACAGAATTTCCCTCTCTTAGCAACAATAAAATGCTAATATCTGTTTACCTAGGGTACAACTTTTGCTCCTCTCCCATAATCCATTTATTTGTGTGTGTGTGTGTGTGTGTGTGTGTGTGTGTGTGTGTGTCTTGAGCTCATGCAGGTCTTGTGTATGACATCACAGTCAATGTGCATGTACCCTATTGTGTTCAGAATATACTGTTTCCTTGAAGTCTTTAACCTCTGGCTTTTAGAATCATGTCACTCAACCAAAATGGCCACTGAACCTTAAGTGGACTTTAAGAGATGTGACATAGCTGTCATAGTTATGGCTGAGCACTCTGAAGTCTTGTGTATATTGACCAAATGTGGATCTCTGTGTTAACTGGCATGTGCTGCAAGAAGCAACTCTGATTAGGGTTTAGCAATGCACTCTATGTATAACAATGAAAAGTTAAAAGTCATTTTATTGCTATGACAACTTAGCAGAATAAATAGAAGCAGTTTTTTCCCCTAGAACCCCTGACATAACCACAGATTCTTGTTTTCATTGATAATGTCAGTTGCGGGTTCCATGTCATTGGCTATACCTTGAATTCATAAAAAACGATTGGTTGCTAAAATTGAATTCGTGTCATTTTTGGAATAGTGGAAATACCATGTCAAGAAGGTCATTATTGTGGCTCTCAGGGTTCATAAGATTGATGATTGCTTCTCTCCTCTGATAGCATGCATAGCATTTATGAGTGTTATGAAGGCTAGCCAGTAGGGATGAGGCTTCTAAATAATTACCACCTTTATGTGTCTATGCCATATGATTCCAGTATGTTGTGTCTTCAGCAATAGGATGTTACCATCAGGTCTGAGAGCCATAACCATGTAAATTTACAATAGCTTGTCTAGTTTGGGAGTTTTTGTGACTTGATTGTCCAACAACTCAAACTCTATTATTATTATTAATTATTATTATTATTATTATTATTATTATTATTATTATTATTCATTATGTCACACTCACTGCCCCCTCCCAGTCCCAGTCATCCCCTCCCTCAATCCTTTCCCCTTTTCTTTTCTGAGTGAGTGGGCCGAGTCTGGGTATCCTCTCACCCTGGCATTTCAAGTCTCTGTGAGACTAAGTGCATCCTCTCCCACTTGCAAAGCTTCTGTAAGGCAAAGGACAAAAAAGCAACCCACAGATTAGGAAAAGATCTTTACCAACCCTACATCCAATAGAAGGCTAATATCCAATATATACAAAGAACTCAAGAAGTTAGACTCCAAAGAAACAAATAACCCTACTAAAATGGGGAACCGAGCTAAACAGAGAATTCTCAGCTGAGGAAAATCTAATGGCCAAGAAGCACCTAAAGACATGCTAAACATTCTTAGTCTTCAGGGAAATACAAATCAAAACAACCCTGAGATTCCACCTCACACCAGTCAGAATGGCTAAGATCAAAAACTCAGGTGACAGTAGATGCTGGCAAAGATGTGGAGAAAGAGGAACACTCCTCCATTGCTGGTGGGATTGCAAACTGATACAACATCTCTGAAAATCAATCTGGATGTTCTTCAGAAAATTTGAAATAGTTCTACCTGAAGACCCAACTATACCACTTTTGGGAATATACTCAGAAGATTATCCAATATGTATTAAGGACACATGCTCCACTATGTTCATAGCAGCCTTATTTATAATAGCCAGAAGCTAGAAACAACCCAGATGTCCCTCAACACAGGAATGGATACAGAAAATGTGGTACATTTACATAATGGAGTACTACTCAGTTATTAAAAATAATGTCTTCATGAAATTCACAGGCAACTGGATGGAACTAGAAAATATCATCCTGAGTGAAGTAACTCAGTCACAAAAGAACACACATAGTATGCACTCACTGATAAGTGAATATTAGCCCATTTTAAAACCTTATTTATTTTGGTTTTATGTATATTGGTGTTTTGACTGCATGTATGTCTGTGTAAAGGTGAAGGTGCCAGATCCCCTGGAACAGGAGTTACAGTCACTTGTATTGCCATGTGGGTGCTAGAAATTAAACCCAGGACCTCTGGAAGATCAGCCAGTCCTCTTAGCTACTGAGCCATCTTCCCAGTCTGACATCACTTTTCTTATAGTTTCATTTATACATGGCCAAAAAGGGACTTTTAGTAAGAGGCTTAGAAAACAAATAACAGTTTCTTCTTCCCTTTATTGTTTTGGCAAATTACTGGAAGACCGAAGTTCTGGCCAAAGATCTGCATGCATATGTATAACACATAAATGTGTATAATATATTGACAACTAAATAAAACTAAATAAAAGTATATATAACAACTAAATAAAACTCTAATATAGTTGAAAACTCTTGAAAAAGTATATGTGAAAGGCATTCTTATGCTTGCTTAGATCAGTCCTACCCTTTCTGTAATAAAGTTTCTCTTACTTTTTCCTGTCATTCTACAATAAGTCTTAATTATGAACTCATGGGCTCTATAAAATCTGAAAAGTCTTCGTTTTTAGGGGCAGAGAAATTCTCTGCTACATTTGATATTTTGAACCTCATGAAAAATTTCACAATTTTCTGAGATCTCCTATACATACTTTGAAGCTATAATATGAAGTAGATTTTTAAAATAAGAGCCACTTTTGATTGTTAGCTTCACTGAGAGTAATAGGCAGGCAGATTTGTGGTACTGTCTGTTTCTATGTGTAGTCAAGATTGCACCGCCACTTCATAATGCTCCTCGTTATTCATAAGCTGATTAAATAGAGTATGGAAACCAAATGGAAAATGACACGATTTATTGGCTTTACAGAGCATATTGGAAAAATATTATAAACAGTGAAATTTTTCAGAGTTAATAGAACATAAAGAGTTTTACTCATTGTATAAAATTATTACTGGAATTAGATCATATCTGGATGGCAATGAAACATCCTGTTAGGTTTCAATTATAGTCCTGAGCAGCAGCTTTTACTCTCGAATTCTCTCTTTCTGTTTCTATCTCTGACTCTGTCTCTGTCTCTGTCTCTGTCTCCATCAACAAGGAATTTATGCCAAGATATAATTTAATTGACGGAATGTTAAATGTATTATATGATACTAATTGTGGATATTTGTATTTTAGTATGCATGCAAACCTATTCTGAAAGACAAAATCACATTTAAATCAGCAACTTTAATTGAAACAGAAAGCAGAATGTTAGTTTGACTACAGAGTATAAAATGTTATACACTCTCTTATTTTTATGTGACACATTGTTCTTTCACCTTTACAATGTTGGTTTGGGGCATTTAATGCTATGAACTGCTACAATGAGATGTTGAGGCGGCTTATCCCTTCTTTATTAGGATTGAGGATATTTGTCTAAAACTAAATACTTAAAGAACTCTGTGCTTAATGTTCTGCTCCTAACTGCCACAGTGCATCATTGTGGCACCTCCATTAGCGTGTTCAATATTCTAGAGACTGCTGTGCCTGGCTGCTGGAGAACACCAGGACAACAAACTGTCAGGGTCAGTTTTCCAGTCATATATATTGACATCTTAAATGCTAATTAATGAACAATGAACTTATGACTCATTCAAATCTGATACAAAGTGAATTTTTTCCTTTCCAAATTTAGAGGCTTAAATGGAAATAAGACTCTAGTAGAAAGCCAGCTATACTTTCAGTTTATGGGGCAGGCGGTGCGGGGAATAAAGAATGAAGTAGTGTTTCGAGAAAGAATTTTTAAACTTTCTCTCTCTCCCTCTCTCTCTCTCTCTCTCTCTCTCTCTCTCTCTCTCTCTCTCTGTGTGTGTGTGTGTGTGTGTGTGTGTGTGCGCGCGCGCGCGCTCGTGTGCGTGTGTGTGACATGTGACTGCGTAGCTGTAGAGACCAGAGAGGGCATCAGATATCCTGCAGCTGGAGTTACAGGTGTTTTTTAAATCTACTTGATATGGGTGCAATGAATTGTACCTGGTTCCTCTACAAGAGCAGCCAGCCCCCTTAAATGCTGAGCCATTGTCTCCAGACCCAGGGAAAGAATTCTTAAAAGAAATTATATTTGTTTGCTACAATAGAAAAATCTACAAGTAGATTTACACTTATTAAGAGAAAAGTGAATACTTTCAAGGGCTATATTGACACTTCAGTAACTCATCCATCTATCTCATTGTTTGTGCTGTTTGTGTAGGTTTCAAGACCAGGATTCACTAATCTCACCAAAGAAGTGTAAGACAACTTCTTCTGGTTCCATCTCCCCGCTGTTGAGCATGTGGGCTAATGTCATCCCCATTGAGTCCTGGTAGACTCTCACATCCCAGGTCTGTGGGATATTCTAGAGTTTCTCCCTGCCCCCTAACCCCCACTGCTGCATATTTCCATTCATTCTCCTGGCCATCTGGGCATCCCTCCTTTCTCTCCCCATACATGATCCTGTCCCTTCTTTTCCCCTCCTCATCCCCTCTTCCTCACTCTGCATCCTGTGACTATTATGTTCCCCTTCTAGTTGGGTTTCAGGTATCCAAACTTGGGTATTCCTTGTTAAGCTTCCTATGGTCTGTGAGTTGTATCACAGGTATTCTAGACTTTTGGACTAATATCCACTTATCAGTGAGTGCACACCATGTGTTTTCTTTTCTGGTTGGGTTACTTCACTCAGGATGATATTTTCTAGTTTCATCCATTTACCTAAGAATTTCATGAAGTCACTGTTTTTAATAGCTGAGGAGCACTCCATTGTGTAAATGTACCACATTTTCTGTATCCGTTCCTGTGTTGAGGGACATCTGGGTTGTTTCTAGCTTCTGGCTATTATAAATAAAGTTGCTATGAACATAGTGGAGCATTTGTCCTTATTACGTGTTGGATCATCAACTTTTGGGTATATGCCCAAAAGTTGGGTCTTCAGTTAGACCTATTTCCATTTTCTGAGAAATTGCCATGAAGTGGAGACTTAAGGTTCTTCAGAAAGTAGGTTTAATGGTGTTTTGTTGGGGCAAGCTCTTGAAGGATTGTTTTCTTAACATAGACACAGATGTGAAAGGCTAAAGCAGACTAGTGAAAGAACATTTTGCTGAAGCAGACATAGGAGAGCGCATGTTCTACTAAACCAAGCATGTGAAAGGGACATGTGATGAAGAGTTCTTTGCTAAGAACACAGATGTATTGGTCCACCTTACATTTCATAGTTGAGCTGCATTTGTTGGGACTCCATAGAGAAAAACATACCAGAAAACTTCTAGTGTTATGCTACAGGTTCTTGATGCTTTCATGGACTCAGGCTAATTGACAGAGTGAAGTCATCTAAGACAGATGCAGGTTCTAAGGCAAGACACATACTGAAACAAGACATGTGCTGAGAGAAGAACC
Source organism: Rhabdomys pumilio (assembly GCA_030674055.1). Classification (NCBI taxonomy): domain Eukaryota; kingdom Metazoa; phylum Chordata; class Mammalia; order Rodentia; family Muridae; genus Rhabdomys; species Rhabdomys pumilio. The sequence continues at coordinate 11,022,037 of JANHMN010000005.1, read as the reverse complement.
ATGGAGGACACATGTTTGCCTTGACCATGGTGTCTGTTCACAGCAGTAAAACCATAACCAAGATAGAGACTATTGTGAATGTGCAGTCTAGTTATAGCAGAAGACAGCAGTGTTTTGTAGAAGCCAATATCATGGAATGATCACCAAGAACCACAGCAGCAGTGGAGTACACGTAGCTGGAGCCTAGAGGAGAAGCTGTGTCTATAGACGGAAGAACTAGAGAAGTGACTCATTCCCTGTGGAGGAGCTCAGAAGATCATGAGTGGATCCCAGACATTGAACAGTGAGAATTTGATTTTGCTTTTGATTGTGGCTGTGCCTTAATATTTTCATTTTTCCCTCTTGAAGTAAGAAATTACTTTAGTGGAGCCCAGAATTAAGGGACTTTGAATGGAAAAAGAGTTTGAATTTCAAAAGAGATTGGATATTTTAATGGTATTGAAAATGTAATAAGTTTAAATTTGTAGACTGGAATTTTTAAAGTTATTTAGATTTGAGAATGGAAAGTAAGGGTTAAAGCTTAATAGTGATGTGTTTGTGTGTCAAGTTGACAAGAGGTCAGTTGTACTGGCTGGTTTTGTGTTTCAACTTGACATAAGCTGGAGTTATCACAGAGAAAGGAATCTCCCTTGAGGAAATGCCTCCATGAGATCCAGCTGTATGGCATTTTCTCTATTAGTTATTGATGAGGGAGGGCCCACTGTGGGTGGTGCTATCCCTGGGCTGGTAGTCTTGGGTTCTATAAGAAAGCAAGCTGAGCAAGCAAGCCGGTAAGTAACATCCCTTCATGGCCTGTCATCAGCTCCTGCTTTCTGACCTGCTTGAGTTCCACTCCTGACTTCCATTGATGATGAACAGCAATGTGGAAGTGTAATCTGAATAAACCCTTTCCTCCCCAACTTGCTTCTTGGTCATGATATTTTGTGCAAAAATAGAAACCCTAACTAAGACAGTTACACTGCCAGACTAATTTCCAGAATGGTTGTACCAGTTTGCAATCCCACCAGCAAAGGAGGAGTGTTCTCTTTCTTCACATCCTTGCCAGCATCTGCTGTCACTTGGGTTTTTGATCTTAGCCATTGTGACTGGTGTAAGGTGGAATCTCAGGGTCGTTTTGATTTGCAATTCCCTGGTGATTAAGGATGTTGAACATTGCTTTAAGTGCGTCTCAGCCATTCCACGCCCAGTAGATAGAAAGGGCCTTCATTTGAGGCAGGGGGCCACCCATTCATCTTCAAAAAATTTAACTCAGAACTGTTCCTATCCAAAGGAAATGCAGTTACAAAAATGGAACAGAGACTCAAGGAAAGGCCATCCAGTAACCAGCCCAACTTGGGATCCATCCCATGCATACACACAAATCCAGATACTATTACTGAACCCATATTGTGCATGCAGACAGGAGCCTGGCATAGCTGTCCTCTGAGAGGCTCTACTAGCACCTGAATGAGATAGATGCAGATACTTACAGCCAACCTTTGGATTGAGGTCAGGACCAATAAGGAAGAGTTAGAGGAAGGATTGAAACAACGGAAGGGGATTGCAACTCCATAGGAAGAACAACAGTGTCAACTAACCCAGACCCCTCTGAGCTCCGAGAGACTAAGCCTAAAACCAAGGAACATACATGGTCTGGCTCATGGCCCTGGGCACATGTGTAGCAGAGGATTGCCTTTTCTGGCCTCAATGGGAGAGGATGCCCTTAATCTGGTGCAAACTTGATGACTCGGGGAAGAGGGATGATGGTGGGGGTGAGTTGGAAGGGGGGTAGGCAGTTTGTGGAGTACCCTTTCAGAGGTAGGGTTGGGAGGAGGATGAGGTGAATAACTCAGAGAGGGTAGACCATGGAGGGGGCCAACTTTTGGAATATAAATAAAATAATTTTTAAAAAGACAACTTCTTTTATGTCAGTTTTGAACAATGTACTTTATTGTCAATACTTGCATGGTGTGACTTATTAAAAAACACTATTCAATGACTAAGAAATCCTGTACTCACTTTCATCAAATAAAGTAATACATGACAGTATGCTTTGATAGCAAGAACCATATTTCTTCCATGCTTTTGGTATGGAGAAAATAAGTATTCAGGAAAATCATCATTCAGATACACATTATTGCTGAAGTAGAGTGTGGTGAATCCATATTCATATTCTGTAACACTTATTCAGTAATGTGTGTTTAATGAAAAAAAGGAATTTTGTAGACTGCTTTGTGTAATTGTAGTTGTGAGGTAATTATCTTTGAAACTGAATCTCTAGGTGTATTGATGCATTTGTGGGGGAAATAAGTAATATATTGTATTAAATTATAAAGTAGTGTTTTTTATTTTCTGGCAGTGCCTCATACTCTAGAGTCTTTTTATCTTCTTTTGCTTTTTGTGTGGAAGACTGTAAAGAGGTCTGATTTGTCAGGAATATAGATTTTTCTCTAGTTAAAGGTCAGGTGCTGAGCAATTGATTTGATTGCTGAGCCATTGGGTCATTAAGTTGCCTGAAATAACCTCGTTGCAAGTATTCATTGGCGAGCCCATCTGGGGTTTGTATTTAGAGCTTATATTTGAGTCTGTGAGAAATGCCAACTTGAATTTTGCTTTTTGATTTACAAAAAAACAAAAGGTAGTAGAAGATGTCCATAGCACAGAAATGGAAAATTTGTAAGTGAAGCTCTCTGTGATTTCAGAATAAACAAATGCCATTGCCTTCCTTGGCAAAGCTTTTTAAGGCCTGAGATTTTATTTGAGATTTCTCTTTCTTTTTTCATATTCAAAACTGCAGCAACTCTTGGAAGTGAGAGAGAAGTCTGTGTCTATAAAATATCGCCCAAAAGTCTTGGAATGCTTGGAGTGCAGATGTAGTGAGTTTGTGAACTAAATGAAAATGCTGACTGCGTAGAGGAAGGTAGTCAGGGATTGGACAGGTAAGCCAATGTCAAAGGCTGCCTTCTTCAGAATGGTACTTTAAAGAGGCATTTCTGACATTATTCTATTAATTTAAAGAAAGCTGAAGTAAAGCCACTAAAAGGAAAATCATTTGACTTGAGTTTCAAGGTCTCAGTTATGTTCAGTCAACCTCTAACCTAGTACTAGTCAATTAACTCCTATAAGGATGTTCCACTTTCTTATTGAAAATATGCACATTTGAGCCAAAGTTTTTCAAGTTCTAAGGTTTTATACCTTGTAATCTCTCTCTCTCTCTCTCTCTCTCTCTCTCTATATATATATATATATATATATATATATATATATATATATATATGATCTATATCTATATCAAAACATGTTGTTTACTCAGGAATTTTCTTATTAATTAGTTATCCTAAGCTGTTAACATGTTCTATGTTTATCTAATCTCCATGGCATTCAAATAGTGTTTATCTGTGTCTCTTTCTGCCTGTCTGTCTACCTATCCATTTTCTATTTACCTTCTATGCATTTTACTCTTATTAAACATGAATTCAAGTATGAGAAAAAAGTTAGTTTAAAGCATTGGCATGTGGTCATGGAGGGGAAGAAGAGGAGAGAAGAAGAGGAGGTAAAGGGGGAAGAGAAGGAGAGAAGACAGATGCTGATCTTGTTCTTTGAGGTTACTGTTGTGCAAATATCAGAGGGCTATACCTACACAGTATTGTGAACAACTCAACTAAGAGAGTTGAAGAGAAGGAATAGGAATATATGCAATATATATAGTAGATCTTTTGATCACTAAGGACATGCACTTGAGGTGTTTTACAGAATCCTTATCTCTTCTTTTTCTATTTCATTTCCTGTCAGGAGGTCAGGATTTTGTTTCTCAACAAGGTTCTGCCATGGTATAATATCTTGCCATAAGTCCCCAAGCAGTAGGACTCCCAGTCATCAACAGTTTCAAAAGTGGGTCGATATTTGTAATGCTATTATTAGAATGCTGACTGCAACAGACATAATTTCTATTAACAAAGTAAAAAAGCTTACTCATGGGGAAACTTGGAAGACATTGCATTTTCTTCAACCTACTGCTTTTCCAAATCAGTTGCAGAGAATGTATTGTGTATTTCACCCTTTCAGTCTGTTAAAAAGAATGTAATCCTTTGATCATGTGGAGTTATTAGTCTGAAATATTACAAGAATTTTTTTCTGTTCTTTTGGAGACTGGCCTTTGAGGAGATATTGCTAAGTTGGAGAACAATGATAGTGTCTTGGATGAATATCATGAATTTTCATAAATGTTAAACTACTGGGGGGATGAAAAGGAGCCCCAAATTTTTGTCAGTCTCTGGCACTCTTTAGGATTGGCATTGGTCAAGCAATTCTGTTAAATCTATGATGCAAAGCAACAACATTGATTTTTAGAGAATTAAAAGGTCATATTACAGAGTAAAATGGAGGGTATTTAAGGGATAAAAGTGGAGAAAGGTGCCATTTCAAAGGAAGACACTCTCATAGTGTGAGGGTGGACAATGCTAAGAAAGAATTTAATTTATATTAAGTTTAATAGCACATATTTATTCTTTGACAATTCCAGACATGTTTTCAGTAATTCACTCCATTTCCCTCCCTTGTATACTTCCCACTCCACCTTAAACTTTCCTCTTAATCAAAGATCAAAGAAATCTCTCTTTTACTTTCATGTATATTAACTACTGAGTTTAATTAGGGTACATGCATGAGCAAGGGTGCACAGCTTTTGACCAAGGAATGGACAACTTAGCTGTGAATATATTATGAAGACAAAAATAACTTATCTTTCACAGAAATTTATTATTTTGACAATTCCTATTGTGAAGTCATCCATACGCAGAAGAATGGTGTGTGTGTGTGTGTGTGTGTGTGTGTGTGTGTGTGTGTTGTGATATAAAGAAAAAATAGAGAGTGGACCCTATTAGCACAATATTCAATGTCCTAAGTTAAATTTATAGATATTTTTACCTTTTCCATTAGTTTTTGACTAATCTTAAAGAATTAAATTTAACTCTATGTCATTATTATGTGTGAATGAATTATGAGCCTCTGTTTTCCATAGTTTTGGAGGCTATTTTTCACAAGCATGACTTCATATAACCTGAGAAATACAGACTCAGAAATAATAAAATCAAAAGACTTTGATTTTATGAATAAATTATATTTGAGAACATTGAAGAAGAGCACATATAATGAATTTCAGGTGGTGATTGACTGCATCTTCACGTATGACATTTGTGGTTTTGTAACAAAATCAATTTTATCATTAATTTATATATATTTTTAAAAACTTTAAATACCATCAATTATAACTTTGAGTAGAATGTCTGCCCGCATGTACTTGGTTAGTTTTGGTCTCAAAACTGGCTTTTCAGTTGAAATCTGTATGCTTCTTTAATCAGATGCAGAAAATTAGTGTAACTGGTATCTTGATAATTGGTAAATAGTGGACTATATCTACTCCCTTGAGTATAGGTGATTTAAACAATAATTAAAATATTAACTATATTATGATTGTAGCTGTATAATATTTTACCAGATGTATATTCCATGTTGTCTCTACTCACCAGTTGATTGGCAGTTATGTTGTTTTTGTTACTTGACTGTAGCCAATAATATTGCAATGAACATAGATATGCAGATGCAGCTTGAAGCTGCTTATTTTAGTTTAATATATATATATGTATATATTCATACTAGTGATATATATATATATATATATATATATATATATATATATATATCCAGTAGTAAGGATTGCTGTTACATATTTGATTTTTAATTTTTTAAAAGACCTTTTGAACCTTTTCTATGATGCTTGTGCATGCTGACAATGTGTGTGAAAGCAGTAGTCAATATGTTAACCAAAATAGGGTGAACACATAAAGACAGGTGTCACTGATGTCAATTACATGTGCTATCTAAAAATGTTACTGTCATAGAAGTTGAGACTAGAAAGGTAGTAATCAGAGTCTGGAGAATATAGGAGAGAAGATTATATGAAGATTGACACATAGGTCCTAAGTTAGATTTAGAAAGGAGAAGAAATTTCTGATGTTCTGTTTATTTAACAGTAGAATGATTTTAAAGAACGCTAATGGTTTACTTCAAAAGGTAGAAGAAAATATTTCTATGAAATAAAGTTTGCTTTCTCATTACATAAAGATAAGGAATAAGACACATTTTAGGTTTAAGTATGGGATAGAGAGAGAGAATAAGAAACTTGGAGACAGACAGTACATACTGCATCCATGTGCACAAAATATGAAAATGATGAGTCATACTTAGGTGTATTTACTATATATATATATATATATATATATATATGTATCTATAGTACTCTCTCTCTCTATATATATATATATGTCTATATATTACAAATGCACAAGGATTTATATACAGATATGCATGCATAATTTTATGTACAATTTTATGTCTAGAAAAATTGTTTTGTATGTTTTCATTATAAAGAATAAATGTTTGAGAAAATGGGTATGCTTGTCTTCATCTAAACTTTATATAATACACAAATTGGTTGATATATTTCCTGTTTCTTTCTCCATTGGGTTGACATATTTCATGTTTCTTTCTCCATTAATACGTACATGAAAATTTTAATAAATTGTTACAAGGAAAATATATTTAAATTAAAGAAAAATGCAGAAAATCAGAGGAAAATCCTGTTATCTATTTTAAATAAAATCATTTTGATATTCTGCAGTGTATATGTTAATAATCGGATTATAGATCATACATCTATGCATTTTCCTTATCAATTAACAAAACCAAAAATTACATTGGTTTTTATGTCTTTTACATTATGTTCAAGATTACTTAGCAAGATTCTTTAAAAGTATCATAGTACCAAAATACTATTTTTATTAGGTTATTTATTTATATCCCAGTTGATTGCAGCTTCTTTACCCTCCTCTCCTCCCAGTCTCTCCCTCTCTCTCACTTCAACTCTCCCCAGTCTACCCTTCTTTTCCTTCTCAGAAAAGAGGAGGCGTCCCATAGATACCATTACGGATCTCATGGATATCTACCTTGGCATATTAAATTGCAGTAAGAATAGAAAAATCGTGTATTAAGGCAAGACTATGCAGCCCAATTAGGGGAAAGGCATCAAAGGCAGGCACTGTCGTCAGAGACAGTTTCTACTCCTACTTTAGGAGTCTCACATGAACACAGCTGCACAACTATCACATATATATAGAAGGCGTAGGTCTGTCCCATGCATGCATGTTCTCTAGTTGAAAGTTCATTCTCGCCGGGCAGTGGTGGCACACGCCTTTAATCCCAGCATTTGGGAGGCAGAGGCAGCGGATTTCTGAGTTCGAGGCCAGCCTGGTCTACAGAGTTCCAGGACAGCCAGGGCTACACAGAGAAACCCTGTCTCAAAAAACAAAAAACAAAAAACAAAAAAGAAAGAAAGAAAAAAAAGAAAGTTCAGTCTCTATGAGTTCTTATGGGCTCAGTTTATTTGATTCTGTAGGTTTTCTTGTGGTATCCTTGACCTCTCTGTCTTTTTCAATCCTTCCTCCTCCTCTTCCACAAGATTCACTGCCCTGTCTCCAAGCTCCACTTACTGTTTGGCTGTTGGTCTCTGCATCAGTTTTCATCAGTTGCTGGGTGAAGCCTCTCTCATAAGTTATGTTAGACTCCTGTCTGCAATTATAGCAGAATATCACTAATAGTGACAAGGATGGGCTTCCTTTCAGGGCATAGGTCCCAAGCTGAGCCAGTCATTGGTTGGCCCTTCCCTCAAATTCTGCTCCATCTTTTACTCCTGCATTTCTTTTGGACAAATTGTGGTTATAAGGTTTATACCAAGAGTTTAGGTTTACACTTAGATCAACATTTAATAAATGGGCTCTTATGAAAGTGAAATGTTGTGGATAGCACCAGCCTCCTGTTTTGATAGTAGTTTCACTCCTGGGAGGGGCTGCGGAGGAGGAGTGAATCTTGTGAACCTTCTGTCCAATTAAATTTGTAAAATAAAGGCTAGAGCCAATGATTGGGCAGTAGAAGGGGAGGTGGAGAAAAAGGCTTAGGGGAGGATTCAGAAGAGGAGGAATCAGAAGAGAAAGTTACCAGGAGAGAGGCTACCGAGGCAATGGAGGAGCCGGAGGTGGAAGGAGAACAGAGGAGAACAATGTGGCCTAGAAAAACCGCAAATTGTAAGGGATTTCGTGGCTGGGGAATAGAGTAGTGCAATGGTAAATCTGCCCAATCTAGGCTTGCAGTTTATAATCACAAATATTGAGTTGTGTTTTCCTTGACTGGACTTATTGGGGTCAGAGATATACCACAACACTGAAAAGTTTCTGTAAGGCAAAGGACACTATCAAAAGGATAAGTTGGCGGCCTCCCCAATGGGAAAAGATTTTCGCCAACTCCATATTTGACAGAGGTTCAAAATATATAAAGAACTCGAGAAAATAGACATAAACAACCCAAATAACCCACTTTTAAAAATGGGGCATAGAACAAAACAGAAAACTTTCAACAGAGAAATCTCAAATGGCTGAAAAGTACTTAAAGAAATGTATAAAGTCCTTAGTCATCAGGGAAATGCAAATCAAACTACTCTGAGATTCCATCTTATACCTGTCAGAATGGCTAAGATCAAAACTCAAGCTACAGCAGTATATGCTGGCAAGGACACAGAGCAAGGGAGAACATTCCTCCATTGCTGGTGGGAGTGTAAACTTGTACAAGCACTTTGGAAATCAATTTGGCAGTTTCTCAGAATACTGAAAATAGTTCTTTCTCAAGACCCAGCAATACCATTCCTGGGCACATACCCAAAAGAAACTCCACCCTACCACAAGCATAACTGCTCAACTATGTTCTTAGTTGTAAGAACTAGAAACTGGAAATAACCTAGATGTTCTTCAACTGAAGAATGGATAAAGAAAATATGGTAATTTACACAATGGAGTATTACACAGCCATGAAAAATAATAACATCATGAAATTTGCAGACAAATGGATGGAACTAAAAAATATCATCCTGTGTGAGGTAGCTTGGACCCAGAAAGACAAATATGATATATACTCACTTATAAGTGGATATTAGCCATAAAGCACAGGATAACCATGTTATAATCCACAGACCTAAAGAAGCTAAGTAACAAAGAAGGCCCAAGAGTAGAAGCTTGAATCTCACTGAGAAGGAGAAATAGATTAGGAATGGGTGGTGTAGACAGATGGAGGGCACTGGGTGAGGGAGCGGGTAGGTATGGGGGTCAAGAGAATTGAGGTAGGGGAGGAGATATAGATGATATAGATAGATAGATAGATGATAGATAGATAGATAGATAGATAGATAGATAGATAGATAGATATAGATATAGATGATATAGATATATAGAGAGAACTAGAAGAGACAAGAGGATTGTGTGTGGTGGGGTGGGAGGTCATCTCTGTGACAAACTTTAAACCTAGGGCAATGGAAACACACAAGAATCTATGAGTGTGAACCTAGGCAAGATTCCTAGCAATGGGAGACATGGAGCTTGAACCAGCCATCTCCTGGAATCAGGCAAAACTTCAATGAAGGGATTGGGAAACCAACCCAGCAAAAATATTATGTTCATAGTATTTAAATAGTCTTTTCTTGGAACTCCTGATTATGATTGGAATTGGTAGTTCTTTATTCATTTATGATTCTGTTCATTTGGGTCTGTTCTTTTGGAATCTCCTTACTGAGTCACATAAAGATAAGGTAGCTTCCAGTTTTTCATCTTACCTGAGTATGCCAAGGCCTTTTATTTTTAAATCTAGATTCTGTATATAAAAGGATTTAGGTTAATATGATCATTTCACTTTCATTGTTGTTCCTTGTTACTCATTTATTTTTATGTTAGAATACTACTGCATTGTTGTAAACCATCACCACATTCTACTAATTTATGTTGTTTATAAAATTTAGCAGTGATTGAAATACATGCTGGCTGCTTCTGTGTTTTTCGCCAATATGAATAAAACTGCTGCAAACTTCTGTGATTATGTTTTTAAAGTCATTTGGGAAAAAGTCTAAGACTAAAATTGCCACCTTATTTGCTAATATTATATCATTTAGCTTTGAAAGACACTGTCAGATAATTTTCCTAACTTTTACACAATTTTGCATTTCCACTATCAGTGATTGTGAGTTTTTGATCATCCATATGCTCTCCATCATTTGTTGTCAGTATTTTGGATTTTTACCATTGTATTAGTCATTTGGTGTTATTTCACTGCTGTTTTAATTTATATTAATAATATTATGATGGAATAGTGTATACTTTGATGTTTTATTTTCTGTTCATATATTTGGTGAGATATGTGTTCAGTCCTCAGAGCCATTTGTTATTTTAGGCTTTTATGTTAAAACTTTGAAAGTTCACTTTATAAATATGGTATTTTTCAGATGTGTGTTTTGCAAATACTTTCTTCCATGGTTTATACTTTCATTCTTTTATCAGTATTTTAAGATCTCTTCTCATTTAAATGAAGCCCAGTTTAACCTTATTTTGTTTTAAGAATTGTGCTTTTGATAATAAATCAAGACTACCATTTCCAAACCGAAAGTCACCTATATTTTCTTGTTATTCTCATTAATTTTTAAATTTACATAATTCCTTTTGTGTTTATTTTGTGAATGGAGCAAAATCAACACCTAGGCTCTTCTATTTTGGTAGAGATGTCCAATTATGTTGTTATCACATAATTTCTTGAAAATATATGTTTTCATTAAATTATTGCTACTCCTTTGTTAAAGATCAGCTCATTTATTTTAAGGTTCTTTTACTACACTCTCTTGTCACTCCCCTTTTCTGTTTTCTAATCCCATAACATTTGATTTTGTAGCTTTTATAATAAGTTTTGCCTTTCCTAGTTAATTCTCTTTCAGTATTTTATGGGTTATTATAGCTAATATGTCACTTCATATAATTTTAAAATACATTTACTTTCATAGACAATATGATTTCTTGAGACTTAAATAGAGATCATATTGAGTCTGTGCATATATTTTGGAAGAGCTAAAATCTTAATACTAGTGAGTTATTCTGCATGTGCCATTTATTCAGAAGTTTCAATTCATTTAACAAAATTGAACCTGTATTTCCACATGGATCTTGAACGTGTTTTATATTAGATCTATACTTAGTTATTTATTTTTTGGTTGTAATGGAAATTGAGTTGTTTTGAATGTAAAATTCTAAGTGTTCATCATGAGTATATGTTATTCACTAGGTAATTTCAGATGTTCTTCTTTAATTAATTAATTAACACTCCAGATTTTATCCCCCCCCCACCATCCACCCTCTGACTGTTCAACATAACTCCAACCCATCTCGATGAGGCTGTCACAAAGCTCTCTCCACAAGCCCTTGTCTCTGCAAGGCTGTCCCTACCCCCACCTTCTACCCCACCTGACCTCTAAAATCCATGGGGCCTCCAGTCTATTGAGGGTTAGGTGCTTCATCTCTGGTTGAACACAGATCTGGCAGTCCTCTGCTGTATATGTGTTGGGGGCCTCATATCAGCTGCTCTGTGCTATCTGGTGGGTGGTCCAGTGTTTGAGAGATGTCAGGGGTCCAGGTTAATTGAGACTGCTGGTCCTCCTACAGAGTCACTCTCCTCTTCAGCTTTTTCCAGCTTTTCCCTAACCACAGGGGTCAGCAGCTTCTGTTGATTGGTTGGGTGCAAATATCTGCATCTGACTCTTTCAACTGCTTGTTGAGTCCTTCCTAGGGCAGTCATGATAGGTCCCCTTTTGTGAGTGCTCTGTAGCCTCAGTAATAGTGTCAGGCCCTGGGACATCCCCTTGAGCTGGATCACAATTTGGGCCTGTCACTGGACCTCCTTTTCCTTAGGCTCTTCTCCATTTTTGTACCTGCAGTTCTTTCAGACAGAAACCATTCTAGGTCAGAGTTTTTGACTGTGGGATGGCAGCACCATCCCTCCACTTGATGTCCTGTCTTTCTGCTGGAGGTGGGCTCTTTAAGTTTCCTCTCCCTACTGTTGGATATTTTATCTAATGTCCCCCCTTTGAGTCCTGAGAATCTCTTATGTTTCAGGTCTCTGGTGTATTCTAGAGGGTCTCCCCAATGCCCTACCTCCTGAAGTTTCCTGTTTCCATTCTTTCTGCTGGCCCTCAGGGCTTCAGTCCTTTTCCCTCACCCAATACCAGATCAGGTTCCCCTCTCTGTCCCCCATTCCAGTCTACTTTCCTTCCTAGGTCCTTCCCTCCCTTTTTACTTGTGATTGCTTTCTTCTCCCTCCCAGATGGTACTGAGGTGTCCTCACTTGAGCCCTTCAGCTTGTTGACCTTTTTGAGTTTTGTGGACTGTATCTTGGGTATCCTGTACATTTTTTTTTTTTTAGCTAATATCCACTTATTAGTGAGTATATACTGTGCATGTCCTTTTGGGTCTGAGTTACCTCACTCAGGATGATATTTTCTAGCTCTATCCATTTGCCTGCAAAACTCAGGGTGTCCTTCTTCTTAATAGCTTCTTTAAGATTTTCTGAATAACTGTGACATCACCTGAGACCAAAAACAAGTTGATTTTTTTTCAAAACATGTCTTTTGTTTTCCTTTTGTATTAACTAGCAGAATTGGTATGATGTGAAAAATAACTGTTGAGGGGAGAGTAATCCTTACCTTGATTTTAAGCTTCTTACCTTGCTTTGTATTCATTTGTGGGAAAGCATCCAATTTTTCACAATTTACATGTAGGTGTTTATTAAATCTTCACCTGGTTGAAAAAGTTGCTCTTTATTATTAGTTTGCTGAGATTTATTTTTATCAATTGTGTTTCTTGGATTATGTCAACCATTATATAATACTTCATATGATCACATGGTTATAATTCTTAATTCTTAATCAGTCTTCATTGGTGTGATGGGTTTATATTAATTTTTGAGTTTTTATATAACCTTGCATGCCTCAAATAACATGATATATATACATATATATATATATATACATATATATATATATATACATATATATATACATACATATATATTACAATGTTGAATTTGATTTGATAATTTTTTGAATACTTTTACATACATTTGTGAGAGATTTCTTTCCGTGTAATATGTATTATTTTATTTTAGTGCATAAACCTGACCTCCATGCTTTTAAAATAATTTTCATTAAAAATTTAAAATTAAAATATAATTACTTCTTTCTTTCCTTTTCCTCTTTCCAACATTTCCCAAGTCCACTCCTTTCATTCTTTCCCATGATTTCCTTCTCACTCTGTCTCCAACTCATGACTTCTTTTTTTAATGATTGTTGTATACACATACAACCTACTGATTCTGTTTAATGTGAGTTGTAGTTCTATGATCACAAGGCTGTGCAGTTCATACTGAACAACCATGTGGGGTGGGGTCTTTCCTGGGAGAGGCTGATTTCTCCCTCTCTCAGCAGTCATTAGTTCCCTGTATACTGTAAACTATCAAATATAGAGGAGAGAAATCAAAGAGTTAAAAACAAACAGTTTTTATTTAATGTTGAAAGACTAAAAATGAAAAATCTGTCAATTCTAAAATTGATTTACAATATTAATGTTACCTCTATCAAGGTTACAGAAGAATTATTTGTTTATATAGCTAAGGGAAAACTAGATTAGTGAGACAATTTTGAAGAAGGAGGATAAAATTGGAAGAACAATAATGAGGATTAGTTTTTAATATAGCCACAGTAATCTTGTCTTCTCCTCTTTTTACCTTCCACTAACAGTTCCAACAGCTCCTCTGGCTCCTCCTTGTCTGTGGAACTGAAAGGTCAGGCATGCAGATCAATGAAACAGAATACACAGTTCACATACAAATAGAATATATACAGGGAATTCAAAGAAATAAATCATTTGTAATTAACAATATATCATATGCATATAGATAACAAACAGACTGAACAGGTTGCATTTATATATGTGAATGTGCACTACATGCACATAATTGACAGCCATGCATGAAAGCAAAACACACATATGCGTAAAATAACAGAAATAGACCCATACACTTATAGGCACTTAATATTTTGAGAAAGAAGCCAAAATCATACAATGGAAAAAAGAATGCATCTCCAACAAATGATGATGGTCAAAGTGGATGTCCATATGTAAAAGAATGAAAATAGATCCATATTTATTACCCTACACAACACTCAAGTCCAAGTAGATCTGTTGTGGATAGCTCCAGACTTTTGTTTTCATGGTATTTCCACTCCTGGGAGGGGCTGCAGAGGAGGAGTGAATCTTGTGAACCTTCTGTCCAATTGAATTTGTAAAATAAAGGCTAGAGCCAGTGATTGGGCAGTAGAAAGGGAGGTGGAGAAAAAGGCTTAGGGGAGGAGTCGGAAGAGGAGGAGTCAGAAGAGAAAGTTAAGGGAGAGAGGCTACAGAGGCAATGGAGGAGCCGGAGGAGTGGGAGGAGCCGGAGGAGCCAGAGGAGCTGTTGGAACTGTTAGTGGAAGGTAAAAAGAGGAGAAGAGCATGGCTTAGAGAGCTGCAAGTTGTAAGGGATCTCATAGCTGGGGATTAGAGTAGTGCAATGGTAATTCTGCCCAATCTAGGCTTGCAGTTTATAAACATAAATATTGAGTTGTTTTTTCCTTGACCGGACTTGTTTGGGTTGGAGATTTACCACAACATAGATCAAGTACCTGAATGTAAAACCAGGTACAAAAAAATCTAATAAAACAGAAAGTGGGGAATAGCGTTGAAGTCATTGGTACAAGAGACAACTTCCTGAGCAGAACACCCTGGAGGCTCAGGCTTTAAGATCAACAATCAATAAATGACACTTCATGAGACTAAAAGGCTTCTGTAAGACAAAGGACACTGTTAATAAGACAAAATAGCAGCCTACAGTTTGGGACAAGATCTTCACCAACCCTACATCTGACAGAAGATTAATATCCAAGATATATAAAGAATTCAAGAAGTTAGACTCCAACAAACCAAATAATGCAATTTTAAAAGGTGGTACAGAGCTAAACAGAGAATTCTCAACAGAGGAGTCTTGAATTGCTGAGAAGCACTTAAAGAAATCTTCAGCAACCTTAGTCATCACAGAAATGCAAATCAAAATTACACTGAAATTCCATCTTATATCAGTTAGAATTGCTAAGATCAAAAACTTAATATCCATGGCTAGCAAGGATGTGGAGAAAGAGCACTCCTCCATTGCTGATGGGATTGCCAACTGGTACAATCTCTCTGGAAATCAATCAGGTGGTTCCTCTGAAAATTGGAAATAGATCTACCTGAAGACCCAGCTATACCACTCTTGGGCATATACCCAAAAGATTCTCCACTAGACCACAAGGACATGTGCTCTACCATGTTGATGTGCTCTACCATGTTGATAGCAGCCTTATTTATAATAGCAAGAAACTGGAAATAACCCAGGTGTCCCTCAAATAAAGGATAGATTAAAAAAATAAAATTGGTTCATTTAAACAGTGGGATACTATTCAGCTATTAAAATGAGGGCATCATGAATTTTGCAGGCAAATGGATGGAAATAGAAAATATCATCTTAAGTGAGGTATCCCAGACCCAAAATTATATGCATGTTGTGTACTCACTGATAAGTCCTTATTATCTGGAAAGGACAGGACACTCATAATATACCAAACAGAGACAAAGAAGTTACACACAAAAAGGCCCAAATGAGGATGCTTGTGTCTTACTTAGAAGGTGGAATAAATTAGTCATAGGAGGTAGAGGGAGAGAGGGAACTGGGTCAGAGAAGGGATGCAGAAGGGAATGGGAGGAATCAGGATCACATGTGGGGAGAAATAGGAGAAAGGGCAAGAGGGCCAGGAGAATGAATGGAAATCTGCAGCTACTGGGGGTGGGAGGGTAGGGCAATCTCTAGGAAGTCACAGAGATGTGGAATGGAGGAGGCTCCCAGGAGTCAATGTGAATGACTTTAGCCAAGAAGCCTAACAGTGGGGACATGGAACCTGAAGAAGTCACCTGATATAGCCAGGCAGGACCCCCAGTAGAGGAATAAGGACACTATCCCACTCACAAATCTTTTGATCTAAACTTTGTCCTCTCTACTAAAAATGCAGGGACAAAGATCAAGCAGAGAATAAGAGGGAATAGCCAAGCAATAACAGGCTCAACTTGAGACCCATCTCATTGGAAAACCCAAATCCCTAACACTATTGTTACTCTGCTGTACTTACAAACAGGAGTCTAGCATAGATGTCCCCTGAGAGGCTCCACCCAGAAGCTGACTGAAGCAGATGCAGAAACCCACACCCAAACATTAGATGTAGGTCAGGGACTATTATGGAAGACTTAGGGGAAGGACTGAAGGTCCTTAAGAGGATAGAAATTCCACACGAAGACAACCAGAGTCAACTAACCTGGAAACTTTGGTGCTTTTAGAGAGGGAGCTACCAACCAACCAAAGAGCAAACATGAGGTGGACCAAAGCCTCTAACACATATGTAGAAGATGTACAGCTCAGTCTCCATGTGGGTCCCCCAACAACTGTAGTGAAGGACTGTTCCTTAAGCTTTAGCCTGACTGTGGAATCTGTTCTCCAACAGGGTATCCTTGTCTGGTCTCAGTAGCAGAGGATGCACCTAATCCTGCAGAGACTTGATGTGCCAGGATGAGAGGATACTCAGCAGGGTCCCACCCTCTCAGCAGAGAAGGGGATTGGGTAGGGACTCTGTGAAGGGGGACTGGAAGGGGACATATATTAAATAAATTAATTTTAAAAACAAAAAATCTTTAAAATAAGAACTAAAAACTCAACTCTCATTAAAAATTTAGAGATGATACATAAAGTAAGATACATAAAAGAGAGCAATTGATTATTTGGTCTTCATCAAAAAAGAAAAAGTGCTTGTTTGGTGAACGACTCTGTTTATTACCACAAAAAGAAATACTTACCTTGTAATCTAACAAAGGGCTGGCATATATATATATATAACCAACTCTCCAACTCAGTAGTTACAGGGAAACCAATTTAAATATGGCAGAAGACTAGAATGTATGCTTCCCAGAAGAAGGCATGCATAGACAATCAGCTTATGAAAATCAGAATCATTTGTTCCTAGCAAAATACAAATCAACAATCGCACTACCTATGAGTACATACTAATGAATAAATGCAGCATGGCATAGAAGTGCTTAGTCGCAGAGCACAACTGGAGCTCTCAGCCATCCTGGTGAAAAATTCAGCAGTACCATTGTGCTAGGAACTTCAGCAGTTTCTTTCAAATATATACATCCCATAAAAACATATCAATTATCTTCTCAGTTTTACCTGGAGCACCAAAAGACATATTGTAGTATTTCTTTTAGCTACTGGAACAAATTGCCACAAAGGCAGTCGTTTGAAATAACAGAGAGTTCTAGAGAAAAGTGGGAAATCAGTTTCCCTGTGTAGGAATGATGTTGGCAGGGCTGTGTTCTCTGATAGCTCTAGGGGACAGCTTCTGGCGGCTATTGGCATCCTGAAGCTTGTTGCCACACCATTCCTACACCTTCCCCTATGGTTGCTTAGCTTTCTGCTCCCTGAAGCAAATTTTTTTCTCTCTTCCCTTCTTTTAGGACACTTGTGATTATATTTTTATTGTACTATATTAATTAAAATAGTCTTTCAGTCTGAAGATTTTGAACTTAGCTACGTTAGCTAAGTGTATTTTGCTATGTAGGGTGTATGTTTCAGTGATCAGGGCTTAAGTATTTGTGGGAACTATTATTCAGCATACCATGCTTATCTTTAGATAGATTCTTAATTTTAAATTATGAAAGTCATGAGAGTTATATCTAAAATATTTCAAAATGGAAACAGTTAAAAATCTGTCAGTGGGTGTTTAAATAAACTCTGTCATAGCCATAGAGTGAGTTACAACTGAGAAATTGACCACAGTGTTTTTCCACTCAAATATCTAATACAAAATTTAAAAAAAATTAAAAAAGAAAAAATATCCAATAAAAATTTAAAAAAATAAAAAAGAAAGGAAAAGAGATTACATCTGAAATTTAAATAAAATATGTAATAAAAAGTAAAATTAAAAAAATAAATAAAGAAAAAAGAAAATGAGCTCTGTGGCTCTGATAGAGTTTAAAGATGACAAAGCTATTCTCTATCTTTCTTATCTTAGTTGTTACATAAATTCATGCATCTGTTAAATTCATAATACAATGAAAACAACAGCTATTATGTGAACTTAAACAAATGTAAACAGAAAGATTTTTTATTAATTATTTTATTTACATTCCAAATGTTCTCCCACTGAGGCCAGATAAGGCAGTCCTCTGCTACAAATGGGTCAGGGGCCAATGACCAGCTAGTTTATACTCTTTGGTTGGTGGCTTAGGCTCTGGGAGCTCTGTGGGGGTGTGGGTGGGGCATCCGGTTTAGTTGATACTTTTTTCTTCCTATGGAATAGCAATACACTTCAGCTCCTTCCTTCCTTCCTTCCTTCCTTCCTTCCTTCCTTCCTTCCTTCCTTCCTT
>JANHMN010000005.1:10980775-10996576 GCA_030674055.1 Rhabdomys pumilio | reverse complement strand
ACACACACACACACACACACACACACACACACACACACACACACACACAAACTCCAAATATTGATTCTTCTGTCACAAACAAAAAATAACTATACACTGTGTTATTTTGTAGCCCCATTTCTCAATTTCTATTTCATAAAAAGCAATACTTTTAAGAAGAGGCAACTTCCTTTCTCAAACTCATGAGCCCTCAGCTAGGAGTATTACTCCATTTTTCTTAAAACATTTTAAAATATTTCATGTCTTCTGAAATGTCCTGTTCCCCTGTTTATTTTTAATTGTCAATATATGTTGTATGAGGAGGGTGTGCATGTCACAACAAAGAAATGGAGTTCAGAGGCCAACATGAAGAAATTGGTTCTCTCCTGCTGCTGTATGGGTGCTGGGTCTTGAATACTGGTTGTCTGCCTTGATTGTGTCTTTGCTTGCTGATCCATCTACCTGGCCCATATGTGTTATCTATGCAACATTTGATGGAAGAAAACTATAGATGTTGCAGGTACAATACAAAAGAGGTACATGACAAGCCATGGAAGGAAAGTTTCATACATTCAAAGGAAAATTCACTCACATAATCCCTAAAACATCTTTTCTTGAAAAAAAGCTTCTTGAATTTAAGTTAATCTTAAGTTGTCTATCACATAATTACTTTAAGGAATTATACGCTGTAATTCAAACACAGTAAAAATTTGTCATATTTGTGAAAATTATTTTCTTGCTATTATGACAAATGAGTAGTCAGGATAAATACTGTAATACAATTCCTATTTTTCAATTATTTTATTTTTGTTAAGTTAAATTAGAAAAAATATATCAGCTACAAAAATAGAGTAAGGAATTCATATTTCCTTAATTTAAAGAAATTTTCATTTTACAAGCTTTTGACTAAAATATTTTTAGATTGGAATTGATTGACATAAAACCTGATTTGATTGCTTCAAAAAAATCTACTTACCAAGAATAACCTTCTGTTTTTGCTATCAAAATTGATTAAATCACACTGTTCATTTGGGATGACACTATTAGCCAAGGAAAAAGCCTGTCTGTGTGACTAAATTGGGAGTACCACAATCAATGCATTCAGTGACCTTTCTTAATTCTTTTACCCTGAGCAATTGCTTGAATTGGATTTTAGCAAGAACTTAAAATCCAAAGATGAATTTAAAGTATCCGTTACGATTTAAATGATTTGAAATATCATTTAAGAGAGCAATAGTATAGGTAGAGATTAAATTCTCTAGCACTATGCTGTTGCAATATGCAATAAGTCAGCTATCTTAAAATAAGATCTTATCAGGGAATACCGAGGGACTACATTTAGGATTGTGAATGAAAGTTGACTCATACATGTAATCTTATTTTTGTTTAGAAAGAACTTGAGACTTGAAAAATACATTTATTTCTTCTAAATATACTATATCTTTCCATGGGAGGGAAATTTTCCAGATATTTTTACACCTTTTTCCCTTTAAAAAATTAAGTTCCTTAGTAAGATGGAGCATCTGCTACCCCTCCATGATTAGAATTACTAAAATGAAATGGTTAAAATTATAAAATGAAACTGCTTTTCAAAGCATATTTATTAAAATAAAGTATAATTTCATAAGGGTAGGGCATGTATGCATCACAGGGACATTGTTCCATTTCCACTGGAGGATAAAATTTCTCTTTTCCTCCTGTTTTGATACATTGTGGTATTTTAAAATGTGAGTGACTGTCAACTGAACAAAAGGTAAAACTTTTGTTCAGTTGACAGTCACTCACATTTTGTTCACATAACCACATGAGCATTAAACCTTAAAGTTTCTATCTTTATAAAAATATGCATACAATTACATCATATCCACTGATTCCCTTTCTTTCCTCCAATAACTCCCATGTTGCCCTTTTCTGCTTCTTCATAAATTACTGGCCTCCTGTTCTTTAATTTTTTTTACATATTTATTCACACATACACATAAATATATAAATACTGTAACCTGCTCAGTCTGTACAATGTTACTATGTTACTTATATGTATTTTATGAACTGACCAGTTGGTATTGGGGAACCATTTGGTGTGCTCTTTTCCTTAGTGACTTCTACGTATTTTGGTGAGATTGAGGCCTTGTGAGGCCCTTGTCACTGCCACCATCCACATTAGGATGTCTATTGTTGTTATTGTCCTTGTTCAGGTCATGATTAAGCAGCCACATTCTTGAAGTATCATGGGAGAAACTTCCCTGTTATTTCTAGGATACATTCTCTCACAGCAGATTTTTGGGTCCTACTGTTCTTCCTATCTTCCCTCCACCTCTTCTTCAGTGTTTTGTGACCCTTAAATGCAGGAGTTGGACTTAATGCACTTTCAACAGGAAGAAATCATGCTTGGTACTGGTAATCTAGCCAACTGCCAGGGCTAATGAATTCATGGATATTGGAGGAGAACTTATAACTGTCTCATTATTAAAACAGTATAATTTCCTAGCTGCATTTTAAACACTAACATGTAAGAAAAGTAGTGCTCCAAAACCTCTCCAAAGAAGCTTCTTTTTGTAAGAGACAGAGATCCAAACAAGAAGAAAAAACAAAAACAAAACAAATAAACAAACAAAAAATGATGGGAAATGGTCAGGAGAATGACTGATGTTGGCCCGCACAGATGGCTATATCTACAGCAGAACTCAGTGCATAACAAGACAAAAGTGCACAGTGAGAAAAACTTGTAGAATTTTGTTTCTGGCTTTTGGGTTTGATCTGAAATCTTTCAAACAGTTTTTTTTTTTTTTCTTTCTCGTGATTATAAGCAGAATTGGAGTATGAAGCTTGCCAGGTCTTGCCATGCCCAGTAATTGCAGTCAGCCTCACTATTGAAACAAAGAAAACAACAAATAACAGAAAACAAACAAAAACAAAACCAATAAACAACCAGGAACAGATACAAAAATACCACTGGGAGACAGCTGGTCTCTCTCCCAGGAGTGCTGGGACACCTGTGAGCACAGGTAAGACCATCACTTCTACTCAAATTCCTGCCACAAGAGGGACAGTCCAGAGTCTTCAGGAAACAGGAACCAAGAGGCAGCCAGGAACAGGATCCTTCAGGTTTCCCTCTGTGCCCCAGAGCTAACCCTGTGCCACAGCTCTGCATACCCAAATTCCTCCCAGAGAGAACTGGTCTCCCAAAAGTACTGGCGTACAGACTTGTAGGAGGGACATGACACAGTCAGAGACAGCAAGAACTGATAACACCAGAGATATCCATATGGAAAGAGGCAAGGGCAAGAACATAAGCAACAGAAATCAAGGCATAATCAGAACCCAGTTCCCCCACCACTGTGATTCCTGGATACCCCAACACTCCAGAAAAGCATGGCTGATTTAAAGTCATATCTCATGATGATGATAAAAGGCTTTAAGAAGGACATAAATAACTCCCATAAAGAAATACAGGAGAACACAGGTAAACAGGTAGAAGCCCTGAAAGAGAAAACACAAAAATCCTTTAAAGAAATACAGGAAAACACAGACAACCAGGTGAAGGAATTGAACAAAACCTTCCAGAATCTAAAAATGGAAGTATAAATAATAAAGAAATCACAAAGGAAGACTATTATGGAGATAGAAAAACTAGGAAAGAGTTCAGGAGTCATAGATGCAAGCATCACACAACAGAATTCAAGAGATAGAAGAGAGAATCTCATGTGCAGAAGATACCATGGAAAACATTGACATAACTGTCAAATAAAATGCAAAATTCCTAAAACTCCTAATCCAAAACATCCATGAAATCCAGGACACAATGAGAAGACCAAACCTAAGAATAATAGGTATAGAAGAGACTGAAGATTCCCAAATTAAAGGGCCAGTAAATATCTTCAACAAAATTATAGAGGAAAACTTCCCTAACCTAAAGAAAGATGCCCATGAACATATTAAGAAGCCTACAGAACCCCAAATAGACTGGACCAGAGAAGAAATTCCTCCCATCACATAAAAGTCAAAACACCAAATGCACACAACAAAGAAAGAATATTAAAAGCAGTAAGAGAAAAAGGTCAAGTAATATATACAGGCAGACCTATCAGAATTACACCAGACTTTTTAACAGAGACTATAAAAGCTTAGAAAATCCTGCAAAGATGTTGTACAGACTCCAAGAGAACACAAATCTCAGCCCAGGCTACTATACCCAGCAAAACTCCATAGATGGAGAAACCAAGATATTCCATGACAAAACCAAATTTACACAGTATCTTTCCACAAATCCAGCCCTACAAAGAATAATAGACGGAAAACTCCAACACGAAGAGGGAAACTACACTCTAGAAAAAGCAAGAAAGTAATCTTTCAACAAACCTAAAAGAAGATACCCTCAAAAACATAATTCCACCTCTAATAACAAAAATAACCGGAAGCAACAATCACTATTCTTTAATATCTGTTAACATCAATGGGCTCAATTCCCCAATAAAAAGACACAGACTAAAAGACTGGATATGTAAAGAGGACCCAGCATTTTGCTTCATACAGAAAACATACCTCAGTGTCAAAGACAGAAACTATTTCAGAGTAGAAGGGCTGGAAAACAATTTTCCAAGCAAATGGTCCCAAGAAACAAGCTGGAGTAGCAATTCTAATATCAAATAAAATTGACTTTCAACCAAAAGCTATCATAAAGATAAGGAAGGATACTTCATACTTATCAAAGTAAAAATCTACCAAGAAGAATTCTCAATTCTGAACATCTATGCTCCAAATTCAAGGGCATTCATATTTATAAAAGAAACTTTACTAAAGCTCAAAGCACACATTGCACTGCACACGATAATAGTGGGAGACTTCAACACCCCACTCTCAGCAATAGATAGATCATGAAAACAGAAACTGAACAGAGACACAGTAAAACTAACAGAAGTGATGGACCAAAGGGTTTTAATAGATATCTATAGAATATTTTATCCTAAAACAAATGAATATACCTTCTTCTCCACACCTCATGGTACCTTCTCCAAAATTGACCATATAATCTGTCACAAAACAGTCCTCAATTGATACAAATAGATTGAAATAATCCCTTGCATCCTATAAGATCACCATGGATTAAGTCTGGTTTTCAACAACAACAAAAACAACAGAAAGCCCACATGCACATGGAAGCTGAACAATGCCCTTCTCAATGATGACTTGGTTAAGGAAGAAATAAAGAAAGAAATTAAAGACTTTTTAGACTTTAATGAAAAATGAAGACATAACATACCAAAACCTATGGAACACAATGAAAGCAGTGCTAAGAGGAAAACTCATAGCTCTAAGTGCCTACAAAAAGAAACTGGAAAGAGCATACACTAGCAACTTGACAGCACACCTGAAAGCTCTAGCACCAAAAACCAAATACACCCTAGAGGAGTAGAGTGCAGGAAATAATCAACTCAGGGCTGAAATCAATCAAGTAGAAACACAAAGAACTATACAAAGAATCAACAAAACCAGGAGCTAGTTCTTTGACAAAATCTTTCCATCTTCCTTCCTTCCTTCCTTCCTTCCTTCCTTCCTTCCTTCCTTCCTTTCTTCTTTCTTTATTCCTTTCATTTTTTCTTTTTTTTTTAATCGAATATAGTCTAACAGAAGTCAAACTGAAAAAGGAAATTTCAGCTGAGAAAATGTCTCCATCAGATTGTCTAGTAGGCAAAATATCATTGAGTATTTACTTGACTGATGGCTTACTATTGCAAGTGCCATCCCTGAATAGCTGGAATAAGAAATCAGTCTGCGCAAGATAGTAATTCTATTCCTTCATGACTTCTTCAGCGTCTGCCTCCAAGTTCATGTTTGATTTCCTGTCATGACTACCATTTATAATGTACTGTAAGGTATACGATGAAATAAACTCTTACCTCTCCAAAATTGTTTTTGGTCAGTATATACAGCAATTGTAGCCAAACTAAGACACAAAATGATATAGATTCCTATAGCTATACAACCAATAATGGGGTTTATGTACAAGATGATAATTGTAGTTTTAGTCTTGAGAAATATCTGGACTTTGTCGTTGTTGCTGTTGCTGTTATTATTTCGTTGTTGTTTTTTGTTATGTTACTGAACTAAGACTACAATCCACAGAATCCAAGATTTATTCCTTAGCACCTTCTCAATACTTGTTATTCTTCATTTTCCTTATATCATCAGGATTAAATACATGTATTGATATCTCATCAATATTTTGACTTGTACTTCCTTGACAATTAAATATGTAGCATTTTTGTTTAGAAAAAAAAAACCCAACCAGAACAGAGGTTGGAGTGTAGGAATAAACCTTCCCGTGGAATTCTCTACTTTTCTGCAAGCATTTGCTGCAAAAAAACATTTATTAACTGAGTTTAGGGTTGCAAGAACAAAAATGGGATGAAAAATGTCAAATACAGGTGAATTTAGAGAAAAATAAAAACTATGCCATGAAGTAACATACTCAAAATGTGGGAATAAGTAAATCTACATTGTGTGGAAAAAATGTCAATTTTAATTACTTTTTTCTAACTTATTTATTCAATTGGGCAAGAAGATAGTTTGAAATAAAATTTATCTTTCTAAGTCACATGGGAGAAAAACAAGGACCTATGGGCACCAAAAGTAACAAGTAAATATTATTAAATATTTAATATTGTTATTTTTATTACTTATTTATTGCTTTCATTCTCTTAATCCTCAGGCCCACTGCTTATATCTAAAAATTATATTAGAATACCAACTGTAAGAGTGTTTCTTTCCTCTTTAGTCCTCTTTTCTTATTATGTTTATGATACATTCTTAAAGTGGCAGTATACTGTCAGAACCAAATCAGGCGCCAAGTTCTATTTTGGTGATACTGGGTAATTTTCTCAACTTCTGAGTACTTCTCTTTACTCATCAATGAAAAGTGATGATAAGCACAGAAGTCCTGTGCAGGGCAAATGAGGAAATGAATATGGGGCACCAAGTTCAAATAGTGGAAAAGGATTATTTTCTTCCCTTGCACTTTATCTAGAATGATGAAAAAGTAACTGAAAGCCTATATAATGTGAATCCTCCCATCAGCAACCTGCTTTTACTATCACTCCAACCTATCCTTTTTTGCATATGTTTTAATAAAATGAACACAAACCTATGTAGATAATCATAATTCCTATTTCTATTTGTAATATATATCTTAGGCCTAGTAAATATATTTTAATACTTTTGCTTTGATGTTTGTGCATTATTATTAATACTTTGAATACATACATTTTATTTTTTAAATAGACTGGTAGTTATTACAATACCTCGAAGAGATGCTGTGCCTACTGCTAGCTCAAGAAGTTCCTACAAGAAAGAACATACCTTTGGAATGTACTACTTCTATAACAAAAGAAAAACAAAAGAACAAACAAAAACAGTTCACTCCCAGCAGGCCTGCAGTCTGGCTCAAGGCCTGGCCTTGCCATCAGTCATTTTGATGGTCTTGTTACATTTTGATGGTTTGATGACTTCTTGATGAGGCCACCTGGTGACAAACCCTGCTTATTGTCTCTACTTTAGGAATTCGAATTGAAATTACATTAAATGAAAGACTTCTGAGAAAACCTGTTTTCTCTTTAAATTACTGACATATTTAACAACTTTATATTAAGATCTCTTTCTTTTTCATATAGTATTGGGCTTAACTATGTAGCATGGCTCAGTTTTTAAAGATAAGCCATATATGCACATGCATATATATATATATAATCTTGTTCTGCATACATGGCTAAGAATTTTTGACAAAAGCATAGTAAAGATCAACACAAATAAAATATGGGCCTGATCTGTTACTTAGAATGCCTTGTAGAGAAAACTTGTTAACAAACCACTGATGACTCTATTTTTTGGCAGAATGTCTTGTAAATACACACATAAGGATGTAGCATTTTGAGTCTCTATTTCATGCTAGAAAAGAAAAGAAAAAGGGAAAGAAAAGAAAAAAAAGAAAGGATTTTATCCTGCTCTTCTGAGTATCTAGTAGCTGCTGTTTGTAATACTGAGGAGTGCTGAGCACTGTGGATACAGAAGCTTGCCCCAACAACTGGTAATAACCCTGTTTCCCCTGATACTCCCATAAACGTTAGTGTTTAAGAGTCTCATAGACTTAAGTTTTAATTTATCTTGGGTACATACCACCAGATAGAATTGCTGGCTCATTTTATGACTGTTTAGCATATTGAAGAATTGCCAAACAGTTTTAAAGTGGCTGTATACTTTGCATTTTCATTAGAAATACATGAAAGTCAAAGCTAATCCATGTTGTAGTTTGCTTTATTGTTTTTGTGATAAAACACCATGACCACAGTCATTTTGGTGTGAAAGGATTTATTTGGTTTATTCCCATGCCATACTGTATCATGAGGGAAGTTAGTGAAGGCAGGAACCATGAAGGTATGGTGTTTACTGGCTCATTCTCTGGCTCATGTTAAGCTAGCTTTGTTATATTACTTAGTCTCATTTGCCTAAGGATGGTGGCACACACAGTGGTCCCTCCTACATCAAACATCATTCAAGACAGTCTCACACATGTGGCTGTAGGCCAACCTGATCTGAGGAATTCCTTGACTTTTTTGAAATGATGCTGGGATGTGTCCTTCTGACATTTGAAGATAATTAGAATGCTTGACTTTCATGACAAATCTTGAATTATTTTATATAAATGTATATATATATATGTGTGTGTGTGTGTGTGTGTGTATGCATATTTTTTGAACTGTTGGCATTTTTACTCAGTATCTTTGCATTATTTGTTAGTTTTCCCATAGCTGGCAGTTTAGCTTTTTTCATTGTTGACAGAACAGGTGGAAAGTATAAGCGTCAGAGGGTGGAAAGAAGAGAAATGCTGTTTAGAGTCTTGACAACTGACATATTCAGTGACTACACTACTAGTCAATGTATCTTGTCAATATTTTATTTCTATTTTACCGGGGTTTTTTTTTGTCATTTTTGAGTGTTTTCTTCTGGTTATGTCTCATATTATTCAAGTGCTTTTCATGTCAAGTAAAGTTTGATTAGGTAGTGTTGAATTTTCTACTTTAAACTAGCTACCTCTCAGTGGGTGGCTTAAATACATCTGCCTAGTTTTGTGAGAGATCTAACTTATAGGTCAATTTGGTCCAGGATGATCTAATGTAATTTTTACCCTGAGGTTATTTTCACCTATATTATTATGGGATATTGCAAAACTTTGCACTGTGTGCTTTAAATTTCAACCTGATACCCACACTTGAACTAATTAGAATCTGATATGCTTCCAGCCCAGTTGTAATTTTGTTAACAGCATCCTTGAATTAATGCACCACAGTCAACTAAGAGGAGGAATGGATTAATTTACACCTCACACATGCACATTTTTCTGTATACCAACAGTCTAAGCAAGACTTCTGTGAAGATTTCTGAAACTCCTTGTCCACATTCACGTACTGCTGACTTGATTTGCCTCACTTTCTCTAAGATAGTATACATTTATTGTCAACTGAGAAATATTACTGTGCTCAGACTGTTGTCGTCTGTGCTGTGTAACAGCCTTAAAGAGTGGACCGAAGCCCAGTTTCTTCTGGAATGTCATGTCCCTGAGCAGTTCTTTGATAATTCATGTGTTTTTGCAGTTTTCTAGTTATCTACGGCAGAGAGGTAAGGCTTGTTTTCTGCTGCTTTGCCATGCTGAAAGCTGAAGTCTAATAGTAACAGTTGGAACAATTTTCTTATTTCTTATATACTTTTCTTTTGATTGAGCAAATAAATATTTTCATGTAAGAAAATGCAGGTAGGTAAAGATAAGAAATTAAAATTGCCATTAGCCTCATCATCCAGGTATAATTACATTCTAATTAAATCCTTCTTTAGTTAGTCTCTCAATCAGAACCAATGGAAGTGAGATTATCTGTAGAGCTGTGATACTTAGTGTTACTGATAGTCACAATCAGCTACCCAGCTGTCTACTTGAAATAAACACTTTCTATAAAAGTGAAGGAATTTGCTAAGGCAAGTGTTTTTCTGTGGACATTTTGATGGTAATATATGAGAGACAGACTGTGACAGATCAATGTTGTCATAGGCAACCTGTTTTACTCTTTCAGTGTCTTTTAAATGCTTCTATATTCCTTATATTTATGCACATACACACACTCACCCCAAACCAATGTCTTAGGTCTCTTGAATGATAAAAGCTGTGAAATCTATTTAGATAAATTTTATGAATAGTTTGTTCCTGAATGTGGGTGAGGGTGAGACTAAAGAGACCAAGTCTGCTTCCCATCCTCTTCCTTGTTACATGATGCTGAATCAGAAAGTGACATACTCCATTGCCTACATTTTCAAGTCAAGTTATATTCAATTGAATTTACTCATAAGAATTAGAGAGCAAGAGCATATTTGGCATAGTATTTTTCAGAGAGATATAAGGAGCTGAATGAGGATGGTAATATTTTTTTTATTTTTTAAACAGATATAATGACATAAGCCAAACCTACAGCTGGAGGGGTGCTTTAGAAGCATTTAAACATTTCAGTGGATAATGTGATATTTGATACATGTAGATGTACGTATGCTCATGTACATATATATTTGACACATTAGTAGAATTTCTGGAATTAATTATGAAGAGATACTGAAGAAATGTTTGTTTTTCTCATAATAGTTGAGGTACTGTAATTGTATTTTATTTCTTGAAATTAAATGTGAGCTTTGGTTGTGGCTCTGTGGTGAAGAATTTGCTGAAAATTCTTAAGACTATAAATGTACCCCCCACACACACAGAGGCACACAGACACACACCCCCCCACACCCCCCCCACACACACGTCAAATCAAATTGGTTTTAAGACTATCATTCACAAAAATTTGATGTTCTCTCCTTCTTTGATTGTCCCAGTATTGAATAACAGAAGGTAGCAGAGTGGAAGCCTCCATGCAACATTCCATCATACTCTGGGCACTGTGCTCCTTATCTAATTTTAAGTTCTACACTTAAAGATAGGTGGCAGGGCTGTCCAGGGCTTCATGTCCTCTTAAGTAAGAATGATATAAGGCATTTAGCATTGGATATCTAGAGGCATCAATTCAGCTGTACTAATTTTAAAATAATTTGACCAGTACAATGTTTTAAGAGACTTGAGAACTTCTCTCAACATCCTTTTAACTCATCTTTCTCTTCTCCAAGTCTGAGACATTCATTCTTTCTTCCTGTTCTTTTAATGTTCTAATGAGCTATATTTGGAGAGAGAGAGAAGAGAGAGAGAGAGGGGGGGGGAGATGGGGAGATGGGGTGGAAGAACAGAAAGAGATATTATCTGGGATTATTAATAGCAGTCAATGGTGCCTAAATCTTTGAAAACTGAAAGTGTAATTATTAAGACAAATGCATCTTTTTCTACACTGCAGTCCACTTACTCTGTATACCCTGGATATGTACTACATATATTGTGTTAGGAGATACTTGCCCTCATGTTTGCCAAACAGAATCTCAGCTGGCTTTAGATGGCCTCAGAAATATTTTGGTAATGACACAGTCTCCTTCAATATCTGTGTTTTCTCCTTATGTTTACTTGTGATGTTCATATTTGAATATTCAGCAGTGGCTGTAGAATTTCCATCTCAGGGTGTTCAGCTGAATAATTCTGTCTGGGATTGTTTGTCTCCAACCACATTGGCATATAGCAAGTTCAGTGAGTTTCTTTTCATTGTTGATTTATTCAGGGTGGTTTGGGATGTAGCTGATGGAAGATGACAGACAGATAAAGTTCACCTATCTTCTAGCTCTTGTTGACCCATTACTTTTCAAGCTTCTGAGTCACTTTGATTCTGAAATCATGGGATAAGGTTCATGTTTTCTCTGTTAAATAGAATGCAAACCAATGTGGCATTTTCCTATGTGTGTTTTAATCTAAATAGGATTTCTGCAACCCAGGCTGGTCCCACACTTGCTAGGTAGGTAAGACTGGTCTTTTACTCTTATTTGTTGCTAACTAAAATTTTTATTTGAAAGTTTTATACATGTATGCATTGTATTTGCATTATTTCCACCCTCTCCAACACCTCCCACATCTTACTCTTTAGGATTTATGATAATTTCTATAATTATTGTTGTTAAACTCTTAATAAAGACAAAACATTACTCAATATTGTAGTAAAATTGGTACTCTGTTATGTTCATATGTACAGTGAGATTATATTGCTCAAAATGAATTTATTATAATTAATATCCTTAGTGGCAAGTTTCAAAAATTTTAAAGAAAATTTCTAAAAGTAGGTTTATAATGATTTTGGTGTAAAGCAAATTAAATTCTTGAAGGTGTCCCCTATTTGTTAATAGGTATATGGCCACATTAATTTCTTGAAACAAATAAAGTTGTAAACATCTAAAATTGAACTTATTTAGTGGTTTTATTTATTTGCTTTCAAAGTGTTTTCATTTGGGGGAATTTACATACATGAGTACTATATTTATGTCATTTCTATTCTTCCTTTCACCCCTCTGAGTCTACCTGTAAGTACCGACTGCCTCTTCTTCTATTTATTGTTACTCATTTGTAGATACATTTACTACTGAACACTTCATCTTAGATAACATACTTTGGTGCTCATCCATGGAGAAAAATGATTTTCCCACTTTTGGAAGACATTAATTGCATTCAAAACTGGGGATTTTGACATTTTCCACTATCCATATTGGAATGTCAACTGAAGACTATTATTATCATTAGGCTGCTCTTGATTTGGTAACTGTATTGTTGAGTATTTATTTGTGTAACAACTTTTTCATGTCTAGAAGACACTATCTTTTTAAAAATTTTTTATTGAATATTTCATTTACATTTCAGATGTGATCCCCTTTCCCCATTCCTCCCCACACAGAAATGCCCTATCTCATACACCCTCCTCCTGCTTCTATGAGGATATGCCCACACCCACACTCCCACTCCCACTTCCCCACCCAGGAATTCTCCCACACTGGAGTATCCAGCCTCCACTGAACCAAAGACTTTCTCTCCCACCTATGCCCAACAACGCCATCCTCGCCTACATATACAGGTAGAGCCATGGGTCCCTCACTTGTGCTCCC
Source organism: Rhabdomys pumilio (assembly GCA_030674055.1). Classification (NCBI taxonomy): domain Eukaryota; kingdom Metazoa; phylum Chordata; class Mammalia; order Rodentia; family Muridae; genus Rhabdomys; species Rhabdomys pumilio. Next base: position 10,983,499 of record JANHMN010000005.1, on the reverse strand, counting down.
AGGCTGGTGGTTTAGACCCTGGGAGCTCTGGTTGGTTGGTATTGTTGCTTGCCCGATGGGGCCACAAATACTTTCAACTCCTTCAGTCTTCTCTCTCATTCCTCCATTGGGAACACCATGATTGGGAACAACACGATGGTTAGCTGTGAGCATCCTCCTCTGTATATTTCAGGCTCTGGCAGACCTCTAAGGAGGCAGCTATATCAGGCTACTGTGAGCATGCACTTCCTTGCATGCACATCAACTTCCACTTTGGTGACTGACTGAACATGGGATGGATACCCAGGTGGAAAGGTCTCCAGATGACCCCTCCTTAAGTTTCTGTCCCACACTTAGTCTCCATATTTGCTCCCTTGTTACTCCTTCTAAGAAGGACCAAAGCAATCACAATTTGGTCTTGCTTCTTCATGAGCTTCATGTGGTCTGTGAGTTGCATCTTGGGTGTTGTGAGCTTTTGGGCTAATATCCAATTATCAGTGAGTGCATACTATGTGTGTTCTTTTGTGATTGGGTTACCTCACTCAGGATGATATTTTCTAGTTCCATCTATTTGCCTAAGAATTTCTTGAGAATTCATTGGTTTTAATAGCAGAGTAATACTCCATTGTGTAAATGTACCATTTTTTTGTATCCATTCATCTGTTGAAGGACCTCTGGGTTCTTTCCAGCTTCTGTCAATTATAAATAAGACTGCTATGAACATAGTGGAGCATATGTCCTTGTTATATGTTGGAACATCTGGGTATATGCTCAAGAGTAGTATAGCTGGATCCTCAGGTAGTGCTAGGTCCAATTTTCTGAGGAACCGCCAGACTGATTTCTGGAGTGGTTGTACCAGCTTGCAATTCCACCAACAATGTTCCTTTTTCTCTAAATCCTTGCCAGCATCTGCTGTCACCTGAGTTTTTGATATTAGCCATTCTGACTGTTGTAAGATGGAATCTCAGTGTTGGTTTGATTTGCGTTTCCCTGATGACTATGGATGTTGAACATTTCTTAGGCTGTTTCTCTGCCATTCGAGTTTCCTCAGTTGAGAATTCTTTGTTTAGCTCTGTATCCCATTTTTAATAGGGTTATTTGGTTGTCTGGAGTATAATTTCTTGAGTTCTTTGTATATATTGGATATTAGCCCTCTATCGGATGTAGGATTGGTAAAGATCTTTTCCCAATCTGTTGGTTGCTGTTTTGTCTTATTGTCAGGGTCCTTTGCATTACAGAAGCTTTGCAATTTTATAAGATCTCAATCATCAATTCTTAGAGCATAAGCCATTGGTGTTCTGTTCAGAAACTTTTCCCCTGTGCCTAGGTATTCGAGGGTCTTCCCCACCTTCTCTTCTATTAGTTTCAGTGTATCTGGTTTTATGTGAAGGTCTTTATCTGCTTGAACTTGAGCTTTGTACAAGGAGATAAGAATGGACAGATTTGCATTCTTCTACATGCCGACCTCCAGTTGAACCAGCACCATTTGTTGAAAATGCTGTCCTTTTTTCCACTGGACAGTTTTAGCACCTTTGTCAAAGATCAAGTGACCATAGATGTGTGGGTTCATTTCTGGGTCTTCAATTCTATTCCACTGATCTTTCTGCTTGTCTCTATACCAATACTATGCAGTTTTTATGACTATTGCTCTGTAGTACACTTTGAGGTTAGGGATGGTGATTCCCCCAGAAGTTCATTTATTGTTGAGAATAGTTCTCACTATCCTGGGTTTTTGTTATTCCAAATGAATTTGCAAATTGTTCTTTCTATATCTATGAAGAATTGAGTTAGAATTTTGTTGGGGATTGCATTGAATCTGTAGATTACTTTTGGCAAGATGGCCATTTTTACTATGTTAATCTTGCCAATACAAGAGCATGGGAGATCTTTCCATTTTCTGAGATCTTCAATTTCTTTCTTCAGATACTTGAAGTTCTTTTCATACAGATCTTTCACTTGCTTGGTTAGATTCACACCAAGGTATTTTATATTATTTGTGACTATTGTGAAGGGTGTCATTTCCCTAATTTCTTTCTCAGCCTGTTTACCCTTCGAATTAAGGAAGGCTACTGATTTGTTTGAGTTGATTTTGTATCCAGCCACTTTACTGAAGTTGTTTATCAGGTTTAGGAGGTCTCTGGTGGAAGTTTTAGGGTCAGTTATGTATATTATCATATCATCTGCAAATAGTGAAATTTTGACTTCTTCCTTTCTTATTTGTATCCTTTTGACTTCCTTTTGTTGTCTAATTGCTCTGGCTAGGACTTCCAGTACTATAGGACAATGGCACTTGTTTGTATTATGTTAGAAATCTCTTAGATACTATACCCCTGCTCTGACCAACAACTCAAAATGAAGTTTACCTTGCCTGGGACTTGGATTTTAGTTCTTATTTAACCTTTAAAAATGTATTTTTCTTTGATTTACTTGTACATGAATGAGTATGTTTTACTTATACATGAATGAGTATGTGTGTGTTTGTGATTATCAAATGTATGCAAGAGTTTGAGAAGGCCAGAAGAGGCCATCAGATTCTCATTAGTGGAATTATAGACACTTATGAACTACCATGTGGGTGCTAGAAATCAAATCCAGGTCCTTTTCAGCATCAATAACTTCTCCTAACTATTGAGCCATTTCTACAGCCCCTTGTTAGACAATTATGGTTATTGAGGTCAATAATCACCCATAAGGCACAACTTCACCACACACACACACACACACACACACACACACACACACACA
>JANHMN010000005.1:10964247-10974900 GCA_030674055.1 Rhabdomys pumilio | reverse complement strand
CTCTCTCTCTCTCTCTCTCTCTCTCTCTCTCTCTCTCTCTCTCTCTTTCTCTCTGACTCTTTCTTTCTCTCTCTGCATCTATCTATTTTTGGGGTGTGTGTGTCTTTTATTTTCTCATTTTTTTGTCTTTTGCTTAATTTTATGTTCCTTAATTGGAGGAGTAGGGGGTGGGAAGATCTGGCAGAAGCTGAAGGAGGGGGAAACATAATCAAAATACATTATTTGAAAAAGAAGAAGGCAGTCCATCTAAACAGTACTTTCTCCTTTGTTCCAGTACCAAAGAACTGGTTACATTGGTACATTTTAGAAACTTCTACAGAAGCTTTGCTACTATAAAATGGAAGATTGAATTCTTCTGTTATCTTTGAACTTTTAAACCTTTTGGTCATATAATATATATATATGACCAAAATATATATTGTTCATCTAACAAAGAATAGACCATTCTCACTTGCAATTTGTCCATATATGAGCACTCCCTTATGAGCAAATAATATATACTACTGATTTATTGTCCAACAGTGATTATTTGCATAAGAACATTTGTCATATTATGCTTTTCACTGTTTCTTTTCAACTCTATTAAAGTTAGCTTGAAGGGCACACTTTTTGTATAAATCGTAGATTTCCCTACGTTAAAAATAACTTACTCTAACCAGCGTTTCTATGAGCCAAATTGAAAAGAGAAGTTTAGTTGATAGCATTAATGGGAAAAAAAAGATATATTTTATTGATATTTTTTTCATTTGGAAAAAGTATGAGAGGAGGTTAAAGGCACAAAACAGTTTTGTTTTAGTGAAATTAGAAGTCACACAAACTATGATTGAACTCTGAAATTGCTTGTATATCATCCTATCTCAGATGTAATTTAACATATTCAAAATACTTATTCCTCCACTTAAGATAAGATTACATTACTTTGAATCTAATCTTGACTATTTAATCTAAAAAAAAAATCTTTTAGAAAAACAGTTTATATTTATTCTTTGTAAGAAAAAATGTGCATACTTCCAGTTATGTATATATTATGTATTTACATCCACCAACCTCAGCACACAGCCTCTGTTGGCACTGGAATCAATTTCTTTATTCTTGTTGGCACACGGTATATATCTTTTAAACTCCAACATTCACAGTTGCTTATTACAGTGTCTGAATTGTGTCCTGGTGCCTTGCTGTTTACATACTATATTTTCTGAAGGTGCTAAAGAGCTTTGTATTGGTGTTCAGAAGTGTTCATCTAGTATGGAAGTGTAAGGTAGCATTGCAGAAGGCAACAATAACATTTGTGCCCATGTGAAAGGCTCATTAGCATTCATTCATCTCATAGGGGTTAGTTGGAACTGTTGAATTCCATCACATAGAAGTAATTTGACCCTTTATCTCTAAAACCTGTGAAGAACCTTTGGATCCTGAAAAGTGCAGATGTGACTGTAGTGCTGCAAAGAAGAGATGAGGAACGATTCACCTATCACATGAAAAGGAAAGCCAGTGTCTTTAGGTTCATTACCCAGGCCTCCAAGACCACAATTCAATTCTTGATTGGGTGATTATAAACCCAGCCTCTGCCTATTCCAGTCCACATCTCCCCTAACATTCTGTTGACTCCATAAGGCACAGAAATGAACTTTTGATTGAGGCTAAGACCCCAAACACCCTACTAAATTATGTGGCAAAATATTTGAAGATTTATAGTGTAACCTGGGTGGGAAATTTGATGTGTCATTATGCACTGGCCAGGGTTCAAGTTGTTGTTCTGCTACTTGCTGGATTTTTCTTCATGTTTATGTACTCACACAGTATTTTAATGTATGAAATGAAAATATTTTTATCCTCCATGAGTCTGTTGTAAAAATTAAGCACAACAGCATGTGAGATTTTTACATTGTATCTAGAGTACTATAAACAGTTAATAAGCAACAGAATTTTATACAACAATAATGAAAAACAAAATTATGTCATTTCACAAAGATAGATAAAACTGGAGACCATCATATTAATTGAAACAACCTGTTTCAGATAGACAAATCTCACATGCTTTCTCTTATTTGTGGAACCTAGATTGTGTGTGTGTGTATGTTCGTGTGTGTTTGTGTGTGTTTGTGTGTGTTTGTGTGTGTGTTTGTAAATTAATGATTTATCAGGAGGGTTGAAAAATAAGAGAAGACAATCAAAAGTAAATGCACTAAAAGTCTACATGTTCACATGAAAAAATGTATGAAACTAATCACATTATTAAATGAATATATAGCAATATTTTAAAATATACAGAGCTAGAGATTGTCACTTGATTGGAGTCAATGGGTCATTAAATAGAAAACAAGACATCAAGTGTGTAGGCAGGATTGAATATGGAGTAAACTAAGGCATTGGGAGTGTATATGATAAAATACCTCAAATTAAATTCACAAAGAACTAACAAAAATATTTTAAAAGATGAAGATCTTAGCAGATCTGGCTTTATGCAGTTTTTCAGGATACCAAGCATGTGATGTCTCCACACTTCTTTTAATGCATTGATGTTAACATGATTATAATTTTGTGTATGTGTGCATTTGCATGTGTGTGTGTGTGTGTGTGTGTTACAGTGTAGTGAACTTAGGCTACAGTTGTAACCTAACTTCTTCTAACAACTCGTGTTACAGTTGTTAGATAGTTGCCTATCTTATCTAGACATTGTAAAACACATGAGCAAGAGCATTGCCTCTTAAATCTAGCCATCACACATTTTATAACTGGTCTCCTTTATGGACTATGTAGAATTCGGTCTAGTTGTTCTTGTTACTAAGTGGTGAATCTGTGTGATAACTGCATTCTTTTGACTCTACTGTCAGTTTTCTTCCCTCTTGAAACTTACAGACTTTGAGTCTTGACTTCTATGCTTCTTGTCTCCTTACTATTCCTTTAAACCTAATCACGAGTTTTACTCAGAGACATTAAATCCCACAGTATGAGCAAAGTAACTAGAACTTGGGAATATTCTAGTATGCAGTGTTCTTCCTCAGTGAAATCATGGATGTTTTCTCTACTCTGCAGACAATTTGAGAGCCTTAAGCAATTTTTAAAAATTTATTAATCATTTTATTTATTTACATTTCAAATGTTATCCCCCCTCCTGGTCTGCCCTCCACAAACCCCTCACCCCACCTCTCTCCATTTCACCTCTATGAGAGTGCCCCCCCACCCACCAATTGTTCTTCCTATGGGGTTGCAATCCCTTCAGTCCTTTCCACAACTCTTCCATTGGGGTCCATGGATTCTATCCAATTTCTCCATTGGGGACACCATGCTCAGTCCATGTTTGCCTGTGAGTGGATCTGCATCTGTCTTACTGCTGGTAGAGCCCCTCAGAGGACAGCCATACCAGGTTCCTGTCTAAGTTCTATAATATTGAATAAGCTATACAGTGCCCTTTCAAAGTTTGAGAAGTTATATATATATATATATATATATATATATATATATATATATATATATACACTTTCTGAAGTTTCAAGAAAATTTTCAAGAGTATAATACAAATGTTAATCTGAAGAAGACAGTTACATTTGAAAAAGCTTTAAAGACAATAAATCATTTTGTCATTTCAACTACCATAAATGTGTCAATATATTGTGACATTACAAGAATACAATCCCCGATGAGTGTCTTCGTTGACCATTTTTTTTTCTTTCAAGGTTCATTTGAAGAAAACCATCATTTTAAAAATAATTCTCATAAGTTTTAACTTTACTGAAAAATCAGAAGAGCAGGAATCATTTAAAGACATACAGATTTCTTAATATAGTCTGAAACGTATACTCCTATTTTCTCAAGACTTTTGCACGTTTTAAATAATCCATATTAGTACATATGAAACAATTTTTGTAATTCTATGCATTTACCAATGGTTCCACTTGTTTAACTTACCTATAAAACCAGGAAAAAAATTCATGTTACTCACTCAATACAATAAATATAACCACTCTGTTTTACTGTACTGATATTTCCTTTAGCACTGTTGCCTATTATCACAATGACTATTAAGATCTTTTTCATCTTCTGGCCCTTTTATCACAGCAACATATGTCATAACTGCTGCTTGTCTCTTGCCTGGAATACTTGGGTATAGTTGCACTTCAATCTAACCCTCAGACTTTCGATATTTCTGAAACATAAATAAAACAATTAGACCTCACTGAGTCACTAGTCACTGGTTTTTAATTTTGCTTTTTTGAGACAATGTTAAACAGTATAGGCTCATCCTGAACTTGAGACAATGTTAAACAGTATAGGCTCAGCCTGAACTGGAATTGATGATAATCTTCCCCCCTTTACCTTTCTAGTGTTTACCTTATATGTGCCGGTGCATGAGCCCATTCAGCCATTGATAGGAGCTCTTAGGTAGTTTCTCATTGCTTTTAGAGCAAAGCCCAAAATTTTAACTGGCCAACATTTTTGTAATCACGCAGAAATCTCAGTTAATTGTAGATATATAATATAGATAGAGTAAGGGCTGGTGGTATGGAAAGTAAGTAGTGAGCTAGAATTTATTTTGTTTTTATTATGAGCATTTTCTATAGCACCCATTTTTTTTCTTTTTCCTGTAGCTCCTTTGAGACTCTTTTATTGCAGTGATTACTTATAGTTGCCAATTGTAGATCATCTAGAATCATTTTGGAAGAGAATCCCAATGAGGGATTGATTGTCTAAATCAGATTGCTATGTGGGTGTGTCTGTGGGGAATTGTCTTAATTTCCTTAATTGATGTAGAAAGTCACAGCTTGAAAGTTGGTGGCACCATTCCTTGGCATGAGGCCCTGTATTGTACAAGAGTAGAGAAAGCTTGTTGAATACCAGGCATATATCCATGCTTCATTTCTATCTTGACTTACTGCATCAAGTTCTTACAGAATGCCCTTTTCTGAAATAACAAATGGTAATCTAAAACTTTTAAATAAAACAAACCCTTTCTCCCCTAAGCTGTGTTGTGTCATGGTATTGTAACAAAGCTTCAGAAAGGAAAGTTGGACATCTACTGTTTCTAACTACATTTATATGGTTTTATTTGAAAACACAAAACAAAACCAAAAACAAGATCTTGGGATGTATTTTCTCCTGTTGCTGGAGAAGTGAGCATGCCTTTGACCTCACCTGTTATTTCATTCTTCCATTTCATCATAATCTAAAAACTCCAAGATATTAATGTAAAATTTTGGAAACATAGGAACTATAGTTTATATAACAAATATTCAAATACTTTATGGTCTCAAAAGAAAGAATTTATCTCAAATTATATGAATGGGCTTAGTATGTCAATGAAACCCTATGATTAGAGAGAGACAAAGAGACATGTAGGGGAGATAAGAAGAGATAGGAAGGCAGAAGCTCCAAACAAGGAAAGGGATGCATGTAGTCCTTGACGCTAGAAGAGACAAAGAACAGATCCTCACTTCAAATTGTGGTGAGAGCATGGGTGTGCCTGCTCACATCCTGATTTTGGACTTCTGGCTTCTTGAGATGTGAGAGAAGAGAATTAATTTACTTCAAGTCACTCAGCTTGTGGTATTTTGCCATAGCATCCATGGGAGGTAACATATCTTCCTTCCAGGTCACTGACTCCTTTGCTGATCTTTAATCTCATCTTTGGACCTTAAATTCTTCTCTCTTCATGGAAACATCTCACCAAATATCCCCATGTTTTCATCATAGTTTTCACCTCTCTGCTTAAAAATTACTGTTTTGCAATTACTTTTCATGACTAATTTAAAGTGAGCTCTTGATACTACCCAATATTCTTGCCTGTTTTTTCTTCATGGTGCTTATAATACATGTGACATGCAATATGTTAACAGGTCAACTCATTTGTTATTTTATGCATCTCTCCAGAGCTCCAGTCAAAGATCAGTTTCATTTTGTCAGAGATTGTAACTTGTCACTATGTTCCTGGTACACAGGACAAGGATGAGTTTATGTCAAAATTCAGTCAATCCTTGTTAAAAAGAAATATCTGAGATATAAGAAAAATCTGATATATAAGAAAACAGTAATAAATTGGTTTTTTGTTTTGTTTTACGTACCAGTCATGTCCTCAAACTGTCATTGCCTTTAACCATGCGACTGCTCTGACCTGCATCAGATGTAACTGACCTGATCCCTGTGCATCACTTACTTTCAAGTTTTCAACTGCTGAGATTTAAGGAAAGTTTTTGAGATATTTTATGTCCTACAATTGACTGCAGCTAATTTTTGGATTGTATATTTACTCAGCAAGTATTTAAAAATCAACACAGTGTATCTCTTCGAGCTAGACTCCCCATGATTCACTGATCTCTGCACTGTGTCTAGTTGTGGTTTTCTGTAATGGTCTCCATTTTCTGGAAGGAAAAATTTCTTGAATGAGATGTGGTGCCTACATTTTTGAGGGGGTAAATAATGAGATTTAGGATGTAGTGAGGAATTATGCTACCCTAGCAAAATGGCAGTAGTAAATTCTTTTCTAAGGTTCCGGCCCTAACTAGTTCCTGGGAAATTATCCAGGTTTCTAGTACTGGACATTATTTCCTTCCTGTTGAGTGGTCAGTTAGACAGTTGTTGTTTTCTACTTACATGTATATGCCACATTTATACTTTTATGCATATCTTGCCAAACTAGCAATTGTCATGGTTCATAGGTGTTACAGTCTTGTAGGACTGTTTCCTTCCTTTGAAAGTTTTCACAGTGTTTTTAGAACCATGGAGGATAAAGCACATGAGAGAGGCTTCAGGTCATATCAGGCTTGAGTCATCTAAGTGGTGTGATGACTTCAGGAATAATAGTCAACTTTCAATACCATAGAAGCGACCAAGGGCTGCAGTGATAATCTATATTTGTTTAGTCAATTGGACTATCCTGACCAACACTTCAAAAGGTTTCTTGTATCGGATGTTGGGGGTTTTGTTAGTGTGTGGTTGTTGTGGGGAGCCTTGTCAGCCCAAGTGTTTTTAACTTCTCTTAAGAGAGACAGACAGACAAACAGACACACACACACACACACACACACACACACACACACACAAACACACACAAACACACACAAACCAAGTATAAACAAAGAAAAAGAAGCCATCAAATCGAGAGTAGGGACACATGGAAGGTATTTGAGAGCTCAGCCAGGAGGGGCTAGGAGAAAAAAAAAGTGAAGCATTAATTACTATAATTCTCTTTCAATTAAAAGTATAAAAAATTAAAATGAGATTAATCAGTATTTTTTGTTATCATACTAAAATACTAAGCATGTCTTTTTTTTTTAACTAAACAAGCCAAAAAGAACTATGACTGTGACCATGAACATGTATATTCATTTTAAAGGGTTTGTACTTTTAGAGGTAGATGGAGCACAGAGAGAAATCCCTCAATAGTTCCTGCCTTCTCTACCTTCCTGAGTTTGTCTTTTTAGGAGAGGAAAAGAGAAGATAGCAAGGCACAGTCTTCTCAGAGCAACAAGAAAGCTGTGTAAGCAAAGGTTCTTTTGAGATGGATAATATTCCCAGGTGAGAATGATTTAGGAATCTGTGAGAGTTTTCTTATCTAAGAGTAAAGCACAATATGGTCTGTGCTCTATGGTTCCCCTTTCTAGAGGATTTTTTTTCCTATTGCCAGATACAGGACAAGAGAGTTAGAGGACATCTGAGAGAGCATTCCAAAATGACAAACTCCACTTCAGCCCAAGCATCACTGCTGCCAGCTCGAAGAGTTTCTCGGTGATTAGTCACAGTACCTGATATTGCACAATGTAAAACGGAAGGTCAAAGATAGACTGTTGATGACTTTGAAATTTGTTTTGTTGAAATAATGCTTCTTAGACTGAAAAACTCAATCTATTTGACAATGAAAAGAGATAGAATTGTCAGAATCTTGCAGTCTTTTGTTGCAAAGTCTTCATAAATTACTGCCCTAAACATTGGAAAGATGTTTAGAATATTTACAGCCAATTACTACAAATATTTATAAATATATTACAATGATTTGGGCCTAGGAGATGCTGTAAACAATTGTTTTGGCTATTGAAGTGTTAGTCTATTGACATTTTGGAACTTCATTATTAAAATATTAGAAATTTAAATAGTCACATTTTGCAATTAACAAGGTCCAGTTCACCTAGATGAACTTCTATACAATTAGTCATTTGAAGCAGAACTTGTGAGGATTCACATCAAATTTTATAATTTCAATATAGAATATATTTTACATATATATCCATCACCAAAAGAAAAAAAAATCTATGAGAGGTAGAATTAGAAAAACTGTTATTATATCATTTTCACAGCTGATGTTCATTACTTATTTTTAAGTTCTTACTCATCTCTTGTTTTAACTTTTGTTCTTTTTTGCATATGCTATACTCACATGTATATTTGCTTAAATATATACATATATTATTGCCTAGTTTATGTATATAAAGGTCATTTTCAAAAGTGAAATTGGTTAACTGAAAAAATTATACACATACAGTAGAGAACAATAATGTGATTGCATAGGTTGATAGTAAAACAGTTTTATTGTTCTATAAACCAAAATTTATCCACAGTAAGCATATAGGTAACAATTCCAGCAAATTTACAAAATTGTACACTTGAGGTAAACTTCAACTTTAGAGCATTCCTACTTCAAAAGCAATTACTCTGCCGGGCGGTGGTGGCGCACGCCTTTAATCCCAGCACTTGGAAGGCAGAGGCAGGCGGATTTCTGAGTTCGAGGCCAGCCTGGTCTACAGAGTGAGTTCCAGGACAGCCAGGGCTACACAGAGAAACCCTGTCTCGAAAAACCAAAAAAAAAAAAAAAAAAAAAAAACAATTACTCTGCTTGTATTGTTTTGTTACACATAGATAGATTAATCTATATCTTTATCTGTTACCCTGCACAAAACTGAGCTACAAATGGATCAATGTCCTCAACATAGAAGATGATACCCTGAATCTGGTGCAGAAGAATATATGAATTACACTTGAACTTACTGACATAGGAAAATATTTTCCCCAGTAATTAATACCTTAAACCTAATTAGTACAGGTACCTCATGAACTTAAACAGCTTCTGTACAACAAAGGACACTACAGTATTATTTGACTGAAGAGGCAGCCTATAGAATGGGGAAAACTTTACAAATTACATATCTGACAAGTTAATGTCTAGAGTATACAAGGAAGTACACATCAAGAAAACAAACAACTAAAGAAAAATGGGACATAGAACTAAACAAAGAGTTCTCAAAAGATGAAAAAATATGGCTAAGACATTTTTTTTTGAAATGGTCAACATCCTTAGCCACTAAGGAAATGCAAAGTAAAACTACTTTCAGATTTCCTCTTACTTCAGTCAGAATGACTAAGATGCGAAGAATAGATGATGACAAATACTTATATGGATTTGTGGAAAGGAAATACTTGTTTACTACTGGTGACTGTATAAATTGGAGTGTTTACTATGATATTAGTGTTGATTTCCTCAAAACACTGGAAATTAATCTATTGCATGGTCTCCCTGTACCAACCACCCTTGGACATATACCAAAAGGACTGTATATCCTACTAAAGAGACACCGTCTCACTCATGTTCATTGCTTCTTATTCATAATAGACAGAAAATGGAAACACCTAGATGTCCATCAAACAATGAATGGGTGATGAAAATGTGAAACATTTACACAATAGAATATTATTCACCCATTGAAAACTAAAGTTGAATCTTTCAGATTAAATGTATGGATTTGAGAACAATCATTCTGAATGATGTAACACAGACACCCCCTTTCCTGGACACCCCCCTTTCCAAAAGACAAGTGTTGCTTGATTTCACTTGTTGCAGATCCTATCTTTGCATCTTCATATATGTATGTCTCTTTTGAAATACCCGTAGAAGTCAGGATACTAGTAAGGGCATATGATAGGGCATAGGATGCTTTTAAGGGACCAGTGAGATGATGCAATCATATAAAGGGAGAAAGGGGAATAATGGAACAGGAAGGATTGAATGGAGTAAGAGAGGGGAAGACTGGTTGGACGAGTATATACAGGGGATAATAACAAAAGATCTATGCAAAAAGTCATATGGAAACCTATTTCTGTAGATGCTTCCCTATATTAGAGCTGTTTGCCAGTTAGGCTCCACAGACCTACAATATTAAACCATATTGCCATTGCTCTTGGTTATCCTCCAGAACTTACCAGTAAGACCTTATTTCTGAAGATACCACATGTGTGAGTCATAGAACACAAAAAAAGTTAAGCTGGCACACACATGATAGATTCATTTTTACTGGATAAATTCCATATTGCTGAAAGATGCTATGTACACTAACAGAATGAAAAAAATAATCAGTAACTAACTCAGTTGTACAATAGTGGCTATTATGAATATAGTAAACATTTTTTTCTTTTAAATTTAAATCCTGTTCCACAACTTAGAACACATACCTAGCACCATAATTGTGGACAAGAATTTTTGATTAGGTAGATCATAGTCCCTAAAGGAGTATTGACTAATTATTATTCTGCACGATATTAATGTAATTATATCACTATGCTAATAGATTTGTGTATATTTCAACCCTCACCATCCTCATCAGTGTAGCTTCTTTTTGAAGTAGATGGTGATAACATGAAGAACTAGAAGCAGTCCAGGTACACAGAGTA
>JANHMN010000005.1:10925915-10964237 GCA_030674055.1 Rhabdomys pumilio | reverse complement strand
ACACCAATGTGGTTTCACAAAGAAACCCAGTCACTGAATGCAAGCTCAAGCCCAACAGAATTTAACCACGGGAAGAAACTGGGCAGGCATGGTATCCCACACCTATGTGAAGACTATTGGCAATTGGTAGCTTCTAGAAAAGGGATTGTCAGCTTTGTTTAAGGGTATGACTTAAGGGATGACACTATACCAAAGAGTATAAAGATAACACAAATCAGACTGGATGAGTTAAAAACAAAACACAAAACTCCAAAGACAAAACCAAATCAAAACCCTACAAAGTTCAGTGGGCAGGGAAAGGGGCATGAATCTGAATGGTTTTAGAAGTGACAGTGGAGAATATGCTCAACTTGGATGCAGTTCATTAATAACTAACAAAAATGTCTTGAAAGAAAATGGACACATACATTATGAAGGTATATTTCCTGCTTATTTCAGTTTATATAATTTGCAACTCATTGTTATTATTTAAAGTCTCTTTAATTATTTTCTGTGTTCAAATATATACAGTTTCTTTACCAGATAGAAGAAGGACATTGACTTTCCTCCCAGTTTTTGGTTGTTAGAAATAAAGTCATGTGAAAATTGTACATTGGGACTTTTAGAGAATATAGTTTTCATTTTATGTTAGTAACTACTTTTAAGTAGAATTTTTCAGTGACTTTGAAGTGGTATTCGAAGTCATATGGTAAGTGCCGAAAACCTTGAGGAACAAAACACTGTTTTCCTAAGTGTCTGTTGCCATTTTCCAACCCAGCATCAGTGTGTGAGTGCCGGTATTGTGTGTCCTTGCTGGCACTTGACATTTTCATATTCTCTTTAGTACTGTCTTATTTACCTGTAAGAGATTCATTGCTATCTCAAAGTTTTACTTTTCTTTTTCTAGAACCCCACGATATTATGCATCTTCACCTGTCGTTTCTGTTGGTGTATTATCTCTTTGGAAGTGTTGGTTCAAATTTTCCATGTTAAGCTCTTTTTTCTCATTATTGAATGTTTAAAGTTTTTCATGCATTTTGAATAGCCTGCCAGAATAATATATGTAATTTTAAAATCTGAGTCTCACAATATACTTTACAACGTATCATAAAATTATATTTTAATTATGTTTTTAAGAATAGAATCCATAAACTTGAAGTCAAATATATCAGTTTGTTTTTCAAGAATTATGGTTTGGTATGTTTTTTAAACAACAAATATTTAACCTGAGGTCACAAGATGCTCTATAATGTTTATTTAAAGAATTTATACTTTTAACTTTTATAATTAGGTATATTAACAGTATTATATTAATAATTCCATTTGTTTACATCTCAAATGATATCCCACTTCCTAGTTATCCCTCCACAAGTCCCCCATCCCACAACCTCCCTCTCCTTCTTCCCCTTTGTCTCTAAGAGGGTGCTCCCCAACCCATCAACCCTCTCCCATCCCACCCCTCCAGCATCCCCATATGCTGGGCAACAAACCTCCACAGGACCAAATATGAATAGTTTTGTGTTAGTTTTATGTATAAACTAGAACTGCTGACATTCATATTTTCCACATTTATAGCCAATAGTTCCTCAAACATTTTCTAAAAGGGCTATGCTTTCTTCACTGTATTGCATTTGAAAATTTGATGAACAATTGTTTGATATAGTTGTTTAATTTAATTTAATTTGTTCTTCATTAAAACATAATTCCATAATCCCCACCCCCATTAGCTTTTTTTTTACAACCTCTCTCATGTTTTCTCCCCATTCCATCTCACATATATGGCTTTTTTTTTTAAATTGTTGTTAAACACACAACAACACACAGCATGTTATGCCAACTGCTGGTGCCATTTTTTCAGGTCTTGTATAAGTAGCCATATTGTTAGGATGTCATAGGTGTATCGCCCTATCATATCTAGAAGACATATTCCTACTGCAGACTTCTTGTTCCTCTGACTCTTACAATCTTTCTTCCCTCTTTCCCTTATGTTCAGGGCCTTAGATATAGAGGTTTGTATTATAGTTTTATCAACTGGGACTAAATACCCCATGGTCACTTATATTGTGCATTTTTCTCAGTGTAGCTTCATATAATGGCCTCAATCTGTTGTAAAAAGAAGTTTCTTTGAGGAAATGAGCTTTGCTACTCTATGAGTTTAAGGATAAGTATTTACAATGCAGTTAGAAGTTCTAGTGGTTTAGGAAAGTATAGGTATTTTGCTTTCCTTTAGGATTCATGGCCTAACTAGCCATACGTGATTGGCTAAGTTTATAGTAGCAGGCTTTTAGTTCAATTAACTGTTAGTTATCATGGAAATTAGAGCCGCCATTTCACCATAAGAAATATTTCCTCTGGCTGCTTATTGTAGTGGTTCTTAAGACTGTGTGACTGGGCAAGATTATTGCTTGGTCTCCTTCCTTATCTGATTGCACTTTTTTGATACTAGGAAACCTAATAATCAGGTATGAGGCTTTCAGGTCTGATCTACCTTAATTCCCCTAGGTCCAAAACATATGATGTCTTATTTTCAAGTTCTAGGAAGTAACCAAGGACCATAGTAATAGCTTATATTATTTTGCGGAGTTTCTCAGACTCCTCTTACCAACAACTTGAAAGAAAATGTCACATGTCTTGTAAATGTTTTTTGTTTGATAGTTGATGGCTCTTTAGTGGGAACATTATCATCCCGTGTGGTATACACACACACACACACACACACACACACACACACACACACACACATGGAACAAAACCAAAGAACTCAAAAGAATGCACTTAACTGTGTTCATCTGATAGTTGAAAAGATGCTAGTAACATAAACTTGGGAGAAAACAGTGCTTAAACAAATGATGCTGGAGAAACTGGTTGACATCACAGAGAAGAATTAAATTAGACCTATATCTATCACCCTGCATCAAAATAAACTCCACATAGATCAAATACCTTAATATAAAACCTAAAATGGTGAAACTACTGAAGAAAAACTAGACAGTACTATATATGACATAGGTGTAGGAAAGAATTTTGTCAACAGGATTCTGTTTGCCTACAAATTAAGGCCAACAACTTAACAAGGGAATCTCATAAGACTAAAACCTTCTGTAAACCTAAGGAAACAATCAATTGAGTTTCATAAAACATGGTGTCAAAGAACATAGCTACCTCTTTGTAGTAATTTAGTCCTAAATAAATAGCAGAATTACTTGCATGTTGGTCAACTACAGCTTTTGGAGTGTTTAGTGACATTCCTGTTTAACATTCCTATTCATAAATGAATTTGGTTTTGATTCTAGTCTTTTTCAAAGACTGAATATTAATGTTCTTCAATTATTTATTTAGAGAATAATTTATTCATATAAAATCTAGACCCTAATATGAAATTCAGCACAATCATTAGGGATAAGAACCAAAAAACATTAAGCTTCAGGCATTTAGCATCTGATATAATGTTACATACTTATAAGGTGTAGTAAGTTGACCTTGAATACCCAGTAGGTGTGGGCAATATATCATTCTGTAGTTAGACATACCAGACTTCTGGAAGTAATTTTAAAATAGTTTGAAGAATGAGAAATTTAAAAATACTTAACATTTTTGAAGTTGGCTAGAAGGCAGCCACCAGATTGTTAAGAAATAGACAATATCAAGTTTGAAGGTAGAAACTAGGTATCTAGAGGTCATCTGACTGGTAGATGAAAGACAATAGAGGTAAAGTGGAGGAGAACTTTGGGATAATTGGCATTTTAGAAATTAGATACATGATAAGTATAGAAAAGATCACGGAGAATAGACACAGGGTATCTAGAGTATAGATAAGAGATAGATGGAAGATAGACATAAAATGGCTAGAGGATATATGGTGGATAACTTGAAAATAATAAATGGGAGGTAGAAAATTATAGATAGAGGATAGATGAAAGATAGATTGCTAAAGGATCACTGAAAGACATAGGGTACCTAGATGGAAGATAAACACAATTGACCTACAAGATACATAATAAATGTATATGATATATAGGATGGTTAGAAGATAGATTGTTGATAGATAGAAGATATACAACATAGCTAGAAGACAGATGAAAGAGAGATGGTAAACACAGGAGAGTTAGAAATTGATGATAGACCAAAGATAGATACAGTACAGTGTAGGTAAAAATGGCTGGGGAACTGCAGTTCCTCCTGCCACGCTGTGTGTAGTTGGCTGGGAACTGTGGGTTCCTCCAGCTGGAAGTTAGGACTGGCTGCTCACTAAAGGCCTCTCCATGGCTCCTCACTGCGCGGCCCCAACACATGAGGAAGTCCTTGGGTTTCCAAAACGGGTTTATTGGCATGATGGATGGTAGATGGATCTGGATGCACACCCCCCAAACCCAGGGAAGACCTGAGGTAAAGAGGATGGGGGAAAAAGGGGGGAGGAGCTGAGGAGGAATGCTTATTTGGCTCTATCCTCTGGCCTTCAGGTACCTCATTAGTATGTAAATCTCTTTAGGGCCTGGGGCCTGTTTATCATGCCTACCTGTGTCCTACTTGGCTGAAGGGCACAGGTTGAATGGAGATCAGACCTCCTGTCAGGAGCCTGGATTCTGGGGGTGTGGCTGAACCCACAACCCAAGACCCAGGATACCCTTTCATGGCCCTGCATCCCACTTTCTTTTCTTTCATAAAAGGAGGGGCAACTCTGTGTTAGTGAGAAATTTGAACCACATGGAGTAGTCTGGAATCTGGGAGCATGGGGAGATATATGCCATCCCTGACAGGGAATGTCCTGTTGGGTCCCCAGCTATCTCAAACCCAACGCTCTACCGGGGAGATCAAACCATCTCTTTATGGCCCAAATCTCAGTCTTTTTTAGTGAAAATTTTGGATGAGTCAAAAGAAAACACTATGAAGGCCATAGGGTGTGGTACAATTAAGCCAAAGTGTAAGGGGAGCTGGGAGTGGGAGTTAAGAAGGCAAGGGATCATTGAAACAATTAAACACAGGTTGTATAACTTGAGGGTAATAACATCTGATGAATCTAAATAGACATTATGTTTTCCTTACTAACATGTAACTTTAGTTATGTGACTTTGGCAAAAGAGTTTCTTTGTAGCTGGAAGGTCTGGATCTTTCTTCTGTAGGAGTGTCTCTGGGTCTGGCATGTGTCTCTGGAGTCTTCAGCGTGTGTCTCTGGATCTCAGCATGTATGTCTGGGTCTCAACGTGTATCTCTGGGGTCTTCAGTCAGACAAGGTGGCAGGAAGAAGGCTGCATTGCAGGCAGGTTCCAGGAGATGGTGTTGTCTCTGCAGGACTTGTGGGAGCACCTATAGGATAATCACAACAGGGAAGCAGCACCCTGGCAGGGGGATGACTGCAAAGGGTGTGTAGCAAGCATTAGGTTACTTGGTTGCAAGCATGTCATGGTTTGTCGTTGAGATCCTAGAAAAGCAAAGGTATTTGAGGAAATTTTAGTCCTAGAAGGCATCTTTGAGTCTGTTAGTTATGTATCTCGGGTAGGCAGCAACAGTTTGTAAAAGGGAACTAGTTGTTAATTAAGAGCTGAAAGACTGTTGATGAGCATGTTGATTTAACCTTTGGAAGTAGTGTAGATGACTTTTGAACCTTAAAGATACCTTAAAAATGGAAAAAAAAAATTGGACATATATCACGAGTGTTAAAGAGAAAAGGAAACATTTAAACAAAAAACAAGAAAATTTTTGCTTGAAAAACAGGAATGGTGTGCAGGTCTTTTTGTTGTGGAGAAGCAGTAATGGCAGGTTTAGAAGCAGTGTGGGGAGGGCCTTGCTCTGCCACGTGGTGCCTGGGTGCTCTGGCAGAGAGGTCCTGTTTTTCCTTTGTTTTTCTTAGAAATCTTAAATGTAGAGAAAGAGAAAAAGGCTAACTTTGAAGAAAGCTTAGAGGAAGAGACATAAAGGCTTGATAGGAGAGCCAAGAGTCAGAAAGAATGAAAGGCTGTGTCTATGGGAGACACACATGGCAACCAGGCCCAGCCTGGTGTTTTTAGCCAAGAGGAAGAAAGGCGAAGATGGGGAAGGGAGCAAGCAGGGTCCCGGACCAGCTGCTTTTCAGGCAAACCATCTGAACTAAATGGTCATGGTCGAAGTCAGCCGCAAATGATGGAGAAGAAGGGGAAAAGCCTATGTTAGCCTATGTTAGAGCCAGTGCTCTTGAAAAGCTAGCAGGAACCCCTGGGGGGAGGGGCAGAGAGCAAAAATTAGGAAGTCACCACCATCTTGTTGAGTTGGAGAACACATGTGGAGAGAGAAAGAAACTTATGTTAGCAGGCAGCACAGAAGACTGAAGTCAGCACTCCTGAGAGTTTAAAACAAAAGGGGCCAAGGAAAAGGGGAAAGAGTCTTAGAACGAGGGTCACAGCAGGCTCTTCGACTTGAAGACAGTTGTTAGCTGTGAAGGAGCCCTCTCTGTGGAGCTGGGGGATGGGCAAAGTGGAGGCTAGGGAGTCTGCCATCTTGCCCTTGAGCTGGAGAGCACATGGAGACAGAGAGACAGAGAATTTTTGCATGTGTGCATTATGCTGGGGAATCAAAAAGAGGGTGTCGCATTCACTAGAGATGGAGAGATGGAGTTAAAAGCAGCTGTGAGCTATCCAACATGGGGTCTGGGAAACAAGTGCAGGTCTCCTGCAAGTACTCTTATCAGTCTCTGAGCCATTTTGCTCTCCCAGAACTCTTTTGTGTTGATTTTCTTATTTGGCAATTTCAAATATATATATATATATATCCTTTCATCCCTTTCATCCCTTTCATCCCTTTCATCCTTTTCTATTTCCCTCTCATCTTTATAAATTCTCCCTTATCTCAGTTTTATTGCCAGAATTAAGATGTTTTGTTTTGTGATCCATTTATTTTAACTAAGGACATCTGTGTATCTGTGTGACTACTGGATTGGAATAATCCTCTAGACTCTCATTGCTTATAAAATGTCGCCAACGATCAACAAGTGGGACAAAAAAACAAAAACAAAAACAAAAACAAAAATACAAACAAACCACTGACAACAACAACACACACACACACAAAAAACAAAGCAAAACTTCTGTACTGCAAAGGAAACTGTCAAGTGACGAGGCAGCCTACAAAATGGGATAAAGCCTTTGACAGATACATATCTGGCATATCAGTTTCTAAAATATATAAATGGCTTTTAAAAATTAACATCAATGGACTGTGGAGATAGCTCAGTAGTTAATTAAATGTGTTGCTCTTGTAGAGGATACACATTTCCATCTAAGCACACAATGGTGATTCACTATCATCTGTATCATCTGTAATTCCAGTACTATTGGATGTGATGCTCTCTTTGGACCTCCATCAACACTAAGAATGCAGATGGTAGACACCCATACATGCAGGCAAAATATTCATACACATAATAATTTAATTAAAGTTTCTTGTCCAAGTATATCTAGAAGGATATTATTGGAGCAGTAACGAATTATCAGTAGCTATTATACAAAATGTTAGCATTTTGTCTGAGCTCCACCCCACAGTTACCTGGCAACAACCAAGTATACCTGACTCACTATAAAAGGGGCTGCATGCTCTCTCTCTTATGCTCTTGCTTTTGCCTTCTTGCTCCCACTCTGTTCCCTCCCACCTCCCCACTCTCTGCACATGCTCATGGCTGGCCTCTACTTCTCTACTCCTCTTCTCTGCTCTCTCTCTCTCTCTGCCTTTCTCTGCCTCTACTACCTTCGAACTCCTCTCCCCATTCCCTGAATAAACTTTATTATCTTGTCTCTCAGGGGGAAGGGATGCCTCAGCATGGGCCCACTGAGACACTCCCTTCTTCACACCTCACCACACGTCCACCAAAACATAATCTTCCTCTCTTTATCTTTTTATAATCACATCAATACCACTGAAGAATATTACACCCACTTCCCTGACAGCTATTAGCTAGTACTAGTGACTCAGAAGTTGGTGGAGCTTCATGAGAAACTGTTGCTTGGCCCAGTCTTGTGTAGTATGTGTGCAGATAATGACAGCTGCTGTGAATTCTTGAGTGTAACAGCAATGTGATGCCCAGATGAGATTTTACTATAAATCTCTACATTCCCTGAATCTTACATTCTTCCTACCCCTTCTCCTAAGATGTCCCTTGAGCCTTCTAGGATCTAATATATTCCATTAAGGCCAAACACTACACCATCATTTACTCTTGGCACATTTGCCAGTTATGTTTCTTTTTTCTATTAACTATTATCCACTAAAGCTAGCAGCTTCTGTGCTGAAGGTCAGGTGCAGCACTAATCTAAAGATATAAACATTAATATTTTGAAGGCAGTTTTACAGAAGGAGCATTAAGTAAACTATTGTGACTGGAGCCTTGGTGAACATGTGCAGCTATCTCTGCTGTAGTATATAGTTCCTTTGGTAGCATATACCAAGGAGTGATATAGCTGTGTTACATGGCAGTTTTATTCTTGACATTTGTGGCATTAACTAAAGCTAGCACCGTGATAAGAAGGTATCTAGGAAGGTATGCTCTTGTTAAAAGCTCATACACTGTGTGATCACCACAAAATCATAGCCTCTCATTCAGTGAATGAATGTTTAAAACATACACACTAGAAACCCCACCACTAACACTTATGCCATTTTTCTAGATGTGTGATAGATGTTGCATTAAGTATATAGTAGTTTTCTTAAGTATATGGTAGTTTTCTTAGTCCATTTTTGCTGCTGTTACAGAATGTTACATATTGTTATAAACAAGAGTGGTGCCATTAAGGGCATTCAATGCAGGCGTTGCTCGGTTGCTTATTGGATCTCCATAGGTTTTGTGTTGCTAGCCCTGAGCTTTCATCCCCCACAGTCTTGAGATGGTAGGTCTTCATTTCTCAGAGCTTATGATTGTTCATTCTGTATTAGAAGTCTCCTTCACCGGTCATTGTTACTGTATTAATCTGGGTTCTCCTAAGGAAGAAAACTAACACAACTATATACACACATAACCTTTGTTAGAGTGGCTATCAAACTGTGTTTCTAATACTAACAGAGGGAAGGAATGCCTCAGAAAAAGCACAGATGAACTTGCCTGTGAGAGTAAAGGCAAAGAAAAACAACTTTCCTTCTACCATGTTCTTTTATGCAGGCTGCTGCCAGATGATATGGCCCAAATTTACAGTCTCTGGTCTCACCTCCAATGATCCAATCAAGAACTTCTACAATCTAGCTTCTTGGGTTTTTGTTAATTCCAAATGCAGTCAGGTTGACAACAAAGATGATCCATCACAGGAACATTGTCCACTTGTACCATTTCCTTCCTAAAATTCTAATGAGGTCCTGAAATTGAATAGAGCATATAATTCCCCAGTGTAGAAGGAGATTTCAGACCCATTTCTAGGATGCAAGCATAGAGGAAGTAGAGAGATTATAATGCCACTGTTGCTATTAGTTTAGATCACATTGCCAGTTGAGATTGTGTTCCTTAAAGAGACTGCATGGTATTCACCAGAATCATACAGTTAAATTGTTTTAGAAAATTTTTCAGGTCATGTGTTCTTTTATACTATATGGCTAACAAAACACATAAAGAAGTGGGTTCTCTAGGAGCACCAAGAAGAAAACACTTTGCTCTCGTGAGATCAATATGTTAAGAAAGGCTTTTTCTATCTGGCCAAATTAAGTAATATCCTCACCATCTCTACATTTATCAATAATTTAACTATTTGCATATTATACTAATTGTTGATCATTTTCATTTTATGTTTGGGTCTTTTTCTTCTCTTTCTCTCTTCCATCTTTTGAAAGTCTCCTGAAGCTAGAATGTCTGAGTCCTATGAGCACAGACTTTGTTTTTGCAATTCTGCCCATACCTAGAATTGGATGTGATATATAAAATGCACCTACGTAGGTGTCTTTTCAATGAGTAAATAAGTTACCCAAGATTCTTCTATAAACTTATCTCTAGTCAGCACTCATTCTGTCACCCCTACCTCACGTTTCTCTACTGGAACCTTTTCTATTCTTAATATCCATCTCAAATCTTACTCTGTAAGCTTTCACATTTCTCCAAGTAAAGAAAATAACATATTAAACTTTTTGAATATGCATTCTTAAGAGAAGACTTAGAGACAAACAAGGAAATCATTTCTGGAAATCTCTGTGTCCTACATTAAATGAAAACAAATGATTCTGGAATCTCTTACATTCTATCAAATTTGGAGTTTGTAGAAACCTACAGTAGAATCTCAAAATGAACACACCATCTACCTATAGGGGGCAGCATAGCATGCTACTTTGCCATGTAGTTTGGAGAGAGTTGTGATCAAATCCCAATTGGTAGATATACTATTTTACACAAAATATTAAATGTTAATTTATTCCTTTGCAAACTGGGGCAGACAGCTGAACTTACCTAAAGAAGTTAGATCTGTGATTTTTAGAGCTCAGTTCTCATTTTGTCTCAGTAAAAATAAATTAATGATCAAATCACTATCTTCTCTATTTACTATGGATTTTCTCTTGATTTGCTAAATTTTCCAGTTTGAATCCCACTTTAAAGACATCAAAATAAACAAACAACTTGTCTGATAACTGTTTTAAAAATCTCTGGTTTAAAAACTGAGTAGAACTCCCAAGGAATGTGACATTATTTTCATTATAGTGATATATTTTTCCCAAGCATGTTACTGACATAGGAACAAAAATGACAATCTCTATTGGACTTTGGTACGTTTTAAGCATTTTTTTGTGTGTGTCTGTGTATGTGGGGGTCTCATTATAGAGCCTAGGCTAACCTAGAACTTGTTATGCAGCTTAAGTTTGCCACTAAGTCCTAGTCTTCTGCCTTATCTTTCAGGTGTTGGTAATACAAATGTAAAGGCTTGTTACTTTCAAGTATATGATTTTCAATGTTTATTCCATGATAAATCTATATTTGTTTTATACATACATGTTTTTCTATTTAAGAATTCAATGTAAATATAAAATTTTAGAAGACTATTTCACATTTATCTTTAATGTATGAGAGACATGCTTTGAATAGCTTATAATTAGGAAGACAACAAAGCAAAAGAGATACTACATGTCTGTTGCCTATCTAGGGATACTGTTCCCATGACTGGGCTGCTTTGTCTGGCCTCAATGGGAGAGAATGTACCTAGTCCTGCAGTGGCTTGAGGTGCCAGGGTGGATTGGTACCTAGTGGAGAATTTCCCCTTTCTCAAAGGTGAAGGGGAGAGGTGGTGAGGAGAGGGACCATATGACTCTGGGACTGTGATGAAAGGGTGATATACTATGATAGGGATGTGAAAGAACAGAAAAGAAGAGAGAGAGAGGGAGAGAGAGAGAGAGAAAGAGAGAGAGAGAGAGAGAGAGAGAGAGAGCTGTGCTGTGCAGAATTTTACTGGGGGTGTTTTACAGAGACAGTTTGAAGAGAGAACAAGCTGAACACAGGTGAAGACAGAACAAATCAGAGAATAAAAAGGACCCATAAGATTACAGTAGATTGGCAGAGTTAGTTTGGGGCCAAACA
This sequence comes from Rhabdomys pumilio, assembly GCA_030674055.1. Taxonomy (NCBI): domain Eukaryota; kingdom Metazoa; phylum Chordata; class Mammalia; order Rodentia; family Muridae; genus Rhabdomys; species Rhabdomys pumilio. The sequence goes on along the minus strand of JANHMN010000005.1, from coordinate 10,952,755 downwards.
GAACAGTTCAGGAGAAGCTGAGAGAGAGAAGCCAGATTGAATCAATCTGCTTGGACGGGACTTTAAGCAGAACTGCTGAGTTGATTCAGCCAGCCAGACAGCCAGAGATCAGAGTGAACTAGAAAGGATGATCTTATTTAGAAGCAAGTCTTAGAGAATGAAAACATTCTAGGCCTAGATAAGGTTGTATTGAGACTAGAAGCTTTGAGGACTAGACAAAAGGTTAGTAGACTGAGGCAGTAAGCTTCTAAAATAACAATTATTACATGAGAATAAAGATGCATTTATAATTAATTTAGTAGTTTGGTCAAAAATCTCTCAAAATTTGTGTCCATGGTTTTCCTAAATTCAGTCTCATTGACCATTAAGACTTATCTAAAATTGTTGAATTGGGATTATCTCAGATGCCCTTCAAAACTGTATTTTAACATTATCAGAAGATAATTTCTTTTTTTGATGGTGAAATAAAATAAGCCTTACTTTCCCTTTGCAATGGTTTAATTGAATTCTTGGGTTAATGGATTAGTGATTTGTTAGTCCTGAGGAAAGTGGCTTTGTTATAAAAATAAGCTCTTTGTGTTATTTGCTGTCTCAACTTTTGATATCCTAGTTTGCCATAGGAGTTGTCACAGAACACTTGTCAGAAAGAAGGATCTTTGTTCTTTGCTGGTGAAGCTTCCTGATCTTGAACTTTCCAAGCTCTGTAACTATGAGTCCAAACCAACTTCTTTTATTGATAAATTGTCTAATCAGTGATATGCAATTACAGCAACAGAAAATTAATTGAGGCATGACTTAGTAAAGAAATGAAAATACACACACACACACACACACACTCATATATATGTATGTGTATGTGTATGTGTATGTGTATGTGTATGTGTATGTGTATGTGTATATGTATATGTATAAAGTATGTAACTTTTAATCTAGTCACTTTTCTTTAAAAATTTGTAGAACCATGGTACATGTTAGCTGCCAATGTTATTGAATCAATGTACAGACTTTAGGAATGAAGTTTGTCTTTAACAAAACCTTCAATTGTCATATATATAACTTATTTTATTCAAGTCTAAATGGTTTCCTAGTCTGATCAGTAACTATCTTTTGCTTCCACAACAGACAGAAAAGGAGAGACATATCATACAAACTCTGCTGGATGCTTAATCTTCATTTCTTAATCATCATATTGATTAGATTGTAAAACATTAGGAGGACGATTTAAGGAGATAGTTAAGTATATTCCTGAGTGTTTGCAAAGGTTTTCTTTTCTCTTCTTTTTCCGCTCTTATTCTTTTTTTAGAGAAAGAATTAAGTTGCACTGAAAATGGTTGGCACTATTCAATAGGTTAGATGCCATGAAGGAAATAGTAAAGAATTCTATAGAAAATATTCTTTCTATGTCTCTGTTTCCAGTATCCATTCTTATGCCATGATATGCTTCTGTACTACAGGTCTGAAAACATGTTACCAGTTTACCTGGACTGAAACTAGGTCAAAATATTTTCTTCTTTCATTAATCAAAAATAAACAAGCAGGTGAATAAAGTTATTATTATTCCATTAAAATGTGGCTTCCATCCTACACAAAGAAGTATAGGAAGCTAATGAATGCTGAGAGTGGGAGAGAGTCTTTCTGACTAATTTGTTATTTAATACCAAATGGTCAGCCCTGAAAACATACATACAGATAATATTATCTAGACTGAACAGGTTTCGTGGTGTGTGTGTGTGTGTGTGTGTGTGTGTGTGTGTGTGTGTGTATGTCTGTGTGTGTGTATGTGTGTGTGTGTGTGTGTGAGCATTCATATATACATATGTCTATATAGTATGTGTATGAACACCCACACATGTACATATGCAGAAACAACTAATAAAAAAGAGTCACTGAATTTGAAAGAGAGAAGAGAGGAGTATATGAGGGATTTGGAGGAAGGAGAAGGAAGAGGAAATATGGTAATTGTATTACAATCTCTAAAATAAAAAACAAAGTAACAACAAGAAACAAAGACGACATGAAATTGATAGTGGGGAAGAGGAAGAGTGGAAACATGAGGAGCTGGGCAGAGGGATGGGAATATAATTAAAGTATATTGTGTGAAATTATCAAAGAACTAAAATATTATATTAAAATGAATTGAATAATGGTAACGCTTCACAAAAAAATGATTCCAGCATCTAAATCCATAAGGAAAATGAATAACCCACCAACAAAACAGACTCATGAGAGATAACAGACCATTTCTGAGTACAGTTAATATGATGCTAGAAAATCAGAGGAAAGTTTTCCACTTCCCTTTCTCTTAATGTTCCAGCAGTAATTGATGATTAAAAATATGTCACAGTTCTTTCTAAAATCCTTATGAAATGTTATGTTGAAGATGACATTTTAAAGTACAGGACAGATTTAGCAGAGTAGCTAAGGAAACAGATTCACTCCAAGATTATTAGTCATGATTATGTTCTGTTCATCAACAGATACTTTTATAATGAAAGCATTTAATAAATCAAAACATACTGATTTTCCAGTGAGGAAATTCAAGATTTGGGCTCTGTAGAAGTAAGAGCTATAGAATTTTAACAGAGTTGGATTTTAATCTAATAACCAGACATCACAGAAAAGTTTGGGATGTCAGTATTCCATTAAAATGGAATTATATGCAAGTATTTTCACATATTCAACTACATTTACTGATTTTTGATACAATAGCCATAATAATGTTATATTATACAAGGAGTAAAGAGAACTGGGGATAAATCTGTGTCATCATTTTTGGGAAAATACAGACCCAATTGATTTTCCACAGAAGAGATAAACAACCTTTTAGAGATTAACATTAAATGGTCATTATTTGGAAATTAACAAGGTAACCATTAGAAAAATACATTATTGAAAGGCACTATAGACGTAATGTCCATAGTGATCTAAGTTTCACATTTTTTTATTATCTAATTTTTATATTCCAATTGCTGCCTCTAATCTCCCCTCACAAAGTCCCTCCCCCATTGCTCCTCTCCTTCTCTCTGAGAGGGTGGTACAATCCCTGTTTATTTCCCTACCATGGTACATCACATCAAGTCTTTGCAAGGTTAGGTGTATCCTCTCCTACTGAGAACAGACAAGGCAGCCCTGTTGGGTAAGGGATTCCAGAGTCAGACTACAACATTAAGGACAGGCCCCTGCTCTAGTTGTTGGGAGATGCATATGGAGACTGGGCTGCACATCTGCTACATATGTGTGCAAAACCATGGTACAGTCCATATATGTTCTTTGGTTGGTGACTCAGTGCCAATCTTGCATGGCCTTGGTAGGAGCAGAATGATATGGTTCCCGCCAATGGACCAGGGCCAACTGGCCATCAGCCTACAAGAGTGTTGATGGCTGCTGTGGGCATAAGTCTTGTTTGTATAATGCTGTACATATTTTCACATTCCTCCTTTGAGGATGTTAACCTTAACGACTCCATGATAATCAGAGACAGTAGGAGTCCTGAGGCAAAGGTATAACAACAGTCTTAGCAAAATGGTAAACACTGGGACCTTCAGGACAATCCTTACAGTTATTGAAAAGAACTCTAAAAACATGAGTTTGAAAATATACAATTTCTCAACTATAAAAACCTGTAAGAATGAAATATGAATTGTATGAGGAGCTTCACAGATCTAAAGGAACAGAGGTAGCTGTACTATGAGCCAACTTGTCAGAAGATACTAAGGAAGGAGATAAAGAGATTTAGGGAGTGATGACTTCAAGAGATTCCACCCAGCTAAGTTTTTTTTGTTTCTTACTACAAGGGCAAACAGATTCCTGAAATCAGGGACCATCTGGAACAGAGCAAGGTTAGGCCCAGGTGTGGTAGTAATGGTAATTTCATGGTGGAGTCCCACCCAGCTAACTTATCCTCTATGTTTAACAGAGTCAGGCAGATCTCCTTTTAGAGATTTAAAAATGTGCTTGCTGTCTCCTAAGAATCAAAGGGCTAAGTTGTGGGATGCTGATTAGTAGGATAATCAAAAGGAAACCTGGAGTAAATGACTGCATTGATATGTAAAATAAAAGACTGAGCAATAATCAACAAGAGAGGAGCTATCTATACAGAATTTTTTTTTTTTTTTTTTTTTTTAGAACAGCAAGAGAGAACTGCTTGGAGAACTGTGTCAAGCAGAAGATATATAGAGAGGGCTGCCTGGAGATCTCCAGAGAAGAAGATCAGAGAAAAAACAATGAGGAAATTTGTCTCAACCAGAACATAGGCTGTCACCTTGACCTACTATTTGACATTGAGTTGTTTGCTTTTGTTGCTCCCAGATATTCCTTCTCTCAAACCCCTCTTCAAACCAAAGCTGGTCCTTGGCAGCTCAGTCTCTGAGAGTTCCCAAGTGTCTAGGTTAGTTAACTCTGTTGATCTTCCTGTGGAGTTCCTATCACCTTCAGGTCCCATAATCCTTCCCCCGAAGTCTACCATAAGAGTCCCCAACCTCTGTTCTGTGGATCTCTCCATCTGTTTGAGTCAGCTGCCAGAGGAGCCTCTCAGAAGACAGTAATGCCAGGCTCCTGTCTGCAAGCATAGCAGAGAATCATTAATATTGTCAGGGATTGGTGTTTGGCCATGGGATGGGTCTCAAGTTGGGCCAGGTATTGGTTTACCTCAGTCTTTGCTTCGTCTTTGTCCCTGCATTTCTTGTAGACAGGATACTTTTTGAGTCAAAAATTTTATGGATGAGTTAGTGCCCCTCCCACTGGGATGAACTCCACTGGGAGTCCTGCCTGGCTAAGGGAGGTAGCCTCCTCAGGTTCCTTATCTCCACTGTTATGCATCTCAGTTAAGGTTATCAGTGTTGACTCCTGGAAGCCTTTCCCATCATGTTATTTGATACTTTTGGTAATCAAAATCAGGGCAAGAACTTTACCACTGAGCTACATCTCATTTTCAGGGAAGATGATCCTCTGATTTAGAATGTGCATTATCAATGTGGTCCACTCCAAACAAAGTGTAGTGTACTTAGACCATACTTCCTATAATGATAATTATTGGCTACATGTTGTTACAAAACACTTAAAATGTGGCATATGTAAAACAAAGGAGCCATTGACAAGTAAAATACAGTGCATTTTTAAACTGAAAGTATTTTTATGTTGGTTACATGTTAAAATGACAGTATTTTGGGTGATATTAGGTTCAAACATATTATTAAACTGAATTGTGCCTATTTTTTATTTCGAAAATGTGACTGTTAGAACTTTTTAAAGTATATATGTAGCTCACATTAAAATTTCACTTTGCTATGTTGGTCCAGGTGAGTGAAGCTTGAACCATGAATAAAAGGATGTGTGAATGTGAGTAGAGAGAACTATAAAGTCAATCCTGGACAGCATTTTGAGATAATGGAAACTTGAGCATGTTTATGTTACTAATATTATAATACTTGAAGCTCTGAGTTTTAAGTATGTCTCTTGATAACAGTTTCAAAAGTTCACATTTTTCATAATTATTTGTCAATAATATGTGCTTGACAACTTGGATTTCTTTATCCAAAAGTTCTTTTAGAAAGGTCACATAGCACTTTAAAGGGGTTCGATGTTTTTCTATTTTTTAAATTTACTCGTTTCATTTCTTGTAATTTTAGAATGTGGATTGTAACATTTCTTTATTTCTTTTTGAATTCAGTGATTTCTGCTTTTGGCATTTATGCATGTGATATTTGAAAATAGTCAACAGATTTTATAAAATCAGTTTCAGATAAATGTAAAGTCATCCTTAAAAGTGTCTTTTAGTCTTTTAAGTTGCTTTTAGTGATTTCATTACCATTCTTATAGTTTCCAAGGATTAGTGATTGTTGTTGCTTAAAAAAACTCAGCCATGATCTTTCTGCTGATGATGGTCTTTGTATTCTAAAAGTATTCTTTGTATCTTTTCTAAAATCTCAGATATTTGTAACTGTTCAGTTTTACTATTATACAGCTGTTTATTAAAAACTCAAAATAAATGCATGAGGTAACTGTATAATCCCAGTCAATAAAAAAGATTCACTTGTGACTAGAAATTTTAGATCAAAGAGAATATTTTTTGACTAGGAGGATAGAAAGGCATTTGGGTTAGCTAATAAAAATAGAAGAAATTAAATCAAATATGTTAATAGTCCAATAAAAATAATAATTTTGAGCAGATGAACTTCAAAATCTTAATTAGATCCTAGCTACTCAATATCCATTCTCAGCAGCTTGAAAAGTAGGTTTCCTTCTACCTTGCTAGCATTAAAACGAGAAAACTATGTGCAAAAAATGTGAACCTCAATTGGGGTTAGAATGACAGATGTTCTATTGCATTTCCCCTTAAATATCTTCTTTCTTCTGGAAAGGAGTTTGAGATTTAAACATTGATACAAACAATAAAATACTATCATGTAGGATATTAAAGAGTTAAGTTTAGCCCGAATTACTGAGATGACTTCAAGACACTTACCCCTTGTTTGTTTGTTATTTTGTTTTAGTCGTTATTATTTTCCTGTTCTGATATTTGTGAAATTGTTTTTATGTAATATCGGGCTATTATAAATGCAAATGGTCTACTTTAGAATTATTATTACTGAAAATTACCCACAAATTGGAGTTCATTCTTGGAGTACTCAGTCTTGTCAGTTAAAAAAAAAATTTAAGAATGTACTCAGAAACAATCTGAAAGACAATAATTCTTAGAGTTTTAAAGAAAAATCACGGGGGAAGCAAACTGTAAACCTGAGCAGCTGTCTGGAGGTGGGATATGCAGATGAGGAGGAGAGAAAAACTAAGATATTTGTAAGCAGCCAAGTGGTTGGACCTTATGGAAGGAGGATGACTTCAGAGCAAGAGATTAAGAAAGCCCAGACAGTGTGGGAAAACATGCTGAGCATTTGCAAGTATCCAAAGGAAGGAGAAGTAAATAACAAGTAAGAAAAGGAGGAAAAGTGCTTTTCTGAGTAACTTAGAAAAACTGCTAAGCTTAACCTACCTTTATGACTACAGTTTTATGAGAGACTTCACAGAGGACAGCTATTCTGGGAATGGAAAGTACAAACTTATCCTTCCTATCTCTTTAGCCATAAAATGACTCATCCTTTCTTGGCCAGGTGATTATCTGACCAAACCAGACTATTATCTTTCCAAAATGGAATGGAAGCACACTCCATTTTGTTAGCTAGGAAGAAGTCTCCTTTATTCTACCTTCTGGGCTACTCAAAAACTCCCATTTCTGAAGAGGTAACCCTAACATAATTTAGGAAATGGGCTAAATTTGGGCAATGAATATAACTTATTCCCAGAAAGAAAATGTTGAGATTCGGTTCCAAAACTGTTCTAGCTGTTTACGAGAAGGGACTAGCTGGTGCACTGGAGTGTCTGCTCTTCCCTCAGATAGCTCTCCAGTCAAAGGTGCTCTTTAAGAGGAGATAACTAACCAGAGCTCTCTCTTGGCACTTCTGGCTGGACAACTAAGGGTATATTTAGAATTCGTTTTTTCCATGAGTCCTCCATGAGCTGCCTTTTCAGTGATTGTGTTTTATTCACATCATTACTACTTTATTCAAATTGGATATTTTATTTATTTATATTTCAAATGTTATCCCCTTTCCTGGTTTTTCCCTCTGCAAATGCCCTATCCCATCCTTTTTCCCCCTGCTTCTATGAGGGTGCTCCCCACCCACCCACCCACTCCTGCCTCACTGCCCTGGCATTCCTTTACACTGGGGCATCAAGCCTTCACTGGACCAAGGGCCTCTCCCCTTCCATTGATGCCAGATAAGGCCCCTTCAGTTCCTTCAGTCCTTCCCCTAACTCCTTCATTGAGGTCCCTGTGCTCAGTCCAATGGTTGGCTGTGGGCATCCACAACTGTAAAAGACACCCCAAAGATCGGGGAACTTGCAGCAGAAAAATACTTACCCTTTGTCTCTTTACATTGCTAGCAAATCACAATCATTTTTACAGGTTAATGTTTGCAATAGTCTGTATGCTTCCCATTTCCCTGAGAGTATCTAGCCAATCCATACTTCATTTATCCTTCCATCTTTCAAATTGTGTTTATATAACATTTTACCAGAAAACTATTTTTCAAATAACAGCAGAAATCCTGTACCTAGATCTCAGTGGAAGGAATTATATAAGAATATCTAAAAATCCAAAGTGTATCATAACAGAGACAAAGGGTTAACATAAAATTTACTAGAATATGCCCTAATGATCTTGCAGCAATATTACAGATACACATCCATATTCTTTTCTGTATCAAGCTATAATCTCAAGGCCATGCATATATTCCTTATTAAACCATATAATGATATTAAGTTAACAATTGTAATACTATATACTTGGCCTCAATTTTAACTGGGAATGAAGCCGCTTCTATACCTAATACTTATCAGTTTGAGGTAAAAACAATTTGTATATAGTAATTATAAAATGTAACTATGCTGATATTAAAATGGGATGTTATCTTAATTTAAAATAATTTACTTTTTTTCTTATTTTCATTTTTCTTTCTCAATAAGGTTTATTGGGCTAAGTAAATTTGAGGTGGTTACCTAGTGTTGTATCCATGGAAATGAGGACATTCACAACTGCTGTGTCAGAAAGGTTAGTTGTATTTCCTTTATTCTCTGTATCTTGAAATACAGATGATTTTACAGAATGAGAGCCCATAATATATTTTTGGTTAATAGCATATGTTCCCTAACAACATCCATCACAGACAGGATACCTAGCATAATTGTGCTCTGAGAGGCTCTACCCATCAGCATATAGAAACTGACATAGAGATTTATAGCCAAACATTAGATGGAACTCAGGGAGTCTTGTGGAAGAGTTGGTGGGATGATTGAAAGACCTAAAGGGAATAGGAACTCTACATGAACACCAATAGAGTTAACCTAGACACTTGGAAGCTCCCAGAGACCGAGACACCAACCAAAGAGCAAGCACAACTTGAGCTGGGGTTGTTGCAGAATTTATTGCCTGACTATGGATTCCATTCCCAGAGCTGAGCTGCCTTGTCTGGCTTCAGTGGGAGAGGATGCACCTAGTCCTGCAGTGACTTGAGGGATCAGGTTGGGTTGGTACCCAGAAGGGCCTCCTTCTTCTCAGATGTAGAGTAAACGGGTGGAAAAAGGAACTGTGTGTGAAAGGAACTGGGAGAAAAGGGGGGCTACAATTGGGATGTAAAGTGAAAAAATAAGTAAATCACTGGAAAAATGGACTTCTCTCTCTTTGTGACTACAACAGTAATTCATGTTATGGTATGCACAATGAAACTTGGTCTTACTTCTTTAGTGTAATTTGACTGTTCGAATTCATTTCAACAGTTTTAGGCTTCGATTTGGTGTTTATATTTGTTTTACTATGTTTTCTCAAACCCTGGAAATGTCTGGATGGGGAAAATGAAACACTGTAGCATGTCAAGTACATCTTTTTCTAAGTTTATATCAGAATCACAAGGTTTGGGTGACCTTTTTACACAACCATCTGAGAACTAATCATGCCTGTGATCAGCAAAGGAGTCAGTGGGATGTTTGAGGTGGAGGATGCTCAAAAACAGCATCTGCAGAAAGGTTTCTGTCCACTGCTCTCATTACCTCTTTCCTGAATTTCCTCATAGAAACACATTTTTTTTTCATTTTTGTTTTTGTGATACTGACAACCAAACTCAGGACTTTGTCCATGATGAGCAAGTACTCTACCATTGAGTTATATGCACTATCTGAGAATTACTTTTAAAAGGAAGCTATGAATTCTAGCACAGAAACATTCTAATTTGGTTTTTCACTGTGGAAAAAATACGTATTTGGAATTTATTTTACTTTTAAATTTCACTGTCACAAAGTTTAGTGTTTTTTTTCTATATGTTTATCCAAGTGATTTGCAAGGTAGAGTTCAAAGATAGAGTAGAACCTATGATATGAAAAGCAATGAAATCTGTTCTCTGTTTCCTAGTCAATTCCAAGAGTAAATAATATTAATAATTAGGTTAACTTTTCATCTCTCCTCATTAAAAATCAAGAAAATTATCTAATATTGTATACTTAATAATTTTTAACAGTAAAATACTTTATTGGCTGCCAGAGAGTAGCTTTAAAAATATTGTATAGGTTGAAGGGTACAAATTTTCTGGATATCTTGATCAAAAATAAAGTTAAAAGATTTTAGGAAATGTTGTTTTAGTTTTTAAAAGATTAAATTTGATTTATGTATATAGGAATGTGGTGGGAAAGGTATGATGTAAATGCCTATAAAAGACAAAGGGCATCAGAACCCCTAGACCTAGAGTTAGAAATGGCTATAAGCCACCCATCTTGAATGCTAGGAACCAAAGTCAGGTTCTCTACGAAAGAAATAAATGCTTTCTGGTCTGTTGGTTCAACTCTTTGGCTCCAGGAAACATTTTGAAATGAAGTCTTATTCTAGCTTAAGCCATGCACACACTGAACTATAAATGCACTAAAAGTCAATATTTTTTCAAATAAATTCTCAGGAAGAATGAAACAAAGCCATAAATTCTACCTAGATTGCTATCTGTTGTTTCTACTTTTTTGGTGGCAAAGGTTAATTCTGTAGCCTTTATTAACCTTAACCTCAACTTCTTCCTACCTATGCCTCCCAAGTGCTAAATATACAGGTATTTGAGTTCACACAAGACATGTCCTTAAATTTTGATTCCATTTTGCATAGAGGCAGATAATTTTGCTGAGAAAGTGTTATGATTTTAGAACAAAGTCTTACACTATGCAGCTCATATTTCATACTTCATTGATCCTACCCTTTCCTTAACATTGGCACACTTTTATGCTGACTGAATTTCTAAGTTTCATACTTGGGATGTGCACCTGTCACCTTTTCTGTAGACTTTATTAACAAAGATTTGCATCATTCTGATCCAATTTTATATTTCAGAGATCCAGCTGTAGAGTTAGTGAATCTACATAACTTATTAGCTTAGCTGAATGCATAAACAGGCATTTAATCAATGATCAGATTGCATATTTTAGTGGAACTGGCTCAATGACTGTGATAATTAAAAATACATATCAAACAACTTCATCAAATTTATGTTTCCAATTTATTCTAAAGGTCAGGTTGGTGCTGTCTATGCAGGGAGTTTTGAAAAATAGATATTCTTGAACTTTAAAAGAGATAGATATCAGAATGCTTTTACAGTTTTTGTTATTTGCTTCCTCGATTCCCCAGAAAAGTTTCCAAATATTAAATATTAACATTTTAAAATGAAAAGTTTGTTTGCCAGATGAGCTATAGAACATTCCCCAAATCTATCAAGCCATGAATTTGTCAAGCATGCCATCTGTAGACCTTCTAGAAGATCGTGCTTGACAATGAGTCAGGGAGGCAGACCTCAGGTTTATACTGCTGCATAGACTGATCATGGTTGATTGATTTCTAACTAAAAGGATCAGTTGTATGATTTTCAAATAGTTTCTTCACTATATATGCTCGTTAAATGAATATACAAATTATAACCTAAAATATCTGAGGTTGATTGCTTTAAAGAAACATTTTAGTTCTGATATGTAATTCAACAGATTTACTAAATGCTACCATATGCCAGGAACCATGTTATTTGTTGGAGCTGAGCTGAGCAGAATTATTTACTGGAGAATTGTAAAATACCATTGAATAGCTATTAGAATACACAATAATAAGCACTATAGTAACCAAGGGATATAGTAAAGGAAGAGAAAGGGGGGATGTAAAATGTGCAAAATTTGACTGTACCTTGAATGCTGGAAATAGAGAGTTGGTGATAATAAGCATTTCACAAAGACAGAAAAACATGTACCATTGGAGTAGGCTTTTTCCTACTTCTAGGAAAAAGAAACAGTGACCACTGACATACAAATATAAACTTTTACCAAGGCTAAATATTATATACTGAGTGGCACTTTTATTTTTTTGCTGGTTCTTTTTAGAAAACTATCCTGCCTGCTTTTAGAAATCAAGTTTGACATTCTGTTTGCTGGATGGTGTTTGAGAGGGCACTGCTGTCTGCAGTGTGTGATTGGATGGCATCAGCTCAAACTGGGAACCAAACCTCAGCCGTGTAGGCAAGAGCAGAATAAATGAAACAGATGTTTTACTGACTTCAGATCTGCTCCGTGCAGAAGGAAGATGTTGTTTGCTTCAAATTATTTAAGTACCAGCATTTGTCACTCCTGTAATTCACTTACCACCACCAGATATGCAATTACTTTAACTGCAAGCCACTTACATCTTAGTCAGTTCTACAGTCTAAAAATATATCTGCTTTTATTTGAAGAGCCAAGATTGAAACTGTCACTTGGGACCATTCCAAACTTTGCTAATTGTGCACTTCAAGTAAAGGAATATTTGAATTAATTTTCCTCTTGTATTTTAAGAAAAATGATTGTGCCTGTCAAGTTTTTCACTTTTAATTATCATTACTAAAATACTTTTAAAGAACGGAAATTGGATATTAGTTAGCCTGAGAGCCTACATATCTGAATCTGCTACTGCATTTATTCTGGATGTGCATGGATTGTATCAATTTCCACTTATATTGTAATACTAATAATATAGCATTGCACTATTTTCTCTGTCCTTTGGAAACCTAGCTGGGAATCAAGAAACCTTACAACTTTCAAATTCTTTTTATGTTTTAAATAAGAAATATGGTCTAAGATAGTGATTTCTACCATTCATGACCCAGTATGCAACTTCTAGAGACATTTATTCATATAGGAACTAGGTAGATAGCTCTATAAAGTTGGGTCTAGGTAGTTCTTATAGTAGACTTAAATATAGACCTAGTAAGAATCAAGTGGGCTTCATTAAAAATAGATACATACTTGAATGGGATACAAAAGAGTATAGAAAAATATGTATTTACTGAAAAAAAAGAAAATGATGCTTTGCAGTTCTCACTTGGAAAATTTTAGAATATGGCTTTTATGTTCACTTGGAAGGAATATGCATGGATTTACATGCTTGTTGTTGTTTCTTGTGAGACAGTTTTTCATTATATAGCCCTGGCTGTCCTGAAACTCACAACATATAGCAGGTTGACCACAAGCTCACATCAATCCTTTTGCCTCTTCTTTGGAGCACCCAGAATTACAGGCATGCAGTACCAACCTTGGTTTTGATAGCTCAAACATGAAAAGCCCAAGATTCTTTGCCTTGTTGTTTTCCAATGTAACTGAATAGTGGTATGTACCTTCTTTGATGTTCCCATCACCAACTGTCTCTGTTTTCTCTGCAACTGATTGTGGGCATGCATAGTCATTGCTTCCAGTGGAAGGACTCATGGTTGACTTAGCAGTACAGAATGCAAATACTAGTTCAATATCTTACTGTTGGCCATTTACCTTCTTTCAGTTCCTACAAAGCTTGTATTGTTTTCTACATCAAGTGAACACTGCAATCTTTCTTTTCTGTTTAGACTCCATGCTCCTTTACCTTGCCAGCTATTGGTCATCTTTGACAGTGTACTCTTCAGGTACAACCTTAGGAAAATCTTCCCTGGCATCCCAAAAACAGAAGTTCACTTTATATGATCCAGTATATCCAGATCTTTTGTTTTGTGCTTGTGGCTGTAATATAGATAATAGTGTTTTTCTAAATTCTTCTCAGGTCCTGACACAGAAATTTCATCTGTTTTAACTTAAGTATATTGGTATTGGATATTTTTTAAACCACCTTTATTCTTAAAACTTCTAAGACACAATAAGAGCCAACACATACCTCTTATTCTAGACAAAAGAATTCAACTTGCTTTTTTTTGTCTTACACCATAGTGCAATACATGGCACAGAACAGACTGACCCCTGAAATTAACTTAAATAATTTTGTTAATGAATATATTAATTTATTTTAATGTGACCTGTGAAATTAAAACTTCAATAACATCTGGATGATATTTTATATAAACTACCCTAATTTGTGTAGAAGCCCAATACTTTGCAGCCTCTGTAGTCATACAAAGTTAAACAGCAATATAGCAAAATTTTACAGCTATTAAAATACCAAACATTAGTATTTTTAAAAGTCTACATATTCATATACAGCTGGTTGCTGTAAAAATTGGCATAGCCTGTTTAAAAAGCAATATAGCAAAATGTACCAAGAGTCATAAAAATGACCCAGCAGTCCCACTCTTGTGGATTTATTCTAAGGAAATAATTGAAAAGAAAGAAAAAGCCATGTGCACAAAGATGCTCAGTGAAGCATTATCCATAACAGCAGCTACACTGATAATAATAGAAAATGCCCAGCACTTGAGAACAGGTTAAGTACATTCTACTGCATCAACCTAATAGAACCATTGGCTTCCTATCAAAACACACTTCCTGCAAAACCAGCTGGTAATGAAAGTGAAAGGGAGTTTCACTTAAAGAAATGTTGAGGGGTGGGAAATAAAGGAGTTGTTTTGGGCTGAAGTGTACTACCCTCCTAGATTTCATGTATTGAAGTCTTAACCCCAACTACCCAGAACATAGCCATATTTAAAGACAGTATTTTTAAAGGAATAAAGAAAATAAACAAGACTTTGTAGGTATGCTCTAACCTATCAAGCTATCATTCTCATGAAATAAAGAACTTTAGACAGACACCAGCTTCATCTCAGCCACCAGAGAAAACCATGAAGACACAGCCATCTGCAAAGCAAGGACCGTGATGTATACAGCTTAGAAACGGTGAATAAAGATTTATTTTCTGTATATGTGCTCTTTTGTTATAGAATCCCCCACCAAGCAAATAAAGGCCAAGTTCAGATTGTGACTGCACTATAGTCAGAAAAGCGTTATGTACTGATAGAACATATTCACCAACACGGCACAGGAATTAAAAAGTCAATACACAAGCAAAATAAAAATGGTAAATTGATATTGTTGATTACTTTATTTATGCTGTAATAGCTAAACTTAACCTGATAGAAAGGCCATCATCAAGGTAAGTTCTGTTGAGATGCCATTTCTGTGAAGGCATGAGTGTTAATAGATGAGTTCTCCAAACCATAGAGAAAATCTGTGCCCTAGATTTTATTGTGGAAACATGTATGACAGACAGACTTGGCCATAGAAAACTATGAATTTCAGCAAATATTATTCTTTCTTCCCTACCTTGCATATATTTAATAGCTTTATATGCTATACCAGGTATATTTGCTGTTACTGGTGTAGTCAATCATGAGTACTGAACTACTGAATGACTAAAAGCATGGCAAATTAACTTGGGGTTTTGTGCTTAATAGCTTTTTCTCCTGGAGAATGAATCTTCCATAGCTGGAAATGGTTGAAAATTCGCACTGTTGAATCACAGCTCCACAGCTGGGCCCCAATCACTACTGTGTAGTATTTTCATCCATCCTTGGAGAATTCTGCCTGGCTTTCTACATCTCTAAACATTGAATCCCAACACCTGGAGTCTCTAGTTTGTCTACCTGTAGACTCAGCCATTTCAAACTGAATGCGACCTCTAGCAGGAAAAGGTAAACTGCATTGGAATATTCAGGGAAAATATAGCGCATTCTGGTTGTAACTCTAAACTTCTTTCACAGCTAAGTCTCATAATTACATCTTTGTTTTATTTGTACTGAAAAATATCTATTGATCTTGAATCAAATACTGAAATGCTCTCAGAGATCCTGGTTCATCACTGTTTCTGGAAAGTGTTAAATGCCCCTCTAAAATCTGATACTCTTACAAGCAGCTGCTTAGTCTTCACAAGTCTTGAGTTTTCCCCAACCCACTCCAACTTTCATCATCAAACCCATCTCTACTTGAGATTTAAATTTGTTTTACATTAAAATCCAAATTGCTTTAAAACAGCTTCCAGCGTCTTCTGGAACCTGACTCCTATCTCCTATCTACTTTCCTTTATTACTGTTTTCCCTTGGTTCACTAATGCTCAGTTCCTGCACATTCTCTAGACCCACCATATTGCTGCAAGGCTTAATGTTTGTGCCCAAACATGCTTGATGAATGGCTGCATTCCAAATCCTGGATGTCTCATATAAGACTATAAAGCCTTTCTTAACATACATCCTTACCACTAAACAACCACAAAGTCCCCAGAGTTCATTTCTCTCTGTGTCGCTTGCTACGTCTATTTCCCATCTACTAGACTATGAGTTCACGGAAAGCAATGACTCTTAGTAACCATGATTTAAAATTACCCATCATTATCATGACTATTAACTCACACATCAAAGATGTTTTATGAAAGTTGACCAGCACTCAGTTGAACTTTAAATTATCTAAATTCTTCTCTGCACTTATTTTCTAACAACCATTCCTTCTCTTGCTTCCTGATTTCCATGCATGCCACTTTATCTTCATCAAGTTCATTTACTTTACATGGAAAATCAGATTCAATTTTCAAGTCCCACACTGTACAATTTGTCTCTTTGTACATCTACTGTGTTTGCCATTCTCTGAGTCCCACTGTAATTAACTGAGACTTGTGATTTTGCTCAACAACACATGTTCCACTCTTTACATACAACAGTTGCTGTCACATAGTAGACACTTAGCAATTGGTTCTTGGGCTAATATTTAGACATAATTATAAACACAGTATATTTTGCAATTCTTTTGAAATTTTATTTGATTAAAAACCAAAAGATTTATTTATATGCTGGAAACAACAAATGACCCTGGTTTCAAAATATATTGTTTTTCTTGTCAGCTTTGTTCAAATGGTTCAAAGCATTCTGTCATTTTAGTATTAGATGGTTATCATGGTATAACAATCAGCAGTGAAGAAGTACAAACATTTTCTCAGAATATGATTCCTCTTGGCACATATTTGTATATTGCTATTTCAATATAAAATTATATAGTTTGTGTTAATAACTTATTTTACTAGAAGTGCTTTGTAATTAAAAGTGTGAGAAGGAAGTCATTGAAGTATCTTCTTTGTAACACAACAACTTTGGTATATAAATTTTTTGTCTTCCCAGATGTAAGGACAGTACAATTAGCATATGCAAATAAATTAGAAATCCAAAAATGTAAACAAAGGAATACCAAATGTAGTTTTAGTTATCAGTCAATGTGGGAAAATGCTGTGAGACCCTCCCCACCCCCAGCCACTGTTCATTGTCTCTGCTCTCAATTGCCCTGTCCTCATAGACTGTATCAGCCAATGATACCTGATAATCAACTTAACTCAGCAAAACATTCAGGATTGCTGTTCAATTTTCATAGCCTTTCCATTCAGGATACCATGATGATGATGATGTTGTTGATGAAGATGATGGTGGTAGTGGTGGTGGTGGTGGTGGTGATGGTGATGGTGATAGTGGTTGTGGTGGTGATGATGGATGTGGTGTTAGTAGTAATTATGGTGGTTTGTATATCCTTGGCCCAGGGAGTGGCACTATTAGAAGGTGTTGCCCTGTTGGCATAGGTGTGGCCTTGTTGGAATAGGTGTGTCACTGTGGGTATGGGCTATAAGACTCTTGCCCTAGCTTTCTGGAAGCCAGTATTCTACCAGTAGCCTTTAGATGAAGATGTAGAATTCTCAGCTCCTCATGAACCATGTTTGCCTGGACTCTGCCACGCTCCCACCTTGATGATAATGGACTGAACCTTTAAACCTGGAAGCCATCCCCAATTAAATATTGTCCTTACAAGAATTGCCTCGGTCATGGAGTCTGTTCACAGTAGTAAAACTCTAACTAAGATGATGAGGAGGAGGAGGGAGAGGAAGAGGAGGAGGAAGAAGACAATGAAGATGTCGATGATGATATTTGGCTTTTTAGGGATGGGACCTCACTATGTAGCTCTGGCTTTCCTGAAACTATGTAGATCAGTATAGCCTCTGATGGGATTAAAGGCATGTGCTACTATCCTCTGATTTCCATTCCAGATTTTAAATTCAAGCAATAAAGAATTTGTTCACTTTGTTTCCTTGAGTCCACTCATGGGTTAATAAGTATGATTCACGAACCAGGATCCTATAATATGAACATTAACACTGGTACCTATTAACCTCTACATGCTGAGACCATTCTCTGAGGAACTGTAGACTATGGTGCCACTCTAAGCAAGAAGTGTTTACTATGGATCAGAGCAATTAAGAGATGGGTCAGTCAGCATTTTCCAATTAGAAGGAGGAGGATGAAGATCAAAGTTTAGACTTAGATTACTGAGGAGTTTATGGTCAGCCTGAACTTCAGGAAACACTGCTTCAGAAAAGCCAGAATGAATGAATGAATGAATGAATAAAGGAGAGAGACTTTTCAAACAGGAAACAATAAGACTTGAAATTTGGCACTTTATTTTTTACTTTATAACTTTTTGTCTTAATCTATTGAACTTACTCTCTAGCAAGAATTTTTACAGAAAGCAATTTTTATTTAATCTAGGAATTTAGAAACACAATGTTATGATATTTCTATATTAACAGCTCTTAAATTATCATTGTTAGCATTTTAAAATTGTGTTTTTCAGGGTTAAGTCTACAAAATTTATGTCACCTAGTTGTAATCTTTGATAAAATGCACACATACAAGTACAATTTCTCTCCTTTCACATTTCTGTGTACATCTGTTTTATTTTTGCCAACAATTGCCTGCAAACAACTGGGGTTTTATACTATTCTGTGGATGTGAAATAATTTGCAGTTTAAAATACAGTAGGTCTGAGGATCAATAACAGTGAATGTAGAATCTGAGATGTTCGTTTTTGATTACTAAATAAATTGGAAAGATAAATTATTTCAACAGCCCATTTATTTTGTCACTTTCATTTCTTAGTGTTTAATTTTTGTAGATCTTTATAAATTCTATATATTAGTGCCCTGTCTTGAGTATAACTATCTACTTAATCTTCTGGTAGTTTGCTTTTCTATACATAAACTTTTAAAATTTTTATGGAGTCTTATTTGTATATTCCTAAGGCTATTTACTGTGCTATTACAGTCCTATTCAGGAAGTTCTTATCTACACAAATATCTTGAGATATATTCTTTATGCTTTTCTCTAGCAATTCTTAAAAGAAACACAAATTGCAGTAAGTATTCTAAAAATAGTTTAAAGATACTTTGATATTCCATCTGATCCATTATAGTCAGGATGGCTATAACCAAGAAAGCTGATGATAACAGATGCTGGTTTGGATATATGAAATGAATCCTTACATAATGCTGGTACTAGTGTAAACCAGTACTGCCATTGTGGAAGTAAGTATGAAGGTTTCACAAAAAATAATTAAGACTAGAACTACAATATGACCTGTCTATACCACTGTTGAACAAATTGTAAAAGGACTATAATTTCTAGCCCAGTGATACTCAAACATCCACGTTTATTGCTGTTCTATTCACCGCTGTTCTATTCACAATAGCCATGAGTCAGCACCCACCTAGATGCTTATCAACAGATGAATGGATAATGAAAATCTAATACACATACACCAGGGAATTTTTCTCATCTGTAAAGAAAAATAATTTTTGGAAATGTGGATAGAAATGGAAAGTATTGTGATAAAAATGTCTACAGATCTTCCTTACTAATATATACATGTATGTATATAAATTAGTGTGAATGTAAAAGGAGTGCAGCCCTGAGCGCCAGCAGAAAGAATGTAATCAGGCAACTTCCTGAGGTAGGAGGTGGGAGGACCCTCTAGAATGTACCAGAGACCTGGGAGGGGAGAGATTCCAGAGACTCAAACAGAGGGACCTTAGGTGAAATGCCCTAGAATGGGGAAAGAGAACTTGTAGAATCCATCTTCAGTAGAAAGACAGGGCATCAAGTGGAGAGATGGGGTTGACATACCACAGTCAAACACTCTGACCTAGAATCGTTCCAGTCTAAAAGAAATGCAGTGACAAAAATGGAGTAGAGCCTGAAGAAAAGGAGGTCCAGTGACAGACCCAACTTGGGATCCAGCTTATGGGGAGGCCCCAAGGCCTGACATTAATACTGATGCTATGTTGTGCTTACAAACAGGGGTCTATCATGACTGCCCTTCAAAAGGCTCAACAAGCAGCTGAGTCAGATGCAGATATTTACAACCAACCAGCAGACAGAAGCTGGTGACCCCTGTGCTTGAATTAGGGAAAAGCTAGAAGAAGCTGAAGAAGAAGGCGACCCTAAAGGAAGACCAGCAGTCTCAACTAACCTGGACTCCCAGGATCTTTCAGACATTGACCTACCAACCAGGCAGCATAAACCAGCTGACATGAGGCTCCCAACACATATACAGCAGAGAACTGCTGGGTCTGGACTCAGTGAGAGAAGATACACCTAACCCTGGAAAGACTTGGGGCCCCAGGGAGTAAAGAGGTCTGGTGAGCTGGAGGGTGGGGACAGCTTCTTGGATATAGTGGGAGGATGTGTGGGATGTGGAACAGTCAGAGGGTGGACCAGGAGTGGGATAAAGTCTGAACTGTAAAAAAAAAAAAGTTTAAAGAATAAAAAGAAAATTGTGATGTAGGAGAGGATTACCTTGAACTCCTAATAAAATTTTAAGCAGATATCAAAAAAAAAAGAGGGCCAGTGACAGGTCCAAATTGAGATCCACATTGGGGGAGGGGAGGTTCTAAAGCCTGACACTGTTACTGATGTTATGGTATGCTCACATACAGGAACCTGGTATAGCTGCCCTCCAAGAGAGGCCCAACAGGCAACTAAAATAGTCAGATGTTAGTTACACCCAACCAATGGAAGGAAGGTAGGGAGCCTTATGATTGAATTGGGAAAGGGCTGGAAGAAGCTGAGGAGCAGGATGACCTCATGGAAGGAGCAGCAGTCTCAACTAACCTGGTTCCCCAAGATCTCTTAGACATTGGACCACCAACCAGATAGCATACACCAGCTGATATGAGGCCCCCAACACATATACAGCAGAGGACTGCTCTGGACTCAGTGAGAGAAGATACACCTAATCCTCAAGAGACGTAAGAGCTCAAGGAATGGAGAGGTCTTGTCGGATGGGTGTGGTGGTGGGGGATATCCTCTTGGAGATGGAAGAGGGGTAATGGGATGTGGAGCCGTTGGAGGGTGGACCAGGAGGGGGATGATGACTGGACCATAAAAAAAATTAAAGGATAATAATACAAATAAAAAATTAAAATTAATTAGTTAATAAAATTATTGTATAGTTCATAAAAATAATTTAGAAAGGAGACCTTGAAAATAAAAAATGGTTTTGGGTTGGGGGTTACAAAGAAACATGACATAAAATCTGAAAGAAGACTTGGCTCAGGTACAGAAGAAAAGAAGATAGTGAAGATGGGGAGAGTTAATAAAAATAATTTTTGTTATGAAATGCTAAAGTCTAATACTTTGTATTCTAGTTTAAAAAATAAAGAATCTAAAACGAAAGGGGAGGACAAATTAAAGAGACTGAGAATAACATTTTTTATTGGTTATTTTATTTATTTACATTTCAAATATTGTCCTCCTTCCAGGTCTTTCCACAAACCACCTATGCCATCCCCCTTTTCCTTTGCCTCTAAGAGGGTTCTCGTCCACTCACCCACACACTCACTCCTGCCTCACTTCCCTAGTATTCCCCTACTCTGGGGCATCAAGCCTCTAAAGGACCAAGGGCCTCCCCTCCCCTCCCATTGATGCCAGGTTACGACAAGCATCAGCTATAAATGTAGCTGGGTGCTACAAATGGGTCCCTGGGTACTCTGGGGGTCTGGTTGGTTGATATTGTTCTTCTTATGGAGTTGCAAACCACTTCAGCTCCTTCTAGATATTGTTTAATTTGAAAATAGTGAGATACTGAAGCCATTCTATTTATGAGTCTTACAGACAGGAAAGTTTTCTAAAAAAAGAAATGGAAATAATTTATTTTCTTTGTATTATAATATAAAGAACCACATTTAGATCATAACATATCAAACAGGGTATGTTGAATGAGAAAAGAATATTTTCAATAAAAAGGGGGAAAACAGGGGAGAGAACATTTAGTTTTGGGAAGAATCTTTTGCTTCACGTAATAACTCTTCAGAATGGGAACTGGGTGTATGTAGCTCATCTGTTTATTATGGAATTATATTAAAAAGAAAAATAAGGATCCTTGGTGGATTATACATTGCATCCAAATGGAGGAAAGCAGGTGACCTGGCAAGCTATTTATAATCATTTAATACTGTTCTCCCTCCACTAGAATATCAGAACAGGCCATTCTGGAATTCAATTCTGTATAGGCTGTTTTCCCAGATCTTCTGTAGCTTAGATGGATCTCTAGTTAAATGAATATTAATATAATAAACACCACTTACACTCATTTATTTCTATACTTCATAAACATTAGAAGCATTTCACAAGTCTGTCTATATGTCATTTGTTGGGCTTGACTAACATGAAGTTCTAACCAATCAAAACATTTTATTATTTTTTACATTGGTGCAGCAAAAATTATTAATAGCAAAGACATATTACAAAATACAGCTACTGAGTTTGTAATAAATTGTAAGTCTTCAAATACAGACTCCACACAGCCTCTTCACCCACCCCCAGTTATAAAAAAGAAAGCAATCTTAGCATAATGAAATGTACATTACTCTCTGCTGAGTAGAAATATATAATTGTAGACAAGCCTTGGAGTTTTTGTTTTCCTGCAATTCATGCAAGCCAACAAAACAAACAAATAAATGAAACATTTTTAAAAAAATGGTCATTCCTTGTCAGTATAATTATATCTTTCAAGAAAAGGTTTATCAACCTGAGGAAACAATTTCCTTGGCTCTGAGACACAATTTTGGTAGTGATTAAGGTAGCTTATTCTTCCCCTCTTACTGAAAATAGTTTCTTTTCTCATCTAATATACCCTTATTACAGTTTCTCCTCCTGTTATTTCTTCCAGTTCTTCCTCCCTACCCCTGCATCCAACTCTACTCCCTTTCTATTTCTCAATAGAAAAGAACAGGTTTCTAAGAGATAAAACAATCATGACAGAACAAAATATACTGTTAAAAAATCCCATAGAAGTTTGACAAAGTAAACCAACAGAGGAGGAAGAGCCCAAGAAAAAGAATCAGAGACCCACCCTTTTCAATACTTAAAATTCCCATAAAGATACTAGACTGAAAGCTATGCTACATACCCATAGGACCTGATATAGACCCAAGCAGGCCCTCTGCTTGTTGCCTCAGGCTCTGTGGCTTCATATGAGCCTTGTTCAATTGACTTAGAAGGACTTGTTTTCCTGGTGTCCTCTATGCACTATGGTTCTTAAGTTTTTTTCACCTCCACTTTTATGGAATTCCCTGAGCTCTTAGAGGAGGAATTTCATAGAAACATCCTATTTAGAGATGTATGTTTCACAATCTCTCTCTTTGCATAATGGCTGGCTGTGAGTCTCTGAATTTGTTCCAATCTACTGAAGTTGAAAGCTTCTTTGATGACAGCCTAGCAAACACTGATCTATGAGTATTGCATATGCCATTAGTCATTTTATTGCTATTTTCCTTTTGCTCAACAATAGTATTTGGTTTTCATTTAGATCCCTGGATTATGTATCTAATCTCAGCATCTTAGTCACCCATGAAGTGTTAGGGTATAGATACCATCTTATGGAATAGTCAAATCGAACGCTGGTTCGTTACTCCTATAAGCTTTGTGCCACTAGCGATTGCTCTAGTATATTTTGCAGGAGGGACACAATTTTAGATGAAAGGTTTTGTGGGTGAGTTGGTGTTTATGTTTCTCTTTTGGTAGCTTGTTGACTATTTTCCCATAACAACAACAACAACAACAAAACACTAGAATTTATGGGTAAAGGTTGTATGTAGGAACCAGTTTGACTTTTTGATGTTCAATAAGTTGTATAGGTATTGTCTTCAGTGATGGGGCCTTGCTGTTAGTTTTATAGAGAACAAGCTATAGTCTTGGCAACAGCCTGAGTTATTTGGGAATTTCAATAGGACCACTTTAGCCAACAACTCAGTTAAATATAGCCCTGTCCCAGCACTGGAGTCTTCATTTAGTTACAAAAGATGACCAGTTGGGACTCCATTTGTTGAGAGATATTATTTATGGTGAAGTCTTTAGTATGTATTAACAAAAAGTGTTAGCTCTTAGCAAGACAGTCTCAAAACAGGCACTAGGCTACTTGAAGGTCTTTGAAAAGGTAACATTTATCGTGTCTTGGTTACACTGTGTGGTTTTAAAGGACAAAGAATATGTGTAGCTTCTCTACACAGGGTGCTGAGAAAGTAAAATGCACAATGTTTTATTGAATGATAAAAAGCTTAATTTATACAATTAGCTTATATATAAGAAAAACTGATCTGATTGTCAGAGTCAAATGACTTCATTTATTCATCAATTAATAAGCTTTGCAGTGCACTGTGATAACTAAGAGCTAAAGATTCAATTATAATGAAGATAACATTCCTCTCTTAGAAGGTCATTGATTCCTTGGTCCCATGAAGGCTGGATGGCCCAGTGTGAGGAATTAGAGGGCAGGGAGGCAGGAGTGGGTGGGTGGGTAGGGGACATCTTCATAGAAGCAGGAGGAGTGGGGATGGGATAGGGGGCTTCTGGGTGGGTGGGGAATGGGGAAAGATGATAACATCTGAAATGTAAATAAAATATCCAATAAAAATTAATTAAAATAAAAAAATACTAAAAGAAGGTCTTGCATATTAGGAAATGGGGTGAGGGCTGACTAGTTAGAGTAACTAATTAGGTGTTGTGGAATGGAAACTCTGGGGGCAGTGAGATGGAATGCAAAGGAGTAGGCACAGCCCCAGGAGTAGGCAGAGCAAAACAGAAAGAAACAGAAATCAGAATAGTTGCTCTTTGCTGTGCTCCATGACACAATCTGCCTGTGTTACAATGACTAAGACAAATTGAAGGCATTGTAATTTTCTTGAGCATTCAATTCTCTTTATATTTAAGCTAAAATTATCATTTGTAATGTACTATTGCCATAAAAAGGAAAATTTCTCAAACTTCTTTTTTAGTAGGTAATTTCCTACATGAATAAGATGGTGTCAAATAGAAAACATTTGTTCATTCAAAAAAATTACATGTTAATACCTCAAGGAGAAATCAAGAAAGAATTAACGAGACAAATTTTGGAAAATACTCTATGGAGACCCATTGAGCTGTCCTTGCCAAGGCAAAGGACAGGTAATTTGCTGTGACTAATTGAAAAACATAAAGAACATTAATATGAAAAATGAAAGCATAATCCATGGTATAACAGGCAGTGAAACAATTCACATAATTGATTACTCTTCAAGGTGTCATGTTCCTTTCTTCATTGTGAGAATCTTTTTCCATTTCTAGTCTGTTTTAAAAGCCTAATAAGTGACATCCCTGAAAAGGTCATGGACATAGGTACTTCTATTCAAGTGGTTTGGAGAGTTACGATGGGATGCTTATAACTGAGAACAAGAATTAGTGAATGAAATATCCAGAGACTTTGGCGATGGTATTATAGTACCCATCTGCTCATCTTGAGACATAATTTTAAAGAAAAATTATATTAATGGTGTTTGATTTTCCAATTAGATATAGGCCACTAGGGAGCTTGAAGTTCATTCTTAGCTCCGCTGAATGCTAGCTCTCTCTAAACTTAGACAGGTCAGTAGCTGTATATGATGCTCAGTTTCATCATCTGCAAAGTAGGATAATAACACCCCTTTACCTTGCAAGGTTGTGAAAACCAAATGAAAGCAGTGCTGAAAGATCATGGAGATTAAACATAACTGAATTATTAAGATAATTCAGAATAATATCTTTATTATTAAGTTGGGGCAACATTCTCATAAAACGAATAACTTGCATATACTGTTCTTTTTGAAGGTCAAAGTAGAATACACTTCACAATGTGGGAGGCTTTGGTCTTCCAAAGATAGGCAGCTCCATGGAAATGCTGAATGTCCCCTGGGAACTTATAGAATGCTCATAACCCTGAACCCTATGGGTCTGGGTGACAAAACCACTAAGTGCATACAAGGAAGAACTGGAAAAACACAGAATCCACTGTACAATGACAAGACAAAACTAGCTGTCTTTTTGTCAATATGTTGTGGATGTAACATCATCTTAGTAACTATCTGGTGCCTTGATATTAGCTTTTACATTGAAGTAGGAGCAGTCTGCTTGAAACAAAGCTTCCATCATGACCTGGTAGAATTTCCAGCAACATTTACCATCCAGGAAACTTAATTCTAGATCTTAGTTCTGCTGTTTCATAGCTGTGTGATCCCCAGTTACTAAAATTTTCCCAGTCTGACATTCTGTATCAGTTAAATGAATGATGAGAATACACATTTAATTCTGTGATTTTTCATTTTCCTTAAGGTTGAAAAGAGTTAAGTTTATAGTCTGAGCCATTTGGTTATTGAAAACATACTATTTTGAATTGACTATTCTTCAACAGCTGGGAAGGAAAGGGCACTAGGATGTTGTTTTACAAAAGAGCCAGCATGGAACACTGTTGAGATGGGGGCCTTTCAGCCTCCAGAGTCAAGTGACACAATCATATAGCTCATGCTCACAGGTATGAAATTTGAAAATTTGTATGAAAATTTGGGGTAATGGTCCTCTGCTTACCAGCTTGACTTGGAGTAGAATCTCTTAGCAACTTTCCAGAATCATTGGCCTTGGCTAGCTGTGTGAACTTAGCCTGTTCAATCCCTCTCTGGAAGTCTGTTTCTTCAAGAATAAAAACTAGGAAATTGAACTAGTTGATCTCTTAGGGGCTATCACCTTTGACATTTTTGACATTCTTGAGTTCTGTCATGCTAATACTTCCTTAACAATGAAATGCCACTGACATAGCATATGTATATGTGTATATGTGTATATGTGTATATGTGTATATGTGTATATGTGTATATGTGTATATGTGTATATGTGTAT
>JANHMN010000005.1:10915783-10925905 GCA_030674055.1 Rhabdomys pumilio | reverse complement strand
TGTGTATATGTGTATATGTGTATATGTGTATATGTGTATATGTGTATGCAAGTATATATGCATATACTATATATACTATATATGTGCACATACACACACACACACACACACACGTGTGTGTGTGTGTGTGTGTGTGTGTGCGTAAGTTTATTTGCAGTCTCTGGAACTCCTCTGACTTGTTTATTGCCTGTTTAGAGCAGCGTTGCTGGCTTGAGTTTGAAATGCTATGCTTCCTGCGTAATTTCCCTGCTTACAATATTGGTGTTCTCTCTGGATGGTGTCTTCTTTGAAAGGTGAAGCTCAGACTATTCAGTGCAGAAGCTGAGCCCCAGATTCATCTCTTTTGTCACTAATGCTATGGATCTCTCTGCTTTCTCATCCTCTGCCCTTCTTCCACTTTGTTTCATTGCTGCATTTGGGCTTTATGATTACATCTGCAATAGCAGGCACAGATGTTTCTCTCACTCAATTGTATGGTTAACAGTGAAATGGATTTTGAGAGCAGATGCTCGCATGTGGGTGCTATCCTTTTCTCTCCTGACACATTTTCTACGCAAACAGCAGATTGTGTGTCTGATGTGTTTTGAGCCTAGCAAAGGAAGAATTCAAGCTGAATAATACTAGGCTGATTTTCAAGCTTCTGAAAAAAATAATACAGGCACTGAACCTGACAAACCCTTCCTAGCACCCCTGCAGCCCTGTTGGAGACCTGCACCACCAATTTTCACCACCTCTATTTAAGCGGGCTGAGAGGAAGCATTTATCCTTTGAAGGGCCCTTGTAGTAAAGGAGAAAATCATGAGATTGAATTTAAAAAAAAAGCTGGGCTCAACTGTTCTGCTACTTTGGGTTCTTCGACCTGAGGCATGTAATTTAGCCTTAGAGTCTACATCTGTGAGATTAAGTGATAATATAAAGCTCTTGAAGATCATTGGGATAATTGCAAAGTAGCCAAGGTCCCTGCTTAAGACTAATCCAATCCATGCCCTACAAGTGGCATATATAGCTAATTGGACCTGCCAGGCCATAAAACCACATGCACAAGAGACTGAGAGGCTTCCAGGGAAGGAGGTGGACTTGTACAAGGACAAGGATCATAGGCTTAGCTCAGGGCTTTTTCACCTTAGAACTGATGAAACTTTGGGCCAGGTAATTGTTATGGTCAGCTGTTCTGTGCTTAGCTGCATCCCTTGCCTCAGCCCACTAGATGTCAGTAGTGCACCCCCTCAAATTATGACAACAGCAAATACCTCCTGGGGCTGCCAAAAGTGCTTTGGGGTGGGAGATGACAGTAGGAATAATCTTTGATTGAACATTGCAATTAGAAGCACTGAGCTTTGTCTTTAAATTCTGTTACCAAAAGTTCTGCAGTTAGTGTTTCTTCTCCACTCTATTAATCTGTAAAATGGGAGCTTTAGATTTTCTGTAGGTAGAATCCTTGAAAGGCTTAAAATGAGAGGCAAGTTCAAACTCTGGCACATGACAATACACTGCCTGCAAAACCCAGGCCTTTACCTATACTGTCAACTGTGGCTTACATATGCTCCTTTCCTTACCTTATACCTCGGTTTAACTTTACCTTAGTCTTGGGATCTCAGTGCAAAAGTCATTTTCCTAAGGAACTCAGTTTCAACTCTACAGACCAAAAATCCAAGGCAGCACATATTTTGTTTTTAACATACACTATAACACTTGAGTGTGCATTTCACTAAAGATTGTTGGATTATTCACTCATAAGTTTCATTAGAGCCAGAAAAATGTCAGTCTCCTTCCACACTACGTTCCTAAAACTAGAACAGTACCCAGGAGAGATTTTTTAATCATTTTTTACAGTCCAGACTTTATCTACCTCCTGGTCCACTCTCTGATTGTTCCAGATCCCACACCTCCTCCTCAACCCCTGTCTCCAAGAGGATATCCCCACCCCCACCCCCACCCCACCAGGCCTCTTCACTCCCTGAAGCCCCAAGTCCTCTCTGACTGAATCCAGACCCAGCAGTCCTCTGCTGTATATGTGTTGGGGGCCTCATGTCAGCTGGAATATGCTGTCTGGTTGGTGGCACAGTATCTGAGAGATCCCAGGGGTCCAGGTTAGTTGAGGTTGCTGGTCTTCCTATGGGGTTTTCCTCCTCTTCAACTTCTTCCAGCTTTTCCCTAATTCAACCACAGGGGTCGCTAGCTTCTGTCTATTGGTTGGGTATAAATATCTGCAAACGTAAACTGAAGGAAAGGAGGGAACATCAATAAACAAAGACCATCAATAAAATGATGAGACCATCATTTTATTCCAGCAATGATGAGGGATCTAGGATACTAACCCTAGCCCAGTGAGAACAATACAGTAGCACTGAAGGTTGGTGCTTTGAAGGACAAGTTGGTTGTTTAAAATGATCTCTAACTTTGTATAGACTTGGTTAAGGCTGAGGGGCCCAGTATATGATTCCCTTCCTAACTATCTGAATTTATAATTAATAGAGTTAGACAAATAGAGAGCAACAACAATGGCTTTCTTACTTAAATCAGAGGGTTCAGAGGAAAGGATTTAGGGATGTAGTAGAAATGAATGTCAAACCCAGGATTAGTTAAATTTACCTAGGGACAAACATCACTGAATAAACACACTGCCTCTACTAGTCACTTGAACCTAAGGAACACACAACTAACACATAGCTTTGGTCCTTCCAGACCTGTCCCGAACCTGAAAAGGCAAGTAGCACACTAAGGGATGAATCACCTAGTCTTGTGCAATAAGAATGCGGAATGGGAATGCGGCTAGACTCATCTGTAGATTCCTCTGGTTACCTTTAGGTTCTCTGCAGGTAGAACTGTTGAGAGGATTAAAATGAAAAGTAAGTTGAAACTGGCACATAACAACACATTCCCTGCAACGCCCAGGCCTTTGATTATACCTTCAACCTTATCTCAGATAGGCTTTTTCCCTCATATTGTACCTTGGTTTAATTTTAACTTAGTCTCAGTTCAAATGTCATAATCCTAAGAAACTCAGTTTTGACTCTATAGACTGAGAACCCTATACCATTTTATGTAGAGAGCCGCGGCGAGCGGTGACAACATTCGCCATTACAAGATGGAGCTGGCATCCAGCGCTCTTGTGGGTAAACAAGTAAATTGTGCATGTGCAAGTGGTGAAAGCGCGCCAAATCACTGCCCAGCCCGGGGCGTCATATGGGGTTATGAGCAAGCAGCCAATCAGATATATCCATGGCACCCTAGGGTGTATATAAAGCATTGCCATCTTGGGGCTCTCTCTCTTCCTCCTTTCATCGCAATAAAAGCTTGCTGCAGAAGGACCCTGGTGCCCGCTTGCGTTCTTGCTGGCGAGACGATTGCTCGGGGCACAATTTTACTTTGCTCCCATGCTCCCATAGCAACTTACTCATCTGTCTGGATACTAAATTGTCTCCACAAATAATTATTGTCTAAGTATCATGACCTCTTGGGCTCCTCAAAATACAATTGATTAGGAATTAAAACCACAACTGAATAATTTTTAGTATCCCTTTAAGCTTGAATGGGCTTTCATCTTTAAAGATTTTTGCAATTTTATACCAGTATCTCTGTAGCGAACAGGTCAGGACTTGGAAAGCTATGCCTTTTTTTTTTTTTTTTTTTTTTTTGGTTTTTCGAGACAGGGTTTCTCTGTGTAGCACTGGCTGTCCTGGAACTCACTCTGTAGACCAGGCTGGCCTCGAACTCAGAAATCTGCCTGCCTCTGCCTCCCAAGATGCCATTTCTTGATAGGCAGCCATGTTGACGAGACTTTATGGGTGTAGGCTCTCTGATATTTCTAGGAGACACAATCTCACAGCTAACTTCTTGTCCCTTACCCTTTAAGTTCTCTTTGTCCCCTCTTCTGCAATGATCCTTGTGCCTTAGGTACAAGACTTGTGCTGTTGATTCATTAGTTGAGACTGAAATAGTTACCTATATCAGTTACCTATATCAGTTGTGGATTTTGAAATGGTCTCTGTACCAGTGAACATACTAACATGGAAGGGGGAATACTTGTGGGCTGCAACCATAGACAAAGAACTACAGGCAATTCAGGGGAATGATGAGTGTGGAAGAAATAGTGTTGCTCAGGAAACAGCCTCCTGGTTGGCTATCCAATACAAAGTATTTATCGCTGAGATATGAGATCCTAAGCATACAGCTAACATTTTACAGACCAAGAAGGTTATATTTTAGGAAAAATATTCAAACTAAGGGCCCCATGGGGGGAGTTGGAGAGACAAAGGGAATAAAGGAAATAATGGAATTATATAATAATTTCAAAAATAAAAGTATATAAAAAGAGCATGCTCACTGTTTCGCAGGCCCTTATAACATCAGCCACTGTAAATATCCAACTAAGTATGATTACTTCTTATCTCCAAGTCTTGCATTGACTACTCCTTCAACTACTTATTGTGCCCTCTGTCAGTGGGTTCCACTGTCATTTGGATGGAGAGAATGCTTCCCAGAAAATGTTGCTGCGATCAATTCACTAGAGGCCGTACCCCTAAAGGTAAAGAACTTTGTGAGAAACTGTGGTAGATCATTCCTCTCTTCTTTAGTATCAAAATCCAAATCCCAGAGTTGGTCATGTTTACAGATTCTATACTGAAACTTCTTTCAGGTAAAGAGGATTTATGCCTAGATCTTTAGTTGCTTTGAACCTAGAAAGAAATCCATTGCCATGTCCTTTCTCTTGGCATCATTTTCTGTCATTTTCTTCTGGTTATTTTTTCTGTACTATAAATGTACTTTAAAAATCATAATTAACACATTTTTATCTCTTTTCAAATGTTTTGGAAATCTTTCAGATTTTTATATTAAAATGTCATTCTTATACTTTATGTTCATATCCTATTCATTTTATCATTGTAATATGTACAATTACTTAATTTAGCCCACTCATTTACTTTGCTACTTAGTAAACTATAAACTCAAAGTATCTCTTTTGATTTTTGGCAAATATTCATCATGCTTGGACAGTACCTGACAACAGTGATAGTCAATGCCTTTTGTGTAGGTGAGTATGGATCTGTGTGAATGTATAAGAGCATTGATTACAACTGTGAGTTTAAGTTCATGAAATTGACTCAACTTCTGACTGTAGGAACATTTCCTTCTCAACAGGGATTCAATTAGTCCATTCACACAAAAATCATTGAACAGTTAAATAATGACTGAATTTTTAGTTTTGACAAGAATCTTGGCATTCAAGACTAAAAGGTTTTATTAATGTCATGTAGGCTTCAAAATAGCCCTGTTGCTATGGGAAAGAAAGATGCATCCTAAAAACATTAAGTATTAATAATATGTCTAATTCATACAGTCAACCATATGTACACTTGAAATGTGAGCCTACGGTCACCTATGCCTCCTCCCTGTGCAGCACCTGCACCATGTATACAGCAACCACATGAGAACTCCCTTAAGTTTTCCACATTGTCTAGCAACTAGATAAGATTTCATGAATTATATCTTCTTTCTTACCTTACTAAATTTATATATATATATATATATATATATATATATATATATATATATTTGTCTCTCACTCTCAAAAGATAATATCTGTGTTTACTGGAGATAAGAGGAAAAAGTGCATGAAAATTTGTATTACATCACCAACAAACCCACCCATCCCATGTTTGAACACATAGCTCCTAATTGAAAATCCACTTGAGTTCTGTATCTTGTTTACTTCTTTTCTTATCAAGGATATTCATGCATTTTCATTTATTACTGTCTTCTTCAATCTTCTTCATATATGTGTTTTTAGTTTTCAATGTATGAATTAATCATTTTCTTGGCTAAATTTATTCCTAGTTATTTTATATGTTATAGTATTGAAATGGGATAAACTTCCTATATATTTGGATATTTCATTTACTGTGTATAGAAACATACTCAATTTTGTATTGTGTATCTTTACCATACAGTTTTACTGAATTGATATTAGTATGTAGTTTTGTTTAGTGGTTTCTTTAGGGCTTATTTTATATAAGATCATGTCATCTACAAACAGGCACTCAAAATAGATATTAGGAAGATGAAAGGCAGCAAGGGTTGGAGAACATATCAGATGGCTTGAACATACACAAATTTATGAGCCCGCAGAAGACATTTGTATTCAACAGTAATACATAAAATGGTTTATTATTGAGATTTAAAAAAGAAGATTGTATGCAAAATGAAATATGAAAGGCACAAAAATAATACACTGTATTATATGACTTGTAGGTAGGTCATATAAAATAATGAACTCAAAGGAGAGAGAGTAGTGGTGTTGCCAGCAGACAGAGAATAGTGGTGGTGCCAGCAGATAGACTATGGAGGGAAATAAGGAGATATTTCCCAGAAGGTATACTATTTTCACTGTTAAGTATTAATAAATTTTAGAGGTACGGTAGCCACCTAAAATGTGAGGAGGTGGATATATTAGCTTGATTGCAGAGTTTATAATGCATATGTGTGTCTT
Source organism: Rhabdomys pumilio (assembly GCA_030674055.1). NCBI lineage: Eukaryota > Metazoa > Chordata > Mammalia > Rodentia > Muridae > Rhabdomys > Rhabdomys pumilio. The sequence goes on along the minus strand of JANHMN010000005.1, from coordinate 10,919,415 downwards.
AGGGTTTTACTGCTGTTAACAGATACCATAACCAAGGCAACTCTTATAAGGATACTATTTAATTGGGGCTGGCTTTCAGGTTTAGAGGTTCAATTCATTATCATTAAGGTGAGAGGATGGCAGAATCCAGGTAGGCATGGTGCAAGAAGGATCTGAGAGTTCTACATAGTCATCCAAAAGCTGCTAGCAGAATACTGATTTCAAGGCAGCTATGATGATGGTCTTATAGCCCACACCAACAGTGACAAACCTACTCCAACATGCCTACATTCTGCTCCCTGGCCCCCATGTGCTTGTTCAAACATGAGTTTAGTGGGCCATACATAAACATAATACAAAATACAGTTAGTCCAACTTCCAATGACCCCATAGTCTATAGCAGTCTCAACAATGTTAAAAGTCCAAAGTTCAAAGATTCTTCTGAGATTCATTCAATCACTTAACTGTAATTCCCCAAAGAAAGACAGGAAACCAGCTGGGAAAACTCCAAACTCTCCATCTCCATGTCTGATATCAAAGTGGTCTTCATATCTCCAACTTCTTTTTCATCTTTGTTGACTGCAACAGACTTCTTACTCCTGGGCTGGTTCCACTCACAACTAGCAGCTTTCCTCAGCAGGTATCCCATGGCTCTGGCATCTTAAACATCTTGGGGTCTCCAAGGCAACTTCAGTGTTACAGCTACTTTTTCCAATGTCTGGGATCCACACGTGATCCTCATAAGGGCTTGTGTCACTCCTCCAGCTCTGCCCTCTGTAGCACTCTAGGCTCTGGTTGTTCTACTCCACTGTTGTTCCTGTTCTTGGTGATCATCCATGGTACGGGCATCTCCAATACGCTGGGGTTTTCTGCTGCAACTAGGTTTCACCAATAGCCTCTCATAGGCTCTCTTCTTGGTGCCAAGCCTCAAATCTTTTGCATGACCCCTTCAGTCCTGGGCTGTCAACTGCAACTGAGGCTGCACCTTTACCAATGGCCTTCCCTGGCCTCTCACAGTGCTGAGCCTCAGCTGCTCTTCATGACACCTTCATCTCTTCAAAACCAGTACCACCTGGGTGACTCTTACACATTAGCAAGTACAGCTGTAGCAAAAAGTACAACCTTGGCTCTCTCTGCAACATAGCTTCTTTGTGTTCTCAGAAAACACTTTCCAGACGATTTCACCTCAGTGATGCTGGTCTCTTCTTAATCACCACTAATTTCTTAGCTCCTGCTAACCAGCATCAATTGTCCCAGTAGTTGCCTTCTCTGCTTGACTAAAAGCCCAGAGACACATGGCCAAAGCTGCTGCTTGCTGGAGCTGGAATGTGCCCTGTTGATCTATTACACTATCATGACCTTCCTTCACTGCCTGAGCCTGGCTGGCCTGGCTCTTGCTCTGTAGATTGACCTTGAACTCAGAGATCTGCATGCCTGTCTCCTGGGATTAAAGGTGTGTACCATCATGCCTGGATCTAAATTTAGCTGGATAGGATCTTGCCCCGAAGTCCCACTCTCTTAATTTGTTATCTCCTAGAACACAGGATTCAGCTCCATTTCACTTCCTGGGGCCCTTTTAATACTGGAACCATATATTTTATATTTTAACTTTCTCAGCTTGCTACACTTGTTTAAAATGCTCTTCCTAAGACTTATCCAGAGAACCAAGTCTATGATGGGAGTTTCTGGGACTTTCTTTGTCAGTGCAATTAATATCAACCTCTTTACCTTAGCTTTAGTTAGACTCTTCAGACAAGGGCAAAAATCAGCTACATTCTTCACCAAAATATTGCAAAAATAGTCTCTTGGCCACATATTAAAATTCTTCTCCTCTGAAATGCCTGGACCAAGGCTTTCACAATTCAAATCACTCTCAGCGACAAAGTCTTCCACATTCTTAATAGGATGGCCTACATAGCCCCACTTAAAGTATTCTACTGCTTTCCAAATCCAAAGTCCCCAAAGCTACATTCTTCCAAACAAAAGCTTAGTCAGGCCTATCACAGCAATACCCCGTTTCTAATATCAACTTCTGTCTTTGTTAGGTTTTACTGATGTGAACAGACACCATGACCATGGAAACTCTTATAAATGACAATATTTAATTGGGGCTGGCTTATAGATTCAGAGGTTCAGTCCATTATCATGAAGGTGGGAACATGGCAGCATCCAAGGCACCATGGTACAGGAAGAACTGAGAGTTCTATATCTTCCTCTGAAGGCTGCTAGCAGAATACTGACTTCAAGACAACTAGGATGAGGGTCTAAAAGTCCACACACACAGTGCTATGACTACTCCAACAAGGTTACACCTACTCCAACGGGGCTAAACCTTCTAATAGTGCCACTTCCTGGGCTGAGCTTACACAAACCATCACAATATGTATGTATGTATCTCCAAATATATGTAGGTTTTTATCTACGATAGTGATTATAACCCTAGGGTCTAGTGCATACTTGACAAAGGCTCTACTACTGACCCACCTACCTTCCCACAACTACCTGTTTTCAGTTTATTTTGAAGCAAAGTTTTGTTCATTTACTTAAACTAGTTCTGGATTTGTCATACTCCTGACTGAGTGTCCCATCGTTAAGTATCTCAGATTACAGAATCATTCTCAAAAATACATATTATAAGTTTGCTAATTACATCTCAATAAAATTAGTCAAATGTAAAAAGACATGGAAGGTTTTAAATTTGTAATGAAACACCACTCCTATTATAACCCTCCAATAACTTTCTGGGTGTATAGGATAAGAGTCCAGTGGTTTCTAGCCTCTTGTCACCTGATCACTACCTCCATCATGTTGTTCATAGATAATCTCAAATTCTCTTATTCTGGCAGAAGTTTTTTCTTAGTCTAGAAATTTCTTCATCTATATCTTTCCGAGACTGTCTTCTATTTCTTCTTCCTCTTCCTCTTCCTCTTCCTCTTCCTCTTCCTCTTCCTCTTCCTCTTCCTCTTCTTCTTCTTCTTCTTCTTCTTCTCCTTCTCCTTCTTCTTCTTCTTTTTCCTTCTCCTCCTCCATCTCCATCTCCTCCTCTTCCTCCTCCTCTTCCTCCTCCTCTTCCTCCTCCTCTTCCTCCTCCTCCTCCTCTTTCTCCTTCTTCTTTTGCTTCTTTTCAAGAAAATATAACATTTACTTTAAGGCATTTAAAACACATTCCAGATGCAAAATATTTTTTAAAGTTCTGTAATGCTATGAGGAAGGGAAAACTGACTACATGTCTGATAACATTATTGACATTTTGATGATTATTTTATAATAATCATCACATTATTATAATAATCTACAATTATTATAATATTTGTATTATAATATAGATAATATAATTATATTATTATAATATTATTACAATTATATTATTACAACAGATAATATAATAATCTACAATTATGTATAATGAGTATATATAAGTTACTGATGTGATGAAGGACTTTTAAGTTGCTAATAAAATAAAAGACATGTTGAAGAAAAATAAAATATAGACATTTAAGTATATTTACCAATTTGATACAAAAATGCTGCTAACAGCAAGATTGTCCCCTTTATGTGCTACAGGTATTGAAGAAACTCCAGTGTGTTCTGTTTAAGTTATTATAAAATAGAAAAACTTGTTTGTGCATTCTGACATGTAAGGATTCAATGAC
>JANHMN010000005.1:10894580-10915773 GCA_030674055.1 Rhabdomys pumilio | reverse complement strand
ACACACACACACACACACACACACACACACACACACACACGTTCACAAACAGAAATATCATGTAAATACAAAATTGGAAAGCAAAATATATAAGCCAAAGACTGCTAAGGGAAAAATGCCCAGACCAAACATTATGAGACAACAAAGTTCCAAAAATACCACTGGGTTAATTTTGTGTTGTCTATGACTCCTGATCTCAGTTGTGATGTGTATACCCACTGAGACTCTGTTGGAGAAAATAATTTTTTCCTTTCTGAGTGGTTGTCCACTGGAGATAGATTTTGGGTTAGGGTTAGTGTTAGGGCTTGTGTTCACACATCCTCTTAGCACTAGGATGACATCTGATATAGTCCTGTACAGGCCTTGTGCACACTGCCATAGTCTCTGTGAGTTCACATGTGTGTCCATCGTCTTATGGGTAGAAGGCCTTGTTTCTTTGGCATTTTCCATCTCCTCTGACTTTTATACTTTTTCTTTTTCCTGTTTTGCAGTTTCCTGAGCCCCAAGGGGAAAGATTTGATAGAGACATCGCATTTTAGGGATGAGTGTTCTGAGGGCTTTCACTTTCTTGGACATTGTGGGTCAATGCATTTATTGCATCTACTACAGGATCTGTGATGGTGGCTTAAAAAGAGACTTATTTATGAGTATAGCAGAATGTTTTTAGGAGTTATTATACTATAACATTCTTTTAGCAGAGCAGTAATATTAGATTTCTTTTAAGATCATAGCCTATCTAATCTTACGTACTTGTCCACCTGAGTTGTATTGAGCATGGGCCCTATCTCATGGATTAGGTCTTAAATCCAATCAAATGATGGTTAGTTACTCCCACAAGTTCTAGGTCACAATTGCACTATCATGTCTTACAGACAGGTCAGCACTGTAGATCACATGTTTTTTATTTGGCTTGGAATTTACCTTTCTCTTTTGGTATTATTTAGAGTACCTGCAGGTACTGTGAACATCAGTCAGTAGGGGTAAAGGCTCTAGCTAGGCAACAGCTTGATTTATCTGTGGTCAATGAGTTGTGTAGGTACCGATTTTAGCTATAAGGATTTCCCATTAATTTTTTTGAGAGAAGTCAATAGCCTTGGCAATAGCATGGGTTATTTGGGGGATACCTATGGGCCCCTTTGGCCAACAATTCAATTAGATGTAACTGATTCCTGAGCTTGGAGGCTATATTTGGTGATGAAAAATTTCAGTTGGGGCTCTGTCTCCCCTTTTATTTGGCAATTTTATTAGATCACATTCTATTACCTTCAAATATATGTATGTACATGTAAATTTATGTATATGTGTGTATATATGGATATATGTGTATGTTTGTGTGTATACATACATATATGTATATATGTGTGTGTGTGTGTGTGTGTGTGTGTGTGTGTGTGTGTATGACAGGACAATGATATCTGCTTAAGTATGATTAATACACCAAGTGAGACTTCATTGGAAAGAACTAACTTTTCTACTGTAAGTGAATGTCAATTGGAGATAGCTTCTTGGTTAGGAATAGTAGCACATGTTCACTTTTCTCTCTCAGTGTTGAGGCCCTGCCTGGCTTGAACTTTTGCAGGTCCTATGTGTACTCTCACAGTCTTTGTGAGTTCATATGTTCCTAAAACTATACATCTTTATAAATAAATAAATAAATAAATATGAATTTATATATTACTCACAGCGTAGATTTGTGTATAATCTTCTACTGTATTATATTTTCATACAACCCCTCGAGTTGCCCTTAGTTTAGCTATCCTTCACCATATTTCTTCCTTTCTCATCCTCTTCCCTCCCCCTTTCCATCCAATCTTCCAATGCCTGTCCCCCATCCTTCCATACATTTTTTTTTTGGTTTTTTGAGACAGGGTTTGTCTGTGTAGTCCTGGCTGTCTTGGAACTCACTCTGTAGATCAGGCTAGCCTCGAACTCAGAAATTCGCCTGCCTCTACCTCCCAAGTGCTGAGATTAAAGGTGTGTGCCACCACCGCCTGGCTCCATACATTTATAACTCTATTTTATTTCCCTTTTCTCAAACCCCTCTCCTCAGGGTTCAGGAAACTATGAGCAAGAGGAAGCAAACAGATGGTAAAGGCTGGGGGAGAGGCATGACACCAAGGAAACAGTGTCTTTTAGACACAATAGGACTGATGAACATATGAACACACAGAGACTGCGACAACATGCATAGTTTCAAGCAGGACAGGGTCTCATCACTGAGAGGGAAAAGTGGACACAGAATCCCAGTCCTAACCAAGAAGTTATCTCTAATAGACATTCACATACAAAGAAAAAAATAGTCTTCCCAATGGAATCTCACTTGATGAATTTGCCACACTGAAGGGGATGTTTTCTTCTAGTCATACATGTGGTCTGTTTCCCCCATCAAGTCATCTTACATGACCAGTTTAGACTTTTGTTCTTTTCTCTATTATGTTTACACAGTTCACTGGTTCACAGTACAACTGAATATATGAATTGTATGAATGAAATCTAAAAAACTGGAACTATAAATAATTGGTTTCTAGAATATGCTGGACAAATCTTTAGGGCATGCTAGAAAACTATTCATATGATATAAACTTTCTTATTTACATTATTCACTGTCATATGTTTATAAAATTGATAAGTTTTACTTAAAGTAACTGAAAAAATTAATAACTTAAGACATACCCCAGGTACCTAGGCGAGTGGATTATATCTCATGTTTTAGTTTCCCTCTCCTCATCGTAGAATATTTGTTCATTCAATCGGTATCTATTGATGTTTAATTTACACCAGTGGCATTGTAATATAACATGCATATCTGATCCAAACTAACCCATTGAAGGCATTACTAAATAGGACTTTTTTTAGTTGAGTTCATCTTCCACTTTTGCTGTAGAACAGTGAGAAAATTGATGGAATATCAAAATCATACTAGTCTGTGGAGTGCCATAGATTTTTACTACACATCTAAAGATTTATACATAGGGAGGAAAATAAAAGGCTGAAATTGGATAAAGGATCTAATAATGATGTAGACTGAACAAGGATTTTGTCTACTCTGAATGCCCATGATCTACTACTGCTGGCATTTAAAGAAAGTGTGCCTATGAAGTTCACAAAACTACTACCCACCTTTGTTAAATATGTAATTTCCTTTTTGGCAGCTGTGGTGACATCAGAATACCTGCTTTGGGGGTGTAATGTCAAAAGTTAGTTAACATGACAGAGAAAGACAATTAATCTGCATTGCTTATGGATGACAAAGAGCCTCTGCAATACCTCAGCCACTGAGGAGAACTCTATTTTTTTTTCATGGTTATAATCTTCCTGAATCTTATTTTATTTTTTTATTCTTTAATCTTTTTGCATTTTTATTTTAATTAATTAATTAATTAATTAATTAAATTTATTTTAAACTACAAATTTTATTCCCTTTCTGGTCTTTCCTCTGACTCCATACCTCCTCCCCACCCCCTGTCTCTACAAGGATGTCCCCACCCCCTCCCATCCCACCAGATCTCTATATTCCCTGAGGCCTCCAGTCACTTGAGGGTTAGTTGCATCTTCTCTGACTAAACCCAGACCCAGCTATCCTCTGCTATATATGTGTTGGGGGCCTCATATCAGCTGGTGTACTGGAGTATGCTGCCTGGTACAGTGTTTGACAGATCACAGGGGTCCAGGTTAATTGAGATTGCTGGTCCTCCTACAGGGTCACTCTCCTCCTCAGCTTCTTCCAGCTTTTCCCTAATTTAACCACAGGGGGTCAGCAGCTTCTGTCCATTGCTTGGGTACAAATATCTGCATCTGACTTTCAGCTGCTTGTTGCGTCTGCCAGAGGACAGTCATGATAAGTCCCTTTTTGTGAGTGTTCCACAGCCTCAGTAACAGTGTCAGGTCATGGGACCTCCACTTGTGCTGGATCACACTTTTGGCCTGTCACTGGACCTTCTTTACCTCAGGCATCTCTCCATTTTTATCCCTGTAGTTCTTTCAAACAGGAACAATTATGGGTCAGAGTTTTGACTGTGGGATGGCAACTCCCTCCGTCACCTGATGCTCTGTCTTCCAGTTGGCAGTGGGCTCTATAACTTCACCCCCTCTACTGTCGGGCATTTCATCTAAGGTCCCTCCCTTTGAGACGTGAGATTCTTTCACCTCCCAGGTCTCTGGTGCATTCTGGAGTGTCCCCGTAACCTCCTACCTCCCAAGATTACCTGTTTCCACTCTTTCTGCTGGCCTTCAGGGCTTCAGTCCTTTTCCCTCACCCAATAACAGATCAGTTTCCCCTCTCTACTCTCCTGTTGCCTTTCCCTCCCAGGTCCCTCCCTCCCTCTCCACTTGTGGTTGCTTTCTTCTCCCTCCCAAGTGGGACTGAGGTGTCCTCACTTGGACCCTTCAGCTTGTTGACCTTTCTGAGTTCTATGAACTGTATCCTGGGTATTCTCTACTTTTTAGGGGGGTAATATTCACTTATTAGTGAGTATATACCATGCATGTCCTTCTGGGTCTGAGTTACCTCACTATGAACTAGGAACTTGAATAGTTTTAGTACAGTCCAGACTTTATCTCCCTCCTGGTCTATTTTCAGACTGTTTCACATCCTATACTAAACTATTTTACAGTTTACTATGAAAAACCTTGAAACAGATTTCTAGCACCTTCTTCCCTATTTGAAATCTGGCAATGAGAGTCAGTGACCTAAGGCAAAGAAAGTGGCTCCACTCAGTCTGTGAAGGGGCTTCCTGCTAAGCAGTTGAGTAACCTCCACCTCATTAGGGCAGAACTGCTTAGATAAAATCACAACAGATTTCCAGGACATAGGTCACTGAGAGAGAGGAAAAAAACACCTGGAAGCCAAACTGAAAAACAGTTCCAGTGCAGATTTAAAACCACACTAAGGAACTCAAGGAGTAGAGGGGAAACTAGGCAGGGGATAACATTTGAAATTTAAATAAATAAAATATCCAATAAAAATGGGATATAGAATCTTGAATGGCTAAAAAACACTTTAAGAAATGTTAAAAATCCTTAGTCACCAGGGAAATGCAAATCAAAAGGACACTGAGAGTCTACCTTACACCAGTCAAAATGGCTAAGATCAAAAATTCAGGTGGCAGCATTTTCTGTGGAGGATGTGGTGAAAGAGAAACACTCCTCCTTTGCTGATGGTATTGCAAACTGGTACAACCAATCTGGAAATCAATCTGGTGGTTCCTCAGAAAATTGGAAATAGATCTACCTGAAGACCCAGCTATACCACTCTTGGGCATATACCCAAAAGATGCCCTACAATACCACAGGGGCATATGTTCCTCTATGTTCATAGCAGCTTTACTTGTGATAGCCAGAAGCTGGAAACATCCCAGATGTCCCACAACAGAAGAATGGATACAGAAAATGTGACTTATTTAAGTAATGGAATACTACTCAGCTATTAAAAACAGGGAGATCCTGAGTTCAACAGGCTGATGAATGGAACTAGAAAATGTCATCCTGAGTAACTAATCTCAGACCAAAAAGGACATGCATGCCATGTACTCACTAATAAGTGGATATTAGTCAAAAAGCTACAGAATATCCAGGACACAATCCACAGAACTCAAGAAGATTTACAAGCTGAAGGGCCCAAGTGATGATGCTTTAATTTCACTTGGGAGGGAGAAGAAAGCAATCATGGAGTGTGGCAGAGGAGGGAAGGAGGGACTTGGGTAGGAAAGGTGACGGGTAAGGGACAGAGAACATGATCAGGTATTGGGTGGGGTGAAACAGAACTGAATCCCTGAGGGTCAGCAGAAAGAACGGAAACAGGCAACCTCAGGAAGTAGGAGGTGGGGGACCCTCTAGAATGTACCAGAGACCTGGGAGGTGAGAGACTCTCAGGACTCAAAGTGAGGGACCTTAAATGAGATGTCCTACAGTGGGGAGGGGGAACTTGTAGAGCCCACCTCCATCAGAAAGACAGGGCATCAAATGGAGGAATGGGGTTCCACAGTCAAAAACTCTGACCCATAATTGTTCCTGTCTGAAAGAACTTCAGGGATGGAAATGGAGAGGACACTGAGGAAAAGAATGTCCAGTGACAGGCACAAAGTGAGATCCAGCTCAAGGGGAGGTCTCAAGGCTTGACACTATTACTGAGGCTTTGGAGCATTCACAAAAATGGACCTATCATGACTGTCCTCAAAAAGACCCAACAAGCAGCTGAAAGAGTCAGATGCAGATATTTGCACCCAACCAATGGACAAAAGCTGTTGACCCCTGTGGTTGAATTAGAAAACGGGGGGAAGAAGCTGAGGAGGAGGGTGATCCCTGAATCATGCTTTAATTCACACTTACATTTCATGATAAAACAAATAGTTACTTTTGGCATATTCAGCCACGTATACTTCTCTCGGGAACCTTAGAAGAAATTTCAACTGTTAGCCTCTACTCAGTTCTAAAGTAGACCTCATTGAATGATGTTCCTCTGTGAAAGCTCTTTTATCTGTCTCCTTTATTGTTTTCTCCCACACCTTTTTGTGTTCACAGCCACTTCCATCATTAGGAGAAAAGGACATTTTGTTGAACCTTGGTGTTACTTGGACTGTACATCTTTTTTTGGTTATTTTGTTTGTTTGTTTGTTTTTATCTTTAATCTTTTTGTACAGTCCAGTCATTATCTCCCTCCCATTCTGCTTCCCTAAATTTTCTCATCCAATTTTTTCCCCCCATCTCAAAGAGGATGTCTCCACACCCACCCACACACATACCACCAGACCTCCCCTTTCCTTGGGTCCTCCAGTCTCTTGAGAGTTAGGTGCATCTTCTTTGATTGAGTCTAGACCTGGCAGTCCTCTGCTGTATATATATATATATGTTGGTGGCCTCATACCAGCTGGTGTATGCTGCCTGGTTGGTGGCTCAGTGTCTGAGAGAATTTGGGGGTTCAGGTTAATTGAGACTGCTGGTCTTCCTAGAGAGACTTCAAAACTCTTAATGAGACTCTATGAATAAGTACCCATTTAGACCAGTAACATGACCTCCAGCAAGTGATGGAAACATGTCAAGGGTCTACATACTTACAGGTCTATTGAAGATAATTTCCAAAATGATCAGTGTCAAAGTCATATCACTATTAATTAATCACTTTGGGTGGCTCTCAGTTCTGTAACTAGCTCTTGGCAAATGATATCCTCTTCTGTCCGCCGTGGTGACTATTCACATACAAAAATGTACAAGTACACACACATATAATTTAAAAAGGTTTAAGTGGAGAGAAGGTTGAGTGAGTCAAGAATATGAGGGGATGGGTAAATAAATCGGGGCTTTGGATAGTGTTCATGAAGTCATGGTTTCAATCACCAACCAGTGCTACAAAAACAAGCAAACAAACACACAAATACATGCACACACAAACACACAGATTTAAATAAGAAGACTGGGTGATTTGCATGCTAGTGGAGAGTATGTGTTATCGGTAGATAACATTTTCTCTTGTCTTTATATTTTTAGGTATTTCTAAAATATCTATGTTGTGCATATAAAAAAATTCTATGATCAAAACAGCATAAATGTCATTAAGTCCAAGACAGAGACTTTAAGGGGAAGGACTTTTAGACACAGAGAGGCAGATAGGGTCCTTAGTTGTTTTCCACGGTCTGTTTACTAATTTACAAAATGTTCACTGAAGAGAATTTTTAACATAATGGCGTCTGTCCAGCATCTTGTCTTTATGTTTCTGTGACTCTATTTACTGTCTTTGCAGATCTGGGAAATGCTGGCAGTGCAGCTGTCTTCAGTGCAAACTGCCCTGCCAATGCCACCCACAGAATAAATTTGCAAGAAACTATATTTGCAAAATGGGCACCTCCTTACATATGGGTAGATAAGTGTGGAAAAGATAACATTTGCATGAAGTGCTTCCTAGAAGACTATTATTTAGAATCCCCTTTTTCTCCTATACATCATCATTTGCTTACCCAACCAGCAGTCAGCTCCTTAGGTAATGTTGTTACAGTTAAACCTTGTCTCGTTGCAGGTTATCTGGTGCTTTACTTAACTGTTTGATGCAGGTTATAAAGTGGTTATTCTGGTAGAATTAAAGAACTTTTAGTCTCAAATTTTATAGCCTCTGCCTATTCTTTCTACACAGGTTTTATTGAGAAGACATTCAACTGAATTTGCTATGATCTGTGCCTTGGCCAGTCTAAGCCACGGGAGTCCCTTAAGTCTTCAGATGCCATTTTCTTAGGCTTTATTATATGAAAGAGTTGATTTATGCCCATTCTGGTGGGAATGGAATGGGCAAAGTTAAGGTTAAAGAAACCAAGTGGAGTAGAGTTTGTCAAAGGACCATTAAGTGAAATCTAAGTTTAAAACCACCCACTATCTTTTGAACACATATTATGAGGATATATCTCTAAAATTATTTGCTTTTATGTTAATAAATCCAAATTGATTTATGTTATTAAAGATTTTCATGGAAATGCTAGTTCCTTATGTAAATGAATTGCTATATTCACTGTGTGGCCTTGGTTCGAACAAATCAGAAACATCTATCAGTTTGATACATGTTTGAGAACTTACACAATATTTTCTTCCTTTGTTTTTACTTCCTAACAGAGATATTGCTATTGAAAACAAACTGTGACTTTGTCTGGGCTGTAGTCAATTGTGTGGTGTTATTATACAGAGTCTAATAAAACATTATGTTACTAATCAAAGGTGATAAATACAAATCATTGTTTTGTCTTCTGGCATTATGGATTATGCTAATGGCCATCTGCCTGTAATTGATATTTCATTCTTCAGTCACAAAAAACCCAAACATAATGAAGTATAAAAGAAAGACAACTGTTGTGTTGTGATAGATCTTTATACAATATTTTTAATTCTCCATTATATTTTCAAAATTTCTTAGTTAACTATTTAGAACTTTAATACTTTCATGACACTAAGACTGTCGCTGCAACTAAAATTGGGATTGAAATATTTTATATGTACACAGCGCTGTCATCCCTAATATTCTTACCCTCTGCACCTAGAAAGGATAAAGCAAACCAATTGCATTAAAAGTAATAAGGATGATATTATTCCTTTATCTTCACACATTTTTGCATTTAATTCACACTACAGTTTTTTTTATATATAAAATAGGAATTGGTAATGAAAATCCAGCTCAGAAAATATACAGCTTTTGTTGTTACAGATGAAAATCAATTAGGTCAAAAGCCATCTTGGATTTAGCACTTAAAGTCCTAAAAGAAAAAAAAAACTACTTTTAGTAGGACTCCATCTATAATCCCATTATAATAAATGGCTCCATTTTGCACATGTTCTTGGTAGTAAATATGGATATTTGCAATTTTCGATGTGTGAAATGAATTCCACTAAACACCACTATATATTCGATGGAAATACAAAAGAAATCAAAGATATGGTACTTGTCATGAAAAATTTTCCAATGCATTTTGGAATACCATACCTCTGTTGAAGGACATTTGAGTTCTTTCCAGCTTCTGACTATTATAAATAAGGCTGCTATGAACATAGTGGAGCATGTGTCCTTGTTAAACAATGACTTCACGAAATTCTTAGGCAAATGGATGGAAGTAGAAAATCCTGAGTGAGGTAACCTAATCACAAAAGAACACACATGGTATGCACTCACTGATAAATGAATTTTGGCTTGGAATACCCAAGGTACAATTCATGGACCACATGGAGCTCAAGAAGAAGAAAGACCAAAATGTGGATACTTCAATCCTTCTTAGAAGGGGGAACAAAATACTCACAGGAAGAAATAGGAAGGCAAAGTGTGGAGCAGAGATTAAAGAAAAAGACATCCAGAGACAGTCAGCAAACCCAGACACTATTGCAGATGCCAAGAAGTGCTTGCTGACAGGAGCCTGATATAGTTGTCTCCTAAGAGGCTCTGCCAGAGCCTATCCAATACAGAGGCAGATGCTCACAGCCAACCACCCATTGGACTGAGCATGAGATCTCCAATGGAAAAGTTAGAGAAAAGACTAAAGGAGTCGAAAAAATTTGCAACCCCATAGGAAGAACAACAATATCAACCAACCTGATGCCCCCCCCCAGAGCTCCCAGAGACTAAACTACCAACCAAAGAGTAGATATAGAGTGATCCATGGTCCCAGCCACATATGTAGCAGAGGATGGCCTTATTGGACATCAATGGGAGGAGAGACCCTTGGTCTTGTGAAGGCCAGATGCCCCAGTGTAGGAGAATGCCAGAGCAGGGAGGTGGGAGTGGGGAAACACCCTCATAGAAGCAGGAGGATTGTGAGGGGTGTGAAGTTCCAGAGGGGAAACTGGAAAAGGGGATAACATTTGAAATGTACATAAAGAAAATATCCAATGGGGGGGGGAGAAAATGCATAAATTAGAAAAATGAATTTTTTATGGTCAATAAAACTTAGGTCATGTTTATCTCAAATAATTTTCCTTAGAAAATATTTATCAAACATTTTATTTCCAAATATATTTTGGCAGTACTATTTGAGGGGTAAGAAATAACAGCAGTTCCTACACACAAGACCAAATTGCACTAAATATTGTCTCACTTGACATGATCTTCCACTGACCACACTGGGTTATCTTTGGAAAACAGTTTAATGATCATGGATTCATTTTATTGAGCAAGGAAGTAAGGATTTTATGAGGTCAGCTCTGATTAGGTAATTAGGTGCTAATTTATTTAAAGTACTATGGTTTCCAGTAATACTTGTCTAGTGAAAAATGACTAGGAAAAAGGAGGGAAACGGAAGTGGGGAGGGCCAGTTGTTAGGAGTGCCTGGAAGGTTGAGAGGTGGGAATTGGGAGTGGACATAATCATTCACATGTCTGAAATTGTCAACAAATAAATAAAAGATAGTCTTAATAAAGAAAAAAGATGGGGTGAAGAACTAAACAGAATTCTCAACAGAATTTGAGAAAATTCTCAAATGGCTGAGGAGCCCTTAAAGAAATGTCCAAAGTCCTTACTATCAGGGAAATGTAATCAAATCATCTCTGAGGTTTGATCTTACACTCATCAAAATAGTTAAGATCAAAAACTCAAGAGATAGCCCATGCTGGGGAGGATGTGGAACAAGGGCAACACTTCTGCACTGCTGCTGGGAGTGCAAAATTGTACAACCACTGTAGAAATCAATTTGATGGTTCCTCAAAAATGTAGAACTAATTCTATCTCAAGACCCAGCTATACCACTCCTGGGCATATTCCCCAAAGATGTTCAACATCCCAAAGACACTTGCTCATTTATGTTCATAGCAACTTTATTTATAATAGCAAGAAACTGGAAACAATCTAGATGCCACTCAACTGAAGAATGGATACAGAAAAGGTGGTACATCTACACAATGGAATACTAATCAACTATTAAAAACAAAGACATCACTTTTTTTGGATGGGATAGTGAGAGGGCAAGATGTAGCTACTAGTGTCTCCCAGATTATATGGCCAATCCTGGTGGAAGATTTAGATTTAATATGGCTTAGAAGATTAGTATTCTAGTTCTTGCACCCAGAGACTGAGTTACCATTGTTTCTAAACTAAGTTTATCTGGTGTTTTTCTTCACATGGCTGCTCTATTGGGTTGCAGAGAGAAAGAATATACAGCCTTGTTAGTCTCATTGTCAGACACACTGAACTGACCTTCTAGAAGTCCTAATGTCTTGGACTTTCAGCCGGATCCAGTCAGGACACGGACATCAGAGATTAATACGATCATTGATGTGGCCTTCTTAAGGCCAACCAACTCCCCGATCTACCCTCCCCTCCCCCCTTCTAAATATCTCAGCACGCATATTCAGCTTGAAGCAGTTATGAAGAGTCATCACCCCAGTTCCCTGGGCTTTGGGATTGGAGGTAGTTATTCTAAGGTTGTTTCTCTAGGAAATTTAGAAATGGTCATAATTAGAACATGGAGGAAATGGCTAGAATTGATTGTATAGCCATAATCTCATTTGGTAGAAATCTTTATAATTGTTACTAAGTTGAAGTCATAGTTTCTTATTTTAGAACAGAATTTATATTGATACAAAATCATAGTTTCATTGGTATAAATTTCTTCTATTGATACAAAATTTTATAAGTATACGGCTTAGACCCAATCCTTCTATAAATGCCATTATAAACTGATCTGAGATGTTTAAGCCTATGAATTAATGGTCAAATAGCACATTCGTGGCTCTTATTTTATTGTTAGGATGTTTTCAAGATATTTAATTAGAAATAACTGAGAGTAGTTAATGGAGAACAGTCCAGATCACTTTACATAGATAGTTGGTTTTCAAAAACATCAGAAATCCACAGAATGTGACATTTAATGTTATTTATTCACTTGCTGTTGAGAAAAGTCTTTTCCTAACTGCTTACCATTTGTGGCTTCAAAGAAGCAGCTGAGTATTTACACCTCCAGTTGAGGCTGTACCTTGTGGCTAGGTCATCACTGGGCAGAAATTGCCAATTTCTCCTGCAGACCTGTACTGTTATTGAAAGCACACAATTTACAGGTTAGAACAGCTTAGTTCTGCTGAGACAGGATAAGCTAAATCATAATGATTCCTATTTTTCAAAGGTCTGTCAGACGATCCTGTGCCAGAAGGCTGAAAACAGATGTTCCAACTTCCTAATTTACTTGGGCTGTATAGGTAGGTAGTTGTCTCTACAATTTGTCTCAGTTCAGGAAGCTGTGTTAGGATTCCTAAATCTTCAGATAATCTTGGCCATTCTCGGATTTCTGGTGGTCTTGAAATATTACTTACAGACTCATAGCCAACCCAGGATATCTAACATTGAGGGAACAGATTTGAGAGGATGTTTTAAGATGGCATACAATCTAAGGCTAGGACATAAGTCAGGTGTAGAATTATAAGTCTTTTAAGTTAGGATATATGACAGTGCTCTATTTTATTGACAAAAATGGTAGACTGGGCATTAGGTCTATTTTGTACTTTATAAATTACAAAATGGTAATAGTTTGGCTCAATTTATGTCTGAGATAAAAGAGTCTTTTAAGTAGACAGAAATGGGGAGGTGTTGTGGATGGCCCTGTTATTGTTTTATTTTGATGTTAATTCCACTTTCCTGGGAGGAGCTGTGGACAAGGAGTGAGTCACATATTCAGGTGACTTCTTGTGAACTGTTCCCCTAATGAATAAAGGAGCCAATCACTGGGCAAGTAAGAGGGACTTCCTGGTTGGATGGGGAAGAGAGGAAGAGGAGAGAGATAGGGTCTTTTTTGGACTGGATAGCAAGAAGGCAAGATGTAGCTACCAGTGTCTCCTGGCTTATATTGGGAATCCTCCCAGAGGATTTAGATTTAATATTGCTTACAAGATTAGCATTCTAGTTGTTGTGCCCAGAGATTGAGTTACCATTGTTTCTGGAAAAGAAACAAACAACAAAAAAATCCCAAAACAAAACAAAGACATCATGAATTTTGCAGACAAATAGATGGAATTTGAGAATATCATTCTGAGTAAGGTAAGCCAGTCCCAAAAGAACATGCATGATGTCTATTCTTTTCTTTCTCTTACTAAAATATTCCTTTAGATTTTATATGTCTCTTAAAGTAGAAGTGTTTGCTATTAGCACCCTTTTTTCCTCATTGTCATGATGCCTATGTGGCATTTTCCATTTACCTTCTTTGAATTTTAACTTCTGTAATAATTTTCAGCATTCTAAAATACTATATTGTAATTTATATTGTTTGTTACCTGCCTTGGTCATACCTCTACATATTTTCTATCTATTCATTATTGTGATACATGCAACAATACCCCAAAGATAGTACCACCCAATTAATATTTACCAAAACATTTAAATAATTAATGTCCCTTGTCATTATGACAATAATAAATAATTTAAATACAAGTAAGACAGCTTCAACATTGGAAGATCTTCTCTATACAATGTTATAGCCTGGTAAATCTTCACTGGACATGTCTCCAAAGTATATCTCCAAATAGACATGATTACTCTGTCAAAAGTCTTATTGAACTATGTTTTAATTACCTGTCTGCTAGTCTTCAACAGTTGATTGCAAACTCTGATGTGGTGAGAATGGCACTATAATTGCTCCCTCATATCTTATATTCAGTACACGCAGAGCCTTTCAAAAGAGCATATTTAATATATTTAGCCCAGTAATGTGGATAAATCTATGAGTAGAGGTTCTTGTCATTCCTGAATTCTGCCTTACCCTAGTGCACTGTTAATGTTGGCATTGTCTTCTGAAGAAGACAATAACTCCCTGCATGCTTTTGCTTCTAGTTCAGTTTTCTTCCCCAAATATTATATTTGCTGACTACAAAAAAGCAGGCTGAACAAAAATGACAAATCCACAGTGAGCACTGGCAGTCTTTCCCCAGAATGACTGAAATTAGAATATCTGAGACCCTTGTCTCCAAAGAACTATAGATTCTGAAAGTGAAGAGTTGTCAACTATGAAAATTGTTACTCCAGTCTTAGCATGTAGAAACTCTCCCTTCACTCTGAGCTATTATCTGGTTGTTTTTTTAAAAAAATTATGTCACTGGATGTAACTATTATTGCTTATGTAGTATGACCTTTCTTGGGTAAGCATGATTTCAGTTTTGAAACAATAGTTATTTTTAATAATTATACAAGAATAACTCCTACAATATTTCCAACAGTTTTTTCCCATGACCCCACAAATACATTGTGTTAGAGCTTGGTCAGGCACGAATAAAGTGTTGATTATAGTATCCAATAAAGATGCCTAAAATCACTTTTGATATATAGAAACTGTTAAAAAAAAATACTTGCCCTTATTTGAAGGTATTGTTCCAGGTGTATCTATAAACTTCTCTATCTCTTGAGTAACTGGTACTAGAAAATCCAATGTATTAAAGATCTGCATTTAAACTGTGATAATGCTTACCATCTGTTATAAGAGAAGTTTCCTTGATGAGGGGTGAAGACTACACTTATCTGTGACTCTAAGAACTTATATGCTTAGATGGCTGTTAGGGAATTATGCTCACTAATTACTTTGGTGATTTAAACGTCTCTAAGATCCATGACTTTACTAGCTGAGTATTTGGCTATGTTTCCAATACCAGCCATGTTTTCCCTCTTGTTAATTTTGTCTTAAGCCCTTTAGAGAGATAATCATTAGTGCTACAGAATTTTGTACCATTCTGTACAATTAGGGTTACTGTTCTCTTAAGTTAACAGTTCAACAACTTGTTATTGTTTATGATCATAGGCTTCATAGCTCCCTAGAACTCTTTGTTGTTTCTCTTTTGGAAGCTTGCACAGCTCCTTCTGATACCCTGAAAACTAGTTGTCAGGGAGGAGATATTCTGGTAAATTCTATCACAGGGGCTTGAATTATCTTAGTTCTACTTATCTCCTTGATATTTGTCTAACTCCTGAAAACTTTCCCTTTTGTTCTTTGCAAATGATGTCTTCCATTTATCAGCAAAAATCCAACACTGTCTTAAGTTAATCTATCAATGTTCCTCGCCCACTTTTTATTTCATTATTTATTCACTTTGCATCCAATCGCAGCCTCACTCCTCCTGGCCACCCCTTCCTGCTCATGTTCTCCTCTGAGAAGTGGGAGTACCACCCTGGGTATCACCAAATCCTAGCAAGGCAGTCACTTCAGGACTAGCACTTTTTCACTGAGGCCAGACAAGGCAGTCCAAGTAAGGGAATGAGATTCAGACAGGTAAGAGACTTAGGGACAGTCCCTGCTCCAGTTGTTGAAGTATCTGCATGAAGACCGAGTTGCACATCTGCTACATATATGTGAAAGGCCTAGGTCCAGCCCATGCATGATCTTTGGTTGGTGCTGCAGTCTCTTAGAGCCCTCAAAGGTCCAGGCCAGTTGACTCTGTGAAGTTTCTATCTCCTTTCGATCCCTCAGTCCTTCCACCAATTCTTCCACAAGAGACCATATGCTTCATTTAATGTTGAAGCTGTTGGTCTCTGCATCTGTTTCCATGCTCAGTGGAGCCTCTCAGGAGACAATTATGCTAGCAAGGCCCTGTCTGCAAGCATAACAGAGTATCATTGATAGTATCAGGGATTGGTGTTTACCCATGGGATGGGTTTAACTTTGGTCCAGGCATTGGTTGGCCATTCTCTCAGTTTCTGTTCCATCTTTGTCCTTGCCATTCTTGTAGGTCGGGTAAATTTTGACTTGAAGGTTTTGTGGGTGGGTTTTTGTCCTTATTCCTGAGTAATATTCCATTGTGTAAGTGTACCATACCTCTAACTGTAATCCTGGATCTGCATTCCATATCTGGGGTCACATCTCTACCTATATCTCTGGAGGCCTGCTACACTTCTTCCTGTTCTTTTACCTAAAATCTATGCTTCCTCTAAGAAAGTTTACTCTCTGCCGTCTTCTCTTACTAAACTCTTTCTCGTTGTTTCCTTTACAATTGCATGAGTCATCAATACTGGTTCCAGACATTTCTCCTATTATTCTCTCTCACAAACATTAGTTTCTAGTCACATGTCATTAGGTTATAGTAGTGACTGTGCCTCATTGTCTTTGTTTCTCTCTGTCCTCTCTTTTTTCTCTTTCTCTCTCTCTCTCTTTCATTCTTCCTTCCTCCCTTTCTTTCTTTTGGTGTATAATATATCATTTTATTGAAATGCTTTCCAAATTTGATTATTTTATTTAGTTTTTAAATAATTTTCCACATGCATCTACATTATTTCCCCTCATCTTTCCCATTCCTGTTCTTCCTCAAACTAATGGCTTCTTAACACACACACACACACACACACACACACACACACACACACACACGAATTTATGCTGCAATGTCATATTAGCTTGACCTAGTTAGAGTTACTATTGCTAAAATAAAACACAGTGATCAGAATCAAATTGGGGAAAAAAGTTCATTTGCCTTAAGCTCTGTATCATTGTTCATCATAGAAGAAAGCCAGGACAGGAACTCAGAAAGAGCAGGAATCCAGAGGCAGGAACTTATGCAGAAGCCCTGAAAAGGTCCTGATTACTGCCTTGCTCATCTCACAGGATGCTCAGTCTACATTTTTATGGAACTTAGGACCATTATCCCAGGGATGGTACTGGTCACAGTGGGGCTGGTTGCTCCTCCCATCTATCACTAATTAAGAAAATATTCTACAGTCTTACCTTCAGCTTGATCTTATGGAGGAATTTTCTCAAAAACTTGAAATTCCTTAGGCTCCCAGCTCTCTGATGACTCTAGCTTGTTATAATTTAATATAAAACTAGATAGTACATTGCTCCTGAGGCATTTTACTGTAATTTTCAAAGATTATCTAGCTTGGTGCTTTAGAATACTCTTCATTATTGCTTCTGCCCTAACAATTTTATAACAGATATAGGTGATGTATCAATATTCCAACATCCCTTCTCAACTGATCATAGTTTTAATTTTAATCATTCCCTAGTCTTATTTTTTAAGGCCATAGCTACACCTTCAATTATTCTTCTTTGTTCACTGTCTCCTGTTATCCAGATAATTCCTTCTATTCCATCAATTTAAGTAATTCTTTCTATTTAATTATATGTAGGCATCTAACCCACTTAGTTTACAACCCTTGTTACCACCTTCAAACTTTATGCCATTTCATCCTTCGTCAATTCAGATTCTAGGATCAAACATTCAAATCTTATCTTTGCAAACAACCTCAATGACTTTCTTTTCATCTTATTTCAAGGGACTCTTAAATACATTAAAACATAATTAAATTCAACTGTCTATTGTATTACCAACAACTATGTAGGTGGATGTAACTGTTGACATCTTAATCCATGGTTAATAGAATAAACTTAAATTAATGGATAGTAAAAAATACAATGAATATATGCTCCTACTCTCTAATTTCATATTTCACAGCTCATTAATATGGGATTGTAATCTCAGAAAGTCATACTAAAAATGTATCATCTGCTATCAATGTCTATTTCATACTCTGTTTTGTTGTAACAAATATAATACACTTATGTTTATTTATTAAATACTATGTTCAAAGGTGTTTTGGTGATTTAATTATATAGGTGTTTTGTTTTTTTAATTTTAAAAAAAGTCAAAAAATGTAGTAGTTTTTCACAGTAGCAAATGCCAAGAGGTCGTTTCCTGATTTTATGCTCCCACTTGTTCTGTGGGAAATTATGAATTGATTCAGCATTCACAAGAATTGAAGACAACAGATGAGTACAGGAGAGGACAGTGGTCACAGGACAATACAGTGCTCACAGAATAATACTATTGTCACAGGACAGAACAGTGAATACAGGACAGTGGCCACAGGACAGTTGTCACAGGACAAGACAGTCATCAAGAGATCTTGTATAGAGTAGAGTGAAAAAAGGATAGGAGAGTGGTAATTGGATAGGACAGTGGTCAAAGGACAGGACAATTGTCACAGGAGGGTACAGTGAACATAGAATATTTGTTACAGGACAGTTCTCAGAAGAAAGGACAACGGTCGCAAGACAGGACAGTGGTAACAGGACAGGACTGTACTCATAGGACAGGATAATGGTCACAGGAGAGGAGAGTGGACACAGGACAGTGGTAATAGGACAAGCCACAGGAGAGTACAGTCATCACAATTTAGTGAATAGAAGACAGTGAATACAGGACATGACAGTGGTCAAAGAACAAGACAGTGATCACAGGACAGGACAGGACAGGACAGGACAGTGGTCACAAACAGAACAATCATCATAGGACAGTGAATACAGAACAGTGAATAAAGGACAGGAGCATTGTCACAGGACCCACAGGTCATGGATACAGGACAGGAGAGTGTTAACAGGATAGGACAGTCATCACAAGACAGGTCAGGAGTGTGGTTACAAGACAGGACAGTGAATAATAGGAGAGTAGAGTTACTTCAGGAAAGTAGTCACAGGACACTGCACAAAGAACAGGAGCATGGTCACAGGACAGGGAAAAACAGTAGTAACAGGACAAGATATTGATGATAGAACAGGTCAGTGGTCACCAAACAGGCAGTGCTTATAGAACAGGACAGTAGTCACAGGAGAAGACATAACAATAGTGACAGGCGAGGACAGTGGTGACAGAACAGGTCAGTGGTAACAGAACAGGTCAGTAATTACTGGATAAGACACAAGAGTAGTGACAGGACAGGACAGTGGTGACAGGACATGTCAGTGGTCACAGAAGAGGTCAGTGATCATAGAACAGGACAGTGGTCACAGAATAGAAGAGTGTGAACAGCATAGGCCAGTCATCACAAGACATGATAGGACTGTAGTTACAAGACAGGACCGTGAATCACAGGACAGTACAGTGACTTCAGGAATGTATTCACAGAACACTGCACACAGGAAAGTACCATAGTCACAGGACAGGCAAAAACAGTAGGAACATGACAGAAAAGTGATGACAGAGCAGGTCAGTGGTCAGAAAACAAGACAGTGGTCACAAAAAAAGATATGACTGTTGTAACAGGATATGATAGTGGTCACAGATAAGGTCAGTGGTTAATGAATATGACAGTGGTCACAGGAAAAGACATGACAGGAGTGACAGGTCAGGATAGTGGTGACAGACATCAGTGGTCACAGAACAGGTCAGTGGTCACAGAACAGGACAATGGTCACAGGAAAAGACATGACAGTAGTGACAGGGGAGGATAGTGGTGACAGAACAGGTCATTGGTCATGGAACAGGTCAGTGGTCACTAAACAAGATTGTAGTCACAGAACAGGAAAGTGCCCACAGGACAAGACATGACTGTAGTGACAGATCAAGAGAGTGGTGAAAGAACAGGCCTGTGGTTACAGAGCAAGGCAGTGGTCACAGTAGAGAACAGCGGTCACAGGACAAGACACTACAGTAGTGACAGGACAGGACAGTGGTGACAGAACAGGTCAGTGGTAACAGAAGAAGACAGTGGTAACAGAAGAGGACAGTGGTCACAGGACAAGACACAACAGTAGTGACAGGACTGGACAGCGGTGACAGAACTGGCCAGTGTTCACAGAACAGGTCAGTGGTCAAAGTACAGGAAATTGGTCACAGGACAAGACATGACAGTAGTGGAAGTACAGGAGTATGGTGACAGTACAGTACAGAATAGGCCAGTGGTCACAGAAGAGGACAGTGATCACAGGACAAGGAACAACAGTAGTGACAGGGCAGGACAGTTGTGACAGAAAAGGTCGTTGGTCACAGAACAGGTCAGTGGTCACCGAACAGGTCTATGGTCACAGAACAGGATGGTGCTCAGAGGACAAAACAAGACAGCAATGTCAGGACATGACAGTGGTGAGAGTACAGGTCAGTGGTCACATATCAGGACAGTGGTCACAGGACAAGACACTACAGTCATTACAGGACAGGACAGTACAGTGGTCACATGATAGGACTGTGGACATAGGAGATAACAATGATCACAGACAAGTCTAGTGGAAATAGAACAGCTGTCAAAGGACAGTGAATTCAGGATCAGAATGTGGTGACATGACATGTTTGTGGTCCTTAGACTATACAGGACAGTAAATACAGGACAGCATAGGAAAATCGTCACAGGACAGTGCTCACAGGACAGTGGTCACAGAACAGGACAATCATCACAGTACATCAAATAAATAACAGTGAATACAATACAGGACAACAGTGTTTACAGGAGAACATGACTGTTGCTACAGGACTGAACAGTGGTCATGAGGGAAGATAGTGCTCACAGAACAAGACTGTGTTCAGAGAACTGGACAGTGTTTATAAGACAATACTGTTGTCACAGAAAAATAAAGTGAATACAGGACAGTGGTCACAGTACAGTTGTCACAGGATTGGACAGTGGTCAGAGTACAGAACACTGGACACAGATATAACTATGGATATAGGACATAAAAATGGTCACAGGACAAACCAGTGGTTATAGGACAGTGGTCAGAGGACAGTGAATTCAGAACTGGAGAGTGTTCACATGACAGGATTGTGGTCATAAGACAGTTCAAGACAGTGAATAAGTTCAGCATAGGACAGTGGTCACAGGACAGTGGTAATAGTACAGGACAGTCATTACAGGACAGTGAATACAGGACAATAAATACAGGAGAAGAACATGGTCACAGACAGTACAGTAGTCATAGGACAAGACATGACAGTAGTGACAGAACAGGTCAGTGGTCACAGAATAGGCCAGTGGTTACAGAACAGGTCAGTGGTCACAGAA
>JANHMN010000005.1:10877086-10889600 GCA_030674055.1 Rhabdomys pumilio | reverse complement strand
TGTGTGTGTGTGTGTGTGTGTGTGTGTGTGTGTGTGTGTGTGTGTGTCTATACTTGAAAGGAGTAGGGTCATTCTTCTCATCAGAAACAGATGAATTGTTTATAAATCTTAAAATTCATGAGAGATTGTCATGATGGCTCACATTTACATTTTCAGAATTTGTAAAGCTGAAGTAAATGTATTGCTATGGTTTGAGAACAGGCTAAGGTACAAAATGATTTCCAGTCTAGCCTAGTTAGTTATCAGGAGACCCATTTCAAAGAACTAAAACCAAAAAACCAGAACCAAGCACAAATTCATAACTAGCAAGTTAGATATGAATGAAAATGTCACATGTGTCTATTTTAAACAAAATTAGAATTCTTAGGTGATATAATAGATAGTTTTTACAAATAGTGCCCTTCCTAGTTCTTCATACTTATCAGTCTGTCATCCTCATTTATCGTGCTTTCTGAACTACTTATTTATTTATATTTTGTCTAAATAATATATAAAAATACTCTTAAAATATTTGCCATACTACAAAAACAGAATATTTGAGAGAAAATGTTATGCTGTAGCTACTCAGTGAGTCTTGCTGAGATGACCACTGTGGATTCCACCTGTCTTCAGTAACTGTTTGATGATTTTAAAACAGGGCAGGATATCACTGTACCTTGGTATTATCATACAACCAAGGGAATTGATTGAAACTGGCAAGCCTGAGTATGTGCTGAAAGATATTCACTAGAGAATAGAGCTGAGTGAGTTTCAGAAAAGGAATGATTTTTGACAGCTAGTTTCTTGCCTACAGAAATGATTCTTTGTGAGTTACTTGAATAAAACAATGAGTTTTCATATGAAAATGAAATTAAAAAAATAAGTATGGAGTAACTTAATGGCAAGGAGGACTTGGGAAGTCTTATGTCATTGGTTAAAATCGCTAAATAGTTTCTGCAAGTAATTGGTTTACTGCCCTATGTACAATAGCTGAGATTAGGTCTTCTGAATGATCGGATTGATCATCTTTTCTCCTTTTAAATATAAGATAACATTGAGGTCAATTAAATTTAATGGAGAAGAGTTGAAGAATGTCTGCTTATTCAATGTCAGAAATATATTTCTATGAAGATATGTTGTCTTAGTTAGTGCTTTCTTTACTGTGATGCAACACTATGACCAAAAACTATGTTGGGGAGGAAAGAGTTCATTTCATGCATTCATCCATATAACAGTTCATCATCAAAGCAGTGAGGACTGGAAGTCGCACGGGGCAGGAACCTGTAGGCAAGAGCTGATTCGGTGGCCCTGAAAAAGTCATGTTCACTGGCTTGCTCCCATGGCTTGTTCAGGTGGCTTTCTTATAAAACTAAGGACCACCATCACAAGAATGGCTACACCCACTATGGGCTTGTTCTCTGCCCCATCAATCACTAATTAGAAAAATGCCTTGCAACTGGATCTTATGAAGAAATTTTCCTAATTGACAACCCCGCTAATTAGATAACTTTGGGTTGTGTAAGGTTGACATAATACTAGCTAGTATATCTGACACTGATTTGTTTGGGTATAGCAGCACTGGGTTTTCAACCTAGGTTTGGCAACTATGCTTGGCTCAGACTGAGTTGCTTAGTTACAGGACTATATACCTTAAGTTACAGCTTCTCTGCCATTAAGCTAGGGTACCAAGGTAAGGAAAATTTACCAACACATAAACACCTTGCCATTACACTCATTAGTATAAGGTTGTCCAGGACAATGTTAGAAATCCATAGATAATAAAACAATTATTTCAAGATTTTCATGTTAGCATTACATTTAGTTTTAAGTTATAATTTCAACCAAATTTATTTTAAATTACACACAACACATGCATAGTATTTATTGGCCGGTATATAATGTTTCAACACACACATACACACACACACACACACACACACACTATATATATTAATAATATATAATATATTTAGCATATATTATATATTTATTATATATATTAATATATTAGTAAATATTATATATTTATATAATATATTTATATATTATATAGTATATATTACATAATTAAATATTATATATAATTATATATAGTATATATATAGTGTGTGTGTTGAAACATTTTATATATATATATATATATATATATATATATATATATATAGTGTGTGTAGTGTTTGTTTGAAACAGATTAAGAATATCTCCTGAAACATTTACTCACAGAAAAAAATGTAAAATTCTTTTCTTCTTGCTTTCTGAATTAACATTGCTGTATAATCATCCCACTGTGCAATAGTACTCTAGAAAGTCTTGCTTCTGTATAATTATAACTCATCACACATGGGTCAAGCTTTCCACATCATTCCCTCCTTCCCACTGCCCTCGCCTTCTGGAAATATTCTAATTTAAAATTCCAAGGCATAAGAATCCAAAGTATCATTTTATTCACTATGACTTTCATTTATCCCAATGCAGTGAAAATGCTTTTGCTTTTTAGTAATATCTAAAATTTACTGTCTTTTGCAGTTGTGAATTGGTATCTTATGTATATTATAGTCTATTATACAATTTACATGGTTATGCAGGGATGTTATGACCAATATTGAGTATTAAGAATAAAGCTGTTATATATATTTGTATCTATGCTTTGTGTACATATTTTTGTTTCCTTGGATACAAAATTGCCATTTATGAGCTATACCTTTTTTATTGGTTATTTTATTTATTTACATTTCAAATGTTGTCCCTCTTTCCAGTTTTTCCTCTGCGACCCCACCATCCAACCCCCCTTTGCCTCTAACACAGTGCTCCTCCACCTACCCACACACTCCTGCTTCACCCTTCTAGCATCCCCATACTGTGGGGCATCAGTCCTCCACAGGACCAAGGGCCTCCCCTCCAGATAAGGCAATCATCCTCCACTGCATATGTAGCTAGAGCCATAGTCCAATTCATGTATATGCTTTGGCTGATAGTTTAGTCCCGGGGGGGGGGGGGGGGTCCAGTTAGTTGATATTGTTGTTCTTCCTATGGGGTTGCAATCCCCTTCAGCTCCTTCAGTCCTTATCCTAACTCTTCCAATGGGGTCCCCATGCCCAGTATGATGGCTGGCATCTGTTTTAGTCAGATGCTGTCAGAGACTCTAAGAGCACAGCCATGACAGGCTCCTGTCAGCAAGCACTTCTTTGCATCAGCAATAGTGTTGGGGTCTGGTGTCTACAGATGAGATAGTTCTCTAGGTGGGGCAGTCTCTGGGTGGCCTTTCCTTCAGTCTCTGCTCTACTCTTTGTCCCTGAATTTCCTTTAGACAGGAGCAATTCTGGGTTAACAATTTTGAGATGGGTAGGTAACTGTATCCCTCAACTGAGAGTCTATCTACTGAAGATGGTTCTATCTCCTCTTTGTTGGGTTTTTTGGCTAAACTCATCCCTGTTGGGTCCTGGGATCCTCTTGCTTCCCTGGCATCTGGGACTTTCTACTGGCTCCCCCTAGCTCCCCATTTCATACTGCTACATATTTTTATTTATTTTCCTGATCCTCTGGACTTCTTTCCTGTCTCTTCCCATACTTCCCATTCCTGCTCTACCTTTTTCTCTTCCCCTCTTTTCTCTCTCCCAGGTCCCTCCCTCCCTCTACCTTCCATGAATTTTTTCTCTCTTCTAAGTAGGATTGAACCATTTACACGTTGATCTTCCTTGTTCTTAAGCTTCATATGGTCTGAGTTGTATCGTGGGTATTCTGAGCTTTTGGGATAATATCGACTTATCAGTGAGTACATATCAGGTGTGTCCTTTTGTGTCTGAGTTACCTATAAAATGGGATTCCTACAAAATTCAAACTAAAGTATACCACTAAGAAGCCCATGGGAAGACCAGCAGTCTCAACTAGTCTGGACCCTCGAGATCTCCCAGACACCGAGCCACTAACCAGGCAGCATACACTAGCTGATATGAGGCCCCCAGCACATATACAGCAGAGGAATGCCTATCCTGGCCTCAGTGAGAGAAGATGCATCTAACCCTTGAGAGACTTGAGGCTCCAGGGAGTGGAGAGGCCTGGTTATGTGGGGTTGGTGGGGTGGGGACACACTTTTGGAGACATAGGTGGGGGAAGGACATATGGGATGAGTAGCAATCAGGCGGCCGAACAGGAGAGGGGATGAAGTCTGGTCTGAAAAAGAAAGAAATTTAAAAAAGAATTAAAGAGTAAAAATAAATAAATTTTTAAAAAGAAGAAAACATGCTTATCCTGGATTAAGTAGTGTGGAGAACATGGAAATTTCTTGAGTATTAAGAATTTCCTGATGAAACTCAATTTTTGTTATTTAATTTTATTAAGTTTTGTATAATATATACCAGTTATAAATGCATTGATGTATTTTATATTGGTTATATTTATTTGAGATAAGCTGTTTTCTGTATAAATTTTCTAAATTATTTTTACAATCTATATTTATCTTAGAAAAAATGATTGAGTTTTATACTTTTTACAGTTCTTTCAAAAATGACAAGAACACCTTTCAATGAAATATAACAATATTCTTCGACTGTTACTCACAATCATGCAAAATATATTTTAAAATATGTCATAGACTATACACTCTTGATTAGGTTGTTATTTTATCTCATTGTGATGCAATAAAATGGTAAGAAATATCTTAAAAAATAAATAAAATTATAAAACAAGGAGAAAAGTTGGGTAAAATAATTTTTAAAAATCTATGGCATACAGTTTTATACTCCATATGTGACTGGTGTTATGTATACTCTGTATTTTTATGCCAACCTAATTTTATTTTATGTCCCATTCTATCCATTCTGTCACTAATGACAGGATTGAGTTCTTTACTCTTCTAAGTATAGATATTCTGTTTTTTATTTTTCTTATTTTTGAGAATTTTATACATGTATATCATGAAATATATCATTCTCCTCCACAATTTTCTTTCCAACTCACCATCCATATTTTTGAATGTGATCCTGCCCCAGTTTCATTTATTTTTGATAACTTATTAAGTCTAGTCAGTGCTACCTATATATCTGGGAGTGTGGGGCCATCCACTGGAGCAGGAGAAACCGTGGAGGATAGCCACATCCTCAGAAAAGAATCATGTTTTCCTCCCCCAGGAACCATCATTGGCTAACAGTTGATGGGACAGGGAGATCTTCTATCCCATTTAAGCTGAGATTCTGACTGGTCTGGTATTTGGCTGTGGTTACAGCCATGACTGAAGTAAATTCCTGATTTCTTTATTTTTAATTTTGAACTTTTTAATTGGATATTTTCTTTATTTACATTTCAAATGTTATCCTCTTCCTGGTTTTCCCCCTGAAAACCTCTTATTCCCTCCCCCTCCCCCTGCTTTTACAAGGGTACTCTCCTACTCACCCACCCACTCTTGCCTCCCTGCCCTATCATTTCTCTACATGGGGGCATCGAGCCTTCATAGGACTAAGGACCTCTCATCCCATTGATGTCCAATAAGGCCATTCTCTGCTACACATGCAGCTGGAGCCATGGGTCACTCCATGTTGTACTCTTTGGTTGGTGGTTTAGTTCCTGGGAGCTCTGGGGGTTCTGGTTGGTTCATATTGTTGTTCATCCTATGGGGTTGCAAACCCCTTCAGTTTCTTCAGTCCTTTCTCTAACTCCTCCATTGGGGACCCCTTGCTCTGTCCAATTTTTGCCTGGGATCATTCACCTCAATATTTGTCAGACTCTGGCAGAGCCTCTCAGGAGACACCTACATCAGGCTCCTGTCAACAAGCACTTCTTGTCATCCACAATAGAGTCTGGGTTTAGTAACTGTATATGGGATGGATTCCCAGGTGAGGCAGTCTCTGGATCATCTTTCCTTCAGACTCTGCTCCATAATTTGTCTCTGTATCTCCTCCCGTGGGTATTTTGTCCTCCCTTTTAAGAAGGTCCAAAGTATTCACACTTTGGTCTTCCTTCTTCTTGAGCTTCATGTGGTCTGTAAATTATATCTTGGGTATTCCTAGCATTTGGACTAATATCCACTTATCAGTGAGTGCATACCATGTGTGTCCTTTTGTGATTGGGTTACTCTCACTTAGGATATTTTCTAGTTCCATCCATTTGCCTAAGAATTTCATGAAGTCATTGTTTCTGATAGCTCAGTAGTACTCCATTGTGTAAACATACCACATTTTCTGTATTCTTTGTTTGACTCACTAGATAAGCTTTTAAAAATTATGATACATAGAAAATTTAGAAAATAAAACCATTCTAATTGCTTTCTAGTGTAAAACTGATTCCCCTAATAAGACAAAAATAATCGTAAGATTTTATTTTTCAGTAGCCAAGTAGTATTCCATCAAACATAAAAATGACATTTTCTTTATTCAACCATCGGTTGATAAACAATTTTGCTTATTGCTTTTTTGTGACAACTGACAATAGTTCTGAAGTAAACATGGGAACACATATGTGCTTTTGACATGCTGATGTAGCATGTAATTATTTTTAAAAATCCATGCTAATGCTGGCTATGCACTAGCAATGGAGGTCTCGCCATCCACATGGGCAGCTGCAAGCCTCAATCTTCCCAGGTTACCTTGTTTAACTGCTGCCAAACCACATCTCCCAGGGCTATCTGCCCAGCTAGCTCTAATCCCCTAGCCCTGTAAAATGAAAACTCCAGCGGCTTGTAATTTATCAGCCAGATTTATAACAATAAATCTTCAAACCTCAAAATGCCCACACAAAGAACTCAAAACTCAATTGAGTGTATGTATGTGTATATATATATTTATATATATATATGTTTATATATATATATATAGTTTATATATATAAGCTGCATACCTAGACTGGAGAGATGTGCCCTACATTATTTGTCTATCTAAGAAATTCCTAATTACTTATGGTTCTCTCTCTCTCTCTCAATCTGTCCCCTCTCTAAAACTAAAACTTTCAGCTCAGCCTTCCCTTCCACTGCCCAATCACAGGCTTTAGTCTTATCTGAATAATTAAGATTTCACATGACCTCACCAGAGTAGAGGTGCCCCCTTTGAGGGTCAGAAAAAACTGACAGCAATTCACAATATGTTGATTTTCTTTTCTTTTCAATGTATACTCAATAATGGAATTACTAGACTCTAAAGTAGTTCTAGTTTTAGTGTTTAAAAACTTTAATAGAGTTTTTCCATGATGTTAATAAAAATAGTCTGCTGGAGTTCCACTTTATTTTATATCTCCACAAGCACTTCTTTAGTATTTTTAAAAATAACCATTCTTATTGGGGGTAGTGTGGCATATAGCACCGTGATTAAGGTCACTTATAGAATGAAAAGCTTATTCGAGTTTACAGTTTCAGAGAGGCCATCACCTCATGGCATGGAAGCAATGGCAGCAGGCAGGCATGGCAGCTGAAACAGAAAAAAGCTCCCATCTCAAACTTCATGCAGAAAACAGAGATAGTGAACCAGAAATTGCTCCAGTCTTTCAAACTCTCAAAACCTGCCACCAGTGACATACTTCCCACAATAAGAATAAACCTCCTGAAACACTGTCAAATGGCATCACTGACTGGAGACCAAGTATTAAAATATCCGAGACAATTGGAGATAGTCACATTCAAGGCACCACATGTGATACATATCATCATGGACTTCATTTACATTTACCTGGTGACTGGTGATGCTGTACACATTTTCCTATATGTGCTATTCATTTATGTCTCTTCTGTTATCATTACACCCATAACAGCATCTTTGAAGGATCAGAAGCTCTTGGTTTATGTTGTATAATTTAGTAGTTTTATTATTTTTTTATAATAATAGATTGTGTTTTTATTGTATCAAAAATTATGACTATGTCAAATAAATAAAGATTTCTCCCTTTGTTGTTAGCATAGAAAATAATGGATTTTATTGTGGCATTTTTATGTGTCTATGTCATTACACTTCTACACCTTTTGTCTCCATCTTGTTGATCTCCTTTCTGTCCCCAAATAATCCTCCATTCTGCTTTCATGTCACATATATTCTAGTCCCTTCTCACTTAAAATATATTATCCTGGTTTCATGATCTATACACAGACACACACAGAAGCACGCAGAGAAAATGTAAACAAGAGAGAGCTAGAACTAGAGAGCTAGAGAAAGAATGAGAGAGAGAGAGAGAGAGAGAGAGAGAGAGAGAGAGAGAGAGAGAGTTAATTGTTAATTGTCAACTTAGCAAAATTGAGAATCACCTGGGAGATTCTCTGGTTATGTCTATAAGAGGCTGTTTCAATTATGTAGTTGAGGTAGAAAAGTCCACCAACTATTGGCACTCCTATTTCCTAGGTAGGGATCATAGACTGTATAACTGCCTTTAAAAGTCTCTTTGTTATACTTACCTTTAAGAACTTGATTGCAGTCTGTAAATATCATTGAATTTACTACAACTGGTGGTTTCCTGGATAATTTTTACATGGACTTATATGTTTTTATAGTTTAGGTGAGCTTTGTTACATTTTTGTCCCCATAGCTTTCTCAAGTCCTCTTGGATTCCAACAATGTTAAGACATTAATGCTGCCCATAAATTATCATAAGTATCTAAAATTGGTAATTCATCATTGTAAGCATCTCTGTGGGCTTGAGTGGGCCTATACAACTTGTTGACAGCCATCAGCCTATGGTCAGGCACTGTGGAATTCTGCTAAACAGAATCATCTTAAAAGGAATTTCCCCATTGTCCTGCTACTTATGGATAAAGGGCTGAGATGGTATCTCAAAAGTATAGCTTCCAACAGGCTAAGACCAGTCCAGCCTGGGATAGGATGAAGGCCCACACTATTCTAGGTTGTCTATGCAGAGCTTGATTGTGCCTAACAAGTCTAGGTAGGATAAATTTATAAATCATGAGATAGTTCTTCCTTTGTCCCCAGGGATTTTTCAAAAACTCTGTTTATGAACAATCCTCAGGATATTGACTGTCAAGATATTCTCATTTTTAAGTTTTATCAGCTCAACAATGATATCCAAGTTAAGAACCCATGACCACTTGCATGTCTTAACCCAGCTTTTGCTTCATGCTATGCTGCAGGAGATTTGGGGTTTATTGATGAAAGCAGTCCTCTAGTTACCAAGAATGATGCTCAACTCTGCTGCAACTGAATCTCATAGGCATGGGAACTTAGTGATACTACCCATGGTTCCATTTGTTTGGGGCCCACATGAAGACCAAGCTGCACATCCTCTACATGTGTGCACTGGGGGGGGGGTGGTAAATCCAGCCCATCATATATGCTTTTTGGTTGGTGGTACATTCTCTGAGAGCCATCAAGGGTCCAATTCATTTGACTCTGTTGGTCTTCTTGTGGAGTTCCTATTCTTTTGGAGTCCTTCAATCCCTCCCCCCAACTCTTCCATAAGACTCTGGAGCTCCTTCCATTGTCTGACTGTGGGTCTCTGCATCTGAATCAGATGCTGGGTGAAGTATCTCAGAAGAGAATTATGTAGACTCCTGTCTGCAAGCATAAAAGAGTATCATTAATAGTGTTAGGGATTGGTGCTTGCCCATGGAATCAATCTCTCATGTTGGGCCAGTTATTGTCTGGCCATTCCCGCAGTCTCTGCTCCATCGTTGTTTAATTCTTAGTGTGATTCTTTTATTATTTACTTTTTTGATTCCTGCCCCAGTCTTTTTCCTTTCTTCTACTAGTTTTGTATTTGACTTGTTTATATTTTCTTATGATAGTAACAAGTGTCATCATTTAATTGAAATCTCCTTTCTATTTAATGTAAGAGATTAGAGCTATAACATTTTTTATCATATCAGTTTTTGATATCCCAAAAGTTCTGATAAGTCATGCTTTCAGGTTATGCAAGAAAGTGTTATTTCAAGTATGGAGATTTAACTTTAGTAGGAAAATGTTTATATATATGGTAGGAACCTTGCCTAAAATTTCCCCCAGTTTCATTCTTATGTGACTTCCTTATAGATCATGAATGGACTGGAGGTAGTATCATAACTTTGAAGTCCTAGCACCACGTGCTTGAGGCAAACATACATTCTTCTGGTGAAACAAATATCAAGCACAAAAAGAACTAAAATGCAAAAATCAACCTCTGTCCAATTTTATTTGGTACTCTTATTGTGAATCCATAATGACATATAGTGCTTACTCTCTGTTAGTAGCTATTACGTTCTGCTTTTATAAATATGTTAACTCTATAGTCTTCAGGCTTCAGATTTGATTTTATTTAAGAACCTTCATATGTGTGGAAGTATATGGACCCATGGGAGAAAAGATTCACTGAGTTTCCAAATCATTTGATTAAATGAGAATATTTCTTCAAATCACTTCTGTCTCCACTTTTACTAGTACTCTAGTAAAGTTATAAAGGTCCTGTTTTCATTTCACTGTACTAGTGGAGATAATAGTTCTCACAAACAGACAGCACACAGAGGTTTTATGCCATTCCATCAAAAATGGGCTTTGATACTGTTTTAGGAAGAGTTTTACTACTCTGAACAGACACCATGACCAAGGCAACTTTTATAAATAACAATATTTAATTGGGCTGTCTTACACATTCAGAGGTTCAGTCCACTATTGTCAAGGTGGATGCATGGCGGCACCTGGGCCAGCATGGTGCTGTAGGAGCTGAGTTCTACATCTACATCTGAAGGCTGCTAGCAGAATACTGGCTTCCAGGCAGCTAGGGCTAGAATATTAAAGCCCATGCCCATAGTGACACACCTACTCCTACAAGGCCACAACTATTCCAACAAGATCACACCTCCTAATAGTGCTACTCCCTGGGCCAATCATATACAAACCATTACATTCCACTCCCTGGCTCCCATAGGCTTGTTCAAACACATGAGTCTATAAGGGCCATACCTAGCCATAGCATAATAATAAAATTACATTTAGTCCAACTTCCAAAGTCCTCACAGTCTATAGCATTCTCAACAATGTTAAAGTCCACAGTTCAAAGTCTCTTCTGAGATTCATCCAATCACTTAACTGTAATCCCCAAAGCAAGACAGGAAACCAGCTGGACAAACTCCAAACATCTCCATGTCTGATGCCAAAGTGATCTTCAGATCTCCAACTTCTTTTTCATCTTTGTTGACTGTAACAAAGTTCTTTATCCTGGGCTGGTTCCACTCCCTATTAGTAGTATTCCTCAGCAGATATCCCATGGCTCTGATATCTTTGCTTCTTTAGGTCTCCAAGGTACATTCAACTTCACAGCTTTTTGTTCCAATGTCTAAGATCTACACATGATCTTTTGGGATTCTCCAAAAGGCCTGGATTATATCTCCAGCTCTGTTCTCTGTAGCATTATAGGCACTGGTTGACTCCACTCCATTGCTGTTACTCTTCTTGGTGATCCTCCCATGGTACTGGCATCTTCAATACACTGAGGTCTTCAGCTGCAACTAGGCTTCGCCAATAGCCTCTCATAGGCTCCCTTCATGGTGCCAAGCCTCAACTCCTATGCATAACCCCTTCAGTCCTGGGCTGGCAACTGCAACTGGGACTACACCTTTACCAATGGCCTTTCATGGCCTTTCACAGTGCCAAGCCTCAGCTGTTCTTCATGATGCCTTCATGCCTTCAAAACCAGTGCCACCTGAGTGACTCTTACCAAGTACAGCTGCAACATGAGGCACAACCTTGGCTATATCTAGGACACAGCTTCTTTGTGCTCTCAGGAAACACTTCCCAGAAGATTTCACCTCATTGATGTTGATCTCTTATTAATAATCACTGCTAATTTCTTAGTTCCAGTTTAGCAACATCAAATGTCCCAGTCACCCCTTCTATTCTGGACTTGAAAGCCAGAGTCACATGGCTGAAACTACCAAGTTCTGCTGCTTGCTGGGGCTGGAACATGAACCCCTTGTTCTATTACATTATCACCAGCTTTGTTTTCCAACTCCTTCACTGTCCTAGAACTTGTTCTGTAGATTGACCTTGAACTCAGAGATCTACATGGCTCAGTCTCCTGTAATGCTGGGAATAAAAGTCATGTACCACCATGCCTGAACTTATGCTTTTCTTCCTCTTGCACCTGCTCTGTTCATAGCTGGTCTTGAACTCAGAGATCTGCTTGCCTTTGCCTCCTGTGATTAAAGGTTTGTTCTGCCTGAACCTAAACTTAGCTGGGTGGGATCTTGTCCCAAGGTCACCACTCCCGTAATTCAATTTAATATCCTTGAACACAGGGTTTAGCTCCATTTCTCTTCCTGGAGCCCTTTAATACTTGAACCATATATTTTATATTTTTCCTTTCTCAGCTTGCTACACTTGTTTAAAATGCTCTTTGTAAGAGTTACCCAGAGAATCAAGTCTATGGTGAGTGTTTCTTAGACTTCCTTTGTCAATGCAATTAATCTGAGTCTCTTCACCTTAGCCTCAGGCAGACTCTTCGGACAAGGGCAAAAAGCAGCCACGTTCTTCACCAAATTACTACAAAAATAGTCTCTAGGCCACATATTGAATTTCTTCTCCACTGAATCTTCTTGGGCCAGGTCTGCACAATTCAAATCACTCAGCAACAAAGTCTT
>JANHMN010000005.1:10833028-10872086 GCA_030674055.1 Rhabdomys pumilio | reverse complement strand
ACTCCTCCTCCTCTCCCCTCCTCCTCTTCCTCTCCCTTCCTCCTCCTCCTCCTCTTCTTCCTCCTCCTCCTCCTCTTCTTCCTCCTCCTCCTCTTACTCCTCCTCCTCCTTCTCATCTTCTTCATTCTACTTTTTTATTTTGAAGAAGCACTTGTGATTATACTGGAACTATGCAAATGATCTAGGGCATTCTTCCTATATTATAGTAGACTTTATTTGTTAAATTGCATTTTACATAAAATTACACATTAAGTAGTTTTAGAGATTGGGTATCTCTAGGTTAATGTTGGGTTTTTTGTTCTGTCTGCAACAACCACCAAACTATTTTAAAATTTTCTTTGAAACCATAGAAGAAAAACCTTGAAACAATTTTCTAGGATCTTCTTTACTAGTTGAAGTCTGGCAATGACCTAAGGCAAAGAAAGTGGCTCCACTCAGTCTGTGAAGGGGCTTCCTGCTAAGCAGTTGAGTAACCTCTACCTCATTATGGCAGAACCGGTTAGATAAAATCACAACAGATTTCCAGGACATAGGTCACTGAGAGAGAGAAAAAAACACCTGGAAGCCAAACAGAAAAAGAGTTCTAGTGCAGATTTAAAACCACACAAAGGAATTCAAAAAGCTAGCCACCAAGAAAAACAACCCAATCAAAAAATGGGGTATATAACTGAACAAAGAATTCACAAAATGGTATCTATTCTCTAAAGGCTGAGAAGCACTTAAAGAATTGTTTAAAGTCCTTAGTCATCAGGAAAATGCAAATCAAAAGGACCCGGAGATTCTACTTTACACCAATCAGAATGGCTAATATCAAAACCTCAGGTGACAGCACATTTTGGCAAGAATGTGGAGAAAGAGGAACATTCCTCCATTGCTGGATTGCAAACTGGTAAAATAAATCTAGAAATCAATCTGGAGATTCCTCAGAAAATTGAAAGTAAATCTACCTGAAGACTCAGCTATATCACTCTTGGGAACATACCCAAAAAATGCCCCACCAGGCCACAGGGGCACGTGTTCCACTATGTTCATAGTGGCCTTGTCTTTGATAGCCAGAAGCTGGAAACAACCCAGATGTTCCACAACGGAAGAATGGATAGAGACATGTGGTTCATTTACACATCCTGAGTTTTGCAGGCAAATGGATGGATCTAGAAAATATCCTGAGTGAGGTATCTCAGATCCCAAAGGACATGAATGGTATGTACTCACTAATAAGTGGACATTAGTCAAAAAGTACAGAATACCCAGGACACAATCCACAAAACTCAAGAAGAGTAACAAGCTGAAGGACCCAATTAAGAATGTCTCAATTCCACTTTGGAGGGAGAAGAAGCAATCATGGGGGTGGGGTGGGTGCGGTGGGGTAGAGGAGGGAAGGGACCTGGGTAAGAAAGGGAACAGGGAGGAGAAAGGGGAGACATGATCGGGTATTGAGTAGGGTGAAACAGGACTGAAGCCCTGAGGGCCAGTAGAAAGAATGGAACCAGACAGCCTCCAGAGGTAGGAGGTAGTGGGACCCTCTAAAATGTACCAGAGACCTGGGAGGTGAAAGATTCTCAGGACTCAAAGGGAGGGACCTTAGATCAAATACTCTACAGTGGGAAGAGGAATCTTGTAGATTTCACCTCCTCCCTCCACCTCCCATGTTTACCCTGTTCCCCCTCAATGGAGAACTGAAGCATCCACATCCTAATTTTCCTTCCTGTTAAGTCTCATCTAATTTGTCAGTTGTGTCATGGGCATTGTGAGCTTTTGGGCTAATATCCACTTATCAGTGAGTACATACAATGTGTGTTCATTTGTGTCTGGGTTACCTCACTCAGAATGATATTTTCTAGTTCTATTCATTTGTCTATGAATTTCATGAAGTCATTGTTTTTAATAGCTGAGTAGTGCTCTATTGTGTAAATGTGCCATATTTTCTGTATCCATTCCTCTGCTGAAAGACATCTGGGTTGTTTCTAGCTTCTGGCTATTATAAATAAAGCTGCTATAAACATAGTGGAGCATGTATCCTTGTTATATGTTGAAACATCTTTTAGATATAGGCCCAGTTGTGGGCTAGCTGAGTCTTTGGGTAGAACTATTTCCAGTTTTCTCAGGAACCACCAGATTAATTTCTAGAGTGGTTCTACCTGTTTGTAGTCCCACCAACAATGGAAGAATGTTTCTCTTTCTCCACATCCTTGTCAGCATTGGCTGTCACCTGTGTTTTTTATCTTAGCCATTCTGATTGGTGTGAGGTGGAATCTTAGGGTCATTTTGATTTGCATTTCCCTGATGACTAAGGATGTTGAACATTTAAGTGCTTCTCAGACATTTGATATTCCTTGGTTGAAAATTCTCTGTTTAGCTGTGTACTCCATTTTTTAATAGGGTTACTTAGTTCTCTGGAGTCTAACTTCTTGAGTTCTTTGTATATTTTGGATATTAGCCCTCTGTCAGATGTAGGGTAGTGGTCGATTCCTTTTGACAGTTGTAAAGGAAAGATGTGCTTTAGGCCTTTCTTTGACTTATAGATGATTTCTATTTCCTTTCATCTTCAGAATCTTCTTTTGTGCTGCACCTTTCCCCCAGGCTCCTAAAAGGATGCCAGGCACAGTTGCTTTAACTTTGACCATAATGGCTGGGTTTTAACTAAATAATGGTTTATAAAGACCCTATTTCCAAATAAGGTCACATTTTGGATATGGAATTAAGACTTGAATGCATTAATGTCATGGATAGGAGACAGAATTCATAAAAACTGAAATTTGTGGCATATATGATTTGGACAAAATGAGTACCTGATGTTTATGAAAGTTGGCTCTAAGCAAAATACAGTTAAAATTAGAAATTTAGCTGTAACTTCAATAAGGTGGTCTCATTACAGTGTTATAAAGAATAGTTTCAGGGTCCTAAATGTCCTCTGTGTTCCAACTGTTTTTCCAGTAATGATTCTAGCAATTATCTTTTTTACAATGTCTATTGTCTTTTCTCTTCAATGTCATGTGGTTGGGACTGTAACTTTCTTATA
This sequence comes from Rhabdomys pumilio, assembly GCA_030674055.1. Lineage (NCBI taxonomy): Eukaryota > Metazoa > Chordata > Mammalia > Rodentia > Muridae > Rhabdomys > Rhabdomys pumilio. Next base: position 10,869,067 of record JANHMN010000005.1, on the reverse strand, counting down.
TTTTCATCTTGAATTTAACAATATACACATCTTTTTACTTGGCAATGTGTATTCATAGTTGTCATGTTTCTTATTATGATTACTTACTAACTTACTTACTCCAGGTATATGTGTCCTTTGTGTGTGTATTTATACATACATATATATGTGAGGCGTATAGTGAGTGGTTTGTCTGTTAATTTACTTAATCCTGTTCGTTAAGTCAGAAAATAATTTTATGATATTCAAATATTAATTACCTTCTTTTATAGTTAGATACTTCATAGTTTTAAATTTCATGTTAGGTCCTTAGTTGATCTGAAATTGGTATTTGTATAAATAGTGAAGTAAGGTATGAGGGTCATTTTTTCCTGTGATTCTACAGTAGCTTCAGAGTAAAAAATTCAATAATATCAATAGCAATTTGCATTTCTAAGCATAGCATTTTTATTTCTGTAAACGGTTCTCCACCAAAGGTAATGGGGGCTCTTTTAATGATTATTTCTGAAGATTATAAGCTATGTGCCTAGCATGGGAAGATCAACATTGTACTGACTTATTCCCCAGTTATAAGTCCCCTTGCTGCTTACAGTTTCACCTGGCCATGTAGTTCTGGTCCATCGTGGCTTCTCCTCCTCTTCCTCAGTCTTTTCTCCTTCCCTTCTCATCCTCTTCTCCCCTCTACCTGCCTCCACTCTCAAAACCCCAGTCCCACCATAATAGGGTACCTCTCCTCAGATCACAAGCTCACAAGATCCATATTATAGTTACTGAAGAAGTTTGTACACTATTTGTAGTTGTATTAGTCAGGGTTCTCTAGACTCACAGAACTTACAAGATAGTCTCTATATAGTAAGGGAATTTGTTATGATGACTTACAGTCTGTATTCTATCTCCCCCAAAATGGTCAGCTATGAATGGGAAGTCCAAGGATCTAGTAGTTGCTCAGTACCACAAGGCTAGTTGTTTTCGCTGGTCTTCTGTAGAAGTAGGTTCCAATAAATGTGCTGGCAAGTAAGTGCAAGCAGGCAAAAAAGAGCAAATCTTCCTTCTCACATTATCCAGATGTAGGTCTCCAGCAGAAGTTGTGACCCAAATTAAAGATGAGTACAGTCATACCTAGATCTGGAAATTATTTTATCCCAGGCTGACCTTGAACTCAAAGATCTCCTTGCCTTAGTCTCCTGGGACTAAAGGCATGTACTACATTGTCTGGGCCTAAGCTTTTCATAGCCACTATGCCTCAAGATCTCCATGCCAAGATCCAGGTTAGAAACTTATGTCTTCCAGTCTCAAGATCGGGATCACAGGTAAGTCCTCAAATTCTGGATTGTAGTTCCTTCAAGACATAGTCAAGTTGACGACCAGGAATGACCATTACAGTAATCTGTAACAATTTTTCAGCCTTGTCATAAAACTGCAGTCTAGTAATTCTGAATTTTTTGGGGGGGACTAGGCATGGTGGCACATAGATACAACACCAAATTTCAGGAAGCAGAGGCAAAAGAATTAGGAATTTGGAGTCTTCTTCATAGCAAGGCTGAGACTATCCTAGACTTCACAACTGCAATATTTTTTTTGCCAGAACTTTGTACAGGATAAGTTTTGAGGTTTATCACTTAATTTATTGATTTCTTTCTTTTCTTACTAGGTTAAATTAGGGAGGAGATATAACTGCACAATAAAATTTAAATGCTGGTAGTAATATAGTGACTTCAAGTCCAGTGACTCTTAATACTCCAGTGAATAATAATATGTTACTGCACGTAGCATTTTTCAGTTTTCCAGACAATGTCTTGCTTTTCCTGTATTATCATGTTGGAGGTCCTGTTACTGGACACACTTGTTCATAAGGCAACTGAGGAAAAATAATATAGCTCAATCTGCACAATTAATGACCAGGAATTGAATTCAGAGTTCTTCTTCCTATAAAAATATTTTCTCTCAGTCCCCAGGAAGAGGGGAACATGATCAAGTATTGGATTGGAGGAACAGGACTGAAGCCCTGTGGGCCAGCAGAAAGAATGGAAACATGCAGTCTCAGGAGGTAGGAGGTTGGTGGGACCCTTCAGAACATACCAGAGTCCTGGGAAGTGAGAGACTCTTAGGACTCAAAGGGAGGGACCTTAGAAGAAATGCCCCAACAGTAGGGGAGAGGGAACTTGTAGAACCCACCTCCAGCAAAAAGACAAGGCATCAAGTGAGATATGAGGTTGCCATCCCACAGTCAAAACTCTGAGCCAGAATTGTTCATGTCTGAAAGAACTACAAGGACAAAAATGGAGAAGAGCCTGAGGAAAAGGTGGTTTAGTGACAGGCCCAAATTGGGAATTAGCTCAAGGAGAGGCCCTAAGGTCTGACACTATTACAGAGGCTATGGAGGGCTCACAAAAAAAGGGCTTATCATGACTGCCCTTCAAAAGGCCCAACAAGAAGCTGAAAGAGTCAGATGCGGATATTTACACCCAGCCAATGGACAGAAGCTGCTGACCTCTGTGGTTGAATTACAGAAAAGCTGGAAGAAGCTAAGGAGGAGAGCGACCCTGTAGGAAGACTAGCAGTGTCGATTAACCTGGACCCCTGGGATCTCAGACACTGAGCCACCAACCAGACAGCATACATCAGCTGATATGAGACCCCCAACACATATATAGCCAAGTGCTGCCTTGTCTGGATTCAGTCAGAGAAGATGTACCTAACTGGAAGCCCCAGGGAGTGGGGATGTCCCACACTGTTTCTTGGCACTTTGATAATCTGAGAGGATGAAGGATACTTCCTCATTCCCATTTTTTTGTTTTGTTTTGTTTGTTTTTTTTTTTTTATTTTTGTCTCCAGAGGTTCTTAAGTCTTCCAAATTTACCTTCTAGATAAAGCAGTCCTTGGGTATGCTCAGTTAAGATGGTGACCTAGGTTTGGATCTGCAGAGTGCCCATGATCTTTGTTTTACAAATGGACTTCTGCAAGTTGTTCTCTGACCTCTAAACACACTGCTTCCCCAACCATGTATGAGCACATGTTTGTTTTTAAAAAGTACATGAAATTTCAAAAAGTATTCTTCAAATCTACTTTTTATTCTGAGAGGCATACCTTAATTCCAATGTGCTATTTATACCTCTCTGGTAACCAAGAGACCAAGACATATCATTTTCATGTTTATTTCAAGAAATTGGACAGTCTGGCTGCTGAGTATATACTGAGAGAGAACTTGGAGAATGGGAAGGTGGACACAGCAAGAAACTATGCAGCCATTGCCCATAGGTCTGTGTTTTTGAAAAGGGTGTAATCCAAACCACCATAATGAAGTTAATGAGCCTGAGAAGAGTCATAGGGACTACCTGTCTTTGCCTTTGACACCTTTACACAGATCTAAAGGAACATTCATAGGCTAGTTAGTTGGGAGAAAGAGAATGATGAAGTCTATCTGTACCTATGAACCGGGTGAATGGTGACAGGAAGTCTGGTGGGTCTTGACAATAGTATGTGAGTCATATGTCACCCAAATGCTGCTTAATTAACCACTAAATTCTATATATATGTTGTCCACTGATACTGATTTTGAATTTGCTTCTCTACTGTTCGCTATTAGCCATCCTTAACTGTCTCTTCTAACTGAAAACTTGTAAATACTGCTTTACAAAATCACTGCCTAGCTCTTAGTATTTTTTAATATACCATTTCCTACTTTCCAGGATCAAAGGACTTCTCAGAGAGATTACTAGTGTCTGTTTTATCTGCTTTACTGTGTCCTGTTTTTTGCAGGAACAGAACAAAGGTAGTCTTGGCCTCCAATATATTGAGAGACAGATAGCCAGCAGGGAGATTGGTTTTTGGTCAGTTGGAGGTTGTTTGCTGTATGCCTGGCATCCAAACTGTGTGATGTCTTCAGCTACTGGCTTGTACCATCTAGTTATGATGGGCAACCAAGAGCAGTTGCAGTAACCGGTATTGTTTTATGTGTCTCTAGGGCCTCCCTGAACAATAACTGTTAAGGAGGTATCCCATGCCTAACAATGAGATTTTCATTTAATATCCCATGTCTTTAAAGAGTAGCACTGTCTATTCATAATTCCACTTTTATTATTTAGCTTAGCTATTGGTTTCTATTGGCATTCTTTGTATAGTCTCACCTGTACTTTCTCCTCTCCCCAGTATTCCCATCCCACTTAAAGAAGCCTCCTTTCTAGTGGGAGCATTCATAGCACTGGAGAAGACAACGACTCAGAATCCTTCCACCCTCCCTTTTGCTCCTTGATTTCTTTTTCAACACTGTGAGCCTTCCTTTTATCTATTCTTAGGTTATGGTTCTGGCTTTCTCTTCCTTGCTAGCCTCCCATTCCCATGGATATTAGTTCTCTTCTATTTTAAAGGAATAACCAAAAAGACTATTTTCAAATATATTTTGTCACTTTTATTTCATCAGCCATTATTTTTCAAAGAAGTTTTTTTGTATGGTCAGAGCTAGAACCTAGTAGAAAATTGGAGAGTGTTTTTGGACACATTGTGCAGCCACCTCTTTTTAATTTTTATCTCAACACTTGTCCCTCAAGATCCTATCCTTTGCCAGACATCTGGGGAACCCTTCCTCTGGGTCAGGTATGTTTGCCGGCACTAGGGACAGAGAAGCTGGCAAAGCCAAGCCTCTCTGCTACACTGTCTTAAATTCAAAAGTGGAGTCAGGTGATATTATTGACGTTTAATATGATAGATACTATATAGATCATTGAAATAGGGCGGGAGCTGTAAATTACTGATAGAGAAGTCAATTCACATATGGATGAGATAGTTGGGAAGCCCATTCTCAAAGCAGTATAAAATGAGTTAGGCTGCTAAAGGGGAAAGAGGATGATGGGTAGAAGGGCAAAAGCTCTATGGTGAGACTGGAACTACTTGATATGTGTGGGATTCCATAGGCAGGGCAACAATAGAACCTAACAGGAGGCCATGTGAAGATAGCAAGGAGAAGTAGGACCTTGTAAGTTATGACCAAGAGTTTGCTTTTTAGAGGGAGAAGCAGAGAGGAAAATAGTACTGAAGGGCCTTGAACAGGGGAGTGAATGTGTCTAACACACTTTTTAAAGTGTCCTGGGCTACTGACTGTAGAGAGTACATGCTGCGAAAGGGGAAGGCTGGCAGCTAAGGGATTAGATGTAGCAGACTGCACGAAGAAGGCTGGGATTCGGGTAGCAGATAGGACCAGAACTGATTGAATTTGGAGATGTATTTTTTAAAGCAGGCCCAATATGTATCAGCTCAAGGATCCAGAACGAAACTTTAGTTAACAACTAAACACTTTCAAAATAGGCACACAGAATTATTTTTACTGTGCTCATGATAGTTAACTACTCAGGAACAAAGGCACTAATAAACAGGGCATGAAAAGAATCAAAGATAGGATGTTTGCAAGTAGACACCCTGTGTACATTTTCCAAATCTTTTTAACAAAATTGTTTCTCTAAGAGAAGTCCTTTGTTGAATATTTATTTATTTATTTATTTAATGAAAGACAGTACTCCCTGTCAGTCCTTTAGACTTGGAACCCAAATAACCTCCTGCACCATGGCCCTCAGAGTCAGCGTTATTTCTCTGAGTGAGATTTAAACGAGAAAGGGAATGTGATCACTCTAAAGAAGCTGACGGCCACAGGCCCACTGTATTGGATGAACAGGCTGACTGGAGAAAAGTTTCAGCTGGAGCAGGCCAGCCCTGAGGGCTGAGCATCTGTCCTCCACTGTGGCAAAGTTTACTCCCTCAGCCTTCCTTCTTCCAGGTGGAAGAACTGGCGGGAGCCCGCGGGGATGCTCCCTGGGTCACGCCCTCCTTCTCCTCAGCCACGTCCACTCTGGCCACCAGTCCCACCCTGACCACGCCCCACGCCATCCCGCACCCCTCCCAGCCACACCTTCTTCACCGCACTGCGCTAGCGCGCAGGTTTCTAAAGTGACCTTGTGGGTGGAGTTTCTGCCACTTGCTGGGACCCTCTATTTATTGCCCAGGTTCGGCACTCCTCTGAGGACACGCACTTCCTGCTCACCATCTCTGCTCAGCTCCGCGGAACCGATCCGAGCCCCGGCCGAGACCTTCCAAGCAGTTAACCATGATTGAAGAACTGCTGGCACTTCTGCACGCGCTTCTGGACAGGCACCACGCCCTGTGCATCGAGAACCACCAGCTCCTGAAGCAGCTGCGACTGTTGGTGTGTGAGCGGGCCAGGCTGCTGCGCCAGGTACGTCCGCCGAGCTGTCCAGTGCCCTACCCCTCACGGTTTAGCGGCGAGAGTGGCCGGCTCCCTGAGTTTATCGTGCAGACCATGTCTTACATGAATGTGAATGAGGAGCACTTCTGCAACGACGCCATGAAAGTGGCATTCTTGATCAGCCTCCTCTCCGGGGAAGCCGAGGAGTGGGTGATGCCTTACATCGAGTCGAATAGCTACATCCTTGGTAATTATGAGGCCTTTGTTGATGAGATGAAGCAGTATTTTGGCTGGGGTACCGACGATGAAGATGATGATGACGACGAGGATGAGGAAATGGAGGATGATCAGTAGGCCAGAGTCCTCTTAGGCCTAGAGGTGGGGGGCCTTCACGCCTTCTCCTTCCCACCCCCACCAGCCATACCTGCTGCCTCTGAGCTCTCCCTTTGCATCGCCATCCTCTTCCCTGCCAGTCTGTTTGCTCCATCGTTTTAGGACTTGTCTTTGTTCCAGTTACCTGCTGTGAGTTGGGCCTGGACCTTGCTCTGAAACTCACTTAGGCCTCAGGCACTTATCCTAATCTGAACTGTGTTTTGAGTTCCAGCCATTTTCCAGGTCCCTATTAGAACTGGTCAGACCACCTGCATTCCTGTTGATGACATCACTGGAACTCAGGCCAGACCTCCAACTGCCCAGAAGCAGATTCCTGACATTTCACCTCCACTCACCGAATTGCATCTGAAGTCATCCACTTTTCAAGATAAGGACCAAGTAGAAGATGGAATTGCTACGCCCATTCAGACTCTGTTCCGGACTGCTCACCAAGCCTTGAAGGAGCCAGCCAGTATTTACAGCCTGGTTAGTTCTGTACCTACTCCCAGGTTCTGCACCTGACTAACCAGACTGCTCCAGGAACCTGATGTGCCTACCTGACAGTTAAAATGTTGACATTTCTTTTCTCTTATGCATCAGTTTTGCACAGCTCTTTTCCTTTCAGAACTGCACCAGCCTCACAGATGTGTAGATGTGGACAAGGACTACTAAAATAAAAGCAAACGGACAGGCATTCAGCCCAGATCCTCTCTAGCACTTGGAAAAAGCGATGTAATTCTTTGCAATAAATATCAAGCACTGTAAAACTGAAGCAAAAGGTTGTCTTTTATGGTTAAGTCTTTGTATGGTTAAGTGCTGCCATTGGCTATTGCCTCCATTATTTCATTGTGGTTGGGGAACTTGGTTCAATCCCAGTATTCTCACTTTCATGTTTGGCCCAGAGGGCCCTGTTATAGGGTTTTAAAAACTTTGATAAAGGAACACTGTTGGGAACTTCCAAGGTGGCATATAAAGGGTAGCTGGGTAGGGGGCGTAGCCTCTTAAATTAGGTCACTTTGAAGAAATAAAGGGGCATTTTTAGTATTTAGAGTGACAGCGGAGGCATATTATTGGGCACAGTAAAGTTTCCTAACATGGGAGGGAAGTTTTATCTATTGTTCTTGTTACATGTGGGTGGCTATTGAGCACAGGTATCCATTAACTAACTCAGTGAACTAACAGGTTCTTAAGCTAAAGGCAATTCTTACATCTTCTCAGTGGCCCTGTATTCAATATAGCCTAAACTCAACATGTCACCCTTCTTGTGCAGACATCTCCTGAGCTAGAACCTGGGGAGGAGTTTGAGTTGGCACCTCTCTAGGCCCAGAGAGTCCAGAGGGTAGGTATTGGGAATTATTTGCACAGTTTTGTCTGTCAGTCCATTATGACCAGTTACTTTGCTGAAATGAACTTGGTAGAGGGGTATACATGGTAACCAGGAAATATTGGGAAGCGGGGGGGATCTAAGGTTTGAATGTCCTCATTTTGCTGGTTTGAAAGCCAATTCAGACTTAGAACTTTTAATTAATTTAAATAATGCATCATGGTTTAACAGTTTCAGGCATGACCACATTTTATTATACTGCTAAGCCTCAGGGAGAATGAAATGGGAGATGCTGGCCATCATATGAGTAACCTGACAGGTGTCAGTTAAATAGGATCCTGTCCACAAGACATTTGGAACAATGCCAGTTACATTTTTAGCACCCTATAAGCATGGGTAGTTCCTTCCAGTCCATAGCAGCAAAGGCTCAGCCAGCAGAATGCTTGCTATGAGACCAGCTATAATAGGAAAACAAGGTTACCAGAAACTCAGTAGAGTGGATATAAAACTGTGACAGAGACCCATTCTCTCTTTGGGCCTCTTAAAAGATGCCAGAATGAAAAGCATTTTACCTGGTAGATACACGAAGATCAGAGCAGGAGTCATTTCTGGGCCTTGGAACATTTACTTTCTGGAAAGTGGATGAGGGAGGGAAGACTCGATGAAGAGACCAAGGTCTGGGTGGAAATGGGGCTCTTCCAGAGCTGTTGTGCCCAATGCTGCTGAATAAAGAGAATTGTAGTGATTTGGGGTTTAGTTATCACATTACCTCTTCTCACAGGGTAAAATATCCTTGGAAGAGAAGCAGATACACTTTTAAGACAGCGTATATGAAGACATAGAATCACTGTTTCTTCCTCACTAGAAAGACGATGGACAAGAACTAAGTAAAAGAGCCAATGAGACTAAAATCAAGATATTCATCCCAAATTTAAGAACCAGGTAAGCAGGGAGGAGCTATGATGCATTGGAAAATGCAGAGTCATTGATCTCATGATGGTTCTGTAGCAATATGTTTCCATGAAGCTATGAGGATACCTGGACCAGAACTATAAGGATAACTGTATACAGTTCAGAGTAAGGGAATGAAGGGGTCTTGAGTAGATCTGAGGTGAACTTTTTTATGATAAAAATTGAGGATATGGGTTGGAGAGATGGCTCAGTGGATAAGAGCAACGTCTGCTCTTCCAGAGGTCCTGAGTTCAATTCCCAGCAACCAACCACATGGTGGCTCACGACCATTTGTAATGGGATTGGGTGCCCTCTTCTGGAGTGTCTGAAGACAGCAACAGCGTACTCATACATAAAATAAATAAATCTTTAAAAAAGTTGAGGATATTTAAGGACTGTCTATTCCAAAGCCAAGCAAGTATATTCTCTGTGAGGAAGGGAAGGGTTCCTGCCAAAGTAGTATTTCAGTTACATACAAGATAGGCCAACCAACTCTGGCCTGTGAAACATGCATTTCCTGAGCTCATGTACACGTGTATATGAGGATTTTACAACTGCATGTATACACACATATAGATGTAATGTGAAGGAACATGTTATTGCTGTGAGTTGCAGGGAAGAAAGACATGGCATTTTTTTTTTACTGAATATTTTATTTACATTTCAGATGCCAATCCCTTTCCCCATTTCTTCTCCCTAGAAAACCCCTATCCAGTGCCCCCCCTTTTCCATTTGGCTTTTACACAATTTTTTTTCAAATGTTAATCAAGGGCTTTATACATATGGTAATGCTCAATCAGAAGTGTAACCTAATACCCAACCTAGCTATGTAAACTATCTTTGACTAGTGGAGACACATGAACTTCTGCCTCCATGCCTCCTCTCTCTTTCTCTCTCTTTTTCTCTCTCATTACCTAGCTTCTCATCTACTTCATCTTCTCCTCTCCTTACTCCATCTTTTCCTCTCGGTGCTCCTTCCCCCTTAGCTCCTCCTATATATTACCCTTCCTGTTAAAATAAAGCTTTTCTCTCAGAATACAATTAGAGCATAATTATTCCTATTTGTACCAGTGAGGTACAAGATAGTCTTAATACCCAGTCCATCCTTTTGTTGACTAACCAGAACCTCTGTCGTCTCTCTTGACTAGAACACCTAGTTTTGAACCTGACTTTTTCTTGACTTTAGAATGAATATCAGCTGAGAACCCTCCACTCAGATCTTTTCTCTCAAGGTAAATAGCCAGGATTGGCTATGAGTCTATAGGTCTTCAACACTGTCAGAAATCCAGAATGACTAGATTAACTGAAGTTATGGTAAGCACTAAGCATAGATTCTAAAACTTAGCCAATTTATAGAGACTGCTGAACACCTGGACAGCCCCTATACTACCGAACATTGGAGCATCAAAGCAAAGTCTATAAAAAATGTGGCTATCAGTCAGGGCTCTGCTAGTTAGGGAGGAAATTCCTGAAGATGGCTAAATACTGAAAGACTAAGGAAGAAAAGGATAAGCATGTCTAAATTAATCACTCCACTTAGATGAAATACACTGAATATTAGAAACCACAGAAAGAAGCTCCTGAATTGAATTCCAGTATTACTACTGGAATTGAAACCATCACTGAAATTATACTTCCAATAAAATGAAATAAACATGTTGAAATTTAAAATTAAATTGAATAATCAAGCATACCTATATGCTCTTACACTTCATTATTTGAATCATCAAGCAATACCATCTGTTTGGGCCATGCTGTCATGTTCTGCAGGAGGAAATGTAAAGATGGAGATTCCATGTACATATGATGTATTTGATTATCTTCAGTTTCTAATCAATAAAAAGCTCAGTGGTTTAGAGGTAGACAGGATAAATGGAAAAGTCTTGAAAAGAATGCTCCATTTAAACTTAAAATGAATTTAGAACATTTTCTAGGATCTTAAGTCATCTAAAGAAAACTAATGAAGCAGTGTTCATTGCATTATTGAGTAGGTCAAATATTTCCCCGCAGTCTTAATTTTATTAGTCCTAAAGTTTGATTACCTGTTTGGTGTACTTTCACAGTGGTGTTAACATCTCTAGTCTTGGGTTAAAATCTGATCATTCATGTTGCACTTTCCCACCTGCTTGAACCATTAATTTGGTTTTTTGCCTTCATATATTCTGTTGTCTAGAGCCACAATAACAACCAAAAAAAAAAAACCAAAACAGAAGCTCATGATCTAGGTGATACTGAACATGGAGGAATTATGAATATCATAGCAAGAATGTTAATGGGGCAGAAGTGCTCACAAAAAAAGAGCTAGTAAGAGGGGTACAAAAGGTGTGAGAAAGTAGCCAGCTCTAGTGTTAGCTCTTTTTTGTCCACACAGAGGCTACTGACTGAATAAATCACCAGGAAATACATTTTTCTTATGACTTCCCACAGCATTCACACGTTATCATTCCCTTAAGGATTAATGATTTCATCAATGAAATGACAAGAATATGATATTTATATTTTAACCAGTGTCCATAAATAGTTTAGTTGAATGGAACAAACAGTACAGAATTATCTAGACAGCTGAAGACACAAAATAGTTTTTGCTGGCTTGTTGATATGCATCTTTTGAATCTTTACTTTAAAAATAAATACTGGCAAAAGAAAACAGAATTATACTTCAGTGGGGGATGAACTAAATGTCATTAACTGATTTATCTGTTCTCTAAATACTTATAATTGTACTGATATGTAGGACTTTTAAATACCACAAATTGGAACATGAATAAAAGTTGAGGGTGGTGGTGATCTGGAGAGATGTCTCCATGTATAAGAGATATTGTTGCACAAGCAAGAAGACTTGAGTTGTGGGAGGTCCAGAGGTCTCAAAAGATTAGCACATTCCAGCCCAGACTCAGATAAAAAATTCTTTATGTTGTCATACTCACTTTAAATTTTAGTGATAGGGGTCAGGGGCAGAGAGATGAGTGGAACGTTGTGGTTTTTTGGTCATCAGCTCAGCTCAAAAGTTCAGTTAGAGATCTTGTCTCAAAGAAATAAAACAGAATGATAGAACAGTACAGTTACTTTCTCTGTGTTCCAGGTGTGTACATGAAAGCAGGCATCCTTCCACCCATGTGTGCAGACATTACACACACACACACACACACACACACACACACACACACAATTTTTGTACATACAATAATAGAATAGTGTGATGAATCCCTAATGCCTCATTTCCTAGATTCAAAATTAATCTTTATTTTTGCTTCATTTACCCATTTTCTGTCTTAAAATTTTCATGAAATATTTTTTTTTACTGTTCAGATACAAAATCAACTTATTAACTAATTTAGTGTGTTTTATTTTTTATTGGATATTTTATTTATTTACATTTCAAATATCTTCCCTTTTCCTGGTTTCCCTTCCACAAACTTTTTATCCCATCTCCGTCTCCCTGCATCTATGAGGGTGTTCCCCCACCCACCCACCCCCTCCTGCCTCACCACTCTAACATTCCCCTACACCAGGGCATCGAGCCTTCACCAGACCAAGGGCCTCACCTCCCATTGATGACAGATAAGGCCATCTTCTCCTACATATGCAGCTGGAGCCATGGGTCTCTCCATGTGTTCTCTTTGGCTGGTGGTTTAGTCCCTGGGAGCTCTGGGGGTTCTGGTTGGTTCGTGTTGTTGTTTCTCTTATGGGGCTGCAAACTCCTTCAGCTCCTTTAGTTCTTTCTCTAACTCCTCCATTGGAGACCCCATGCTCAGTCCAATTGTTGCCTGGGAGCATCCACCTCTGTATTTGTCAGGCTCTAGCAGAGCCTCTCAGGACACAGCTATATCAGGCTCTAATTAGCAAGCAATTCTTGGCATCATCAATAGTGTCTGGGTTTGGTGTCTGCTTATAAGATGGATCCACAGGTGGGCAGCCTCTGGATGGCCTTTCCTTCAGTCTCTGATCAACTCTTTGTTTCTGTATTTCCTTTAGACTGAAGCAATTTGGGGTTAAACTTTTGGGGATGGGTGGGTGGCCATGCCTAACCTCTGGATATGGTTTAAACAGGTTGTTCTTCTCATTTGATGAGTATTTCAGCTGATGTCACTCCCGTTGGGTCTTGGGAGACTCTTGATTTCCTGGCATCAAGGACTTTCTGGTGGCTACCCCCAGTTCTCCATCCCCCATTGCTACTCACCTCTGTTCAATTTTCTGACCCTCTTTATATCTCCCCTGTCTATTCACATACCTGATCCTGGCCCCTTTTCAACCTCCCCTCCTTTCTTCCTTCCAAGTCCCTCCCACCATCTACCTGCCGTTATTATTTTGTTCCCTCCTTCTAAGTAGGACTGAAGCATTCACACTTTTCTCTTCCTTCTTCTTGAGCTTCATGTGGTGTGTGAGTTGGATCTGGAGTATTCTGAGCTTTGGGGCAAATAGCCACTTATCAGTGAATACATACCATGTGTGTTCTTTTGTGACTGGGTTACCTCACTCCGAATATTTTATTTCTTTTTTTTCCTTTTATTTATTTAGTTTTTTACACTTAAGATTTTCTTCCCATCTCCCTGTTCATGCTCCAACTGTTCAACAACCCATACCTCCTCCCCACCCCTGGTCTCCATAAGGATGTCCCCACCCTATAACCTCACCCAACCAGACCTCTAAACACCCTGGGGCCTCCAGTCTCTTAAGGGTTAGGAGCACCTTCTTTGACTAAACTCAGAATTGGTAGTCCTCTGTTGTATATGTGTTGAGGGCCTCATATCAGCTGGTATATGCTGCCTGGTTGGTGTTCCAGTGTGTTGAGAGATCCCGGGGGTCCAGGTTAATTGAGACTGCTGGTCCTCTTACAAGGTTGCCCTCCTCCTTCTTCCAGCTTTTTCCTAATTCAACCACAGGAGTCAGCAGCTTCTGTCCATTGGTTGGGTGAATCTGACTCTTTCAGCTGCTTGTTGGATCTTCCAGAGTGCGGTCATGATAGGTCCCTTTTTGTGAGCACTCCATAGCCTCAGTAATAGTGTCAGGCCTTAGGACCTCCCCTTGAGCTGGATCCCACTTTTGACCTGTTGCTGGACCTTCTTTTCCTCAGGCTCCTCTCTACTTCCATCCTTGCAGTTCATTCAGACAGGAACAATTCTGGGTCAGAGTTTTGGCTGTGGGCTGGCAACCCCCTTCCCTCATTTGATGCTGGAGGTAGACTCTATAAGTTCCCTGTCCCTGCTGTCATGCATTTTATCTAAGGTCCCTTTGAGTACTGAGAGTCTCTCACCTCCCAGGTCTCTGGAGCATTCTAGATGGTCTTTCCAACCTCCTTCCTCTCGAGGTTGCCTGTTTCCATTCTTTTTGCTGGCCAATAGTGTTTCAGTCCTTTTCCCTTACCCAATACCAGATCAGATTTCTCTATGCTCCTCAACTTCTCCCCCGTTCACTTTCCTCCCCAGGTTCCTCCCTCCCTCTCAAATTCATTATTTTTAATAGCTGAGTAATACTCCATTGTGTAAATGTACCATAGTTTTTTTGTATCCATTCCTCTGTTGAAGGACATCTGGGTTCTTTCCAGCTTCTGGCTATTATAAATAAGGCTGCTATGAACACAGTGGAGCATATGTCTTTGTTATATGTTGGAGCATCTTTTGGGTATATGCCCAAGAGGAGTGGTATAGCTGGGTCCTCAGGTAGTACTATGTCCAATTTTCTGAGGAACCGCCAAACTGATTTCCAGAGTGGTTGTACCAGCTTGCAGTCCCACCAGCAATGGAGGAGTGTTCCTCTTTCTCCACATTCTTGCCAGCATGTGCTGTCACCTGAGGGTTTTTTATTTTTATTTTTATTTTTATTTTTATTTTTATTTTTATTTTTATTTTTTTATCTTAGCCATTCTTGCTGGTGTGAGGTGGAATCTCAGGGTCATTTTTATTTGCATTTCCCTGATGACTAAGGATGTTGAATATTTCTTTAGGTCCTTCTGTGCCATTCGAGATTCCTTACTTGAGAATTCTTTGTTTAGCTCTGTACCCCATTTTTAATAGGGTTATTTTGTTCTCTGGAGTCTACCTTCTTGTATTCTTTGTATATATTGGATATTAGCCCTCTATCAGATGTAGGATTGGTAAAGATCTTTTCCCAATCTATTGGTTCCTGTTTTGTCCTATTGACAGTGTTCTTTGCCTTACAGAAGCTTTGCAATTTTGTGAAGTTCCATTTGTCAATTCTTTTTTTAATTGGATAATTAATTAATTAATTAATTAATTTTTATTGAATATTTTATTTCCATTTCAGATGCCATTCCCATTCCCATTTCCCCTCCCAAGAAAACCCCTATCTCATCACCCCTCCTCCTTTTTGCTTTTATACAATTTTTTTAATGTTTATCAAAGGCTTTATAAGTTTGGTAATGCTCAATAACAAGATGCCCATAGAGGCAGAAGTGTAACCCAATACCCAACCTAGATATATCAACTATCTTTGACTGGTGGAGACAGGCGAACATCCGGCTCCATGTCCCCACCTCTCTTTCTCTCCCTCTCCCTCTCTCTCTCTATCTCTCTCTCTCTCTTTCTCTCTCTCTCCTCCTAGATCCTCCTCTTTTTCTCCTCCTCCTCTCTTTACTCCTCCTCTTCCTCTCCTTACTCCTTCCATCTTAACCCCTTCTAAATATCATCCTTCATATTAAAATAAAACTTTTCTCTCAAAATACAATTAGAGCATAACTATACCAATTTGTGTCAGTAAGGTACAATATAGACCTAATACCCAGTCCATCATTTTGTTGACTGACCAGAACCTCTGTCATCTCTCCTAACTAAAAGGCTTAGTTCTGAACCTGGCTTTTTTCTTGGCTTTAGAATGAACGTCACCTGAAAAACATCCTCTCAAATCTTTTGTCTCAAAGTAAATAGCCAGTATTGGCTATGAGACTATAAGTCTTTAACCCCATAAGAAATTCAGAATGACTGAGTTAACTGAAATTATGGGAAGCACAAAACATAGCTTCTAAAACTTAGCCAATTTATAGGGACTGCTGACCACCTAGACAGTCCATATACTACAAAATGTTGGAGCATCTTATCTTCAGCCTTCTGCCCCAGGATCATCTGACAGACCTAGTGATACAGAATTATTAAGGGTTGATTAGTCTGTCTTGTCAGATATAATCAGTCGACTATTCCGCAAGTGTGTCCTTTTCTGGACAGTAATGTGTCTGTAGATGACAAGAGGCAATTCTTGCCTAGTGGCTGTCTTGCCACAACTGGAGTAACTCCAAAGATGCTCAATTTCTTCTTAGAATCCAAGACAGGAAGCTGTGAGGAGCAGACATGACTCTAATCAAAATGAACATTAATACAGAAATGTTTGTAATATCAATTCTGTGGACTTCTGACGTTTTGAAATAAACTATCCATGTAAGGCAATCTGGACTGTTGTCTGTTAACTCCTCTCAGCTATTTCTAAATAAAATATAGAAAACACACTAACAATAAACTCAGAGCCATGAATATAGGCCCTTAAATCACAGGCTAATCATCTCAAATCAGCTAAAAAAGTTAAAGGAGGACTGGGTCTAAGCCTTGTATTCTTAAATGTGTTATATAGGCACAATTCCTATGAGTGTAACAATATTAATCTCACTTTTATATCAATAAGACACTCATACCAATGAAAACTTTAAATTTGAAATGAAAGCAAATTTTGTACTATTTAAGTAATTATAACTTCATCTTATTTACATATTATACATATTTCTACCAATAGGTTATGGCTATGCAATAAATCCTAGCTATTCTTCCCTGTTCCAACAAAACCACTACTTTTCTCTAAAAAGACAGCCTCAGTCCTCAAGTCCTCCTTAACCACCTCAGTCCTCAAGCTCAGGGAATAGGGGCATCAACTCTTCATTAACTTTTTCAAGCTGATTACAGGCATTGAGATATTAGAGGATGGGCAAGGGGAAGGATAAATTGATAAGCCTCTGATGTCTGTGTCTTCACTGCATCTAACTGAAATTCCAGGACATCAGAGGTTCGAGCAGGTCTGCTTAGCTTGCTTGATGAGTAGATACACCAAGGCTGTGTATTCTGCAATATACAATTCTCAAAACAAATTTTAGTATCAAGATAATTTTTTGTTTGAATTCTGGAATCTAGTCTTCTGGCGTCCTGCCTCTGTTATGTCTAATCCATATAATTCTGGGAGGTAGAAATATCTTAATTGTCTCTTCTGACAACACACAGACAAAACTTTTTTTCCAAAACAGAATTCCTTGAGCCAGTAACCAGAAAAACCTTTATCTTGACCTCTTTCCCAGAGGAAAAATATAACCACAAAACTTAAAATCACACCCATCTTGAAAATAAAATCAATTTAATAACTAAAACACTGTATGTGCCTACTCATTAGGCCTTCCCTACTTTGTAAAGCAGGAAATGAACCCAGAATTCTTATGGGGCCCACGTAAGATGGAACCCGAGTGTCCTGTGAGGCAATATAACTTTATATCATCTGAATATACCTGATTTACACTACCTTTCTGTTCAGCCCTCTGCCTATAACTATTTTTATTTATATCATACATCTGTTTGGTTCTGTACTCCAGAGCAGCTTCCACTTATACACTGTACTCTCTACTCTATAGTCAGTGGCAATTTTCCCTATCTAAGTTCAAAACCATGGGCAATAATCCCCATGTGATTCAGCCAATTCTGTTTATAAATTTTCCCTAAAAGCAAATAATCCCTATATTTTAATTTTATACTTAATCAGTAACTGCTCCAAAATGGAGGCTTATTTATTTAGCTCTCTTGGCTAAACTGTATACCTGTCTGTCTGTGGTTCTGTGCCTAGAGCCACAAATTTTTTCTACCTATCTTTGTTCTGAACTGCATGCGAGATTCCCCACGTGAATCAGACAAAACTATTTCTAAGTCTATTTTAAAAACAAATAATTTCAATTTTAATTCACAGTTCAAATTTCTCTGTCATAGAAGTAAGCTACATTCTTCTATTCTTAACAAAAAGCAACCTGTGTTCCCTCACAGCAGGGGAGCTCAGCTGCAGTTTGTTTTTGTTCAATGTTCCTGAACTAGGAGTCATGTGACTTATCTCAGTGCTTACTCACTTTCTTTAAAAAAAAAATACAACTTTTACTCTCAGGTGAAATAGACTTAAATTTCCAGTGAATTTGTCCCAGATGTTGGCCGGCACTTTGTTGAAGTAATTAATTAAAAATGGCGTTTTCTTGGGCTGACTATTTAAGTGGCAGCAGCTCTGCTTAGCTGTGGCCTGCCTGAAGCTAAGTGCTCTATAACTGGAAGCGAGCCACAGCTAGGAATGGCCAGCCAGAAACACTGGCCCTGCCACACACAAGATTCCAGCATGGGAGATGGCTCTTCCAACCTTCCACACTGTCTCCACAAAACTGGGCTGAGCCCAGACCATCCAGCCTTCCACAAGTGGCTCTTCATCCTCCTACATCTCTGCCCTACCCCTCACCTTGCTCCTCCTCTTCCTTTTCCTCTTCCTCTCTTTACTCCTCCCACCTTAGCTCTTTCTACACCAACAGATGCTCCAATCTACTCTCACAGACAGAGATGCTTCTACTGAACTTGCTCCTTCTGATCTATTCACAGATGGTGCCATAGATCCTGGACAGCAAGGAAACAAGCAATTCTCCTAAGACTGGACCAATAGCCCCATAGCCACTCTTCTAGGTTTCCTAGAGGCACATCAACCCAAAGTCAACAGGAAAGATCACAAAGACCCTATTTCTGTTCCCACCATCTCCTCCTTCTAATTTTCTTTTTTTTTTTTTAAATTAAATCAAAATGTTGAATGTTAGCATTTTGTCTAAGCTCTGCCCCACAGTTACCTGGTAATAGCCAGGTATGCCTTACTATAAAAGGGGCTGCTTGACCCTTCCTCTCTCTCTTTCTCTTGCTCTTGCGTTCCTGCTCTTTCTCCACGTGGTCATGGCTGGCTTCTACTCCTTCATGTCTCTACTCCTCTTCTCTTTCTCTCTCAATCTCTCTCTCTGTCTTACTCTGCCTCTACTACTCTCTCAGTTCCCCTCCCTATGCCCTGAATAAACTCTACTCTATACTATACCATCATGTGGCTCATCCCTCAGAGGGAAGGGATGACTCAGCATGGGCTCACCTAGTTATCTCTTTCCCCCATACCTGACTACAGCTCCACCAAACATATGCCCTCTCTCTTAATCTTTTTTATAAACATATCACCAGTGAATGTTGGCTTTTTGTTATTTTTGTTGTTCGAGGTGACATTATCTTGTGTGACGCCCTTCTTTGGGTTTGTTGAAAGAAGATAAATTTCTTGCTTTACCTTGGGTGTAGTTTCCCTCCTTGTATTGGAGTTTTCCATCTATTATCCTTTGTAGGGCCGGGTTTGTGGAAAGATATTGTTTAAATGTGTTTTTGTCATAAAATATCTTTGTTTCTCCATCCATGGCAATTGAGACTTTTGCTGGGTATAGTAGCCTGGGCTGGCATTTGTGTTCTCTTAGGCTCTGTATGACATCTGCCCAGGATCTTGTGGCTTTTAGAGTCTCTGGTGAGAAGTCTGATGTAATTCTGATAGATTTGCCTTTATATGTTAATCAACCTTTTTCCTCTTACTGCTTTTAATATTCTTTGTTTTGTGCATTTGGTGTTTTTATTATTATGTGAAGGAAGGAATTTCTTTTCTGGTCTGATGTATCTGGGGTTCTATAGGCTTCTTGTATTTTTGTGGGCATATCTTTCTTTAGATTAGGGAAATTTTCTTCTATAATTTTGTGGAAGATATTTATTGGCCCTTTGATTTGGGAATCTTCACTCTCTTCTATACTTATTATCTTTAGGTTTGGTCTTTTCATTGTGTCCTGGATTTTCTGGGTGTTTTGGGCTAGGAGCTTTTTATATTTCACATTTTCTTTGACTGTTATGTCAAGGTTTTCTGTGGTATCTTCTATATCTGAGATTCTTTCTTCTATTTCTTGTATTCTGTTGGCTTGCATCTAAGACTCTTGATCTTTTCCCTAGGTTTTTCATCTCCAGGGTTGTCTCCCTTTGTGATTTCTTTGTTGTTTCTATTTCCATTTTTAGATCCTGGATTGTTTTGTTCAATTTGTTCACCTGTTTGGTTATATTTTCCTGCATTTCTTTAAGGGATTTATGTAGCCTCTTTAAGGAATTCTACCTGTTTACATGTGTTCTCCTATATTTCTTTAAGGTAGTTATTTGTGTCCATATTAAAGTGCTTTATCATCATTATGAAATATGATTTTAAATCAGAATCTTGTTTTTCTGGTGTTTTTGGGTATCCAGGGCTCACTGTGGTAGGAGAACTGGGTTATGATGATGCCAAGTAGCCTTGGTTTCTGTTGCTTATGTTCTTGTGCTTGCCTCTCTGGTTATCTCTGGTATTAGCTGGTCTTGTTGTCTCTGACTGTAGCTTGTCCATCCTGTAAGCCTGTGAGCCTGTTTTCTTAGGTGTGTCAGAACTCCTGGGAGACCATCTCTCTCCCAGCAGGATTTGGGTATGGAGAGCTGTGGCACAGATGGAAACTGAAAGGATCTTGTCCCAGGCTGCTCTACAGTTCCTGTGTTCTGTGAACTCTGGCAAGGTCCCACTAGGGCTAGGGTTTGAAGCAGAACTTGGTGTCTCACCTGTGATCTTATGTGTGTCAGTACTCCTGGGAAATCAGCTCTCTTCCAGCAGGATTTGGGTATGGAGACCTATGGCACAGGGTCAGCTCCAGGGTATAGATGGAAACTGGAAGCATTTAGTGAGTTTTATGATAATAAATCCTTAGAAACTTAAATTTCAATATCATTACAGCTATTAACATTTATTTCTCATCCTATACTTTAATATCATCAGTGTGTCAAACATGTTCCTTGTTTGCTTAAGTTAGGATCTGAAACATATGAGTACAGTGTTTCTCAAAATCTGATAATTCATACCTGGTGTTCTCATAGTTTTATTTCCATACAAGTTATTCACTTTGGAAATCAGATTATTTGTTCTGTGAATTTTCTCTATTCAGTATTTGGCTTATGCTTGTCATATGTTTGTCCAGTTTTTCTTGGGAGTGTGATCTGATTCTTGTCATTTTTTAAAAATTCTTTATTAGTGAACTATGATGCATAGTGGTGTTTGTTATTAGCTTTTTAAACTTCTCCATGAAGTCTCAAGCAGTTGAAAAATGTTTAGATTTCCATTATTTACTTGTTCACTGTACTGATAAACTTAGTCACTTATACTGTTTTTCCTAGTGTTGCTAATCTTTGATAGCAAATATTCTATTATCATATAGATATGAATGTTTCATTTTCATCCTCAATATACATATGAATACCTTTAATTGTCCCCTTTTCTGTTAACACTTTACTGATTGCATTTTCCTATGAATATGTTTTTCATATTGGTTAAATATTGATATGCCAGATAAATGTACTAACTAATAAATGTTATGTCCATTTTTCAAGTTTTCTTTTTCATTACCTTGCTCTTGTTTTTCTATTTTAAATATTTCTTAGTTATAAAAAAATCCTGAGATTTATGTTTGTCAATTTCCAGAATGTGAGTGACAATAAGATTACAGAAATTTTGTGGATTAAACTCAAGTTATTTTAAAAATTCATTTTTGAATTTTTTTCTTAAAAGTATATATTGTATGTTGACTATATTTGTGGCTTTTCACTCTTCCTTTGTTCACCTAAACAATTTTAACCTTATTATACATATACTGTATAAAAAGGAGTAACTAAAAATGAGAGAAGATATGGAGAATTTGTCCAAAATATCTTAATTCCCTTTATATGATCATCTCCATTCATACTAGTTTTTTTTTTAAATGACATGATTTCCTTTTCCTTTAGAGCCAAAAACAATTCCAATTTCTATCTATATAAATTTTTATTTGTCTGTTGTTGAATCTGGATTGTTTCTATAATTTATCTATTATAAATACTGCTTCAGTAAATACCAATGTACAAGTATCTTTGTGATATATTGACTTGTAGTCTTCATAGTACTGTAAGTTAACACCTAGATGTGCTATATCTCGGGCATATGAAATATCTATATCTAGTTTGTTTGTTTGTTTGTTTTTAAAAATCTCCATACAGACTTTTATAATGGTTGAATTAGTACACATTCCCAGATATCTCAGGAGCTATAGATATCTGCAATGGGCCTGTACAGAACTGAACTATTAACTACAAACATGTTGGGTTTTGTTTACTTTGAGTTAGGATATCAGTTCTGAATCAGAGAGAGACTTATGGAGTCCCACCCTTCTATTCTAAACTGCTGTTTAATGACAGATTCTGGGAGAAGGGGAGTGATGATTTACAGTTTTGTAACTTGGTTCAATGAGAATCTTTTTGATGATGGGGCTAGGTGATGACTTAGTGGTTAAGAACACTTGCTGCACCTGATAAACTGGAACACCAATTAACTGAATATGTGAATGCATTAGTAAGGTCAGGACTCTACACTGAACACACACACACACACACACACACACACACACACAAAGAGAGAGAGAGAGAGAGAGAGAGAGAGAGAGACAGAGACAGAGAAAGAGACAGAGAAAGAGACAGAGAAAGAGACAGACAGACAGAGACAGACAGACAGAGACAGAGAGATAGAGAGACAGAGTCAGAGACAGAGACAAAGGCAGGCAATTTTTTTTTCCAACATATGTTTTTGGCTTCTTTTTGAGAAATCAGGCAAATGAAAATCATATCTACAGGTTTTTATCTGGGTCCTCTATTCTATTTTCCTCTATTCTGTGTAACTGTTTTTGTGGTAGCATCACATTTCTGTTGCCAGGAATCTATACTAGAAATCAAAATTAGATATAATGTTAACACAGACATTATTTTCCCTCCTTAGGATTGCTTTGGCTAACTAAAGTAGTTTGTTAAACTCTTCCTGCTTTTATTGTTCTTGTTAACCTGTTAACATTAAATGTGATATTGTATAAGTCTGAGGCTATTCTAATATTTTTCTTTTTAAGTTTTTAAAAATTATTTGCTTTTTGTTGTTCAGATTGCAATGATATCATTTTCCCTTTCATTTTCTTCCTTCCAATCTTCTCACAGACACCTTTCTTTGAAATTCATGGCTTCCTTTCTCCTTAATGATTGTCAAACACACACACACACACACACACACACACACACACACACACACACACACACGTATATTTAGCATAAATCCAATTTGGTTTAAATGGATAATCTGTTTGCTGTGTGCCTGTGTTCTGTTTGTATTTTATTTTATTTTATTGTCCTCAAGTATTTTATTGAGGACTTTTAAATCTATGTTCATCAGGGATATTAGTCTATAATTTAATTTATTTGTTATGTCTTTTCATAGTTTGGGCACCTAGAGTCATACTGGCTTCATAGGAGTCTGGGAGTGCTTTTTCTGTATTTTGTAGTTTAGAAAAATTCTTCTGTGAATCCATTTGGTTTTTAACCTTTTGTTTGTTTTAGCAGTAATGCTTTCTATTTTTTTTCATTCTCATCATTTATTATGGTTCTGTATTAAGTTGCTGACTTCTAGGTTTAATTTTGGTGGTTTGGCTGAATCTAGAAATTTATCTATTACTTTTACATTTTCCAATTTAATATGAACTACAGGCCTTTAAAATATTTCCTTATAATATTTTGAATTTCTGTGGTAGATGTCATATTTCCTTCATTTCAATTTCAATCTATGTGCATTTCTTAATCTTGTTCATGTGCTCTTTAAAATGTTTCCAAGATTGTGTACTATTTTCTTAATTAGGATTTTGATTTTATGATAGTTCTGTTTTTTCCTTTGCTAATTGATGGTAGTTCATAGCTCCCTTCTGTTTATTCCTGATTGGTCTTTAATCTCATATTTTGCTCTAAACTAATTTCCTCATGCTTTAAACAATACAATATTTGATGATAGCACAACTGTTTATATTTCTTTCTTAGAAATTTTCTAGGGAGTTTTATTTCCCATTTTTTTCCCTTTGCCTGTATGGTCATGTTTTCACTATGCTACTATTTGATAGTATTGCTACTTGTGCCTGTTTGAATAAAAAGGACCCTCACAGGGTCATACATTTAAATGCTTAGTCCCCAGGGAGTAGAACTGTTTCAGAAGTATTGAGAAGTGTACCATTGTTGGAGCAGGCATAGGCTTGTTGGAGAAAGTGTGTCACTAGAGGTAGGCTTGGTTTTAAAAAGCTCACACCAGGCCCAGAGTGGATCTCTCTCCCTCTGCTCGTGGATCAGAATGTCTCAGGTACTTCTCCAGCACTATGTCTGCCCACCACCA
This sequence comes from Rhabdomys pumilio, assembly GCA_030674055.1. Lineage (NCBI taxonomy): Eukaryota > Metazoa > Chordata > Mammalia > Rodentia > Muridae > Rhabdomys > Rhabdomys pumilio. The sequence goes on along the minus strand of JANHMN010000005.1, from coordinate 10,844,942 downwards.
TGATAGTGGACTAAACCTCTGAAACTTCAAACAAGCCCTTAACTAAATTCTTTCTTTTATAATAGCTGCCTTGGTCATGGTGTCTTTTCATAGCAATAGAACAGTGACTAAGACATGACTCTTTCTCTGTAAGGGGAGTTAGATATCAGCTTTCTGTGCTTTTCAGTCCTGTCTTTAGCCCTGGGGTAGAAATAACTCAGCATTGTTGCCTGAAACATTGCATTCTTCATGTTTTATAGAGATGAGACAGTACTGATATCCATCTCACTCTTGACCTTTTATAGCATTTAACAGATTATTTCAGCAGCACTCTCCTGTCCACAATAGACCTGGATGAATCTGAGTAACACTTGACATTATTTGCTAGAGGAACAGACTGTCTTTTCTGATTTTATCCCTGCAGGTCAGTAGTTTTGATATCTAAATAATATAGTCTATATTCTTGGAAATTTTGTATTGAGATGGATTGAAAAAAGATTCACCTCTGGGGATGCAAGAACTCAGACACCAAGTAGCAAGATGACCATTCATTATATTACTTTCTTACAAACAGCTGTGTGTACTGTTTTCAAAACCAAGGTCAATAGTTTCCCTATCTTCTTTTTAGAATAAAAATTGTAGCTCCTTGTGTAGCAAGAATAAAAATAGATTTTTGCTAGTCTTTGGGGAAGAGAATTTGCCTATGTATAAGCACTGATTAGTGTGGAACAAAAAAATCTCTAACTTGCTAGAATAAAGCATAGAAGGATTAAACAAGCATCTGAATATTGAACCTCATTAAAGATAGACAAGGTTGAGCATAATGATGCAAGTCTGGCATTCAAGATACCTGTGAAAGAGGTTGTAGTAGTAGGAATGCTGATTTGAGCCCAGTTTAAGCACCATAGCAACACTCTTATGTTAAAAAGAACAAAATGTAAAGAGATAGACAAGCACATAATGAAAGCACAACTTATGAGCTAACAAGAGACTATTTATTGCTGAATGTTTTGGTTCATTAAAATGGCTTGGTAGTCAAAAATATTTTTGTCATTGTTCTCATTTTAACATAGACATACTATGGCTAGCTAAGACTATTTCAATTGACTTCTCTGATCCAAGACATCTATAAATATATCTTGGGAATAATTGTATTTATGGGAAAAAATCTACCAAACACCTTGCTTTATTGTCAGTAATTGTTAGCTCCATTCATCTTTTTCCTCAGTATATTATTAATTAGCAAAGTAGAAATATAAAACTGATAGTAATGATAGATTTTAGTGTCTTGGGAGATGTAGAATATGGTAGCCATCAGTGGCCACAGACAAACTGAAAGGAGGGCTGGAAATGAAAAAGACACAGAAGGGTGTGAGAAGCATGAAGCCAAGACAAAGTTCTCTGATCAAGGCTCAAAGTTTGATTTTCAGTTCTTTGAATATATAGGGGAAGCTGATAGAACTCATTCTTTGTTTCAGTTTGATTATGTCTCAAGGCAACCTCAGCGGGCAGTTTAAGTTCCTGTACATGTAGCCAGGGTGGACGACTCAACCTGGGTCATTAAGATCCTGTGGCAAACAAGGTCTTTCAGGCCTGCTCATGGCTGGTGGAGGGCGCAATTTTCCCATTTTAGTTGTTTAAAGATGATCAGTACCAGTAGCTTGATGGGGGGCACAAGATTAACTTGTTTTCCATAATCCTGTCTAGGGTAGAGTGATCAGGCACCATGTTTGACTTCGGTCAGTGTCTATATTGCTCCTTTTTACTCATCAAGGAGGACAAACATAGCAGTATTGATATTTGTCTCTGTTTTAGGTTGATAGAAGCTCAAGAACACTCTTACCAGACTCTGACTATCAGCCTTCTATGGCATACTCTTTCCCAAACAAACCAAAGCCAGATATGAATTCAGACCAAAGAATCTGTGAACATGTACACAATTTCTTCATAGCAATGGGTAACTGCCATGGTGAATAGCTGAGCTTGCTGAAAGTGATCCTGTATGAAGGCCACCAATCTGTTTAAGATACAAGGTCCAATATTTAAGAGCAACATGATTTATAATTAATGTTCAAGCAGTGAAGAAATTAAAGTTGTAAGCAAGAATGTCCCAGGTATCTAATTCTGCTGCTTATTGGCAAGGATCAAACACAAAGTCTGGCCACCAGGTATATGAGATTGGCTTTGAGTATTGATAAAAAACACTTGCTCTCCAGTAAAAGTACAGACTACACTCCAGGTTAATTCAACTAGCTGATAGGGATTTTGAGCCATCTTCATCACTGGTATCATAATCATTAGGCTCAGGATCTGTGTTCAATTGACTGACCAATCTTTCAGGCAGCTATTGAGCTCCATTTTCTTTTTGGGAAAAACACAGGAAGAACTTTGGCACCAAATTAAAACAGGATCAGGACCATTCCATTTATTAGTTAGGGAGTCTTTGCATTTAATGCTGGAACATGAACTGGAAGTGATTGAATGCCAGTGGTAATCCACTGCAGAATGAACTTTAGTATCAGTTTGCAAAAAATTTAAAACAACTAAGACGAAAACAAGGTGTACTTTTGGTGATCTTATAGGGTGTAACTCCACATCTTTTGTTTTTTAAAGATGTTATTTTGAAGTTCCACAATGCCTATTTCACAATATCTTGCCCTTGAGGATTATAAAGAATCTCAGTAATATGTTTAATATTAAATTGTCAACAAAACATCTCAAATGCCTGACTGCAATAGCCAGTTTCATTATCTGTCTTAATCTGATTTGTAATGACCATCATAGAAAAATAACATAGGCAATGACTAATTGATTACACTTTTAGTTGCTTCTCCTATTATAGCAGGTAGAACTAGAAAGCCTGAAATGATAAGTCACATGTACATAAATTTCTAAAATCAGAAATGAGTAACATCCATTAATTTCATTTTCTGTAGGTCAGTTAAAGAAGTAGTGACATCTTAACAAGGTAATGTGTTCCAACTTATGAAATAAAGTATTTTTCCTATTTCTGTAACTTCTTTTAATCATATTTTATAGATTTCAGTTGTATATGTGCCATGCTTTCAAATATTGATTATTTTATGTACAAATAAAAAATTATACTTCTTTTCCAATAAGATCTTCTTTCATTTCTGCTACCTAAATTCTCTGGATCTCTCTCTCTCTCTCTCTCTCTCTCTCTCTCTCTCTCTCTCTCTGTGTGTGTGTGTGTGTGTGTGTGTGTGTGTGTGTGTGTGTGTGGTGTGTCCTTAATCTTACAGAAGAAACATTTACAATTAAGCATGTGCTGACTTTGAGAGGTTCTCATAAATATTGTAGACCAAGTTTCTTGAGTGCTTTTATGTTGGGTACTGCTTTGCCAGAAGTTGGAACCCGCACTGCCCCAAGCTTTGGGGACTAAATTGTCCTGGTTCATACTGCTGCTCCAGTCTGAAGGCCTTTAAGTCAGACCTTTAAGTCACTTCTTTAAGTCACACACACCCAAGGGAAAATCCTGGGTATATAAAACAAGATGTTATCAGAGTGTGCTCAGCTGTTGTAGGCTGTTGAAAACAAGTCTCTTGTCAGGATATATGGCTCAAGATGGCTGCAAGGATGATAACCGCCTTCTGTTGGCTCCCCACAGGTCCCCCTTTTTAATTTTTTTTAAAAGAGAAGGCTGAGAAAACTTATGGAAACTGTGCCTGTCTTAGGTCTGAACAGAGGACCCCAGTCTCTCTTTCCCATCTTTAGATACTCAACAGCCATTGGTTGAGCTCCTGTCTTAGAATGGTGAGACCTCCCTTTTTAGGGACGAGGGTCTTGAAGTGTTCTCTTACCCGTCATTGACTATCTGGCTTAGCGCTTAAGTTAGGGGTTAATCCTCCTTAGTCTTGAAGACAGAGGTTTTAGAATCCCCTATATCCAGCCAGTAATGATTGAACTGTATGGGTTTCATTTGAATATCATCTATCTGTTGTCATACAAAAGCCATCAGTTTGTTGAACAGCATGGACCCGAGAGACAAGAGACTTAACAATGCCTGAATAGTCAGTATAATAGCAACACTCATTTTTAAGGGCAACACATAACTCCCTCTGTCTGTGGTGTAAAAAGTATAAGCCTGTTCTATTCTGTTTACAAATGTGTTATAGTAGAATATAAATCTATAGAAACACAGAACTGATCATAGGTTTGATCTTAACAGAACAAGTAGAGAAATTCTGTTCCTGCTCCAGTCGATCTCAAACCCTAAAAACAACTATAGTGACTGTGGTCGTGGGTTTTCTCCTGGGTCTAAACAATGTTCCCCACTAAATCATAAGTTGGGGAAACAAGAGTCCAATAGAGCCATCCTGGAGGTATGGGTGGTGATGTCTCCTTCCACAGTGAGGACTTCCCAAGTCAGGTTTGCTGGTTGATCTGTTCCAGTTTGAAGGCAATTGAGAAGCATCTTCATGTTTCCCGCAAAGAAAAAATACGCTTCTCAGGGGGTTTCTCCTCCCTGGGTTTGTTATTGTTGTCTATTTGTTTAATCAGTCTCTTTGGCAGCCAGCGTGCGGCATCTGCAATTTGGGAATATATGCAGACAGAACCTCTTCCCCAGATAAGCACTGGATCTGGCCCATTCCAGGTTCCAGTTAATGAGTCTTTTCAGAGAACTGTTACAAAATTCTTTTTGGTATCAGGATGCCAGAATTTATCTGCAGCAGATTTTCCTTCAGAATCCAAAGTTAAAAAATTTAAAATAAAGAGCATGTGATGAAGGATATTTCTGGGGAATCCCTTGGTAGGGTACCATTCCTCCTTTTTATTTTTTTTTAATTGACATTTAATGGTTCAATGCACCCTTTCTACCATACCTTGGCCCTGTGGATTATATGGAATACCTGTTTTATGTAGTATACCCAATTTTTCACAGAATTGGTGGAAACTGGAGCCTGTATAACCTGGTCCATTGTCAGTCTTTATCTGTTTAGGCACACCCAAAACAGCAATTGTAGCAAGTATATGAGTGATCACATGCTTGCTTGTTTCTCCAGATTGTAATGTCGCATAAATGATATTACTGTATATATCTACACGTACATGTATATATTTTTGATTGCCAAATTCATTATAATGAGTAACATCCATTTGCCAGAGACTGGTATTAGTCCCTTTGGATTTACCCCCAAATGAGGAACTGGTAAAAGTATAACACATGATTGACATTGTTTAATAATTTGTCTAGCTTGTTCCCTGGTAATTTTAAACATGACTTTTAAAGTTTTAGAATTAGGGTGATGTAACTCATGAGCCTTTATGGCCTGATCCAAGTGAGATTATGGATCTGATAAAGTCACTGCATCTACACAAGTAGCTAGATCTGCCTTGGTGTTTCCCTCAGAGAGAGGACCTGGTATCCCAGTGTGGGCTTTCAGGTGTCCTATAAAGAATTTACACTTTCTCCTCAAAATTAATTGTTCACACTGTAAAAAACAAATCGGCTGCTTCTGAGGAATGCTTTATTTGCACAGCAGTTTCTAGCAGAGGGATAGATTGAGCTATATATGAGCTATCTGTATAAATATTAATGGTTTGATTTGGAAATGCTTGAAACACAGCAATAACAGCATGTAATTCAACCAATTGAGTTGACACAGATGATGTAGCAAAGGTGACTACTTGATCTTGAAAGGCATAAGCAGCTGTTCCTGATGAGGAACCATCAGTGGAAACTATCAATACTTCCTTGATAGGTGCATTCACAGTAAAAGTTGGAAAAACAAATGCATGGTGATTACAAAACTGAATCAATTTATCTGGTGGATAATGATTATCTATCTGACCAGCAAATGAGGCACATGCAATAGGCCATACTTCAGAACTCTGCATAAGCCAATCAACCTGATGCCTTGTATAGGGTTGTACTATTACATCAGGATCTTTTCCAAAATATGTTTGACTATTATCTCTGCCCAACATAATCATATCAGCTATAGCAACACAGTGTGAATAAAGAACCTCCTTAGGGGATGAAGGAAGATGAACCCATAATATGGGTGCATTTTGCCAAAAAACTGCAGTAGGAGTTAGTTTAGTGTTAAAAATAAGAAAATATAAAGGCTTAGAATAATTAATATGAGTTAAAAATTGGGATGAAACAACACTCTCTATCTTCTGTAAGGCTTTTCTACCCTCCTCTGTTAGAACCCTGTCAGACTTAGGGTCAGGATCTCCTCTGAGAATATCAAACAGAGACTTCAATTCTCCTGTCATGAGTTTCAAATATGGTCGTAGCCAATTAATGTCTCCCAATAATTTTTGAAAATAATTAAGTGTCTTAAGGGAATTAGTCCTCAAGGTGGCCTTACTATTAATAATATGTGGACCATTAATCTGAAATCGTAAATAAGTATATGGATCTTGTAATTGTACCTTTTCTGGTGCTATTTGTAATCCTGCAGTCTGTAAAGCTGTTCTAAGATCATCAAAGCACAGGAGTACCTGGTTTCCATCTTTTTCTGCTGTTAAAATATTATTCATGAAATGAATCATGTAGATTTGCTTCCACATGGTTCTAATACCCTCTATGGTGGAAGCCACAAACTTTTGGCACAAGGTAGGACTGTTAGCCATACCTTGAGGCAAGACCTTCCATTGATATCTCTTCATAGGTTCTCTAAAATTTATAGTGGGAACACTGAAAGCAAAGTGCTTTTTGTCGTTAGGATGCAATGGGATAGTAAAAAAAAAAAAAACCCAATCTTTTAAATCTATAACTATTCTATAATAGCCTAAAGGTATGGCCACTGGTGTGGGCAGTCCAGGTTGTAAGGCTCCCATCCTAACCATGGTTGCTTTAACAGCCCTCAAGTCATGCAACAGACTCCACTTTCCTGACTTTTTCCTAATAACAAATATAGGGGTAGTCTAGGGAGAGTTATTCTTTTCTAAATGTCCTGCCTGTAATTGCTCCTGCACCAGCAACTGGGCAGCTTGTAATTTTTCAGTGGTTAGGGACCACTGATCCAACCAGACTGGCGAGTCCCCCTTCCAGGTGATGGGAACCACACAATGCCCTAGGGTTGCAGTTGAATCAATAGCCCCCATCGAAAATACCCCAGGCCTCTTCTTCCAGTGTTACCGTGGACCTCAACAGGATGAATAATCCCTTCTTCACTTTTTCCTAACCCTTTCCCCGGGAGAAAATCCAGAGTTTATCATTTGAGCCATGATTACTTCATTAGGGCTGCACATAATCAGTCCCAACTGGGATAACAGATCTCTGCCCCAGAGATTAATGGGGAGGCCGGGGATGACATAGGGTTGTATATTCCCTGTATTATCTTTTCAAGTCAGCACCTTAGAGCTTTGTTGTGGATTTTGACTTTGGCCAATACCCCTTAGATTGCTTAAGGTTGGAGTCAGAGGCCAGGTGGCAGGCCAATCACTCTGTTTTAGGATAGTAACATCAGCTCCTGTGTCTACTAAGCCTTGGAATGCCTTTCTGTCCAGCCATAGTGTCATCATAGGTTTTTGCTTAACTATAGGCTATACCCAGTATGCATCAGAGGAACCAAAGCCTTGATCCTCTCTTTTAGGATTCTTATACTTGTGATTAGTAGGGAACAATGGAAGTAACAAGAGTTGAGCTATCCTCTTTCCTGTAGGAATGGTGACTATATTCTGAATTGCCTGTGCCATTACCTTAATCTCACCTTTATAATCATTATTTATAACTCCAGGAAAAATCTGTAGTCCCTGCATAGTAGTACTGCCTATTCCCACTATCAGGCCAAACACATTTGGATAGAGCAGTCCAAACACTCCAGTGGGTAAGGCCTGAGTTCCCATTTCTGGGGTTAATACTATGTGGGTGGCAGAATTGAGATCTAGTCCTGCACTTCCTGGTGTTGCTTGACTAAGTTCCGAACTTGCTGGTATAAAACTGACTGCTCCATAAGCCTGTTTTGGCTTGTGTTGGTTCGGGGCCTGGAGCTGGCCCCTGTTCCCGTTTCCCTGATTATGGGAAAGGGTGTTTCCTTTTGTGTCTCTTTTGGACCTACATTCACTAGCCCAATGCCTTCTACTTTTGCAAAGTGGGCAGATCCCAGGCTGTTTTCTGAGCTGTCTCTGGGTTAACTCATTTTCTGCCTCACAATCTCTTGCAAAGTGTCTAGGCTTGCCACATTTAAAACAGGCCTTTTGGTTCCTACTAGCCAAAAAATCTCTTACTGATTGTCCTTGCATGGCAGCAGACATAGCTAAGCCCTGTTGGTAGGAGGGACTTATGTCAGAACAGAGTCTGATATACCCTGTAAGGTCTGTCTTTTTTCCTGTAGGGTCTAATGGCTGCTTGACAGGCAGGATTTGCATTTTCATATGCAAGTTGTTTCACATAATCTACTCCTGACTCTGCATTACCAAAAATTCTCCCTGCTGTTGTCATTAATCGATGAACAAAATCAGAAAATCGTTCATCAGGTCCTTGTCTGACTGCTGTTAAGGATGCACCAGGGTCTCTCCCCTTTGCTGGGAGTTTGCGCCAAGCCTTTATGGCTGCATTTTGAATTTGAGCAAAGAAGTCTGGGTCATATTGCATCTGGTTATCACTAGAAGCAAATTGCCCTTCTCCTACTAAAACATCAAAGGACCAACCATTGCCTGCCTGAACGTTTCTCCTAGTTGTTTCTTTACAATTCTCATGATACCCTGATTTCCAAATAAGATAGTCACCACCACTAAGAACTGCTCTCACTAATGTATTCCAATCCCCAGGAGTCAGCCATTCCTCTGTGGCAGACTATAAAATTGTAAGAGTAAAGGGAGCAGTGGCACCATATTGTGATACTTCATTTTTTAATTCTTTAATAATTTGAAAAGTAAACCCTGTGTGATTTCTCCAAGCAACCCCTTGATCGTCTCTGGTCTCAGATAAAGGGAAAGCCTCAGTGTCTCCCTTCATCTCCCTTCTCTGGATGATCTGTGGCTAATCTAAAGCTAGATAATAGGGGCTGCCTTTGGACTCTGGGTTGAGGAAGGTAAGAAGCCGGGGGATTTTTGAAGTTTATCTCTCGAGACATCTTCCCTGTCTTTAATTTTTGTAGCTGACTAATTAAGTCCTGATACTTTTTTCCAACTCTATTTGTTGTTTAAGAAAAGATATTTTTTCCTTTAACTCCCTTCTGGGATCTATAACCACCATCTCCATAGCAGGAGCATCTGGAGGTAGAGGCACACTGGGAGAGGACCTTTGGGAAGAGGGCCATTTAGGGTCATAATGTTTGACTGCCTCTCCCTCTAGGTCAGCACAATCTGACTCTGACAAATTGTCACCAACCTTTGGTTGTATTTTGGATTCTAATTTACATTTCTTTTTATTTTGAACATGAAAGACAGCATTCAAACAAGGAAACAAAAGCAGACAATTATCACATATGAGCAGCAAACAACAAAACAAAAACAGAGAGTTGAGTTCAGGCTGACTTATTTCTTGCCTCATTTTCATTATCATAACTTACCTTTCTTGATGCAGCAGTTCCCATGGTGATCACCTTTGTTTCACTTCTGAATTTTTGCCAGTTCCTTTTTCCAGTACCGTCCCTCACTTGGTCTCTCATTCTTGCTGCCCCACATTGGGCTCCAAAGCGTTAGAGACTGCTCTGCCAAATGTTGGAACCTGCACTGCCCCAAGCTTTCGGGGCTAAATTATCCCGGCTTGTACTGCTGCTCCAGTCTGCAGGTCAGGGTTCAGCAAGAGAGAGAGTGAGAGCGGAAGCAAAGAATGGAGACCAGGGTGTGATTCAGTCCCTTTTATTCTCAAGTCTCTCTTCTTCTCTCTTTCCAAGTCCCTTGTTCCTAGTCCAAATCTCAAGTCTCCAGTTCCTAGTTCCTAGTCACTAGTTCCGACAAGTTCCAAGTTTCCAGTCCTTCTGTCTGCCTCTCGCCTTTTATAAGTCTAATTTCTCAAGTCACACCTTTAAAGTCACACCTTTAAGTCACTCCTTTAAGTCACACACACCCAAGGGAAAATCCTGGGTATCTAAAACAAGATGTTATCAGAGTGTGCTCAGCTGTTGTAGGCTGTTGAAAACAAGCCTCTTGTCAGGGTATATGGCTCAAGATGGCTTCAAGGATGATAGCTGCCTTCTGTTGGCTCCCCACACTTTTATTATGAAAAGATTTTTTTTTTTAAATTTACTCTTTAATCATTTTTTACAGTCCAGATTTTATCTCCCTTCTGGTCCACCTCTGAGTGTTCCACATCCCACACATCCTCCACACCCCAACTTCTCCAAGAGGTTGTCACCACCACTAACCCTCCCATCCCAAGAGACCTCTCCACTCCATGTGGCCACAGGTCTCTTGACAGGTTCATCTTTTCTGACTCAGGCCAGACCTGACAGGACTCTGCTGTAATGTGTTGGCGGCTTCATATCAGCTGGTGTATTCTACCTGGTTGGTGGTTCAGTGTCTGAGAGATCCCAGGGGTCCAGGTTAGTTGAGACTGCTGGTCTTTCTATAGATTTACTCTCCTTCTCAGATTCTTCCAGCCTTTCCCTAATTTACCCATAGGGCTCACCAGCTTCTGTCCTTTGGTTGGGTGTAAATATCTACATCTGACTCTTTCAGCTGTTTGTTGGGTCTTTGAGTGGGAAGTCATGACAGGCTACTGGTTGTAAGAAAACTATAGCATCAGTGTGAGGCCTTGGGGTATCCCCTTGATGCCAAATTGGGCCTGTCACTGGACCTCTTTTTTCCTCAGGCTCATCTTCATTTTATCCTTGCAGTTCTTTCAGACAGGAACAATTCTGGCTCAGAGATTTTGACTGGGATGGTAACTCCATCCCTCACCTGATGCTCTGTCTTTCTGCTGAAACTGGACTCTACAAGAGCCTTCTCCCCACTGGAGGGTATTTCATCTAAGGTCTTTCCCCTTGAGTCTTGAGAGTCTCTCTTACCTCTCAAATCTCTGATACATTTCCATTCTTTCTGCTGGCCCTCAGTCCTGTTTCACTCTACCCAATACCTAATCAAGTTCCAATCTTCTGCTCCTTGCTGCCTTTCCTTCCCAGGTCCCTTCCTCCCTTCCTCCCTCCCTCCCCTTGTCTTGTGATTGTTTTCTTCTCCCTCCCAAGTGGAATTGAAGCTTCCTCACTTGAGCCCTTTAGCTTGTTAGCCTTCTTGAGTTTTGTGAATTGTATCCTGGGAATTCTGCACTTTTTGGCTAATATCCACTTATTAGTGATTACATACCATGCATGTTCTTTTCGGTCTGAGTTACCGCACTCAGAATATTTTCTACTTCCATTCGTTTGCCTGCAAAACACAGGATGTCCTTGTTCTTAATAGTTGAATAGTATTTCATTGTATAAATGAACCACATTTTCTGTATCCATTCTTCTGTTGTGTGGCCTCTGGCTATCACAAATAAGCCCACTATGAACATAGTGGAACACATGCCCCAGTGGCATGGTGGGACATCTTTTAGGTATATACTTCAGAGTGGTATAGCTGGGTCTTAAGGTAGATCTAGTTCCAATTTTCCGAGGAAACTCTAGATTTATTTATTTCCAGAGTGGTTTTACCAGTTTGGAATCCCACCAGCAAAGGAGGAGTATTCTCTGTTTTCCATATCCTTGCCAACCTGTGCTGTCACCTGAGATTTTGATTTTAGTCATTCTGATTGGAATCTCAGGGTCGTTTTGATTTGGTTTTGTTGTTGTTGTTGTTGTTAAATGATACTTATTCATCTATTAAGATAATCATATAATTTTTTATTCTAGTAACATGATTTATTGTCTGTTTTGATATATTATGTTGTCTTCCTAGAAATCAAACACAAAGGGCTTTTGTTTTCTTCGTCTTCTTCCTCTCTCTTTTCCTCCTCCTCCTCCTCCTCCTCCTCCTCCTTCTTCTTCTTCTTCTTCTTCTTCTTCTTCTTCTTCTTCTTCTTCTTCTTCTTCTT
>JANHMN010000005.1:10786859-10827111 GCA_030674055.1 Rhabdomys pumilio | reverse complement strand
TATCTATCTATCTATCTATCTATCTATCTATCTATCTATCTATCTATCTATCAATCCAGCCATATAGAGAATCCTAGAATGAAAACTCCAACACAAGGAAGGTACCTGAACCAAGGAAAGGATAAGATATTTAGCATCTCACAACAAAACCAAAAGGAAAGAACCACAAGCACATAACTCCACCTACAAAAAAGATCGTATCAGGAACCAACAGTCATTTCTCTTTAATATCTCTCAATATTAATGAACTCAAAACACCTATAAAATGACATAAGCTAACAGACTGAAAATGCAAACAAGATACATCATTTTTCTGCATACAAAACCACAAATCAATAACAAAGACAGTATCTCAGAGTAAAAGGACAGAAAAAGGTCTTCCAAGCAAATGATCCTAGGAAACAAGCTGGAATTACCACCCCAATATACAATAAAATAGACTTTCTACTAAAAGTTACAAGTGTGATGAGAAAGGACACTTCATACTCGTCAAAGGAAAAATCAACCAAGATAAAATTTCAATTCTGAACATCTATGCTCTATATGCAAGGGCACCCACATTCATTAAAGAAACTTTACTAAAGCTCAAAGCACCATTGCACCTCACCCAATAATAGTAGGAGACTTCAACACCCCACTCTCATGAATGGACACATCATGGAAACTAAACATTCACACAGTGAAACTAAGAGAAGTTATGAGCCAAATGGATTTAACAGAACATTTCACCCTAAAACAAAATATTATACCTTATTCTCAGCACCTCATGGTATCTTCTCCAAAACGGACCTTATAATTGGTCACAAAACAACCCTCAACCAATAAAAGAAGATTGAAATAATCCCATTCATCCTATCAGATCACCATGACCTAAGGCTGGTCTTCAATAACAGCCAAATCAACAGAAAGCCCACATACACTTGGAAATTGAGCAGCTCTCTACTCAATGATAACTTGGTTGAGGAAGAAATAAAGAAATAAATTAAAGACTTTTTAGAATTTAATGAAAATCTTGAAACATCATACCCAAACTTATGGGACACAATGAAAAGTAGTGCTAAGAGGAAAATGTATACAACTAAGAGCCCTGGTAAAGAAACTGGAGAGATCTTACACTATCAACTTAACAGTATACCTGAGAGGTCTAGAACAAAAAGAAGCAAACTCACCCAAGAGGAGTAGACAGGAAGAAATAGTGAAACTCAGGGATGAAATCAACCAAATAGAAATAAAGAGAAAATTAAAAAGAGTTAACAAAACAATAAATAGAATAAAAGAAATAGCAAAACAATAAAAAGAATAAACAAAAGCTGGTTCTTTGAGAGAATCAACAAGATAGATAAACCCCTAGCTAAACTAAATAATGTCCCAGAGACAGTATCAAAATTAACAAAATAGGAAATGAAAAGGGAGACATAACAGAAAATGAAGAAATTCAAAAAATCATAAGATCCTTATGTAAAAGCCTATACTCAACAAAACTGGAAAATCTAGGTGAAAATAGATGGTTTTCTAGACAGATACCACATGCCAAAGTTAAATCAAGAGCAGGTAAACCATCTAAACAGGCCCATATTACACAAGGAAATAGAAGTTATTGAAAACATCCCAACCAAAAAAAGGCCAGGACCAGATGGTTTTAGTGCAGGACTTTACCAGACCTTCAAAGAAGACCTGATACCAATATATTTTAAACTATTCCATAAAACAGAAACAGAAGGAACACCACCTAACTTGTTCTACAAAGCCACAATTACTCTGATACCTAAATCACACAAGGACCCTTCCAAAAAAGAGAACTTCAGACCAATCTCTCTTATGACTATTGGTGCAAAAATATTCAATAAAATTCTTGCAAACCAAATCTAAGAACACATCCAAATCATCATTCACCACAATCAAGTAGGCTTCATCTCAGGGATGCAAGATTGGTTCAATATATGTAAATCCATTAGTGTAATCCACTAAATAAACAAACTCAAAGAAAAAAATCACATCTCCTTAGATGCAGAAAAAGCATTTGACAATATACAACACCCCTTCATGTTAAAAGTGTTGAGGAGACCAGGAACTCAAGGCCCATACCTAAGCATAATAAAAGCAATTTACTGCAAACCAACAGCCAATATCAAATTAAGTGGAGTCATACTCGAAGTGATCCTACAAAAATCAGGAGAAGACAAGGATGCCCATTCTCCCCATATCTTTTTAATATCGTACTCGAAGTGCTAGCTAGAAAAATAAGACAACAATAAAACATCAAGAGGAAACAAATTGGCAAATATGAAATAAAGGTATCACTATTTGCAGATGATATGATAGTATATATAAGAGACTCCCAAAATTCTACCAGAGAACTTCTACAGCTGATAAACAACTTCAGCAAAGTGGCTGGGTATAAAATTAACTCAAATAAATCAGTAGTCTTCCTTTATACAAATTATAAGCAGGATTAGAAAGAAATTAGGGAAAAGACACCACTCACAATACCCACAGATGACATAAAATATCTTGAGGTAATTCTAACCAAACAAGTGTAAGACCTGAAGGACAATAACTTCAAGTCTCTCAAGAAAGAAATCTAAGAAGATATCAGAAAATGGAGAGATCTCCCATGCTCACGGATCGGCAGGATTAATATAGTAAAAATGGCCAAACTACCAGATTCAATGCAATCCCCATCAAAGCCCCAACACAATTCTTCAAAGACATGGAAAAAGCAATTCTCAAATTCATCTGGAAAAGCAAAAGACCAAGAATAGAGAAAACAGTTCTTAACACTAAAAGAATGACTAAGGGAATCACCATCCCTGACCTTAAGTTTTACTACAGAACAATAGTAGTACATTGTATTAGTACAGAGACAGACACGCTGATCAATGGAATAGAAGACCCAGAAATAAAACCACACAGTTACAGACACTTGATCTTTGACAAAGAAACAGAAAATACACAATGGAAAAACGAAAGCATCTTCAATAAATAGTGCTTGTGTAACTGGCTGTTGGTATGTTGAAAAATGAAAATAGACTCATATTTATTACCTTTCACAAAGCTCAAGTCTAAGTGGATCAAGGACCTCATCATAAAACCAGATACAATGAATCTAATAAAAGGGAAATTGGGAAAGAGCCTTGAACTCATTGGCACAGGGGGAATTTCCCTAAACAGAACTCCAATGGCTCATGCTCTAAGACAAGAATTGATAAATGGGACCACATGAAACTGGAAAGCTTCTGTAAGGCAAAGGACATAGTCCATAAAACAAATCGGCAACCTACAGACTGGTAAAAATAAATAAATAAATAAAAATCTTCACTAAACTCACATTTGATAGAGGGCTAATCTAAAACATATAAAGAACTAAAGAAGCTAACCACCAAAAGACTAAACAACTCCATTGAAAAATGGGGTATAAAACTAAACTTAGAATTCACAACAGAGGAATCTCAGACGGCTGAGATGCACTTAAAGAAATGTTCAAAGTCCTTAGTGATTAGAGAAATGTCAATCAAAACGATCTTGAGATTCCACCTCACACCAATCAGAATGGCTAAGGTCAAAAACTCAGGTGATAGCAGATGCTAGCGAGGATGTGGAGAAAGAACACTCTTCCATTGCTGGTGGGATTGCAAACTGGTACAACTACTGTGGAAATCAGTCTGAAGGTTCCTCAGAAAATTGGAAATAGATCTGGAGTGTAAAAAATTATATATATATATATATATATATATATATATATATATATATATATATAATTTTCCCAGGAATTGTCATTAGTGACAGTTTAGGTCTCTGTTTCAGAATTTCTGAGCTTGAACTCTGCAGGTCAAGTGCATACTGTGACAGTCACCTGTCTATTGTTCTGCAATTGAGTAAAGTTTTGTAAGAATAAAATACCTAAAATCATGGAAGCTCTCTTGTGACTATGACACAAAAGCCTGTATTATCGATGTTTCCATTTCTACAGAATAGAATTCTGTGAATTTTCTTTCATCTTCTCTATAACTCTTTGACCCAACTACCTCCAACATATTTAAAATTGTATTATGATAAAATAAAAAGTAGTTTAATAATGAATTTGATTAATTATTCTCATTAAATTATTTATATTTGTTTCCTACAACACTTCTGTATTGATCATCCATTTTCATATGCACTTACAAATTTGTTTTAATTTCTATACATAAAACTCTACAAGTTAAGTTACAAGTTCAAGGATGTGAGCATTTCGAATTTTGCCACTTATAATTAGCAGCTGTAACCAAACATGAGTGAGATGGATAGTAAACATCAAAATGAAACAAAAAAACTTCCCTAGATTTGAATTAAGCTCACAACTCATCTTTGGATTATTAACAAACTGTACATTAATTGCTGTGATTTTCCTGTCGATGCTCAATAAGACATTATTGTGGCTCTATGAAAGCTCTTTTGTATTTGAACTAAGCTTTTATTCACCTGCGGTCATTTTTTTGGAGAGTTACTCACTTCCAGATTTGCAGGGAAACCATGCTGTTGTATACTTTAGGCCAATGGTTCTCAAGTTGTGGGTCATGACCCATTTGGGGTCGGTCACATACTAAATATTTATATTACAAATGATAAAATAGCAAAGTTCAGAGGTTGAGAAGCATTGCTTTAGGGATTCCTAGATAAGATGCAATCACTGACCTCATGTGGGCTTAGGACATGCTGTCTACTGACAGACACACTGCTCTGACACTAGGGTGGTTTTAAATTAACCTTACTGAATTTTGGATAGTGCTATGAAGAAGGAATTGCCATTTTTCATGTATGTTTTCACTTTTCTGTAAAAACATGGCCCTGTTTCTTGATATTTGCATTCTGTTCCAGTCATTTGCCAGTGTAATTCTTCATCTGTTTTTACACTTATTGATTTGTCTTTAACTATATTAATATACGAGTCCCATTTTCTTTTTCTGATTTTCACTAGCCATTGTTCTATGTGAGCCTCAGAATTATCTTTATTAAGTTCTAAAATATACATTTACAATAGAAAAATTGGTCTGTATTTCTCTAATTATTTTTCCATCTTTAAATAAGAGTCCTTTACATAAGAGTACCCATTTGTTCAATGATTTTTTTTGTGTGCTAGAAAACT
Source organism: Rhabdomys pumilio (assembly GCA_030674055.1). Classification (NCBI taxonomy): domain Eukaryota; kingdom Metazoa; phylum Chordata; class Mammalia; order Rodentia; family Muridae; genus Rhabdomys; species Rhabdomys pumilio. The sequence goes on along the minus strand of JANHMN010000005.1, from coordinate 10,821,986 downwards.
GTTAATCTCCCACTTTTGATATCGGTGGTTATCTTTGGATGACAATGTAATTTTTGTTCACTTTAAGGTAAAAGAATGTAGGACCAGTGTCTACTGAAACATCTCTAAGCTCATTCTTGCAACGTTGCATGTCTTCACCTAACCTAAATGGGTAAGGGGTGCATGAAGTTTGGTCTAAGTGTTAGGGGAATCTTCCAATATCATCCTAGGAAGATAGAAAAGTACAGACCTTAAGAGGAGCTGTGTAAAGTATTAAAGTATTTCTTATCTCCCTCTACTTTGTAAAAGACTGCCAGATAGCAATGTCTTCTTTTCACCTGTGTTTTTGGGTGTAGAGAGGCATGGAACATTCTATTATGTCTTTCAGGAACAGATAAATAAGAATATAAGACTACATAACTGAAAGTGGTCACGTTCTGCAGCAACAAAGCAGCCTGCTGCAGTGTTAACTTTAATTCACTCCATTCAGTTATGTATTGTACCATATGTCAAGTGATGTGTGAAGGTCACTCCTTACTGATCTTCCGCTTGCTGTCTTAGTAATATGCTGCACAAATCTATCTGTGTTCATTGTCTACTTACAAAAACTATTTTCAGCCCATGTCAATTCTTAACAATAGTTGAGATTCAGGAACAGAAAGTGTAAATACAACCAAAACCAACCAATCAAATGTTCTTCCATGATACAAAGGGCCTGAACATTAGTTTGTTCATGAAAGTTCATATAGTCAGCAATATCAGTTAGACCCTTTGTTTCTGGATATCTTTGCTAAGTTTGAGGTCTCTCTGCTATTACACAGGTGGGCTCTTAGAGAAGGCAGTTAATTATACAAATAGACACTTAGACATTAGCCATATTAACATGCTGGTTAGAAAACTTTTAAAGTATAGAAAAAATAACAAGGTAATTCTTGTAAAGATCCTTGTTGTATATTCTTTTAGTAGTTTCTGTTAGATATAATAATTCTTATTGTTATATATTTATATTGTTGTATATCTTTCTAAAAGTTAACATTCATTGAAATGGCTCATAAGCATTTTAATGACTGCATACATTTCCTTCAAGTGTTTATTTTTGCTTTTGTCTTAAATTCTCTTGGTTAGGTAAATTGAAGTTTTTTCTTTGCTTGCTTTTTTCATTAGCAACCAATTATTCTGCAACAAATATACTCAGCCCTTAGGATAGCTGAGAAAGTCATTTTTTTTTTTTTAGGTTTTCAATGCTTGCTGTCAAATTGCTTTTTAACAGGTCTGCAGAATGTCATTCCCACCAGCATCTGTAGTACCTACTTTCTAACTCTCAGTATGCAAAACAAGTTTCAGAATCTCATAGTTGATTCCATTAACTTTCTAGGATTATTGAAGATACTTATGAGCATAAAGTACTAGCAAATAAGTGGATGCATTGGATAGTTTGCTAAAATTGAATGATATATTGAATGTTAATATTAACTGAATACCCTGACATTTTTTCTAGTTGATCTGTATTATCAAATTTCTGGTCTGTGCATGCATATTAAATTTCTATAATGGCACATGTATGCTGATATGGGATTGAAGTTCCACATTACCTTAAATTTCAAGCAGAGTTGTCTAAAATGTACATTGTATGAATATTCATTATACTGTTTATCATAGGAAGATATCTCAAATTTTGCATCATCTTGGTCTTGATTTGACTACTAAGAATTTACAGTAGACCAGAGTTTCTATCACAAAAGAACTGAAATTCTTCAACTAAAAAAGTGTAAGATCATAATTCATAGATAAGATAGAAATATATAACTAAGCATTAGGTTTTCAAATAGATTCTAGAGAGTGATAATATTTTGAAGTATATTTGATATTTGTGGATCCAAAATTATGCATATCTGGTTTATACTGTGTCATCCCTGACACAGGTATGAGTCACACAAATACAATGCAGTACACTGACTTTTCCTTAGTTTATATTATATATAGTAGTGCTACACTTGCTCTTCTCTAGAGAGGATGACTTACTACTATTGACCTTAGCCTTGATAGTCTGGCTGAAGTGGTATTTATCAAATGCCTGCACTGTGATGTTACTCCCTTCTTCATTCCCATATTGTTCCCTTTGGGAGTAAGTACTGTATACAGGCCATACTTAATGAGTATAAAGAATTATGTATAACCTTTTCACCATTATAATTAACATTCCCAAGCTCACTCATCATGTAGAATCAGCTTGGGACAAAATTTGCAACTTATATCTTGACATGTGAAACTGCCAGACCATAGCCTGTAGGAAAGGGATTTTATCTAAAGCTCTTTCTTTTGTGCTTCCTTGAATAATTTGTCCATATCTTACTCCCCAAATCAATACTTTGTACTTTCATCACTTAGCCAGTATCTTTGGGATCATATATAAATTATGAGCAGTGCTTCTGAAACTTCAGCATACAGACTAATCTGGAGCCAGCTGATAGCATGTAGGCCCCTAGTTCTCAGTCTACTCTGAAAACTTATTCAGTCATCTGCTCTAGATCTTAGATACTTAAAACATGTTTTAGAGCTGTTTTCATCACATCTTGCACAACTAGGGAACTGATGCTGATACATAATTAATTAAAATAATTCATCTATTTAAAGTACTGTTTTTTTTTAAAATAATTTCCCTCTGCAACTATTTTCTGAGTATGTCCTGGTTCCCACATTACATTCTTGTCTATGGTAGTATTTCAACTTTCCTTGTCTATCATGGTGACAGACCTGAGGAGTATTGAAAACTCATCTAATTTTGTACAAAACCTGTTTAATAGAATTTGCTGATGTATTTATGATAATCTTCAAAGGAAGTTTTGGAACAAAGACTACAGAGGTTAGCGACTGGTCCCTTACTGTATTTTAACAACTCACTTTATATAGTTAACATTCATCTAGAGTACTTGGTTCAGGTAATGTGTTCCAAGTTTTTCCAATGTCAAGTTACTCATTTTCTAGGCTTTAGTCTTTGGAAAGGAAACATGTAGTTTCCTCTCCTCGAAATTTGTGTAAAATACATAGAATATATTAGAATCTTCTTTAAGGAGGTTAGTTCTATGCTTCTGTCTTTTTAATCTATTTAATTATGTAAATATAGATACATTTATTTTATGCTTAGGATCATCACATAATACTATTTTAATTACTTATTGTGACTGTCTCTGTCTCTCTGTGTCTGTCTGTCTGTCTGTCTGTCTGTCTGTCTGTCTCTCTCTCTCTCTCTCTCTCTCTGTGTATGTGTTTGTGTGTGTGTGTGTGTGTGTGTGTATGTATGAGTGTGTTCATGTGGGTTAGAAAATGATTTGTGACAATCAGTTTTCATTTGCTATATGGGGCTAAGATTTGAACTCAGGTCATCAGATGTGCCAGCTCATACCTATGCTATCTTATCAGCCAACTTTCTGAATTTTGAGGCTGGTTTAATTCTACTTGGGGAATTTATAATATATTAAGTTGGATCCTGGAACTTCTTATTATTCTCACCATTATGTTTTTTTTTCTTTTCTCCAAACATTTTATGTGTTTCCATATTTTAAGGCATTATACTGTAATTGAGACTCATCTTTATATTTTTAATCTCAGTCTATCTATCTATCTATCTATCTATCTATCTATCTATCTATCTATCTATCCCTACCTATCATCTATCTATCTACCTACCTATCATTTATCTATCATCATCTATTTATATCTATCATTTATATAAGTGTGTATAAAGACATGAAAAGACATATAGATAGAATGATATAGATATATAAAAAGGATAAAACTGGTAATAAAGTATATGCAGTATCTGATGCAGGATAGAACTATTTTTTTGCTTTGTGCAATACACAAAATAGTCACTATAGGCTACTTATTCCATTGTTTACTGTCCCCTAGGAGATCACTCTACTAGAACTTTCCTTGTAGGTAGAAATTATTGGCTCTAAATAATTGCGCGGTCTAGGTTTAAGCAACTTTAACATACTAAAACTTATTGTGTTTTATTTTTCTCTTGCTTGTGAATATGCAAAATCATTCATTAATCATAATTATAATCCCTATTTTTTGAGTGTTTTCATGAATTATTCACTGCAATAAAGATTTAACTTTCATTGCTTGGTTTAATCCTTTTAATAAACTTATTGATGAGTATTAGTCTTCATTATTGATTGAGAATTACCTACATGCACATGTGTTTTGATCAAGTCCATCTCTCATCCTCCCACCAATTTCTTCTCTATCACTACTACTAATTACTATTACTTCTGATATTGGTGTTTTGTCTTCTTTTAGTTTTAACCCAGAGTTACATGCTTGGTTGTAGGGCCATCTACTGGTCAATTGGTGACCTCTCAGGGACCTTATCCTCAAAGAACATTGACCTTTCCTTATAGGTCTCAGCTAAGGGTGGAATTTCCTGACCAACTACTCTCTCTTTGCTGGGATTTTGTTTAGTCTGATTTTATGTGCACATCATGCATGTAGATGCTCCCATCTGCCACCCTCAACCCCTGCTACACACCTTCCACAGGAATCATAATCTACCTTACAAACCCCTTGTGTAACCACCAAAGACAGACATCTTCAACATGTTTCCTAACTACACCAAAATTTCTCAAGATCTGTCATCCTTAACCTTGTTTTGATATGATTTTATTCAAAATAGACCAATTAACCTTGGCAAATCACACTAGAAGGCAGCAGAGGAGAGGGTCATAAAGAGGCACATTGACCTTGGGTAGTTGAGACAGAAAGTGGCAGACTCTCAAAAGCCTGGGAATAGAAATGATATTACTACAAATTCCACAAAAAGGAGACAGAGATTCAAACTCTTTTTACCCTAATTCTCTCTTGAACACTGGAGACACCCACACTGAAAGAGAAAAGATTATTTAAAGAAAAAGTAAGAAAGACATTACACACATACTATTTCAGATGTACAAGTCTAGTGCAGAAACAAAAATAAAACAAAAAATAAAATGACATGTTTATCTTTAATTATATTTCACAGATGAATAAAATGAGATTCTAAGAAGGAAAAACAACTTTATAATGAACACATTAGTAATAGATGTTTTAGCTGTGTTGGAACTTGGATTTCTGATTTCAAAGCTAATTCTGATGAGCATTTTTGTTAAGCTGATTGGCATACTTTAGGGCAAATGAGTGTAACAGTTTACAGAAAATAGAAAAAATAAGAATAAGAAGAAAAGATATCCTTTCTGAGTTATTATCAGTAATGGTAACTAAGATTCCTTAAAATCATTGTCATTGATTGAGGAAGTGCATCCTTTCCTGTATCCAATGTGACAGCATCCATCTCTATCTATGCTCCTTCACATTAGATAAATTTACAGGATTAAAAGCAAAAGTGATCTTACTTCATATTTTCAAAATGTGTATAACAGATATTTTAGGTACTGTGTTTCATTTGTCCTTTAAATGTTATAAATCTCAGACTTGTACAGTTGATATAATTTTTGAAAGACTGTCATCTAATTTCCCCAAACAAGCTGACAGTCAATGTCATGTGTCACTTACATATGTGTGTTTAAGTTTTCTTTGTTATTTGGTCTGATCTTCTAACACATTTAAATGTCATATTTATTTACTTGTGTGTATGTGTGTAGGGGCGTGCATGCCATCACACTTATGTAGAGGACAACTTGCAGGAGTCACTTCTCTCCTACTATGTAGGTCAAACTCAGGTCCTCAGTCTTGACATTAAGTACCTTTATCCATTGAGAGACATCTAATTGGATACATACTTAGAATGTAGTTAAGGATTATGCTTGTTTGGTAAAGTCATGGGTGTAGTTTTCCTCTAAGATCCAAGGCCTAATTAGCACTTGGGTAGTTGGTTAGGTTTCCTGTACCAGGCACACCTTCACTCTTTTCAAATGATTATTCTGACCAATTTGAGAGATGTCTGTTACCAGCAAGGTATGCATGCTACTACGGTACTCTTGGAGTTATTGTACCATCTGATTATTGCTGTGATTCATAGGTATCATAGCTGGGTAATATTATTTGTTGTTTCTCTCCTTTAGAAGCTTGAAAGCTAGTGTGGATGTAGGAGGTTTTCAGGTCAGATTCAACTCAGGTCCTCTAGGTCCTGTGTCTGAAATGCAGTTTTTTCAGCAATAGCAACTTACCTTTCACATCTGGAATGCAACCAAGTGCAACTCTGGTACCCTATAGAGTTTTGGAAGTCTCTTTGACAACCCTGACTGACAATTTAATCAAGGGCTTCTCATGCCTGGTGTTTTGGTTTTATTAGATAGTCTCTGGCTCTTGAGGAAACATTGCCAGCTCAGATGAAAAACTTTATATTTTAGTTTGCCTAAGAAGAACATGTCCTGTAGATACTCACAATCTTAAGTGCTTGCTTAAAGATAAATTTAAATTTTCAAACTTAAAAAATACATAGATTTTAAATTTTGAAATAAAATTTTACTTTTTACATAAAAATATTTATATAAAATAGGTTCAGTGATATCTAATATAAAATTCTAAACTGGAGTCTTGAAGAGAGTTGTAGATGTCTTATTTGGGTCATGTAGAAGTTTTTATTATCAATGCCAAGAGATCCATTTCCACAAAAAAATGTTTCTAGAGTGTGATTAATTCTGATATGTTCATGTCCAAATTTTTTATAATGATTTATTTTTAGCTTTTTGTTGCATGCCATATACTACCTATATGTTTGTTTTGATATGGTAAACATATTTATGAGAGAAAAAGCATTGAAAAAGACCTTTCCTTAAAGCAACTTTTCTTCTTGCATGGTAACCTGGCACTTGTTCTTTTCTTCTGAGCAATGAGGATTATCGATTTGGTTTGTTTATGACATGTTCTTCAGAGTTAGGAGAGTTTATCTTATCTACCATTCAGACTGTATTTTTCACTCCAGATTTCCAAAGCTGTATCTCTGTGTAGGTGCTTTTATGATGCATCAATACTGAAGGACAGTGCTACTTAGATAAGATTTTATAATGTTGAGTAGAAGGAAACAATGATCAGAATATATTGTATGAGAAACATTTAACTTTCAAAAAGAAGAATTTTGCAATGTGATGAGTTGGGATAAACTCTTTCACTTGTTTAGTTTCTTGGTGGGTAAGTGAAGAATTGATAGTGCAGTGACAGAAACTGAATTGTTATAAATTGTTTAACAAATGCAGACTTATGTAGCCATCACATTTAATGTTAATAAAAGATTTATAATGTAATCATTTCTCTGTTGGCTTAATGAGAAGATGTATGTAAATATGTAGAAAACTAAAAACTGCTGTTTATGATGGATTATAATTATCATCATTAAGCTATTTATTTATTATTCAAATTACTTCTAAAGGAATTACTATGCCTTCTTTCAACTCACTCTTTGGCCCCAAATAGAGAAAAAGACTATAGTTACTAAATTGCAATTGTGTTTCTTTAAAAAATAATTTTTCTTCATTCAAGCAGTACTGGGTTTAAGTGCTATATTGTCAGATTCTCATTACTATAACTAATATCTTGAATAGGTCAACCCATTAAAAAGAAATTATCTCCATTGATATCCTGAAAGTTTCAATTTATGGTCAGTTGACATGCTGTTTTGAGGCCAGTAGTAACTAGTACATTGATTTAAGACTATATGATTGAGAGAGGTACTTATGCCATTGTGACCATAAATCAAAAAGAGAGAGGAACATGAAGGTTTCAGTTTGTATATCCCTTTTATGGGCAAGCCTGCAGTAACCTATCTTTCATGCATAGGCTTTACCTCAAAAATTATTGTAACCCACATTAACATCATGAGCTGGAGACCAAGCTTTCAATGTTTATGCTTTTTTATTTTTATTTATTTATTTTTATTCTTTTTCCCCAATCTGCTTCTATACCACTTTAATTACATGCAAGTACTAAGGGCAGTTCTAGGTTGAGGAACTAGCAATACAATAGATGCAAATAGTCAAGGAACAAGCAAGACAATAAACACAAATACACAAAGAACAAGCAAGGCAATAAACAAAGTCCTGTGATCACTCTGTGGTCCCTGTTTCTAAGGGCTTATCAGGATGGCCAAAATATCTGAGCCTACTTCCCTTTCCTAGACCAAAGTCATTTTCATGCCTGAAGCTTAATTCTTTGTTCTAGCCTAAGATTTACATTCCTGCCTGAAATTATTTCTTTGTTCTAGCCCAAGATGTAGATTCCTGCCTGAAATTACTTCTTTGTTCTAGTCTAATGTCAGATTCCTGCCTGAAGCCCATTTCTTTTGATGTGGCCAATGTCAGATTCCTGCAAAGCAACCTATTTCCTCGTCCTTGGCCAATGTCATATTGCTGCCAAGAAGCCCCCAAAGCTCTCCACATCTCCCCTCTTTTATTTCATAAACAAGACTGAGCCTATCTTAGGTCATTCTGCCAAGAATGTTTTACTTACCCATTGTGGAATATATATTATCCAAAGCAATGCATTTCTGTCTTAAGGTGGTTAGGCTCTGTGCCAGCCTGTCGGAGGCAGGAGGGGGGTCCATTTTCAGTTTCAATCCATGTACTTTGGCTGCCAACATATTAATGTTGTTAAAGATAAGCTTTAACATGATGGGCAGGAATAAAAATATTCCCAGAACAAAAAGGGCTAGCACGATCAAGCTATAAATGTCATTCTTGAAGCTTGACCAAAATAGAAATACTGACCTCAGGCCATGGATAATTTTATCATCAATATCTGCAGTATCAAAACTCAGCAGAGCAGCATTCTTTAAATTCATAATCCTGCTATGGAAAGTTAAAACTTTCAGGGAGGTGTTAGAATTATATCAAATACCCTGCAAGTATCTTTAAACTTTTTCCTAATTATAATGACTATCATTGTAAATTTTAGAAGTAAAACAAAGCCTTTGGTATTTGGCATGACACTTGAGATGGCTCCTTATTCTTAAGCGCCGACTCTCCTTCCAATAAATTTAATACGATAAAGAACATCAACTTGTTATTTCAAATGCCTATCTAAGTCCTCTTGTATACTCAACACATAAGTAACATTTTTTGCTAACTGAGAAAAACAAAAGTTTTGCTTTTTTTGTTTAACAAAAGTAGCTGTCTTAACTTCTTTTGTCAAAGCAATTGCAGAAGCAGTGTTGCTAGCAATTAATGTAATTAGAGCTGTTGTACCAGGAATAATCAAGCTCACTACCCTCTTGCTTCTGCTTAAAGCCTGTCTCACTTCCTCCAGTACTTGTTAGATTTTTTTCCAGAAAACCAAGGTTCTGTAATACTCAGGACAATAAAACAACAGCTGGTTAATAGACCTCCCATAACAGACATGCCAGGTTTCAACACACAAACACAATTAGAAAGTGTACAATTCATGCAACTTACATTAAATACTATAGGTGAAACAAAAGTAATTTTAACTTGACAATTAAAATAGCCTTAACACATGTAGTAACACTTCATTGAAATCTATATCCTGTCCTGACTTTATCTCTGTTAATATAACATCATAGAGAACTGCAGCTAACTTCCAAATATGTCTCTGAAAATATCCAGATCCAGTCTTCCAAATGAAGACTGTTATTTCCAATATTGAATTGATTTCTAAACCAGTCCATGACTGAGTCTGAATAAATGGTCACATTTAAGAAAAATATGAGTCATTATAACTTCTCTTTTTGATTCTCTGTCCCACAAGGTCTAAAAACTTGAGGCAAGGCAGATTGTCCAATCTGGGCAAAGGTGGGTGAGGACATATGTCCAGTACAGCTTCCCAGTCACCATTGTCAGGGGAGCCAGCAAGCTCACAGGTCAGCATCCTTCTTTTTCCTAGCATCAGCATGTCTCACCAATCACTCTTGCAGCCACCATGCTCCTTTAGAATCCTGAAGAAAAATCACAAACATGCCCTCTTCCCATACAAGATTCCCTATCAGGATTATGCCATATGTCAGTAAATGGATCCTTCCTTTTCACCTAGGCATAAGTATGCCTAGTTGTATTGTAAGGTGCTATAGACACTCAGCAGAAAATTACTTGGCATCCAAAGTTTTTAAAAATTTAAAATAAAAATAAGGTGATGTAAATCAATTGTGGTATACGGGGATATACCTTCCCCTTTTATATCTTATGAAGATATTGTTTTAAAGTTACTTGGGCCCCTTCCACAATACCTTGTCCTTGAAGATTATAAGGAATCCATATAATATGGTTAATATTAAATTGTTAACAAAAAGTCTCAAATGATCAACTACATTAGCCATTTTCATTATCTGTTTTAGTTTGATTTGGAACAGCCAGCCTAGTAAAACAATGTAGCCAATAACTAATTACATTTTCTTCTACTTCTCTTGTTAAAGCAGTTGCAACTAGAAAGCCTGAGAGGGTACCAACATGTACGTATTTTAGTTGTCTAAAATCAGAAATATGAGTAACAGCTATTCACTATAATTGATTAAATATGAGTCCTCAAGAACTAACACTATTATGCAGTCCAGGTAGAATTGAGGACATTCAGGAGAAGTATTTACAATTTGACTTGCACATAATCTAGAAATACCAAATTGTTGTCTCAAGCTATTACTACTTTGATGATGTAAAGAATGAGATTGTTTGGCTAACTGTTCCTGTGTAAGGTCAATAAGCTGCCTGGTATACAAATCTGCTGTGGTATTGCCCTAAGGGTTCTAAGCTATCCAGTAAGAGCTCTTAAATGTCCTATAACAGTTAAGGAACACTATGTTCTCTTAAATGGAATTGTATTTGCATAAGTAATTGCAAAATTTGAGAATTAGCAGTATCTAAAAAAGGAACAGTTTCAAGTAATTGTAAGCCATGAGCTATATATTGACTATCAGTACACAAATTAAAATGATTTTTCAGCATTTCTTTATTTTAAATTGGATATTTTATTTATTTACATTTCAGATTTTATCTCATTTCTTCATTTCCCCCCTCCAAAAACCCCTATCCCATCCCCCCTGTTCCTGCTTCTATGAGAGTTTGCCACCACCCACTCACCCACTCCTGCCTCCCAGTCCTTGCATTACCCCATACTGGGGCATCCAGCCTTCACTAGACTAAGGACCTCCTCTCCCACAAATGGCCAACAAGGCCATCCTCATCTACATATATGGCTGGAGCCAAGGATCTCTTAATGTGTGTTGCCAGGATGGCTGTTTAGACCCTGGGACCATGGTTTGTATTGTCACTCTCACCATGGGCTTGCAAACCCCTTCAGCTCATTCAGTCCTCTCTCTAACTCCTCCATTGGGGATGTCATAATCATAGTTGGCTGCAGGCATCTGGCTCTGTATTAGTCAGGCTCTAGCAAAGGCTCTCAGGAGACAGCTATCTCATGCTCCTGTCAGCAAGCACTTCTTAGCATCCAAAACAGTGTCTGTGTTTGTTGACTGCACATGGATTGGATCCCCATATGGGGCAGTCTCTAGAAGACTCTTTCTTCAGATTATGTTCCACACTTTGTCTCCATATTTACTCCCATGAGTATTTTGGTACTAGTTCTAAGAAGGATTGAAGCACCCCCACTTTGGTCTTCCTTCTTCATGAGCTTCATGTGTTCTGTGAGTTGTATCTTGGGTATTTTAAGCTTTGGGGCTAATATCCACTTATCAGTGAGTGCATACCATGTGTGTCTTTTTGTGACTGAGTTACCTCACTCATAATATTTTCTAGTTCCATCCATTTGCCTAAGAATTTCATGAAGTCACTGTTTTTAATAGCTAAGTAGTACTCCATTGTGTCAATGTACCACATTTTCTGTATCCATTCCTCTGTTGAAGGACATCTGTGTTCTTTCTGGCTTCTGGCTATTATAAATAAGGCTGCTATGAACATAGTGGAGCATATGTCCTTGTTATATGTTGGAGCATTTTTTGAGTATATGCTGAGGAGTGGTATAGCTGGTTCATCAGGTAGTAGTATGTCCAATTTTCTGAGGAACTGCCAGACTGATTTCCAGAGTGGTTGTATTAGATTAAAATCCCACCAACAATGGAGGAGTATTCCTTTTCTCCACATTCTTGTCAGCATCTGCTGTCACCTGAGTTTTTGATCTTAGACATTCTGACTGGTGTTAGATAGAATGTCAGGGTTGTTTTGATTTGCATTTCCCTGATGAGTAAGGATGTTGAACACTTCTTTATGTGCTTCTTGGTTATTCAAGTTTTCTCAGGTGAAAATTCTTTGTTTACCTCTGTTCCCCATTTTAATAGGGTCATTTGATTGTCTAGAGTCTAATTTCTAGAGTTCCATGTATACATTTGATAGTAGTCCTCTGTCAAATGTAGGATAGGTAAAAAGATATTTACCAATCGGTTAGTTGCCATTTTGTCCTATTGACAGTGTCCTTTGCCTTTCAGAAGCTTTACAATTTTATGAGGTCCTATTTGTCAATTCTTGATCTTAGAGCATAAGCCTTTGGTTTTCTGTTAATAAACTTTTCCCCTGTGCCCATGTGTTCCAGGATCTTCCCCACTTCAGTGTATCTGGTTTTATGTGGAGTACCTTGATCCACTTGGACTTGAGCTTTGTACAAGGAGATAAGAATGCATTGATTTGCATTCTTCTACATGCTGCCCTCCAGTTGAACTAGCACCATTTGTTGAAAATGCTGTCTTTTTTCCAATGAATTGTTTTAACTCCCTTGTCAAAGGTCGAGTGACCATAGGTATGTGGGTTCATTTCTGGGTCTTCAACTCTATTCTACTTATATTCCTGCCTGTCTGTCTCTGTACAATACCATGCAGTTTTTATCACTATTGCTCTCTAGTACAGTTTGAGGTCAGAGATCATGATTCACCCTGAAGTTCTTTTGTTGTTGATAATAGTTTTCCCTATCCAGGGTATTTTGTTATTCCAAATAAAATTTCAAATTTCTATTTCTAACTCTATGAAGAATTGATTTGAAATTTTGATGGGGATTGCATTGAATCTGCATTTGATGGGGATTGTTTTCAGCAAGTTGGCCATTTTTACTAGAATAATCCTGTCAATCCATGAGCATGAGAGATCTATCAATCTTCTTAGATCTTTGATTTCTTTCTTCAGGGACTTGAAGTTCTTGTCATACATATCTTTCATGTGTAGATTAGATTCACAAGGTATTTTATATTATGTGTGACTATTGTGAAGGGTGTCATTTCCCTAATTTCTTTCTCATCCTGTTTACCCTTTGAGTAGAGAAAGGCTAATGATTTGTTTGAGTTAATTTTATATCCAGCCACTTTGCTAAAGTTGTTTATTAGGTTTAAGAGTTCTCTGGTGGAAATTTTGGGATTACTTAATTATACTATCATATCATCTGCAAATAGTGATATTTTACTTCTTCCTTTCCAGTTTGTATCTGTTTGACTTTCTTTTGTTGTCTAATTGCTATGGATAGGAATTCCAGTAGTGTATTGAATAGGTCAGTAGAGAGTGGACAGCCTTGTCTAGTTGCTGATTTTAGTGGGATTGCTTCAAGTTTCTCTCCATTTAGTTTGATGTTGGCTACTGGTTTGCTGTATACTGTTTTTACTATGTTTAGGTGTGGGCCTTGAATTCCTTATCTTTCCAAGACTTTGATTATGAAAGCATTTGCCAAATGCTTCCTCAGCATCTAATGAAATGATCATGTGTTTTTTTTTCATTTGAGTTTGTTTATATAGTGTATTACAAAAATGAATTTACATATATTGAACCATCCCTGCATTCCTGGGATAAAGCCTACTTAATCACAATGGATGATTGTTTTGATTTGTTCTTGGATTCAGTTTCAAGAATTTTATTGAGTATTTTTGCATCAATATTCATAAGGGAGATTGGTCTGAAGTTTTCTTTCTTTATTGTGCCTTTTTGTGGTTTAGGTATGAGTGCAATTTTGGCTTCATAGAACTTATTGGATAGTGTTCCTTCTATTTATACTTTTTGGAAAAGTTTAAAAAGAATTGGTATTGAGTGTTCCTTGAAGGACTGATAAAATTCTTCACTATAACCATCTGGTCCTGGGCTTTTTTTTGTAGGTAGACTTTTAATGACTTCTGCTATTTCTAGATGAGTTACATGACACTTTAGATGGTTTATCTGCTCCTGATTTAACTTTGGTACCTGGTATCTGTCTAGAAATTTGTACATTTCATCCATATTTTCTGGTTTTGTTGAGTATAGGCTTTTGTAATAGGATCTGGTGATTTTTTTTTTTAATTTCCTGAGTTTCTTCTGTTATGTCTCCCTTTTCAGTTCTGATTTTATTAATTTGGATACTTTCTCTGTGCCCTCTGGTTAGTCTGGCTAAAGGTTTATCTATCTTGTTGATTTTCTCAAAGAATCAGCTCCTGGTTTTATTGATTCAATCTATAGGTTTTCTTCTTTTAGTTTCTACTTGGTTGATTTCAGCTCTGAGTCTGATTGTTTCCTGCCATCTACTCCTCTTTTGGGTATTTGCTTTTAAGCTTTCAGTGTGTTGCTAAGCTGCTGGAGTATGCTATCTCCGGTTACTTTTTATAGAATCTTAGAGCTATGTGTTTTCTTCTTAGCACTGCTTTCATTGTTTCCCATAATTTCTTGTATTATGTGCCTTCATTTTCATTAAATTCTAAAAAGTCTTTAATTTCTTTCTTTATTTCTTCCTTGACCAAGTTATCATTGAGTAGAGCATTGTTCAGTTTCCAAGTGTACATGGGGTTTTCATTTTTGTTGTTGTTGAAGATCAGCCTTAGTCCATGGTGATCTGATAGAATGCATGGTATTATTTCAATTATATTGTATATATTGAGGCCTGTTTTGTGATGAGTCATATGGTCAATTTTGAAGAAGGAACCATGAGGTATTGAGAAGAAGGTATATTCTTTTGTTTTAGGATGAAATATCCTATAGATATCTGTTAAATCCATTTGGATCAAAACTTCTCTTAGCTTCACTACTAAGAATGTTTAGTTGCTGTTTCCATGATCTGTCTATTGCTGAGAATGGGGTGTTGAAGTCTCCCACTATTATTGTGTGAGGTACAATGTGTGCTTTGAGCTTTAATAAAGTTTATTTTATGAATGTGAGTGCCTTGCATTTGTAGCATAAATGTTCAGAATTGAGATTTCATCTTGGTAGATTTTTCCTTTGATGATTATGAAGTGTCCTTCCTTATTTTTTTTTGATAACTTTTGGTTGAAAATTGATTTTATTCTATGTTAAAATGGCTACTTCATCTTGTTTCTTGGGACCAGCTGCTTGGAAAATTGTTTTCCAGCATTTTACACTGAGGTAGTGCCTCTTTTTTTCACTGAGGTGCATTTCCTGTATGTAGCAAACTGCTGGGTCCTGTTTCCATATCCAGTCTATTAGTCTATGTCTCTTTATTGGGGAATTGAGACCATTGATGCTTAGGGATATTAGGGAAAAGTGATTGTTGCTTCCTGGTATTTTTGTTGTTAGAGATGGAATTATGTTTGTGCAGCTATCTTCTTTTGGATTTGTTGGAAAAAGATTACTTTCTTGTTTTTTCTAGGGTGTAATTTACTTCCTTGTGTTGGAGTTTTCCATCTATTATTTTTGGTAGGGCTGGATTTGTGGAAAGATATTGTATACATTTGGTTTTGTCATGGAATATCTTGGTTTATCCCTCTATGGTAACTGAGAATTTTGTTGGGTATAGTAGCTTGGGTTGACATTGATTTTCTCTTAGGGTTATATGACATCTGTCCAGGATCTTCTGACTTTTACAGTCTCAGGTGAGAAATCTGGTATAATTCTGATAGGTCTGCCTTTATAAGTTACTTGACCTTTCCTCCTTACTGCTTTTAATATTCTTTCATTTTTGTGCGTTTAGTATTTTGATTATTACATGACAGGAGGAATTTTTTCTGGTCTAGTCTATTTGAAGTTCTGTAGGCTTCTTGTATGATCATGAAAATATAATATTTTTTTTAGGAAAGTTTTTTTCTATAATTTTGTTGAAGATATTTAATGGCCCTTTATGTTGAGAATCTTCACTCTCTTCTATACTTACTATCCATATGTTTGGCCTTCTCATTGTATCCTGGATTTCCTGTAAGTTTTGGATTAGAAGGTTTTTGCATTTTGCATTTTTTTGACAGTTGAGTCAATACTTTCTATGGTATCTTCTACACCTGAGATTCTCTCTTCTATCTCTTGTATTCTGTTGGTGATCTATGACTCCTGATTTCTTTCCTAGGTTTTCTATCTCTAGGGTAGTCTCCATTTGTGATTTCGTTATTGTTTCTACTTTCATTTTTATATCCTAGATGGTTTTGTTCAATTCCTTCACCTGTTTGATTGTGTTTTCTTGTAATTGTTTAAGGTTTTTGTGTGTGTTTCCTCTTTAAGGGATTCTACCTGTTTTTCTGTGATCTCCTGTATTTCTTTAATTGAGTTATTTATGTTCTACTTAAACTCCTCTATCATCATCATGAGAAGTGATTTTAAATTAGAATCTTGCATTTCCAGTGTGATGGGATATCCAGGACTTGTTTTGTTGAGAGGACTGGGTTCTGATGATGCCAAGTAACCTTGGTTTCTGTTGATTTTGTTCTTTGTGCTTGCCTTTTGCTATCTGGTTCTCTCTAATGCTACCTGCACTCACTGTCTCTGACTGGTTGGTGCCTGTCTCTCCTATAGTGTTCATTGTGTCAGAACTCCTCAGAGTTCAGCTGTCTCTGTGATCCTGTGATCCTGAGATTAATTGTTTAAGAGCTCCTGGGAGTTTGGCTGACTCTGGGATCCTGAAATCCTGGTGTGGCCAAGCTCCTGAGATACTGTGATTCTATGATCCTATGTTCCTGGGCATGTTAGAGCTCATGGGATTCCAGCTTCCTGTGTGTGTTGTTGGATTGGGTGCAAAGCTGGCTCCCAAGGTCTGCTCAGGACTCTGGCACAGACAAGAAGGAAGGTCAATGTGTATGCTTTTAAGAAGGTTCCTAAAGTTTGTTCATACCAGTCACATGATTTTTAAGTGTTAACGTTATACCTAAATAAGTCTTAGGAGCCAGGCCAGTTGCCAGATGTTCATTTCAGTTTAATGTGCTCACTTGGTAATGACAGTATCAATATTCAAAGAACAGATTACATTTTTTGTCTTGGTTGGACTCTACGACCTCTCTTTTAGCTCTCTACCGTAATGTTTGCAGTTATATTTCACTTTATGATTGTAAATGTTCTTGTTTCACGTAGCCACCTACATTTTCCCTCCCAGAAAGCAATCATGATTAATCTGACATTCTCTTCTTCTTAACCAGCCTTGAGAAGAGCGTACATTTTGCCTGCTTTTCCTTCCTTCTTGATTCTGTACCTCATTATTCTCTCTCTAAGCTTAAGTCCCATACTTTCTGACAAATAGTTCTTCATCACAGTATTTTATGATTTTTAACTCATACTGTTGGCCCTTCCTTATTTAGTAACAGTAAAGAAGACCCAAAAAAGAACAAAAGTGAATAAACAACAGCAAACAAACAAAAACCCCAACTTTTCCTACAGGAGTAGAACTTATTCTTTAGACTCAAGTACAAATTATCAGATTTTTGATAATTTTTTATTGGTTTAATTTTCTTAATTTTGTCACCTTAGTACTTTACTTGTCTAGAATGTATTAGGAAAGTGAAGTCTGATAAATCTTTTAATAAAAATAAAAGCTGAGAAAGACTTTGTACTTAATGATTCTCATTATTTCTACATGCCCTGTGTCATTTTATCATTATAGAAAAATCTTGGAGTCATGGACTTACTATTTAATGACTATGTGCTATATCAGAATCTCAACAAATGTGTGGCTAATAAAAATCTGAATGAATATTCTAGAATATTCTCTGTGTCCTATAAGTATATAGCATTCCCTTGGATCCCAAGGCTATTCTTTTTTTATTATTATTAACCATTTTATTCATTTCCCTTTCAAATGATATCCTCCTTCCTAGTTACTACTCCTTGAATTCCCCATCCCTTCCCCCTTCTCTGCCTCTTCTTTGCCTCTATGGGGGTGCTCCTCCACCTACTTACCAACTCCTGCCTCACCTCTCTAGCATCTTTCTACACTGGGGCATCAAACTTCCATAAGACCAAAGGCCTCCCCTCACAGTGATGTCAGAAAGGCCATCCTTTGCTACATATGTACTCTTCGGTTGGTGGTTTAGTCCCTCAGAGGTCTGGGTGGTCCTCTTAGTTGATATTCTTCTTCCTAAGGGGTTATAATCCCCTTCAGCTCTTCAGTCCTTCCCCTGGCTCTTCCACTGGGGTCCCCAGGCTCAGTATGATGATTGGCTGTGAGTATCTGCATCTGTATTGTTCTGGTTTTGGTAGAACCTTTCAGGGAACAGCCATACTAGGCCCCTGTCAGCAAGCACTTCTTGGCATCAGCCATAGTGACTGGGTTTGATGTCAGCAGATGAGACGAATCCCTAGGTGCAGCAGTCTGTGGATGGCCTTTCCTTTAGTCTCCATTCCACATTTTGTCCCTGTCTTTTTTTTTTTTTTTTTGAATAGGAACTCTGCTGAGTTAATATTTGTGAAATGGGACCACCCATCCAAGGATATTCTTAAAATGTTATTGCCTAGTATTTTTAAGAATATCATAAAGAATGATACTGCTGCAAGAATTTTAAGCTTTCATTAATTATACTATTCATATATTTTATAAACACAAATTGAACATTTATTATGTTTCAGGTAGGTCTAAGCCCTAAACATAGGCATTAGTGAACAATATTTTAGGATTTTATTCTGTTTAGAATATGTTCTCTCAACATTTGAGACACATATAGAAAATCTCATATGACCTATATCATTTATTCTTCTCAATGTTCTGTACATATGAATACTCAAGGGCTTATTTAGTGATATTGTAATACAAGAGGACAAAACATTTGAGTGGGAACCATGGTGTGATTCTTCTGTTTGTTACCCCATAGAAGTACAAAGTTCACTTCCCTACATTAGCCTCAATTTCCTGTCCTAAATCGAAACAATAATCCTCGCTTCATTGGCTCACTGAATCTTCCTATGAATCTTTATAAGCTGTAGGATTGTGAATGCTTTCTTAAAGTTCTAGACAATGCAAATGATTTGTTTGTTTTATTGCCAATTTGGATGCATAACCTTGTCAAGCAGTAACAGAAAGTTGAAAATGAATCAGAGAAACTAGAGCTAAGGTTTTTTTCTTTGAACCTCCTCTAACTGCAGTTGCTTCCCTTTTAGTTGTCAATTTGAGTCATATTTTCTGTAATGGCTGGCACTAAAACAGTTTAAGATAGTAGAATGTGATTGGAGATGTTTAAAAATATAAGTACTATAGAAAGACATTAGTTGAGGGCTTCGTGTCTTGTCCTTGGGCTCCTTCAAAGTACAGTGAGCTAGAAATAATGCAAGAAGTAAATGGCTTGGAGAATATAGCTAAGTGATTCAGAACTTCAGCTAATGTTTATTGAACACATGGAGAGAGAGAAATAAAGATTCCTGATTTCATGGGCTTTTTTTTCTTGTAGAAGATTCAAGTCATTTTATTTATCTTCCCTGTTAGCAATTGTTCATGACATTGTTGGCCACCTCCTATAATTGGAAGATGTAGAGACACTAGATGAGGTCATATAAAGAATTGGCCTTTCTAATTCCAGAAGCATTAAAGGGGAAGAAGTATAATTTAAGAATATTTTTCTCAGTGCTGTTATTTGAGAAAGCTACAGTCTGTCAAATTCTCTGAATGCTGTTGTTAATATCTTCCAAATTTGCATGGTGTACTTTAGTCTAATTCAAAAAATTGAAAGAATGTTTTGTAGTGAATAATTTATAACTATTTTCATTTGAATACGGTGGCTACAATGGGACATTGACAAAATAAGGAACAGGATAGAAAAATTGCAGGGGTGGAGGAAAAGAATCAGAAGCAATTAAAAGCTACAATGCACACTGTATTGAGACTGTAAAAGTTCAGACTGCCAGTTGAAATCCTTGCTGTAATAAATTCTTTTTTTGTGGGGTACATAATATTTTCCAATATACAAAGTTCTCATCCCTTAAAATAAGGTGTATTGTTTTCACCTCTTATTGAAGACTGATGGCTAAAGCAGTGGATTTTTGTTTGCTTTTCACCCTGCTAAATGTCTTCATCCATTCTTTTGTTGTAGAAAACTTTTGTAAAGGGAGCTTACTTCTCTGGAATTTGAATAGGGTGGGTGGTAGTGTACTGAGATTAAAGGTTTCACAAAGAACAACATGTTGTTTAGTGGGAAATTATAAATAAACTCATAAATAACAATGTTTAGAGAAGAATTTCAAACAGTGTTAAAGATATTAATCACTGTTGCATACCTGAATATAGTTCTGTTGAAGAACTCCTACTGTGTGTCTGTTTTCTCAGACAACTTACTACTCTTGAGCTCCAATGAATATCAGATTTTTGTATATTCCAATTGATTGAATCATGAATATACATCTAATTGTATAGAATAGGGAGCCAATACATAGAAATTGTATCTGCTGAACTCATGCAATTAATGTTCCTAGTTCAAACCTAGACTCAGGCCATCTTTACCCTAGGCCTATGTATTTTCTTCCTGTGTAACTATTCTGTTGTTATGAGTAGCTCTAAAGTTTAACAATATGGTTAGTAAATTCTAAGCCCTACTTTCCTTCTTTATAAAATGTAGTAGCTCTGTCATTGATTGTTGGCATATAAAACCAGTCACAGGTATTACTTATTGTTCAGTTTAAACATTTACTTCTAATAAAATATATAAAATTAAATATATAAAATGTAAAAATGTATAAAAATATGTAAAGGGGTTACTAAAAGTCTTTGAAAACTCCAGGCATTACAAATATCAAATTAATCTCTTATTCTTTACCATCCTTAAGGAAATTTTAATGTACTGATTCTTGGGGAGGAAAAACCAATTTGCATGTATTTATGATCTGTTATTTCCTCTGTTTATTATTGTGCAGCCTTAAGTACTTAGCCTTTTGGTTAAGCTGGTTAATCAAAATGTTGTATTGTAGAATGCTAATACTGTGATAATGGTAGTATATCTCCATCAGACAATTTCTGGGTTGTCTGATATAGGTGCTAACTTGACTACCTAAATGTGGTAAGAAAGAATTTATTGTTAGCTGTCATTTAATCTTACAGAACCATCTGATTTACAAACCCCCAATTCAAAATCTTTGCAAAGCAATCGTCCAACTAATATCTGAACTCTGCCTCCTAAAGAAGCCCACTCCATCTATGAATAGCTCTGTTGATTTTAGCAATTTTTATTTTGATGAAAGTAGATCTTATTTCCTTGTAGTTTCTAGTCACTGACTTGTGCCTCAGACTACAAATCTGCTTCTTCTTCTACATGACAACTTTTCTGCTATGTAATGACAGTGCTTATAATACTCCAAGTTATCTTTTCTACATGTTAAGTATTCTAGTCTACATAAGTGATATTTATCAGATATCATTTCATGGTTGTACTGTAACAGTCATAGCTACTTTCCACTGAATATGTGTAGTTTATGCATGCCTTTAAAAGTGTGTCATTGAGTTTAATGTCTTAGCCTGACCTACATGGGAATTTTAATAATTAAAATAATGATTCTTCTCATAATAGAAGCTAGCCTGTACAGAATATCAGGGACTGTGTCAAGTACTTTATGGGAATTAATAATTTTAATCCATTATATTACTTAGAGTTGTGATAATTCAATCCTCATTTACTTGGTGAGGAGATATGAAAATACAGTAATTTGCTTAACACAGTACTGAATGAAGTAGAAGTAATATTTCTTGTTTAAGAAAGTAAAAAGGTTTGATAAATTGGTAATTGGTCAGATAGAGGGCTAATATCTAAAATATACAAAGAACTGAAGAAGTTAGTCTAAAGAAAAAAAAATAATTCTATTAAAATTGGGTACAGAACTAAACTGAATTCTCAACTGAGAAATCCCAAATTGCCAAGAAGCACCTAAAGAATCACTAGGGAAATGCAAATCAAAATGAACCTGAGATTTCACCTTACACCAATCAGAATTGGTAAGATCAAAAACTCAGGTTAGAACAGATTTTGGCAAGGATGTAGAGAAAAAAGAACACTTCTCCTTTGCTGGTGTGATTGCAAGCTGGTACAGCCATTCTGGAAATCAATCTGGTGGTTCTTCAGAAAATTCGAAATAGACCTACTTGAAGACCCAGCTATATCACTCGAGAATATACCCATGCCCAATGGTGCCACAGGAGGACATGTTCTACTATGTTCATAGTGGCCATATTAGTGATCGTCAGAAGCTAGAAACAACCCAGACATCTCACAATGGAAGAATAGATACAGAAAATGTTATTAATTTAAGCACTGAAACACCATTCAGCTATTAAGAATAAGGACATTATGAATTTTGCAGGCAAATGGATGGAACTAAAAAATATCATCTTGAGTGATACAACTCAGACCCAAAAGGACATGCATGGTATGTACTCACTAATAAGTGAATATTAGTCCAAAAAGTACAGAATACTCAAGATACAATCCACAGAACTCAAGAAGGTTAACAAGCTGAAGTGCCCAAGAAAGTATGCATTAAACCCACTTGGGAGGGAGAAGAACACTATCATGGGGAACAGAGGGAGGGAGAAATATAGATGAGAGAGGGGAGGGGGGATAAAAAAGGAGAACATGATCAGGTATTAGATAGTCAGTTAGGAAACAGTCAACCTCGGGAGACAGGAGGTGGGTGGACCCTCTAGAAAGTACCAGAGACCTGGGAGGTGAGATACTCTAAGGACTCAATGAGACGAATAAAATGCCCAAGAGTATGGAGTAGGGAGTAGGAGAGAGAACTTCAAGAGTCTAACTTCAGTAAAAAGACAGGGCATCAAGTTGAGAGATGGAGTTGCCATCCCACAGTCAAAAACTCTCACCCAGAATTGTTTCTGTCTGAAAGAACTGCAGGAACAAAAATGGAGAAGAGCCCAAGGGAATGGAGGTCCAGTGACAGGCCCAAATTGGGATTCAGCTCAAGGGGAGACCCCAATGCCTCACACTATTACTGATGCTATGGTGTGCCTACAAACAGGAGCCTAGCATGGCTGTCCTCTGAAAGGCCCAACAAGTAGCTGAAAGAGTCAGATGCACATGCTTACAACCAACCAATGGACTGAAGCAGAGGACCTCTGTGGTTGAATTAGGGGAAGGCTGGAAGAAGTTGTGGAGGAGGGTGACCCTATAGGAAGAACAGCAGCCTCAACTAACCTGGAATCCTAAGATCTCTCAGACACTGAGTCACCAACCAGGCAGCATACACTAGCAAATCCAATGTACCTGACACATATGCAGCAGAGGACTGCCTGGTTTGGCTCCAGTGAGAGAAGAGGCACCTAACCCTTGAGAAACTTGGTCCCCAGGGAGTGAGGAGTCCTGGAGGAGTGAGGTAGGATAGGATGGGTGGGGATATCCTGTTAGGGGGAAGGAGATATGGTATGCAGAACTGTAGGACGATGGACTGGGAGGGGGATATGACTGGATTTAAAAAAAACAGTTTAAAGAAATAAAAAAATATGTGTTTTGAGGTCAGACATGGTGGTGCACACCTTTAATCTGAGCATACAGTAAGGAAATGAAGGTGAATCTCTTTTAATTCCAGACAAGTTTAGTCTGCCAGTAAGTTCCGGAAAGCCAGGGTCATACAATAGGATTCAGACACACTCTCTCTCTCTCTCTCTCTCTCTCTCTCTCTCTCTCTCTCTCTCTCTCTCTCTCACACACACACACACACACACACACACACACACACACACACACACACACTCACACACACACACACACACACACACACACGCACACACACTCACTCATGAACACTTACAAGCACACACACAATGTATATTTTGTCAATGTATATTTTGTCATTTAGCTATAAAATAAAATGAAACATTTTTTATTCTCAGAATTAAATGGTTCAGATGACTTAAACACTCCACAATCCTTCCTTGATTAACTTCAGCTACACTTTTTTTTTTTTACTATAAAGTCAGAAGGAGCCGGGCGGTGGTGGTGCATGCCTTTAATCCCAACACTTGGGAGGCAGAGGCAGGCGGATTCTGAGTTCGAGGCCAGCCTGGTCTACAGAGTGAGTTCCAGGACAGCCAGGGCTACACAGAGAAACCCTGTCTCGAAAAAAACCAAAAAACCAAAAAAAAAAAAAAAAAAGTCAGAAGGAGCTTGAGTGGTATAGTAGAGACTTGAATTTATAAAAGTTGATGGTGTATGGGTATGAGTCTTTCTTTCTACTGGTAGTTTTCTCTTTAATACTGCGATTGCTAGCAGTCATTTCCCTTGTCTTGACTATAAAATAAGTACAAAGGGAAAGCTGAAGTGAAATGAAGAAAGACCTTACCTGATTCAAATATTATGCCGAATTAAATGTAATTGTTATGTTAGAATTTGCACTGACAAAATATTAAACTGACTTTGTCTACATGTTTTTTAAATTTCCCTTAAGCATCATGAAAAAAAAAGACTTCTGAATTAAAGAAACATTACCTATTAAAATTTAGAGGACAAGATACTACAGATATTACTTAGTGCTAGGTCATATAAAAATAGCAATTACAGTTGAATCATGTTTTATTTTTCTTTATGTAGCCTCTGTCCTTTTAAGGTTGACTGTAGGTGAATCAGAGACATGCTTTGTAGTTTTGGTATTGGAAAGGGAATCAGGCTCTAGGTTAGGGCATGTAATTCACAATTGAGCCTGAGGAGTTTAGAGATCTCATTGAAATACCTCGAATACTTTTTTTTTCCACAGTCACCAGATTATAAGAAACAGGTTTAGAGGGTCTGTAGAGATGATTCAGTGTTTAAGAACATTGGCTGCTCTTCTAAAGGACCCTGGTTTGATACACATCACCCACCCGGCAGTTCACAGCTGTCTGTTATTCCAGATACAGGAGATCCTATATTCTCTTCTGACCTCCCTCGGACTGAGGCATGTTTGTGGTTCACATACATGCATGCAAGCCAAATACCCACTCACATAAAAATAAATAATTATTTTCTGTAGAATTTTATGATTTCTAGTGAAAGTTCAGTTTCTCAAACTGAAAAAAAACATCACATTAGAAGCATCTGACAGGAATTTTTCAACACTATTTCCAAAATTAGAGGTGGTGATTAAAAGCACAGGTTAATATTTTTTTTTTATTTTTAAAGATTAGATTAGAATATGTTGATTATATGAGCTAACATGTTTGATTATATTCACATACTCTATTGCTTTATTTTATTTCCCTCTCTTCTGTTGTAGTTTTTGAAATTTGATTATAACACGATATAAGTGAAGATATTAATAACAAAATTTTACATAGATTTTTTTTAACACTATCTTCCTGGAGAATATTTGGGAGTTGGGAATCAGTGATTGTGCTTTATTGTTTGCTGCTCTCAAGAATATGCTTCACTGAGAGAATTTTCAAATTAAGTGGTTTAATTTCTATTGCTTTATATTTAGTCTGTGGATTCACTTATGATTTAAGACACATGTCATCAATTTTTAAAATTATATAAATTAAAAAATATATATAGATTCAGTTTTTCTTCATTATCTCTATAATTTCTACAGGAATATTATATCAATCCAAGCAATGTATAGCATTTCAGAAGCAAAGGGATCTGTGTTTCAATGTTACTTCCACTTTTAAAACAACTTTCTAAGAAGAGAATAAAATAATATGGTATAATTATTAGTTTATCTTAGTAGTTGACATAGGTACTTTTAATTGAAATATTTATTATTTATGAAAAATGGAAGAAATACATTTTAAATTAATTATAAATCCAGTGGATCAGACCTATTTGACTATCTGGTAAAATCTGGAAGTTCAGAACCTAATTGGTGGGGATCACTAGGATCCAAGCCCACCAAAGCATGTATTCAGACACTAATGCCATATATTACTTATCATAATTTTTTGTATTTGTCATATATTTGTACTTTTCCACTTACCATTCTAAGGAAATCATTTACATATACCCATAATACAATGAATTTGTTTCTCAGTTTCAAATTCTTCTCTGAATTATTCTATTCTGTGAATCAAAGCTTCCTGGTTTCTAAAGTATCTGTAGTAAGTGTCCTTGTGTGTGTTGGTTGAATAATTAATACAATGACCCTTTCTCTTAATAACTAGTTACATTTTATTTCATTTTAGCATACTAATTTAATATTTATTATTGAAATCATTCAACAGCTATTTCATAAGATATTCTGATTTGTGATGTGTTCTTCTAGGCATTGGCCCTTTTATGATAAATAAAATAAATCAATGCTCCACTCCCAAAAAGATTATCAATGGTGAATAATTAAAAGTATAATGCATACAGTTCTATGAATGAAAGAAATAATGAGTGTAAATTCTGACTAAAAAAATGTAAATTACAGAAGGAGCAAGGCAAATGAATACCTAGAAAAAAAATCTGTATAGCGATGATACAAGGTGCAACAGCCTTGATGTAGGAAAGACTTTGAAATGCTCAAAGAAAGCAAAGCCCTGGATCAGAGTAAGCCAGGAAAAGAGGAATAGTCAGAGAGTTAGCAAAGGTTGAGATAATGTTTGACATTGTGGGGCAGCCTAGAAAATTGGATTTGTTTCTTAAGGTAAAGGGAATAAATCAAGCAGTGCTAAGTAAGGCCATGACAGTGTACAGATTATTATTTACCTGGCAAAAGATACAGGTTTATATGTAGTCATCATTTTTATACCTAAATTACAGTATGCCTTACATACAATAAATTGAACATGTTTTACATACACAATTTTATATCTTTGGCATTGCATCCAGTTTTGAACAAATTACCACCTTCAATAGAGGGAGCATGCTCACAAACCTCTAAAATCTTCTTTTATTTATTTATTTATTTATTTATTTATTTATTTATTTACCTATTTATTTGGTATTTTATTTCAGATACCATCCACTTTCCTCATTTCCCCTCCCTAGAAAGCCCCTATCCTATGCCCCTTTTTCCTTTTTGCTTTTATACAT
Source organism: Rhabdomys pumilio (assembly GCA_030674055.1). Taxonomy (NCBI): domain Eukaryota; kingdom Metazoa; phylum Chordata; class Mammalia; order Rodentia; family Muridae; genus Rhabdomys; species Rhabdomys pumilio. The sequence goes on along the minus strand of JANHMN010000005.1, from coordinate 10,794,988 downwards.
TTTTTTTAAAAAGTTAATCAAAGGCTTTATAAATTTGGTATTTCACAATCAGAAGTGTAAGCCAATACCCAACCTAGATATATCAACTATGTTTGACTGGTGGAGAACGTGAACATCTGCCTCCATGTCCCCCCCATCTTTCTCTTTCTCATAACCTAGATTCTCCTCTCCTTCTCCTCCTCTCCTTACTCGTTCTCTTCCTCTCTGTACTCCTCCCACCTTAGCTCCTCCTACATATCACCTTTCCTGTTAAAATAAAATTTTTCTCTCAAACTACAATTAGAGCATAATTATATCAATTTGTACCAGTGAGGTACAAGATAGTCCTAATACCCAGTCCATCATTTTGTTGACTAACCAGAACCTCTGTCATCTTTCCTAACTAAAAGACTTAATTCTGGACCTGGCTTTTTTCTTGGCTTTAGAATGAATGTCAGCTGAAAACCATCCACTCAAATCTTTTCTTTCAAAGTAAATAGTTAGGATTGTCTATGAGACTATAAGTTTTCAACCCCTTTAGAAATCCAGAATGACTGAGTTAACTGAAATTATGGGAAGCACAAAGCATAGCTTCTAAAACTTAGCCAATTTATAGATATCATTGAGCACCAGGACAGTCTCTATACTACAAAACGTTGAAGCATCTGATCTTCAGCCTTCTGGCCCATGATCATCTGACAGACCTTAGTGATGCAGAATTATTAAGGGCTGATTACTCTGTCTAAGCAGATATAATCAGTCAACTATTCTGCAACTGTGTCCTTTTCTGAACAGCAATTTGTCTGTAGATGAAAAGAAGAAATTCTTGCCTAGTGGCTGTCTTGCCACAACTGGGGTAACTCCAAAGATGCTTAATTTCTTCTTAGAATCCAAGACAGGAAACTGTGAGGAGCAGACATGACTCTAATCAAAATGAACATTAATATAGAAATGTTTGTAACATCAATTCTGTGGACTTCTGACATTTTTGAAAACCAACTATCCTTGTAAGGTAATCTGGACTGTTGTCTGTTAACTCCTCTCAGCTGTTTCTAAATACAATATAGAAAACACCCTAACAATAAATTCAAAGCTATAAATTTGCTTTAGGCCCTAAAGTCACAGGCTAACCATCTCAAATCAGTTAAAAAAGTTAAAGAAGGACTGGGTCTAAGCCTTGTATTCCTAGATGTGTTATACAGGCACAATACCTATGAGAGTAACAATATTCATCTCACTTTTATATCAATAAGAAGCTCGTACCAATGAAAACCTTAAATTTCAAATCAAAGTAAATTTTGTACCATTTAAGAGATTATAACTTCATCTTGATAACAATTATACGTATTTCTACCAATAGTTTATGGCTATGAAATAAATCCTAGCTAATCCTCCCTGTACCAACAAAACCACTACTTTACCATAGAAAGACAGCCCAATATTAACCACCTTAGTCCCAAAGCCCAGGGAATAGGGGCACTGACTCTTCATTAACCTCTTCAAGCTGATTATGGGCGTTGAGATATTAGAAGAGGGGTGGGAGGAAGAGTAAATTGATAAGCCTCTGATGCTGTGTCTTCACTGCATCTATATGAAATTCCAGGACATCAGAGGTTTGAGCAGGTCTGCTCAGCTTGCTTGATGAGTAGATACAACAAGGCTGTGTATTCTGCAATATACAATTCTCAAAACAAATTTTAGTATCAAGATAATTTTTTTTTAGAGGGCTGACATTTTATTAAAGACGTTGGTTCTAACAACTTTTCTTTTATTCCCTTTTTTATTGGATATTATATTTATATTTCAGATTTTATCCCCTTACACCATTCCCCCACCACCCAGAAACCCCTTATCTCATCCCCCCTCCTCCTGCTTCTATGAGGTTGTGCCCCCACCTACCCCCCACTCCCACCTCCCCACTCTCAGATTCCCCATCTCTGTGTTCAGTCCTCTAAAATCTTCTTAAAGCCATTGCTATAACTTCTTGCTGCACATCCCTGCCTGAAGAGATATGTTGTCAGTATAGCTCCTTTTGTGTTTTATAGAGTTTTATAAAATGAAATAACAATGTGTATCCACTGATTGTTTGTCTTAATTTTTACCCCAATATAAATATTTAATGGTACATTTATTTGTTATTGATAGTGTTATTTTCTTACATTTATTGACTTTTTAAATTGGCTAATAGCTTTATTATAAACTATTCTTATTTTTCTTGATGAATATTATCATATGAATGAAACTAAGTTACTAATCCCTTATGGATAGATCATTTTTAAAAGTTTCATTTAGATATCAATGACAGAATAGAGAGTTAACAGGTTAAAATATAAAATTAAATACTTTTGATTTTTGTCATAAAGTTTTACAACTGTAATTGCATATATGAATTCCCATACAAAAATGTGTAAGTTCATTTTCTGGAAAACACAAGTTTACATCATATAAGATAGTCTGACAACCCCTCAATATGATATGTACATTAGTATGATAATCCCAAACTATGCCTCACACCTATTAACAGTTGCCCTCTGTTGCTCCTGGCAACATGTAATTTAACTTATATATCTGTAGTTTTTAATATTCTATATTTTTCTGTTTTCTTTTAAATTTTTTAAGTAAATAAGAAGTAAAAATTTATTGATGAACATTTCTTTTCAAAATATGACCTGGCAATATTTGGCCTTTTATATTTTGATTCCTTAGCTTAGAGTTATGCTTATAAAGTTCATTATGATGCAACATATATGCTCATTAGTATGAGGATCTGTTTATATATGTGTGCATATGGGGGCAGATATCAACCTTGGATATCATTCTTCAGGCACAATCTTCCTTAATGTTTTTGAGACAGGTTCTCTTAATGACCTTACATTTGCTGAATAGACAAGATTGACTGGAAACTAAATCCTACAGATTTAGTTATTCCTGTCTATCCTGCCCTAGGCATCAAGTAGATGCCACTTGTGACTGACTTTTTATGTGGATTCTGAGAACTGAAAATTTTTCACCACTATAACTATGCATATTCTTTTCATAGTATAGTCTTTATAAATTGAGAGAATCTCTCCTAGTACCTAATTTAGGCTGCTTGTCATAAAGACACATTTGATTGCATCAAATACCTTCACTATATCTGACAATGTTTCTCAACCTTTCTAATACCGAAAGAAAAAAAAAAACACATGATCATCTCACTAGATGCTGAGAAAACATTTGACAAAATTCAACATCCCTTCATGGTAAAAGTACTGGAAATATAAGGAATTTAAGGTCCATACCTAAACATAGTAAAAGCAATATACAGCAAGCCAGTAGCCAACATCAAACTAAATGAAGAGAAACTTGAAGCAATCCCACTAAGATCAGGGACTAGACACGGCTGCCCACTCTCACCCTACCTATTCAATATAGTACTGGAAGTCCTAGCTAGAGTGATTAGACAACAAAAGGAAGTCAAAGGGATACAAATAGGAAAGGAAGAAATCAAAATTTCACTATTTGCAGATGATATGATAGTATGCTTAAGTGACCCTAAAACTTCCACCAGAGAACTCCTAAACCTGATTAAAAAAACAAAAAAAAAAACTTCTGCAAAGTGTCTGGATATAAAATCAACTCAAACAAATCAGTAGCCTTCCTCTACTCAAAGGATAAAGAGGCTGAGAAAGAAATCACACCCTTCACAATAAACACAAATAATATGAAATATCTTGGAGCGAATCTAACCAAGCAAGGGAAAGATCTGTATGAAAAGAACTTCAAGTCTCTGAAGAAAGAAATCAAAGAAGATCTTCGAAGATGGAAAGATCTCCCGTGTTCCTGGATTGGTAGGATTAACTTAGTAAAAATGGCCATCTTGCCAAAAGCAATCTACAGATTCAACGCAATCCCCATCAAAATTCCAAATCAATTCTTCATAGAGATAGAAAAAGCAATTTGCAAATTCATTTGGAATAACAAAAATCCCAGGATAGCAAGAACTATTATCAACAATAAAAGAACTTCTGGGGGAATCACCATCCCTGACCTCAAACTGTACTACAGAGCAGTAGTGATAAAAACTGCATGGTATTGGTACAGAAACAGGCAGGTAGATCAATGGAATAGAACTGAAGATCCAGAAATGAACCCACACACCTATGGTTACTTGATCATTGACAAAGGTGTTAAAACCATCCAGTGGAAAAAGGGCAGCATTTTCAACAAATGGTGCTGGTTCAACTGGAGGTCAACATGTAGAAGAATGCAAATTAATCCATTCTTATCCCCTTGTACAAAGCTCAAGTCCAAGTGGATAAAGGACCTTCACATAAAACCAGATACACTGAAACTAATAGAAGAGAAGGTGGGGAAGACCTTCGAATACCTAGGCACAGAGGGAAAGTTCCTGAACAGAACATCAATGGCTTATGCTCTAAGATCAAGAATTGGCAAATGGGACCTTATAAAATTGCAAAGCTTCTGTAAGACAAAGGACACTGTCAATAAGACAAAACGGCAACCAACAGATTGGGAAAAGATCATTACCAATCCTACATCTGATAGAGGGCTAATATCAAATAATTACAAAGAACTCAAGAAATCATACTTCAGAAAACCAAATAACCCTATTAAAAATGGGGTACAGAGTTAAACAAAGAATTCTCAACTGAGGAAACTTGAATGGCAGAGAAGCACCTTAAGAAATGCTGAACATCCTTAGTCATCAGGGAAATACAAATCAAAACAACACTCAGATACCACCTCATACCAGTCAGAATGGCTAAGATCAAAAAAAAAACAAGTGATAGTAGATGCTGGTGAGGATGTGGAGAAAGAGGAACACTCCTCCATTGTTTGCAAGTTGGTACAAGCACTCTGGAAATCAGTCTGGCTGTTCCTCAGAAAATTAGACATAGCACTACCTGAGAACCCAGCTATACCACTCCTGGGCATATACCCAGAAGATGCTCTAACACATAACAAAGACATGATCCATTGTGTTCCTAGAAGCCTTATTTATAATAGCCAGAAGCTGGAAAGAACCCAAGATGTTCTTCAACAGAGGAATGGATACAAACAACTGTGCTACATTTACACAATGGAGTATTACTCAGCCATTAAAAATAATGAATTTGAGAAATTCTAAAGTAAATGGGTGGAACTAGAAAATATCATCCTGAGTGAGGTAACCCAATCACAAGAGAACACATATGAAATTTACTCACTGATAAGTGGATATTAGCCCAAAAGCTTGAAATAGCCAAGATTCAACTAATAGATCACATGAAACTCATGAAGAAGAAAGAACAAGTGTGGATATCTAGGTCCTACTTAGAAGGAGTAACAAAATACCCAAGGGAGCAAATTTGGGGACAAAGTGTGGGACAGAAACTGAAGGAGGGGCCATCTGGAGATCATTCCACCTGGGTATCCATCCCATGTGCAGTCACCAAACATAGATGCTGATATGGATGTCAGGAAAAGCATGCTGACAGGTGCCTGATATGACTGTCTCCTTAGAGGTCTGGCAGAGTCTGACATACCCAGAGGCAGATGCTCACAGCTAACCATTGATCTGATCAAGGGTTCCCAATGGAAAAGTTAGAGAGATGACTGAAGAAGCTGAAATGGTTGGTGGCCCCATGAGGAGAGCAACAATACCAACCAACCAGAGCTCCCAGGGTTTAAACCACCAGCCTGGGAGCACATAGGGAGGGACCCATGACTTCAGCTGTATATGAAGGGGAGGATGGCCTTGTAGGGCATAGGTGGGAGAGGAGATTCTTGGTTCCATGAAGGCTGAACACTGAGTGGGGTGGGGAATTCGAGGGTGGACATGTGTGAGTGGGAGGTAGGTGGGGGAATACCCTCATAGAAGCAGGAGGAGGGGGGATGGGATAAGAAGTTCCTGGGTAGTGGGGGGAAATGTAAGTATAATATCCAATAAAAATGAAAAAATAATTATACACATTTTATTTTGTATATCAAATCGGTTGATAGATAAAGTAGTTCAAATCTGCCTTTATATCTGCCAGGAATTTAAAATTTTAATTATAATACATTTCAACTAAACACTATCTATATACTTATTTTAAAATATATGTTTACTTATTAACTCTATTTTGTGAATATGTTAATTATTGTCTGCCAGAGAAAAGAGCAATATAATCTATCTATGTATCTATCTATATATCTATGTATTTATCTATGTATCTATGTATCTATATTTCTATCTATCTATCTATCTATCTATCTATCTATCTATCTATCTATCTATCATCTATCTATTATCTGTCATCTATCATCCATATATCATCTATCTATTAATGCAGCCTATTATCCATTAATTCATTCATACATTCATTCATTCATACATTTATTCTTTCATTCATATATCCATAGCTATCATCTATCTATCTATCTATCTATCTATCTATCTATCTATCTATCATCTATCTATCCACCCACTATCTATCAATCTATTTATCATCATTCTATCATCCAAGTATCAACTGATCTACTTATAATCTTTCTTATATTAATTGTCATTTTCTGTGTGGATTCTATTTAAACAGTTTATTTCAATAAAATGAAATACTTGATTTAGGGCTCTAGCTAAATTTGAAATACACAGGGCAAGACATTAAGAGGATCAGGTTTGAATTCTTAGGTATAAATTGAGGGCAAATTTTCTTTCCGAGAGCTATCTGTTGTATTTTTAAACTTGCCAATTGACTGAGAAACTTTTAATTTACTTGAAAACAGTTGTTTCTTTAGAAGCCTGTTTTAAAACTTTATTAGACAGGATAAGATTTTAATCTAGGGCTAAATTTGTTCACTATTGTGGAAATATCCTTTGAGGCTCTTGCTTGATTCCACGTGAAGTACAGAATGGAATTCTAAAATTGTAAGATACAGCTTAATGTCTGGTAGGGATAGTGAGGTAGCAATGTTGCTATTCACTGTAGATGTCTGCCACTGTAGGAACATTTCCGATCCCCTTACTATGTTTTTAGTCAATATGATGGAAGAATAATGTTCCCTTTGCTTACTTCTTAATACTGTAGTTAGGTAACCATTTTATCCATTTATAATTATTTTGTGAATTTCTTTTTCCCCTCCACTGTCTTTTTTATTTTGAATAACCTGATTTGTTTTTGCCATTTGTAGAATAGTTTTATGTATTCATTAGCCTAGAGTTCACGGTTTTTTACAGTATCTTATGTGTATGTTAACTTTTTAGGAATCATTTGTTGTATAGAAGTAATGCTTAAAGTTACAAAGTGGCCAAAATAGCCCTCATCCTGGTTTTTACGTGACAGCTGCTTCTTTGGCAATGACTTTGGTGCCCTCAAAATGAGTAAGATAGATGTGTTACTCAGTCACACTGTTACCTCCAGTTACTGACAGCTTTACATATGGAAAAAAACCACTCTAGCTTCAGAAAAACTTCCACCAAGTTATCTAACACAAACCAAAATGCTATGACAAGTTTTTTATTTTGTCCATATTCAGATATTCCACTGTACCATGCTTATTTACTATGATGGTGAACAAATGCAACTTGCTCAATGATAGCATGCTTCTGGAGGTTACTAGCTTTAGGTATTTGTGAAGGTATTATAAAAATACTATGGCTTATAGTCTTATTTTACTTTTAGTCATTTATTTCTTTTTACCAATAGGTAATTATTGCATAGAACATGCTGCTTTCAAATATATATATATATTGTGTATATTGCAAAATGGAGTTATTCAACATATATGATAGCCATATTCCTATTTAATAATCTTAACAACACGTGAAATCTACTCTTAGCAATTTCAAATACATAATTTAATTTATAGTTTCCATCCTGTAAAATGACATCTCTTGAATTTGTTATTTTGGTGCATATAAAATGTTATTTCTTTGATGAGTCCTTTTTCTCAGAACAGGTCATTTCTATTCCAATTAAATACTTTCCTGCAAAACTGCTTTACTATGTGTAGATCATAAAATAATTTAAATATTGTGGGAATACTCTGTTCATTGGGTTGAAGAATAAGTATTGAGATTCTTTGTAGCCCGCGCGATATCCCTGCCCGCAGGAACTCACAGGAACACGTAGGATTCTTTCGCGGCACGAAGTTTATTTTCCATCATGGCTGAGAGAGAGGGCCCG
>JANHMN010000005.1:10782165-10786759 GCA_030674055.1 Rhabdomys pumilio | reverse complement strand
TGTGGGAATACTCTGTTCATTGGGTTGAAGAATAAGTATTGAGATTCTTTATGCTATAAGTGAAAGATTATTAAATTTGTTATGATAAGATCTAAATATGCAATATTTTATATGTTTGGTTTTAGGGAAAATTGATAATATCTTTAAGTTCCAGCTTCCCCTTTCCCAGGCGACTGCCGAAGATGGCAGAGGGACAGGTTCTAGTATTGGATGGCTGAGGCCATCTTCTGGGCCACCTGGCGGCCATTGTGGCCAAGCAAGTACTGCTGGGCCGAAAGGTGGTGGTTGTACGCTGTGAGGGCATCAACATTTCTGGAAATTTCTACAGAAACAAGTTAAAGTATCTGGCCTTTCTCTGCAAGCGGATGAATACCAACCCCTCTCGAGGCCCCTACCACTTCCGAGCCCCGAGCCGCATCTTTTGGAGCACTGTGCAAGGCATGCTGCCCCACAAGACCAAGAGAGGCCAGGCTGCTCTGGAACGCCTCAAGGTGTTGGATGGAATCCCTCCACCCTATGACAAGAAAAAGCGGATGGTGGTCCCTGCTGCCCTCAAGGTTGTGCTGTTGAAGCCTACCAGAAAGTTTGCTTACCTGGGGCGTCTGGCTCATGAGGTCGGCTGGAAGTACCAGGCAGTGACCACCACTCTGGAGGAGAAACGGAAGGAAAAGGCCAAGATGCACTATAGGAAGAAGAAGCAGCTCTTGAGGCTACGGAAACAGGCCGAAAAAAATATGGAGAAAAAAATCTGCAAGTTTACAGAGGTCCTCAAGACCAATGGACTCCTGGTGTGAACCCAATAAAGACTGTGCCTCATGCCTGCCTGGCCTGCCCTTCCTCCATCGCGACCAGGGACATGGGGACCAAAGGTTCCTTAGGCACTGCTCCTGTGGTTATAGAGGGTACATTTAGACAGCTGAGAGCTCACCACTTGCTTGAGTTTTACTAAAGTGAAAACCATGGAATGAGCATCATTGGTGAGAGTGAGTAGCAGGGCTGCCCCACCCCCCACCTGGTGCAATACCATATTCTGCAGCTATGAAAGTGAAGGCTACACCCCTGGGCTGGGATTTAAAAGTGCACACAGAAGATACATGCACTGCCTCTACTCCTTTTCAGCAGACCTATAAGCAATATTTTTCTGGAGGGTTCTATGTGCTAATAAATTATTTGACTTAAAAAAAAAGTTCCAGCTTCCTATAAAGGAAGATGTAATCTCTTACTTTGTGGGTTTATTCTAAGCATCAAGTGATGAATATGCACAGTTTTTAGTAAACTACAGCATCCCTTTTAGCGTGAAAGTCTTTAAAAAATCATTGTCAGAGATGGAAAGGAATGGACTGAGTAAATATACCTTTTAATCACTCCATTTTTATCCAAGGGGAACAGAAAACTCAGAGAAGGGGAATTGGTTTACTTTAGATTAAGAGCAGACTTGGGGACTTGTAACTGCTAGCCTGCCCTCTCCATTTGCTCCCTATGTTTCTCTCTAATATGAATCAATCTAGTAAATGAGTTTTGGTAGGTCATATTCTTTCTGGCGATAAACTTCATAGAATCTTCCATACAATTTAAACACTTAATGATACCTGAATATAAAAGTGTAGTTATTCTATAGAAATGAACTGAAAGATTATTTGTCAAACTTTTATATGTAAATTATTCTCACGTTACCCTTTCTTGCTTCCTCCTTTCCTTCCTTCCTTCCTTCCTTCCTTCCTTCCTTCCTTCCTTCCTTCCTTTCTTCCTTCCTTCCCTTTTCCTTCCTTTTCCTTCCTTCCTTCCTTCTTTTCTTCCTTTATTTCTTTTTCTGCATGGTGACCTTTTTTCTCAGAAAAAATCCAGTCTTATTTCTTGGTGGTTTCACTTGGCTGTAATTGGGTACTATGCAATTTTGTTTGCTTTGCCCTGCAGTAAGAAAATTTAAAAGGAAGACAATAAAATAATCTTGGAACCTGAAAAAAGTATTTTCTTCACTGATTACAAATTGCTATCTGTTTGTTGGTCAGCTCATTATTCCAGTTACTTATTCTTTCTAACATGCCTGGCTGCACAAATCACAAAACAGAGGGATAAAAAGATCTTTTAGAATCTGTGTTTGTTGTAGTGCAAGCTCAGTAACCATATGGAACACAAAGGCCAAGGGCCTTAACAGCATTTTGTTATTTTACTTTATCCCTTAGCAATTTAAGTATGCCTTTTTATTATTGATGAAATGGAATTTTCACTGCAAAGGAGGGTTTGTGTGTGTGTGTATGTGTGTGTGTGTGTGTGTGTGTGTGTGTGTGTGTGTGTATCACTAGGGGCAGCAACATTGCTTAGGGAACCAATAGCAATATTTTATTGGCCAAGGAGTTGTAATCTAGGAGACTTTATATGTAAGCACTGATTTCTTATATGTCTTCTAAATGTTGCCCAAAAATGGATCATATAAAATATTCATTATTCTTCCTCTATAATATGAAATTAATAGCTTACACAAAAGGATTTGGGTTATGGGAACTGATTTCATCTTAGATGAATGATAAAACAAATACTAAGTAGTGTTTTCATGTATTTATTCACTTAGTATTTTCTCCAAATACTAAGTGAAATTAAAGAATGTTAGTTTTATGTAATGCAAATGGCATGATAGTTGAGTGAGATCAATGTCTTTATTTGGCATATATTGCACTATTTATGGTTGGAGTTATGTCTTAGCTAGGGATAAGGGTCGGCAGCTAAGAACACAAGTACACTTCCAGAAGTCTGAGATTCTATACCAGCACCTACATGCTGGCCCACAACTGTCTATAAATCAGGTTCCAAGTGGTCCAGCACCCTCTTCTGAGTATCATAGTCACCAGCCAAACAAGTGCTTCAGCGACATACATAGAGGTCAATACTCATATACAAGAGGATAGATGAAGTCTGAATGATAAGGTACTGAAAATTTTTGTGTTAGACAATGGTTACATGGAAGTTTATGTTATTGTCAAAGTACCAGGATTGTAGAACCTTATGAGAAGGAAACAAACAATACTAGAGGACACAGTGGTATGTTTTACTGACAATGGAATCTAAAGAGATCAAACTATGCACCCATACTAGCGTCACACATAACTCAATCTTCCACCAAAGCTTTTAAAATTAAACACCATTATTCTTATTTTGCAATTCACATACATTTGTTTCAAGTAAGGTAATTATCTTGTCCAAGGTACTAGTTATGCATCAGAACCTGGAGTTTACCAAGTTTAATTTAAGAATTTCTGCTTATAACCCTATGCTATACTGAGTCATTAAGCCTTATCTGGCATCAATGGGAGGTGAGGCTCTTGGTCTTGTGGAGGCTTGATGCCCCATTGAAGAGAGATGTTAGAGTAGTGAGGTTGGAGTGTGTGAGTGGGTGGAGGAGCACTCGCATAGAGGCAAACAGGAGGGGGGAGAAGGGGTGATAGTATGGAGAGTTTGTGGGAGGTTAACCTGAAAGACGAATATTATTTGAAATGTAAACAAATAAAATTATTAACCGTAATAAAAAACTTACATAGAAAAAAATAGCCACCATCAGAACCTTTCACAATCTTCATTACAAGGTGACCACAAATACACACATATTAAAAACATTTACAATGTGTTAACATAGAAATATGTGTATATGATTGTACATATGTATGTATTTTTCCTTGTTTCTAAGTATGTCTTCTGAAATCATGATTGATAAATGATTGAAATCAGAAAGCAGAGAGAAATATTCTGTTCTGTGATAAGCCAAAAAAAATGCTTCCTTCAGGCATGCTAAGCATAAGGCCAGATGAACAGGGTGTTAATTAGCTCTGGCTCTATAGGCCTGCTGTCCTTTGTTGGAGGCCAAAAAATGAAAGAAGTTAGACTGTGCATAGCAATATGGTCCACTGGCCTGATTACAAGGCTCCATGAGGGTTTGTGCAGCAAGAGCATATGGACATTTTGCAACATTTACACGAGGAAATACATGCCGCTTCTAGTGGTTTCCTATTGAAAGTATTTCTGTTCCTTCCCACAAGTATTCCTATTTAATGTGTACACACTGCACATACACACACACACATACACACACACATACACACACACATATGTACACACACATACACACACACTTTCAGAAATATTTTATTTCAAAACTCAGCTATGACTTTTCTAAAAGAAAATATAGCAAATACAATTCAAAAAATTATTTAGTGGGGAAAATTGATCTTGTGGTCAGAAATCTTAGTGTTGAGGCCTCTCTCTCTTCCTGTGTGCATTAATTACCTCTTATGCTTAGAAGATCAATATTATATCATCAGGCACCCTGGTTTCCCTTTAAATTAAAGTGAGTTTACCTTAAACTAATAGAAATTAGCTCTCCATACTCCATGAAATTTAAGCTCTTTCTATAAAGCAAGTTCACGTTTATACCTTCTGATACCTCATATTTTTTACTTTCTTTTCATAAAATTTATCCACCCACCTACCTTATCTCCTCACTCCCAGTCACATACATCACTGGGAAACTGGGAGGGAAAGAAGCTTACTCTAACTTTTGCCTGTGAAATCTTCAAGCCTCTCTTGTGCAATTGCTTATGTGGCA
>JANHMN010000005.1:10747165-10779665 GCA_030674055.1 Rhabdomys pumilio | reverse complement strand
GTTCATTGATGTTTTAGCTGGTTAGGACCATTTAATTTTTTCTTTGCTTAGAATATTACATAGATTTTCCTGGAACCATGGAATCTAGACCACAGGAAAGAGACTTTGAAGTCAGATCTAGCTCAAGTCATCTGAGTTTTATTACCCAAGAGTGTTGCATCTTCAACAATAACAATCCCTAACCTCTGAGGAGGAGTAACCAAGTGTATTTTGGTTGGAGATCTCCTCTCCTTTGTAAACTTCTCCAGCAGAAACTCTGATATGTAACTATAACTGAACCATATCACTCCTATGAACATTCTATTGAAGCTGACATCAAAGTCTTAAACAACAGACACCAATTGTGTGTGTGTGTGTGTGTGTGTGTGTGTGTGTGTGTGTGTGTATGTAAAAAATTTTAAGTAGATATAAAATATGATTCCTTAAGGCTTTATCAAATAACCTTTGTGGTATTTGTCTATTGTCCCTCTGATTTATGTATTGACCTCCCTCATGTCTCTCTAGTTGGAAACACTTGCCAATTATTTCATTTCCCATTTTTATCACTGGTAACCTGCTATTCTCCTCTTCCCAACTTTCTCTTCTATGATCTTTTTATACTTTCTTGGATTCTGCAGTTACTCCAGGTCTTATGCTCACATCTGTTTATTTGGAACTAGGAACTACTGATGAAAGAACATGTGGCATTTGTCTTTCTGAGTCTGAGTTTCTTGCTCAATGTAATCTTTTCTAGATCTATCCATTTACCTTCAAATTTCATTTTCCTAAACAACTGAATAATATTTCATTCTACATATATACCTCATTTCCATTAAATATTCATTGTTGAAGCACATTTAAGTTGTTTCCATTTCTTGTCTATTGTGTATAGGGTGGCAATGAACGTTTCTGAGCAAGTATATGTGGACACTCCAGACTTTTAGTCTCTCATACAAGTTTCTATCTTCAATAAGAATTTCACAATGATTCTATGTCCTTCTCAATTCAATGGTAATTCATCAGTCTCTGTCCTGCATATCTGACCACTTACTCTCTGAACATCTCTTCTTGCCTTTTTTTAACTATGTTGTTTCTTAACCTAATCTCATTTTCTAGATTTTACATTATTTTAACACTGAACTTTAATCTTATGCTCTGCTATTCTTTTCTGTATTTACTATATTCAACCCAAAACTCTGCCTAGATTTTGGGATTTTTTTCAAACACTTATACATAGCATTGTCAAAATCAAAGCAGAAATATTTTATGAAGAAATGCAGTGGTGAAGTAGATTCAAGAGGCTATTTTTTTCAGACTCTAATAGACCTTGAACTCTCATATATTTGGACTCTATCTTATTGGTCACATGTGTCAAAACTGTAAAGCTGCTCAATTTAGTAAAAACAGAATAAAATATGCAAGACAATGGCGGCCCAGTGCCTCAGTGAAGTACTTGAACATTGTAAAATCATAGCAGTATAAACAGAACCTGAATTAGAAATCTTGTAGGAGTTTAAATATTAAAAAATAAAAGACAATGATAGACTTGACAGGAGCTGGTAAGACTGACTGTGAGGGATGACAAACAGAATTATACTTCCTTCTTTTTCTTAATCCAAATGACTTACAGGATAAAGTGTTAATATTAATAATGAACACATTTCTCTCCAGGGACAGACTGACATCAAAATTAGAGCTAAATTTACTTTTGTAACTGCACTTAAATTGACATTATGCTATAATTGTCTGGTTGTTTTTTATGAAATAAGCACTGAAAAAGTGATTGTTCTTGTATTCAGACTTACCATTTTTTGATCCTTATGTTGTATAAAAAGATCCCATTTTGCCTTCTATTTGATTTTGATCAAAGAGTATTACAAAAGCAATGAAACTGTGACCTAGTTCTATGGACAGAAAGAGGAATGTCTAGTGAGAAAACAGTCTCGGAACAATAGATACCATTTAAGACATGTTAGATTTAAGGTGATATCAAGCTATCTCAGTGGAAATGGCTGTTGCACAGGTATGGTTGAAGGGCACAGGAGACCTTGGATTGTTGGGTACTCAATCATCAAGCTGTAATCAGTTAAAGAAATATAGCAAAGAACAGAAAATTGAACCGGGATTGCTGTTCACAGACAGCTCAGGAAGTAAAGTAAATCAAAGAGACAGGTAATGCACAGGCAAAATGTTAGAGGGAAACAGGAGAGTGAAAGACCAAGGGAGACATGTTCATAGCTAAGATGGGGTTGTACTACTGAATGAGACTATCTGTTCAAAAAAATTAAGACTGTTTTTTGTAGGAATAAAGTTTTATCTTAATTTCAGTGGTATTGTAAACACAGAATTATCATTTGAAAGATGAGTTGATATTGACCATGGTAGAGAAGTCAAAAAGGAAAGAGACAAATAGTTCTAGCTACGGTATTATCAAGGAAAAATATTTTTAATAGCTTACTCTTTCATTTTGTATAAAAATTATATATGCTTATTATAGCTTAAAAATATCCCAAACTACAAAGAACAAAATAAAAAGCACAATAATTTCAACAATATAGAAAAATAATTGTCGTTATTGATTTAGATAAACAGTTTCAGACATTTATTATTACAGATAATGCTGGGGAAATTGGGGTACCTTCATGAAGTTTTAAGGCTCATTAAGAAAATAATTTAATAATGGTCTCAAAAATAAGAACAATTTTTATTAGAATTCAAAAGAAAAACTCTAGGATAGGCAAGCTGTAAAAACCTCAGGAGTTTCCTGACAGAGGAGAATGGAGAAGGAACTGTGGTCATGCCATTTCAGATGGTGTTAGAGGTCAGGCACACTGTAGGCAAGCAGCCACATGACAAGGAGGAAGGGTTTATAGAAAGATTAAGGCAGCACAAGGAGGAAGGGTTTATAGAAAGATTAAGGCAGCCAAATTTTAGGCAGAAAGCTAAAGGTGTTAAGAAAAGCATACTTACAGAAAAGATGGAAGAAAGAATGGGAAGGTCGTGTTTTTCTTAATAATTCAAAAACAACATGGGTAGACTTATGATATACTACTTGGCTATAGCCTGTAAGCTATTGCACTGGAGGTAGTAATTCTGTGAAATAAAAAATACAGCAAATCATTAAAAAAACTAATTATTTAATCTATTTAGTACAGCTCATGATGAGCCCGCCTTCTTATGGGTGTTCTCTTGGTCAAATGAATGACTAGATATAACCTGAATGTTACACCTTCACCCAGGCCAGAGATTCTCTTCTCTCAACCAGGTGTGTTTTACTTTAACTCTAGTATTTTTAATTTTATTTTGTCTCTCAAAACATAATCTGTGTTATCTTAATATCTTAATATCTTAATATCAAGCATGAGGAGAAAATACTAGTTGTTATATCTTTGACATAAAATATACATGATACCAATTACCCAACATTATGAACTCTCCTTCCCATGTTGTTAGAAGGAGATTCATGCATTGGAAGTTTTTGTAAAGTTTTCCATTGTCAATTCAAAGCAACTTTCCTCTCTGAATCATGACTTGATTTTAAAGATCTTTATTATCCATATTCAAATTTTCCTATCTGAGGATGAAGAAGGTTTAAATTTGTCACCCAAAAGTTATGGATGCATTGTAAGTTTCAAGTTATATTCATAACGTAGAATGTTAACAAAAGCTATTTCAGATGTTGGATCATATTTATATAGTCACATAGCAGGAGAATAGGACTAAGAAAGAGGCATCAGCATCAGATTAACCTATGAAAAATGCTATTTGGCTAAGGAAGACTGGAAATTCTTCCATATTGGTACTATGGTGATAAAAACAGAACTTAATCAGAACTTAATGAAAAACTCTGTGATTTTTTTCTTTTTTTTTTTTTTTCTTTTTTGATTTTTCGAGACAAGATTTCTCTGTGTAGCCCTGGCTGTACTGGAACTCACTATGTAGATCAGGCTAGCCTCGAACTCAGAAATCCACCTGCCTCTGCCTCCCAAGTGCTGGGATTAAAGGTGTGTGCCACCACCACCCAGCAGTTCTGTGATCTTTGGATTCCAAAGAATGCAGGTACTATGTATATGATCTTGATGCTGAGGTCTCTGGGGTTTTGTATCTAGACTCTGGTTTTACTCATAGCTGACTTTCATTCTGTGAGGTTCCTTTCCTTTTGTAATAAATGGCATGTTTCTATTCACTGTCTATGATCCCTTGGTCAAATTTTATGTCAGTGTGTTTCCCAGTGACTCACATTTCTGCCTTTAACAGTGGACTAAGATCTCTCAGCTGAAGGATTCTATCTTATACACAACACATGAGAATTTTCACCTTCATGTAAGTTCCTCCTAATATCCAAGCAGAAGAAAAATAAAAATCAACCCTCTTGTTATGCAATATTTGATTCACACTGTACCATGAGCTGCTCAGAAATTGCCTTTGACTACATTGGACTGAATAATGAGAGGGAAAATAACATCACCAAAGAGCTAGGTTGCATTTGGGCTTGATTAAAGTACAGGAATGGATTTAGTTCATTTATCAAGTTTAGACAGCAATGGAACTTAAGAAACTTAAAAATTTTTGATGTGTATATGTGTATGTAAATTGCATAGATAATTATATTGAATTTAATACCCTGCTTATTTTTATAATTATATGGCCTACATATGAGTTATATATTAATTTGCATAATTATTTTAATGGCAATATAATGTCCCTTAATTGTTTTGCCAATTTTTACTAGGGATTACTTAGATTGTATGCAGGAACTTGCCTGTATAAGGTACATGGGAAAATTACTTGTTAAATGATATTTTCTTATAAATCTTCATCAACTTACTTTTGAGCCAATAATGAATAAAATATTTTATTTAGTGAGTTTTTGAGAGAGAACTGGTTGAAAATTTATTCTTAAAATTCCAAAAACAAAGACAGTTGAAAGTGTATTTGCATTATATAAAGAGGGAAAAACCTATAATATAATTGTGAGAAAAGAGGGTTGCAAAGGCGGTAGGTCTGTAGCTTTAGCAGCATGAAGACAAGGCTTCTTGTTTTCCTGTGTAGCTCATGTAAGCCTGTGGAAGAGGATGGAGAAAGGGAAACTTGTTAGAGATAACAGATGGGTGACAGGTGGAAACATACACTTTGCTTCTTGAGTTATTTTTAACAGTAAAAAGGAAGCAATAGCCTTATCAGAAAGTATGAGTGTTTTATATCATACGTTTCCTTCTTATATTTGTTGATTCATCTACAGCAAAATCCCATTTTCTAATGTTTATATATCCTCTTTGTAAATCACCTCATTATTAATCTCAGAAAATGTACATATGATAAATTTTTATTTTCAATTTACCTTAATAATTACATTTTTTGAGTCAGCATTGCAATTATAACAATATGTATAATAATGAAAATAATATATTTATTTAGGCAAAATAATTGATAAACAAAATATTAACAATTGTTCAACATGCACTTCTTTGTCAGTTATGTGAATTTCTTTTGCTCCTCATTCACTGTTACAAGTATAACTATTAGAAATTGTTGGAATGGGGCAATATCAATTCTCAACTCTATTTTAATTTTTGTTTTTGTTTTTACAAATCAAAATGGTAGATTAATTTTCCCATAAATGGGAGTAAATGAATTGAAGAAGGCCTCTTAAAAATTATCTTTTTGCAATTTTTCTTTACTATTTGACTGCTGTGTTTCATACCCTTAGTTATATAGTTGATAACTGATATTTATTTGTTTTTCATATAAACAAAGCATTTGAATCCACCTTACTTGTAAACATTTTCTAAGTAGTCACTGGAATTTTTTACTTAAGATGTTATAGGATTGTAGTGTGATTTTGTTCTGCTGGATTGGTGGCTGGGATAAATTTCTCATTCCTCAGTACTTTCACTTGCCATTAAAATACTTTCTTATAGCGATACCAGGAATTTCATGTGTCTATTTTGTATTGGTTGTGCACCAATGAAATTCTGGGTTTCAAAAGGACATTTTCATATAAGTATATAACATTGAATATATTTTTCATATATCACACTACACTTCCTTTTCTCATTCTTTCTTTATTGTAAATTTCTTCATTCTCTTCAACAGTCTTGTTTCTACATTTATCCTATTTGCATACATATACAAATTTTGGAATCTACACATAGGTTTTGCTCTATAGAGAATATTTCTGATCATCTTTGTAACTGTGGGTGCTTCTTTCTCTGTGTCTTTTTACCTTTATTTAAAAAGAGAACTCAGTTACAGAAAGCACAGAAATAGGTTTCAAGCTGTAGATTATTGCTACTCAACCTTAAATCCTCCTGTGTTGCCCTTTTCTATCCACTCCCCACCTCTCTCTGACTAACTCAATTGAGACATCTGTCTGTGTGTATAGGGAACCACTAAGAGGTCAATGGAAACAATAAAAACCAAAGACAGATGGGCAAAGAAAAAAAACTACATGCTAAAGCAAGATTGGGAAGAAGTTAAAGGAGATAGAATCAGAAAAATCTCACTATTGCCAGCTGCTAAACTTAGAAGTGGAAGAGTTTCTTTTTAATCCAGTTAGCAAAAAAAGAGAGGAAAAACACATCCAACCAATCATTTAAGCAAGGTTTTGTAAGCCCTATTAATTAACAGTACTGCAAATAGTGCTATAAAGGCTTTAAAAGAGAAAAACTAGCTTTCTGTCGACTCTCCTATTAGATGCACATAATCTCTTTCTCTCTCTCTCCCTTTCTCTCTCTTTCTAAAGCAGGATATGAGATCATGGGTCTGAGTAAGAGCTGTTTAGATAAGGGTGGATTTATGCACAGAAACAGTGAGAATAAGATTTCCAAAAGATACCAAAAAGAAAGGCCCAAGGAATCAACAAATTTTTGTGGGGTTGTATTATTTTGAGCTTGCAATGGTAGTGTCATACAACACAGTGAATCTTATTGATTCCAGTTTTAAAATTGCACCTGCCATGGAGTTGTTCCAAAACACACATTCCAAATTAAAGCAGAAAAGCCTATAAAAACATAACAGAAGCTGAATGCTTCAAACTCAGTTGCTTATTAAAAAACCATTAGCCTTAAAATGTTAGCTTATCAGAAAACAATTCCTTTTTTACTAACATCATCTTTTGAAGGTCAGCTAATTAGAAATATATAGAATTAGGACAGGCAGGAAATTCAATAATGCAGACCCAGGTGTAGAAGAAATTTAGCTCTAGGCCCCACTGGTAAAATTAGAAAAGCATTATATAACATATGCCCACAGATCAGACCTCCAATTATACCAATGATAATTCTCATATTTAAATTCACCTGTAATAAAGCATACAATGTAATACATTTTAATGTCCCTTTAAAGAATATACTCAAAGGGCTCTTTGTTCACATATCACATCCACATCTAGATATGTATGTATATGTACATACATATACATACATATGAACATTCATGTTTATCGCAGCACAACAGCTAAGAAATAGAACCAGCCTACTTATCTAAGAGTAGATAAATAATAAAAAGGATGTGGTATATATGTACATAAAATAGTATTTATCAGTCAAAAGAAAAAATGAAATCCAGATTTTGCAGGAAAATGAAACAAATTGGAAATCATTACATTAATCAAAGTAACTCAGATTCAGAAAGATAAATGCCTTTTGTTTTCTCTCTTATGAAGACCTTAGAGGTAGGCGTGTGTGTGTGTGTGTGTGTGTGTGTATGTGTGTGTGTGTGTGTGTGTGTGTTTCTGAAAGCAGAAAGAAGAGGAAGAGATCTGAATGAAGATGAAAACGAAAATAGGAAGAAAATGAAATATATGAGGAACAAAAATAAGAAGGGTAGATATTTGCAAGGAGAACAGGGAGGATAAAGATGACAAGTGTGGACAACATAAATAAGAAGCAAGTACCCATAACCTTCATGTATGAAAATGCCATAATGAAACCTATTACTTGCTACTTGAATACTTTAGAAATAAAAAAAAATCAGTATATGCTAGGATTGACCAGATTTTCATCTTTACATGTCATTTAATAATGAATCCTTTACTTCCAGTTCTTTTCTTCTGTTCTCTACAAATTTATCTTCATTTTTGAGTTTGGGTTTCTATTGAGTAGAGTGTGATTACAGAAATCTTAGACAAAATCCAAACCTGCTACTATTTTTTATGCTGTGAGAAATGTTTAGTATAAATGTTTTAGGCTTTGTGAAGAGTTTGGAGAAGAGGCCGTTGAAGCTCATGCCAGTGGCAGAGTTTTTCTTTAGATCACCATGGCTGAAAGAGCTGCAAAGGTGTCTTGTAGAGGATTTATCTATAAGATCATTAAATAGAACATGAAAAAGAAATAATTTTCCTTCAAATATGTTCTTTGTTGTTATTAACTGAATCATAGAGCTTGAATTAGGAGGCATTTTATTAGGGGACATCCCATCCAGTGATTTCTTATCATTTCTTTTCAGGTAGAAGACAGTAAAGTTCTTTCACTAATCCATGGCATAATTGGAAATATGAAGAGAGTATAGACAGGTTTGTTATGAAGCTTGACTTGTTATTGCTTATGATTATATTATACTCTTAATGCATTTGGTCCTTAAATACTTTCACTTTGAGGGTATATAATGGGATGCTTAAAATGACATTGGTTGGATCAATTAGAGTGCCCATAAATCTTGCTGAAGTTGATGCAGGTCTGAAGAGAGAGAGTGGGATGAGAGAGCTTCAAGCTCAGTAACCAGGGTCTTGAGTGTCCCGAGTACTTCTCTTTCTTCATCATGCTACATTCCTGCTTCTCTATGAACTCCAAAGTGTCCTTCTCTTTCTCACTAGAAAATGGCATTAGTGTCAACCAAATTTGAAGTGCAGATAACCTAGAGGCAATGCAAGCCATTATCTCTTCTTTGTTTTCTTTTCTTGTGTACAACAATATTTTTCTCCGTATCAGAGTGCTGTGCATATATGATCTAGGCTGTACCATTTATACAACAAAGTAGAACATTTGAGCTTTTATATGTATTCCTTAATTTTTTGCTCTAGTAAACCCCATAAATCCTCTTCTTTCATTTATTTTTACAAACATTTCAATTCACATAAATTTGGTTTTGACCTTACTTCATAGACATCTCTTTCATCAAGAACAGTAATATGATCTGTGCTATTAAAACTAATGCTTATTTAACAGTTTGTATTAGTGTCCACACATTAGCACCTCTTACTTCTTCAAGGTCAGAGACATATTAACACTTCAAAGACATTGGAGTTATTTATTTCCTTGTTCCCTAATGGCTGCTATTTCAGTGTTTTAAAATCTGGCTTCTTGGAGAGATTTGCTTAGCAGTCAATACAATTAGTTCTATCCATTTTCCCAATAATCAACTTCTTTTCTGTTGCTCTCTTTAAACATTCTAAAGTTTTCATCACAGTATTTATAGCTGCTGAGTTGTTTTTGCTTTACATGCATATATTAAGTATCTTTTATAGCACATGAAGCTTTATGAAGGTAGATGTCAGTACTCTGTTTCTATACCACCAGAACCCTGCATAGCACTTGACACCTTATAGTTATTTTATTGGCCTATTGAATGACTTGACAGATGAATGAATGATAATACTCTCACAATGTTTCTCAGCAGTCTTATTAAAAAACTCATGCCAATTCTGTCTCTGAAATGATTCCAACCTGTTTCTTCCTTTCAGTCTTTGCATTCACTTTTTCTGCCCTACTCATAATCACTTTTTGCTTTAACCATTTAATGAAATTAGTCAGAAACCTGGCATATTCTCTGCTGTTCTTCAGTTCATCTATTCATTGATTTTATTAGCTTTACAGTTTATGTTTTGGGACCTATAGCATCATAAGATTTTTAGTATTGAGCTTATTATTTTGTCTGTGTCCTTCAGTCCTGCATATGTGTCCATTGTACAGCAGTTTGCCCTGAATTCAAATGTTACCTCCAGGAATTAAGTTCATGAGACTCAGGAAACAAACAATAGGTAAGTCACATGTCTAGCAAAGCAGAAATTTCCAAAAGACTTCAAAGCCTCTTGCCAGCTTTAAAAAAGAAGTAAAGGACCACTGGGGAGAAGAGACACTGAACAACAAAGCTACTGACAGGCCATGTCTTGGACTTATTGAGCTTCTGGAAGTTTTGCAGAGAGCTCCATGGTTATAGCTGTCACATATTGTCTCTCATGTTGGCCTTTTGGTTACACAACTCTTTACAATCATCCCTGCTAACATAAATGACTCCTCACCCATACTTCTGTGAGAAACCCTAATAAAAAGTATTGATTTCCCACATTCGATTCTGGAGTAATTGTTAATAATTTTGTCTGGCCTGGGTTCTTTTTCTTTAGTGTGTAGGTGTGTGTGTGTGTGTGTGTGTGTGTGTGTGTGTGTGTGTGTGTTGCATTCCCTCTAAACTTTCTCTCATACAACATATAACCTGGTGCTAATATTGACTCCCAAGCATATTCTTCTTCCCTTCACATTCATCATTCTCATTACCCTTCATATAACATTCTTTGTAGCTTTGCAAAATAATTCAAACAGAGATATGTATATATGCATGTGTATATACATGTACATATGGTATACAGTTATATCTACATATACATGTGAATTTCTTAATCCTTCAAGATGGGTTCCCTAAATTTAGCAGTTTTTAAACCTGGTTTCACATTAAGTCTGTCTGTGGCATCTCTAAGCATCAACTGCTTGAGGTCCTCCTTTCTCATATATTCTTATTCAGTTGGTCTACTGGAGGTTTATTTCACTGTTTGAAAATTCCTCAAGATGATTAATTTTTATTGTCAATGTGATTTGATTTAGAATCACTATGAGGTGGGGGATGACTTCTGAGTCTGTGTGAGGGAGTTTTTTGATTGAGTTAGTTGAAGTGAGACTGACTCTATCCTAAATGTAGATAGCACCAGTTCATTGGCTAGAGGCTGTAGCGAATAAAAAGAATCATCTCAGCATGAGTGTTTATTGCTCTTTGCTTCGAGTCATGGATGCAATATGACCATCTGTCTCATGCCTCCATTACCATTCCTATGCCATTGTGATGGACTATACTTTAACTGTGAGCTAAAACAAACCTCTCCCTCTTTTGTCAGGCATTTGTCCAAGCAATGAGAAAGATAATTAATACAATTCACATGGTAGTCTAACTTGCTGCTAAGTCTTTAAAAATGCAACATATTTTTATTTTCTATTATTAACCATTTTATTCATTTATATTTCAAATAATATCTATGTTTTCCCTTTATCCCTCCATGATCCCCCACTCCATCTTCCCTCTTCTCCTCCCCTTTACCTCTATGAGGATGTTTCTCTACCCACTCACACACTCTTGCCTCACTAATCTAGCATCCCCCTATGCTTGGGGCATCAAACCTCCACAGGACCAAAGGCCTCCACTCCCATAGATGCCATATAAGGCCATCCTCTGCTACATATGAAGTTGGAGCTATGGGTCCCTCCATGTTTACTCTTTGGTTGATGATATTGCTGTTCCTATGGGGTTGCAATTCCCTTCAGCTCCTTCAGTACTTTCCTTAACTCTTCCATTGGGGTTCTGTGCTCAGTCCAATGGTTGGCTGTGAGTTTCTGCATCTGTCTTTGTCAGATGCTGGCAGAGCCTCTCAGAGGACAGCCATTCCAGGGTCCTGTCTGCAAGCATCTCCTGGCATCAGCAATAGTGTCAGGATTTGGTATCTGTAGATGGCATGGATCCCAAGGAAGGGTGGTCTCTGGATGACCTTTTCTCTATCCCATTTTTTTTTTTAATCCCTGCCCTTTCCTTTGGTCAGAAACATTATTGGGTTAAAAGTTTTGAGATGCATGGGTGGACCCAACCCTCAACTGAGGGCTGTGCCTATCTACTCAAGGTGGTCTTTACAGGTTCTCTCTCCCCTTTGTTGGATCTTTTGGCTAAAGTAAGTAATCTCTGTTGGGTGCTGGGAGCCTCTCACTTCCCTGGAGTCTGGGACTTTCTAGTGACTACACCAAGTTCTTCATCCCCCACTGATGCCAATTTTAAGAATCAATTCTGCACATTTAATATTTCTATTTAAACAAATTTTTATTCAAATATTTTATCATTATGATCATTTTACTTATTCACTTTACATCCTGCTCATGACCCGCTTCCAGTCACCCTGTCTCACAACCGTTTTTCCATCCCCCTCCCCTATGGCATCCTCTGAGCATGTGGTCTCCCCTTGGTATCCACTCATCCTGGCACATTAAGTCTCTGTGAGGCTACATGCATCCTCTCCCACTGAGACCAGACAAGGCAGCCAAGCTAGAAGAACATATCCCACAGACAGGCAACAGCTTTTGAGATAACCCCCACTCCAGTTGTTGAGGACCCACATGAAAACTAAGCTGCACATTTGCTACATATGAGCTGAGAAGACTAGATCCAGCCTGTGTATGTTGTTAGTTACTTAGAAACAGAATAATGAATGTACTTAGTTTTTCAAGAGCTTTGGTTTTCTTCTTGCATTATTTAAATTTCTCTCTCATGGAACTATAAGCTTTAACATGTACCCTCTACATTCAACTCCCACAGTGAATTCCATTAAATCTCCACACTCACAGAATATCAATTAGCATTTCATTGTGTACTATTTCTTCCTGTTATATTTTTTAACAGTTGGAGAAGATTGGCATTCCATGTGTAATCTCTATCAAGCATGGTCTAATCTTTAAGTAAGAAAAATGCATGACTGATATCTGGACACTTTATGCTTTATCTCCTACTATTTTTTAACTACTTTTATCTTATACCAAGCCTGATTCCCCTTCTAGCTTATGTACCAGTCACACTGAATTATGATTCAATCCTCCTAAAAGGCCAATAATACTCAGGCATCTGAGTCTTCAAGAACATGATATTTTATCTGTTTGGTCTTTTGTTCCCTTGTTTGCTTAAAAATTAATACTCATTTTTTCCTATCAATTTGTTATATTTGTATATACACTGTGCATATATGTTATGTGATTATTATTTCAAAAGGCATAATTTTTTTTATATATTTTCAAAGGACTCTGACTAGATAAAGATGAAGATCCAATTTTCCTAGAAATGATCAAATGTGACACAGTGGAAATATACTGAGACTTCAATCTCACCAACTGTGACAACCAAGTTCTCTGTCACACATAGGTCTGTGTTTCCAGGTTTATATATTTTCATATGTTATTCATTGTCCTTTTTTTCCTTTGGTCTAAGATCTCAGGAAAGTCAGACCAATGCCATTTTTATCTTTATTTAAAAGGATTATTATTATTATTATTATTATTATTATTATTATTATTATTATTATTATATTTACATCTCTTGTTGTCCCTCTCATGGATCCCCTTTGCAAAGTTCTTTACTCTGTTTCCCCTTCACTTTGTCTCTGAGACAGGGATCCCCCCTGGCATTCCCCTTTCCTGGGTCATCAAGTCTCTACAGAATTAAGTACAATCTCTCCCACTAAGGCCAAAGAAGGCAGTCCTCTGATACATATGTGCTGGTGGCTCATATGTATACCAGCCTGTGTATGCTCGTTGGTTGGTGACTTAGTCTATGGGAGTTCCCAGAGGTTTGGGTTAGTTAACACTGTAGGTCTTCCTATGGTGTTGCCAACCTCTTCAGTTCCTTCGATTCTCTCCCTAACTCTTCCATAGGGGCCCCTGACCTCAGTCTAATGGTTAGATGTAAGCATCTGCATCTGTATTAGTCATCTGTTGGTAGAGGATCTCAGATGACAGCCTTGACAGGCTCCTTTCTGAAAGCACTACAGATCATCAGTAATAGTTTCAGAGCTTGGTTGCCTGCCCATGGGATCGATCCAAAGTTGGGTTAGTCACTGGTGAGCCATTCCTTCAGTATTTATTCCATTTTCCCATGCATTTCCTTTAGACAGGAACAATTTTAGGTCGAAAATTTACAGACTCAATGCAATTCCCATCAAAGTTCCAACAAAATTTATCACAGACATGGGAAGAGCAATTTTCAACTTCGTATGGGGAAAAAAAAGACAGGATAGTCAAAACAATCCTGAACAATAAAAAAGCATCTGGAGGAATCACCATCCCAGACCTCAAGCTGTACTTTAGAGCAGTAGTGATAAAAACCACATGGTATTGGTAGAGAGACAGACAGGTTGATCAATGGAATAAAATCTAAAACTCAGAAATAAACCCACATACTTATGGAGACTTGATCGTTAACAAAGAAGCCAAAACCATACAGTGAAAAAAACAAAGCATCTTCAACAAATGAGGCTGGTCTAACTGACAATCTGCATGTAGAAGAATGCAAATTGATCCATATTTATCACCCTTCACAAAGCTTATATCCAAGTGGATCAAGGACCTCAACATGAAACCAGATACACTGAATCTAATAGAAGAGAAACTGGGAAATAGCCTCAAACACATTGGCATGGGGTGTGTGTTTGTGGGGGGGATTTCCTGAATAGAACATACCAATGGCTCAGGCTCTAAGATCAACAACTGATAAATGGGACCTCATGAAACTGCAAAGCTTCTGTAAGGCAAAGGACACTGTCAATAGGACAAAACAACAACCTACAGATTGGGAAAAGATCTTCACTAACTCCACATCCAATAGAGGGCTAATATCCAAAATATATAAGAAACTCATGGAGTTAGACTCCAAAAACCCAAATAACCCCGTTAAAAATTGTCACATAGAGCTAAACAGAGAATACTCAACAGAGGAATCTGGAAAGACTGAGAACCACTTAATGAAATGTTCAACATCCTTAGTCATCAGGGAAATGCAAATCAAAACAACTCTGAGATTCCACCTTACACCAATCAGAATGGCTAAGATCAAAAACTCAAGTAACAGAACACGCTGGTGAGGATTTAGAGAACGGAGAACGTCCTCCATACCTGATGGGATTGGAAATTCATACATTCACTCTGGAAATCAATCTGGTAATTCCTCAGAAAAATGGACATACTTCTACTTGAAGACCCAGCTATACTGCTCCAGGACATATATCCAAAAGATATCACATGGACACATGCTCCACTATGTTCATAAAAGCCTTATTTTTAATAGCCAGAAACTGGAAGCAAACCAGATGTACCTCAGGAAATGTGGTTCATTTACACAACGGAATACAATTTAGCTACTAAAAGCAAGGACATCATGAGTTTTTAGGTAAATGGATGGAACTAGAAAATATCATTCTGGCTGAGGTAACCCAGAAAAGACATGCATAGTATGAACTCACTGATAAGTGGATATTAGCCAAAAAAAGGTACAGAATACCCATGATACACCCCACAGAACCTCAGAAGTTAAACAAGAAGGAAGGTACAAGTTAGAAAGTTTAAATCCCACATAGAAGAGGTAACAAAATAATCATAGGAGGTAGAGGTGGGAGGGACTTGTATGGGAGAGACGAGAGGGAGAGGATAAAGGGGGAAGGTATGGGGAGACAGGAGAGAAGCCCAGGGGGCCAGGAGAACCAATGGAAATATGCAGTTACTGGGGGTGAGGGGTGGGGAAACCTCTAGAAAGTTCTAGAGACTTGGGATGTGAGAGACTCCCAGGACTCTATGCCGCCTAAATACCCAACAGTGGGGATACTGAACATGAAGAGATCAACTTCAGTAGTTAGACAGGGCACACAGTGAAGAGATGGGGACACCAAACAACCTTCCTAATTGTCTTTTGATTTTGAATCTCATATGACCTTACCTAGCCTTTCAGGGGACACTCATAGTAGCCTCCTGTCTGCAAGCATAACAGAGCATCAGTAATGGCAGGGATTGGATCTTGCCCAGGGGATAGGTCTCAATTTGGGGCAGCCATAGGTTGTCCATTGCCTGTAGGTCTGTTCTACCTTTGTACCTGCCCATCTTGTAGGCAGGATACATTTTATGTTGAAAGTTTTGTGAGTTGATTTCTGTTATTATCCCTCCACTGGGAGTGCTGCCTAGCTACAGGAAATTGTCATTTTGGGATCCTTATCCCCAACGCTAGGAGTTTCAACTAAAGTCAGCCCTATAGCCACTGGAGCCTCCCTCATCTCAGGTCTCTGGCATATTCTCTCTCTCTCTCTCTCTCTCTCTCTCTCTCTCTCTCTCTCTCTCTCTCTCTCTCACACACACACACACACACACACACACACACACACACACACACGCACTACTGTCCATTGTGAATTTCCCTTTTCTTTCTTCTGCTATCCCTACACCTGATTCTCCTCCCAATCCCCACTCCCAAGCAGTTTGCGCCCTCTACCCACCTCTAATATCTATTTTATTTCCCCATCTGAGGAAGATTCAACCAGCCTCCCTTGGGCCTTCATTGTTATCTGGCTTCTTTGGATCTGTTAATTGTAGTGTGGTTATTATGTACTTTATCCACTTATCAGTGAATACAAACCATGCATGTTATTTTGAGTCTGGGTTACCTCACTCAGGGTGATATTTTCTATGATGATAGAAAGTTATGTTGGGTGTAGAAGTCTGGGCTGGCAGCTGTGATCTCTTAGAAACTGTGACACATCTGCCCAGACCCTTGTGGATTTTCAAATCTCAATGGAGAAGTCTGATGGAATTCTAATAGGTTTGCCATTTTTACTTAACCTTTATCCCTTGCAACTTTTAATATATTTTTTGATGTATATATTTAGTGTTTTGATTGTCATGTGGCAGAAAGATTTTCATTTTTGGTTCACTCCTTTTGGTGTTCTGTAAGCTTCTTGTATGTTTATAGGTATTTGTTTCTTTAGGGTGGGGAAATTTTCTTCTATGATTTTTTTGAACATATCTTCTTGGTTTTTGAGTTGGGAGTCTTAGATTTGGTCTTTTTATGTTGTCCCAGTTTTCTTGGATGTTTTGTGTTAGAAACTATTTAGCTTCAGCATTTTCTTTGACTGATGTATCAATTTCTTCTATGGTATCTTTTATGTCTGAGATTCTCTCTTCCATCTCTTGTATTCTGTTAGTGATGATTATGTCTATAGTTCCTGTTTTCTTTTCTAGGTTCACTCTCTCCATCTCCATCTCCATCATCTCCAGGATTGGCTCTGATTGTTTTCTTTATTGCTTCTATTTCCATTTTCAGACCTTGAACAGTTTTATTCATTTTGTTTACCTATTTGGTTGTATTTTCCTGTATTTCTTTATATTTATTCATTTCCTCTTTAAGGTGCTTCACCTATTTGTTTGTATTTTTCTGTATTTCTTTAAGGGGTATATTAATTTCCTATTTAAAGGCCTATATCATCTTCATAAGATTAGATTTAAGGCAATTTTCTTGCATTAGGTGTGCTAGGCTATTCAGCAATTGCTGTAGTAAGATAGCTGTGTTCTGGTAGTGCCATATTTACCTAGCTTTTGTTAACTGTGTCTTTATGTTAGCCTTTAGCCATCTGGTTGTTCCTAGTATTGACAGGCCTGGTAGTCCCTGACATAAGTAGACCACTGAAGCTACAAGAAGAGCTGGTAGTCCTTGATGTTAGCAGGCCTCTGGTATTTTGGGTAGATCTGGTTGTTCCTGGTGATAGCAGGTTTCCAGGGATACAGGCAGAAATGGTAGACCCTGATGGATTCAGGCTGCTGGTTGTTCCACATGGGGCAGATCTGAAGGGATGCAGGTAGAGCTGGTAGTCCCTGGTGGTTGCAGGACTCTGTTTGTCCTGGGTAGCAACAGGCCTCCATGGAAGCAAATGAAGTTGTCACCCAGGAAATGGAGTGCAGAAGGGGCAATGGAGAGCTCACCACTTCTGGGTTTGCCCAGAGAAGCTGTCAGGCAGCTGATTGGGGTACGGAGTCTCACTTGGTGGTAGCTGATGACTGCAGGTGTCTGGGGTTGTAGTTAGACATATGGAACTGGATGACGGAGCACAAAGGGCTCAGGGCAGACCTCAAGGCTGCTGGGCTTGCCTAAGGCCCCACAGGCAGGAGTTTATCACTTGGGGAACTCACCTGGTTGGCCTTGGCAGCAGCAGACTTCCAGGAATGCAGTCAGAGCTGTGCTAGAGAAATTGACTATAGAGGGGGCAGAACCAGCTGCTGCTGAGTTTGCCCAGCAAGGCAGGGAGACAGGGCTTTCTTCAATACTTTAAGTGTATGTTATGGAAAAACAATAAATACATTGTCCTCAAAATATTTTTTAAAATATCAGAGCTTATTGAAGTTTATTATTTAGATAACAAGGCTAGCAACAAGAAACATTGATAAAACACTGAAACTTCTGAACACTAGAAAAAGTAAATTGTAAATTACAGAAAAGAGAAAATTTACTAACTACAAAGATTAAAGAAATGGTTTAGTAATTTTCAACATCATCAGTATAAATCAGATGCAAATTGAGTCTTGTTTTTAAAATTATAAAAGAAAATGATTTTTAGAGTTACATATCTGTTTATGTGTTTATCTATTTATGTATTATTATATTTAGGTATATATAAATTTATAAATATAAGATGCTGAGTTCATTTAGTGTTGCTCATAGTCTTTCAGACTGATTTCTTTAGATTGTTGAGTCCTCTATTGATGATTCATCCCTGGAGATTCTGCTTTTCTCACCAACCATTCACTACCTGCAGCAGTTTTGTTTTTTTGCTATTTTTTTTTAAAGAGTGGAGTCTTGTGAGAATTCCACCATTCATAATGTTATGTTGATTAGTATTGTCATTTTATGGTCTTCTTTAGGTGACCATGCTGTTGAGATTTCATGAGGGTAGTCTCTTGTAGCCCGTGCGATATCCCCGCCAGCAGGAACTCACACGAACACGCAGGATTCTATCGCAGCATGTGTTTTATTTTCCCATGCCTGAAGGAGAGAGAGCGAGAGAGGAACCTTGTCCCGCCTATATACCCTTTGGGGTGGACAATCATGATTGGCTTCTTGCTCAAATTCCCAGGTTCCCCTGCCACTGTATGTGACGTCCAAGCTGGGTGGTGCTAGGTGTTCCCATGTTGCTGTGCATGTGCGGTTTGTTACCTCACGCACGACAGGTGTCAGCAAGGACAGCTTCCTACAGTCTCTTTATCACATATAGAAAACACTACCATGCATCAAACATCATGGCCATCTTGTTCTTACAGTCTTTTCATCCCTTCTTGCACAATGTTCCCTAAGACTTAATTTTTTGGGTTGTGTTATAGAGGTTTCAATTGGAGTTGAGCACCTAGTACTTGTTGTTTTTGCTTGTTTTATATTTTGACCTGTTGTTGATTGCTGTAATGTTCTCTGCCATGAGGAGAATCTTCTTTCATAAAGGGTTAGGGTTGCATTTATCGGTAGATATAAGGATAAGTATTTGGAATGGAGTTAGAAATTATACTGGCTTAGGGAAATTGGAGTAGTAGGTATTCCTCCAGGATCCACTGATTCACTAAACATAGATAGGGGATTAGTTTTACTAATAAATTCTCTCCTATTGAGTAGGCATTAAATCAAATTATCTGGCTGTTGGTTACTTCAATACTATAACTGCCACTATTGCGTATCTTTAGGTATCTTGCTCTTCTTGTCATTGCTGTAGTTCATAAGTGTTACAGCTGGGTAAAACTCTTCATTGCTTTCCTCCAATGGAATCTTAAGAAGCTCTCTCCAGTACTATGAAAACTAACTGAGGAGGTGCCCTGCTATTTAGTTTTTCTGCATCATTTGACTTGTGATTACTATCTTTTGAAATACTCTTATTTCATGTCTCTCTTATAGCTTAATCTTGATTTTTACCTTCTTTCTTTGTCTTTGTGTCTCATAAATGAAACCCTTCCAAGCATCAATTCAATATATTTTTCACTGTTAGATGATTAGCTCTCTCAGGCTACCATCTTTGTATCTGTGACTTTCTGTTTAATATAATTCATAACATAGTAAAACCAACATGCATCTCTAGTATTTCTTCTTTGTTGAGATGGAAAATAATATGTTTCACCACATCATAGTGTCCTGCTTTCCATTACTGTGATGAAGTACCAGAAGCACAGCAACTTGGAGAGAGAGGAGATTATCTGGCCTATGCTTTTATATAAAAATTCATCAAAGGGAGTCAGGGCAGGAACTGAAGGCAGGAACCTATAAGGCAGGAGTTAATGAAAAGGGTGCTGCTTACTGGTTTGCTTCTCAAGACTTGCTCATTCAGATTTTCTATATAATCCAGAACCACTAGCCTAGAGATGGTTGCATCCACAAAATGCCTTACAGCCATATCTTTTGGAGGCATTTTCATAATTTATGTTCCCTTCTTTCAGATGACTCTAGCTTGTGTCATGTTGATATAACCTACTATATTCACCAACATTGTCAAAAACAAATTCATTCTTTCCTCACCTTGCTCCATTATATCTATTCTAATGGTCCCACCCCTCATTACTTTCTTGTGTTTTCTATCTCTATCAATGGCAAACTCTCGGAATTAAGTTAGCTATTCAGAGTTGATTTTCAGTCTCTATTTGTCCTTCCTAATCTTAAATATTTGGTCACTGTATTATTTTGGTATTGCTGCTAGAACAAATGGACATAAAAATTCCAGTTTGTAAAAACAGAAATTTGTTATGTTGAAATGTAGAATATTAAGAATAAGAAAGTAGAGCTTGGCATAACTGTGAGAGGCTTCATCCAGTAGATGATGGAAAAAGACACAGAGATGCAAAGCCAAACATCAGGAGGTACTCGGAGAGTCTTGTGGAAGTCTGGGGGATAAAACTGAGCAAGCCAGAGAGATCAAGGTCACAACAAAAAGACCTACAGAGTATACTGCCTGACTTTATGAGGGGACACAAAGACTGTACCACCAACCAAAGACCACGCAGTGGCTGGACCTAGACCTCTTAAACATTTGTAGCAGATGTGCAATTTGTTCTTCATGTCTCCTAACAATTTGACCAGGTGCTGTCCTTGACTCTGCTGTTTGACACTGAATCCACTCCCCCGTTACTAGACTGCCTGGTTGGGCCTCAGTGGGCTAGGATGTGCTTAGTCCTTTTGGGTCAAGATGTACCAGAGTGGGGTGGTACCCAAGGAGAGCTTACTCTTCTGTGAGGAGAAGGGGAGGGAGTAAAGGGAGAGAGATTTGTAAGGGTGTGTCTAGGAGGAGGGAAGAGGGGGCTCTGATTAGGGTGCAAAGTGAATGAATGAATAAATGAATAAATGAATGAATAAATAAATAAATAATAGGAAATTTGTACCACAGAATCAAAACTAAGACATTAGTACAACAGTGTTTTTTTTCCTTAAGGCTCTAAGACAGAGTATATTTTCTTGATCATTTCAGCTTCTAGATGCTGCCCACACTCTTTGATTTGTAATCAAAACATGCAATAGATGGAAGAGCCTTTCTCATATTACATAATTTTACCAATCTTTCATAGTCACCTGTCTATCTGACTCTGATTTCTTGGCTCTCTTCCTCTCTCTAGACTCTTGTGATTATACTGGGCCATGTACAGATAATCCAGAAGGTGTCTTTCTATTTTAAGTTCTGCTCATTTGAAATTTTAATGCAATTTCCCATCTAAATTCACTTGTATACTTAAGACAGTATCTTTACTGATTCTGAACTTCAGACTGCAGACAAATTTAGGCTATCATTATTCTGCCTAAGCTAGTCACGAGGTCCTGTTCCAGTATCAATTCTTGAATGTTTTCTACTTTGTTCTGCTATTGTAGCATTAATACAAAAATGGAATTTGTCACTCATGATAATGAAATGCGTTGTAAACTAACTTATTTTTACATCTCTGACATCTTTTACTTTTTTCTTCTGTGAAGTTTCAAGGATTCATATACTAGAATAAATGGTTGGGTTATGCTCATCCCTGCTTGAAAACTTTTGTCAGAACATACAAAACCATTTTATGATACAATATTTGTCATTTCCATTGCCCATCAGCCATATAAAAACTATTGCCTTTTTTTGAGTGTACTATGCTCTACCATACTCATCACTTTCTGAGTGTACTTTCCTGAAATCCTATCTCTGAATTATCTAGTAAACCTGTTCTGACAATGTTTTCTCATCTACTACCAATATTTATTCTTACATGTGCTCCTACCAGTTGGTAGATGTCTCATTTGGGTTTATCCTGTATTTTATATTAATATATCGTCATATGAAACTATATTTATTTACCTTTAATAACCAATGATTTCCTCACAAACCATCCTTAAACATATATTATAGGCAATTTTATTGAATTTATATTCTATAGTGGATGCTTCCCTGGGTTCAGATTGATATATATGTGTTTCATGGCATGACTACATATATGATTATCCTCAGAGGTCAAAAAGAAGACATCAGATTACTTAAAGTTGGAGTTATATGTAGTTGTGATTAGCCTAATGTGCATACTAGCAGCCCATTTCTGGTCCTCTGTAAGAACAACCACTTTTAACTGCTTTACCATCTTTCCTGGCCTCACTGATCTTTTTGAAGGCTAATATTTAAGCACACATATAAAAATTAATTATTAATTGATTAAAATAAATTAAAACATTAAAGGAACTAAATAGGAGACAGCTTTCCATTTTTAAATTTCATGTGATAAAACATTTGCATAGTTTTTTTTTTTTTTTTTTTTGGTTTTTGGTTTTTGGTTTTTCTAGACAGGGTTTCTCTGAGTAGTCCTGGCTGTCCTGGAACTCACTCTGTAGACCAGCCTGGCCTCGAACTCAGAAATCTGCCTGCCTCTGCCTCCCAAGTGCTGGGATTAAAGGTGTGCGCTACCACTGCCCGGCTACGTATTTCCAGTCACTAAAACATATTCAAACTTATGAATCTCAAAATCATTGCAAATAAATCAAGTTGAAATTGTAGGAGAAGGTCAAAGAATCTACACAGAATGAGAAAAGAGGAAAGAAATAATAAATAGTAAAAGAAAAATTTGGGCCTTAAGTTATGAATTAATGTCTTAAGTCTAAATTATTTAGATATGACAAAATGCAGAGATATAAAAGTAGATCAAAACTCTGTCTAGCCAGGCTGTGATGGTACAAATTTTAATCTCAGAATATATGAGGCAGAGGCTGGTGGATCTCTGAGTTGTAGGCTATCCTGGTCTACAGAGTGATTCCAGGACATCTAGAGCTACATAGAGAAGCCATGTCTTGAATAACTAAACAAACAAACAAAAAAACTAAACTAAACTTCTGATTCAGGTACTTGTGAGAAGCTCACTCCATCTTCATTTCATGTCTTCTTTTTATTTATCAGTCAGTGGGGTTGCTAGAGCTCTAGTGTTCATTTTTGGATGAACCTCCATCCTTTTTTTACTAATATATCTACTAATATACATGCCCATTCTAGTGGACAAGGTTCTTATTTTTCTGCATAATCTGTAGCACTTAGTGTTTCTTGTCTTTAAAATTTTTAAATTAGATATAATTATGTCACTTTCTCCCTTCCTCTTCCTCTCTCCAATTACCCTTATATTCCCTCCCTTGTTGATTTGGGAGAATGTGAACATTTTTTAGTTTTTATTGTTACAAAAATAAACATATACAGATATGAAAGCATCTCTATTCAAAAATAAATAGTTATCTTACTGAAATCAGGTGTTAACCATGAGTTACATGATACACTGTCCTGATAATTAGTGAAGTTGAACGTATTTTCATGTGTTTGCCAAGCATTTGTATATCTTGATTTGAGAAACATCTATTTAATTTTGTTGCTATTTTTAAATCAAAATATCTGATTTTGTTTAACTACAGAATCTTGGGAGTTCTTATTATTCTAGATATCAATTATTTATTAGACATATACTTTTCACATTTGTTTCTATTACATAGGTTATTGTCCTCTACCACATTGTTTCATTTGCTTTTAAAAAAACTTTTATAAACTTCATGATAAAAAACTTGCAAACAAATAAAAATATTACACACCTAAATTAATCAGACCTCAAGTCTACAGTCAATAAAATTTTAGTCATTTAGAATAACAGTTTAGAACAGAAATTGCAGAGTGTCTCATTGAATGTTACACTTCAACTACTAAATATACTTTATGCACTTAATCTATTCCCCCCCCCCCAAAAAAAATCCTCAAATCTGTGTGAGAAGGAAGATGGCAGGGATGGAGGAGGAGTTAGGGTAGGGGAAACTGTAATCAGAATGTATTATATGAAAAGAATCTAGTTTTAATAAAAGAAAAATAGAAAAAAACCCATGTTTTGAAACAACAAAACAGTTGTTTATCCACAACAGCAGAATTAGAACTAAAAAATCAAATACCTTTCTATCTTTCACACCTTGTGTCAATTTCCTGTGTTCAGCACTTTGCTTTTAAGTTTGATGTAATTCTATGTATCAGTTTTTGCTTTTGTTTTCCATGCTTCTGTGGTCTTGTTTGGAGAGAGAAAGAGAAAGAGAGAGAGAGAGAGAATCAAAATTTTTTGTTTTCACTGTCTTGAAGAATTTAGCATGTGTTTTCTTCTGTTATTAAACTGATTCACATGTTACATTTAAGTACTGTTTTTGTAAATCTTTTCCCTCAGCTCTTCATGTTATTTCTGCAGCTAAAAATCTAATAATGATTATGTGGTTAGGCCTGATGTTGCAGGAATAAAGTTCTAGCGGCTTGGAAGGCTGAGGTAAGTAGACTGTGTGTTCAAAGACTGCCATGGCCTTAGTGACATAGTGAGAACTTTTGTTGAAAAAAAAAACCTATAAACAAAAAGAATAAGCCCCATGGTGAAGTATGTCCTCGGTATGATACCACCCTGCCTTAACCACAAGAAAAAAAATGTATGCATAGTGGTCCATTTTTCTGAAAACAAGTATTCCCTAAAAAGAGACTGAACTTCTCCATACCTACCTATCCAATTTATAATATGCCTTGATATCATTTAAGATTATGTGCTTAACCTACTATTCTACTTTATTCTCATCATGTTTAAATTCAATTTGCCTTTTAAAAAATCATAAGCAATCATACCATGCCTTGGATTTTCCAAGTTATCAGCCTTTACCACCCAAGCTAAATGTGTAGCTTAATTTTAAGTTATGTATTTTTTCCATTCTCTGACCCAGAATAATATGTGTGCTTGCCTGCATGCATGAATATGTGTGCATGTGTGTGCTTGTGCATGTGGTTTACCGATAACATGGCCAGAACAACCAATTGGCTAAAAGAAACATTAAATAAAACATATTTGAGGAAATATATGGATGTGGGTTGATCACAGTTGTGTGAGGTTTTGAGTACTATTCTGGATCAGTTTGGGTCAGTAACATAATTTATTCCCTTGTGGTGGTTTGAAAAAGAATGGCTCCCATAGGCTGATATATTTGCTTGCTTAGTCTCCAGTTAGTAAACACTTTGAGAAGGATTAGTAGGCATGACCTTTTGGAGTAGGACTGACCTCATTAGATGAAGTGTGTCACTTGAGGTGGGATTTGAGATTTCAAAAGTTCCCTGTCTCTCTGTCTCTGTCTGTCTCTCTGTGTCTCTGTTTGTCTCTCTGACTGTCTCTGTCTGTCTCTGTCTATTTGTCTATCTCTATTTATCTCTGATGGTCTCTCCTTGCTTTGTGTCTATGTCTCTCTGTGTCTATCTGTGTCTCCGTGTCTGTCTCTCTGTCTCTCTCTCACTCTTGCTCTCTCTTTCTCTCCTGCCTACAGTTCAGCATGTAGCTCTCAGCTGTTCCTCCAGGACCTTGTCTGCTAGCCTGCCACCTGCCAGCCTGCCACTATATTCCCTACCAATGATGACTAATGATATCAAGCTGTAAGCAAGCCCCAGTTAAATACTGTCTTTTATAAGAGTTACTTTGGTCATGGTGTTTCTTCACAACAGTACACTGGTAGCTATGACACACTCTATTAAATATTTCTGTAGCTAAGTATCCTCATTCCATGTTTTCTTTGCTGTTCAAAAATACATAGCAGAACCCATTGTCAGAGACAGTCATGACAGACAGACTCAACAGATAGATCAGATATGCACATCAGACAAGATATAGACAGGACAGAAACTGCAAAATACAAGAGATATAGAGATATAAAATAAAAGAGATATAGAGAGAAGAATAGAATTCAAATTTAGGCTCACTCTTGGTCAAACTACTCCAAGAGGGAATTTCTGTTTTAATTCCTTAAAATTCCTTAAAGGTAACATTGATATATACTGCAGAATGGCATCTAACTGTAAAAAGAATGAAATAAGAACATTATGACCATATGATAGAACTAGGTTCTATTAATCAAATTAAGCCAGGCATAGAAAGAAACCTATTACATTACTTGTTTTATGTACGGAATCTAAAAAATATAATTTTATTGAAACTGGAAGTGAAAGTTTACCTTTTGACAATTTTATATATGTATACAGTGTGTT
The DNA here is from genome assembly GCA_030674055.1 of Rhabdomys pumilio. Lineage (NCBI taxonomy): Eukaryota > Metazoa > Chordata > Mammalia > Rodentia > Muridae > Rhabdomys > Rhabdomys pumilio. Next base: position 10,753,357 of record JANHMN010000005.1, on the reverse strand, counting down.
TTAAACAGATTCACCCTCATTATCCTCTCTGTTCATGTACATCTTCTGTTGAACTCTCTTTACATTCCAGCTAGCACTCCTTCTAGTTTCAGGACAATTTTTATTTATTCATTCACTTCTTCTATCTTTAGTGACTTTCTGTGTTTAGTTAATATTCCTGTATGATCATGGGTATTGGTTTATTGGCTGGAGCATGCGTAATTTGCTGGTGGCTATTGCTACAGAAACTGATGACCTTGCCCCAGTAGCCATTAATTTTCAATAGTCCCTTATGCTGGTTTGGCTTTTTTTTGACAGGTTGACACAAGCTAGAGTCAACTGGAATAGAGAACCCCAATTTCTAAACCGATGAAGAATTGAGGGGCTTCATTTTGTGTAACTATCCAAAGCTCTGGTGAGTTCATGAATACAGCAGCCATGTTTTATCTAAAACATAATATTTTACAGTATTTTCAGTAAATTGTATAATTAAAAGACATTTTACATTTTACCTGTCATTTGCCTAACACAATCATATCTATATATTTCTGATAAACTATGTAATAAGATACCAGAGAGTTTGAGTTACTAGCTTTTACTATAGTTGTACATTTTATTACTTGGCTAAGACATTCAATCTAATTTAGCCTGGTTTTCTTATTCTCTGTTAAATATGCTTGGGTTTGTTCCTCTCACATTTAAATAGCTCAAATTTACACCTGAAAAATGTATACATTCTATTGAAAATCAGGCACATGGACATCAAAGTCCCTGGGATTTTATTTTTACCATAGTTTCCCCCTATTTTTGAAAGATGCCAAAAACATTTTAACAGGAGCTCTAAATCCCACTTATTTTTCATATTTTCTAAAGAAAATTACATTTAACACGTTTCCCATTTGCTAATAGCAGATAATGGGAACACCAGCCTCTCCCAGAGACCACAGGTTTCTTTTCCCCTCTTACTTCTTCAGCTAGATCAGCACTTACTGCTCTACTTGAGCTGTCCAAAGCTAATAACCCTGGAGCTGGGGAATAAAAAAGATACCTTACTGTTTAATAGCAGTCACTGTCTGATAATCATAAAATGGTTTCTGGGTCAGTTATGTGTCCTGAAGGCAAGACCAAAATGCCAGCTCAAATAATGTGGCAATTGGAGTGCCTTAATAAAGTTATTTCGATAAGAAGCTCAGAACCACCTGTCTGAAAAATTGCAGCACATTTTATCTCAGCTCCCACCTAAACTAAATGCCTTATGACATGTATTAAGTTAAGAATTGTAGCTGAGTTCCATTAATGTTGGTGGTAAGAAGAAAGTTGATAGTCCTCATAAAGATGAGTAGTGTTAAACAACAAGATTATGAGGATGTGTGCAAAGACTACTGACACTCTGAATAGGATTTTATCTTTGAGGAAGTTCAATTTAAATCCCATATCCATGGAGCTCTAGTAACAGAAAGAGTCTCAGCTAGAAGTCTCATATTAGAATTAAAGGATCAAAAACTGAGTAAGTTTTAGTTTCTTTAAATTAGTACTCAATGCTGATGTTTACAATTTAATGAAGATTCTTCTTCCACTTACTTCTATGCAATTCACTGACTTAAAAACTTTGAAATAAAAGAGACACATTATCTACCAGTCAACTCTGAATTTGTAGAAGGGGCAGCATGGTAAGCTCACAGACAGACATCTGAGGATTTGGGTTTTCTTACTTAGGATATGGGAGGATATTAGCTGAGGAATTCTTTATTGTAAGAACAACGTCACAAAACTATAGAACAACTAAGTGTGTATAAACTGGTAGCCTTTATGTATGTCAAATATATCATGTAAAGCCTGTCAATATGCCTCATTATTCAATTATAGCTCAGAGAGTGTCTATAGAACTATGACAGAAGTCAAGTAAGAGAACATTCTGAGTAAAGGTACTTTTTAAATAAAAAACTGTAAGCAAAGCTCAGTGAAACCACTGAACTATGAAAAGTTTATTTTAGGAAACAACCTACTGGACTATCTCTACTGAGGGAAGAGAACAGTGGGTAGGTTTAGGTGGACAAGTAGGAGTGGGTAGGAAAGTATGGGCCAGAACAGCCTAGGATTTAACATGAGGGCTTGATCTATACCAGGTTGTAAGGAATTTACATACTTTTGCTCCCAGAGTTGACCATTGAATGGTATGGGTAAAAGAGGTAGTAGTTTTCCTGGATACCCGAGGAAATGTAACTTTAAGTTTCTGTTTACCTAATAACATTACTTATGTTGATCTACTCAGAGTCTTACTGTTTAGGACATAGTCAGCAGTGTTGCCATGTTGGGGAGGAGTAAATTTGAATCTGTAAAAAGCTATGTTGGATACTACATCATTCAATGAAAGGGAAACACACCTTATCTGAAATTCTTACTCTTGAAAAATTAAGTTAGCTTTATTTTATTTTTCAGCAAATATTTATTTTATGACAACTACAGGTCAAGAGTTATTCTAGAAATTAATGCTACAGCAAACTGTAACATCTATTTTTTCTGAGAACTTAGGTTATAATAGACAACGAAGTTAAAAAAAAAAAGATAACAAGAAAGCAAAAATGTCCCATAATTACTTAGTGGGGCCTGAATTTTGATTAAGTACTGGTGGAATCTCATGGAGAAAATGGCTTTCATTAAAGTTCTGAAGGAAATCGGGAAGTGGACCACACCCCTATCTGAACAAGATTTTTAATCAGAGGAAGCAGCAATTTTCAAAGACTCTAAGGGAGCAGCATGCCTATTATTTCCAAAAGGTCATGATCCTAGAATAAACTTATTGATCAGAAATGGAATATAAGTGGATGTCACAAAAGAGCAGAAAAGCATGCAAACCCTTATAGAATTGTTTAAGGACTTAACATATCTCTCTTTCCTTCACTTCCCTTTTCTTTCCTCCCCTACCTTCTCTCATCCTTACACTTTTATTTTCCAAGACAGGGTCTTTGTAGCCTAAGCTAGCCTCAAATTTATAGCAACCCTCCTGCCGTAGCCCCCTAAGTACAGACATTACATGAATGAACTACTACTCGGATCTCTCCCTCCCCCCCACTCCATGATGGAGCTGGAACTCAGTAGCTTTTTGCAAGCTGGAAAAATACTTTACTGCTGAACTATGCCACCTAACTCTGGATTTTTATGAGTGACATTAAAATCCACTAGTGTATTATTCAGGGTTCTCTAGAGTCTCAGAACTTATGGAATGTCTCTATATATTAAGGGAATTTATTGTAATGACTTATAGTCTATAGTCCAACTAACCCAGCAATTGGCAGCTATAAATAGGATGTCCAAAAATCTAGTAGCTGATCAATCCCACAAGGCTAGTAGTTTCAGCTATCTTCTGTAGAAGTAGAATCCAACAGGTATGCTGGCAAGTGCAAGCAGGTGAAGAGTGAATCTATCTTCTGCAAATGTCCTTATGTATGCCTCCAGCAGAAGATGTGTCCCAGGTTAAAGGTGTGTACCACCATGCCTGGATATGGGACTTATTTTGTCTTAGGGTAGGTAACCTTGAACTTAGAGATCTCCTTGCCTTAGTCTCTTGGGATTAAAGATGTATACTACCTTGCCTGAGCCTAAGATTTTCATGGACACTATGCCTCAAGATCTCCATGTCAAGATCCAGGTCTGAAGCCAGTGTCTTCCAGCCTCAAGATCTGGATCATAGGTGTACCCTCCATTTCTGGATTGTAGTTCATTTCAGATGCAGTCAAGTTGACAACCAGGGGCAGCCATCACATCTAGCAAGTTCAAAGTATGGAAGAAAAGTGTGAAAGAACCAGATAAAGCCTTTATAGAAGTGACACAAGCCAAAAAATAATGGTGAGGTTTTTGAATAAAAATGATGGCACTGGAGATTTGTGAAAAACATTTTATTGTCTGCATATAATTAGATATGAGTCACATGAAAGGGTAAGAAGTTAGTCATAACATTTTTTTTTGCTTACCATTGGAATTTGCCATGCCTTGATATAGAGAAAATTCTAGGGCAATGAGATTGGTTTTAGGAGAACACAGAAATTCAGTTTGGCCCATGATTTAGATATCTATTACTCACTGGCAATGATAGTGCACAGATAAATGCATACTTCTGTCACCAAACTCCCTGCATTCAAATTCTCACATTGACCTTGAGTGAATTGTTCTGTCTGTGTACAGGATACTATAGCATATCCTTGGAAACAGGGATTCAGTCCTCATTTATGGAAGCTGAAATTCCAAGACAGAGGACCAGCATGATCAGGTTCTGGTAAGGGTTCCTTTCAGGCTTTTCACTGAGAATTCTAAGCTTACTTGGTGGAGATAAGAGGTATATGTATGGAAAGTATGGCATCTTTTTCAGAAAAGCACTAAACCCATTCATCTCAAATGCATATGACATGCATTCTCACTATAAGTTTGTCTCATAATCATCCAATGCTGCTAATATCAAACTACATTTAGAGCAATGAAGGTTAGTGGTAACCCAGAAATTACAATGTTATTGTCTTCTAGAAAGACACAATTGTATATCCAACTTAATTGTTTTTACTTAGACATTTTTTTCTAAATTTTTTTATCAAAATTTATCCAATTTTTAATTTTATTTATTTGTCTTATTTTTGAACTAACTACTTTCCCTTTCACAATGATTTCTATAGTAATTAATTAAATAATAAAACAAGTTACATATGATTGTTATAATAATAATAATAATAATAATAATAATAATAATACCATAATACCCCAAAAACCCAAGTCCTTATTATGGGCAAAGTTCTCTGTGTGATCAGATTGCAGCCTAACATTCAGAATCACCTACTACCAATGATTCTAATATGTGCATTCTTTTCTGGTACTGCTAATATATGCCAAGTTGTCTCCCAGCTTACAGTCATTCTAGCTTGTTTTCCATGTGTCTAGAAACTCCCAAATTTTAGACTTCCATTAGAATTCATCACACATATCTCAAGGATATTCACTAAAATGTAAACTTCTCATAGTTGACCACCCTATCCAAAGTCACAAAAATGTATATCTGACCTAAAAAGATTTTTAAAGAATTTGAATTATGTGTACATATATGTCCATGTGTGAGTTTGGGCATGCAAATGATGTGCCCTTGAAAGCTAGAGGCATGTGATACTTTGGAGCTGGAGTTACAGGCAGCTGTGAGGTTCCAGTGGGTGCTGGGAACTGAATTTCTATAGAAGACAAATCGAATTTTTTATATGACTAACTATATCTTTTTATTAATTTTTTTATCAATTATTTTATTTGCTTAGATCCCAAATGATGTCCCCTTCTTTTTCCCTGTTCCAGAGTTTTTCACCCCTTCCCCTTCACTTCTGAGATGGTGTTCCCTCCCAGGCATTCCCCTTCTCTGGGGCAGAAGTCTCTACAGGCTTAGGCATATCCTTTCCCACTGAGGCCAGACAAGGCAGTCCTCTGCTACATATGTGCTGAAGGCCTCAGACACAAGAGTCCTGCTCTAACCAGGGACAAAGGAAGCCTGCCCTAACAGCACTGCTTTCCTCCCTGGAGGCTTACTCTAAACCAGGCCACAAAGCTCTACCTGCCTCCAAAGATGTCTGCTCAAATCCAAGACATCTAGGCCAGTTAACACTAGCAATAACCACATGGCAAAAGCAAGCACAAAAACTTAAGCAATAGAAGCCAATGTAATTTGGCAGCATCAGAACCCAGGTCTCCTACCACAGCAAACCTTGAATTCACTATGCATCCAAAGAGCAAGAATCTGACATAAAACCTTATCTCAAGAAGAGATGGGTAACTCTAACCAAGCAAGTAAAATACTTGTATGAAAGGAACTTCAAGTCCCCAAAGAAAGAAATTTAAGAAGATACCAGAGGATGGAAAGATCTCCCATGCTCATGGGTCCATAATGAAACATAGTGAAACATGTAACATAGTGAAAATGGCCATCTTACCAAAAGCAATCTACAGATTCAATGCAATACCCATCAAAATTCCAACAACAATCTTCACACAGATAAAAAGAGCAATTCACAAATTCATATGGAGAAACAAAAACTCAGGATAGCCCAAACAATTTTCTATAGTAAAAGAACTTCTGGGGGAATCACTATCCCTGACCCCTCAAGCTGTACAACAGAGCAATAGTGATATCTGTCTGTCTGTCTATCTATCTATCTATCTATCTATCTATCTATCTATCTATCTATCTAT